>JAFFSR010000238.1:1617500-2352500 GCA_017163975.1 Anastatus disparis
TATAGTTTGTATCTGAAAATGATTATATATAACTTTTGTATAACTCTATAAAACAAGATACAAAATATAACAAAAAATCTTTTTAAAATTTATAAAGAAATTATAGACAATTAAATATTCAAAACAAAAAAATTAGAAAGTGAACAAATTTTGATGGAATGTTTAATTAAATTAAACATTTATATTCAATTAATTTTTTTATGTTTAATTAATCGTAACACAATTTTTCAGTAGACGCTTGAATACATTAATTACAAATGAACGTGAATTTTTGTCACTTCCTGAAGATGATGTCCAGATGACCTGGACAACCTCCAGGTCGACGAAACGTTATTCAGGAAGTGCATCTAGTATTATAATTGAAATTAAAAAATTTTTTGTCACTTCCTGGAGATGATGTCCAGGTGGCCAAGATGGCCTCCAGGATCACGAAACATCATACACGAGGAAACACATCTAGTATTATCATTGGAAATATCTAAATTTTTGTCACTTCCTATAGATGATGTCTAGGTGACCTAGACGACCTCCAGGTCGACGAAACATCATTCTCGAGAAAGTGAATTTAGTATTAAAATTTAAAATTTTTTGTCACTTCCTGGAGATAATGTCCAGGTGGCCAGGATGGCCTTCAGGATCACGAAACATCATCCACGAGGAAACACATCTAGTATTATCATTGGAAATATATAAATTTTTGTCACTTTCTATAGATGATGTTTAGGTGAGTTGAAGGACCTCCAGGTCGACGAAACATCATTCACAAGAAAGTGTTTAGTTGATAATAAAAAAATCATACTATGTTAGAATTATAGAATACGTTTATAGGAAAATATTATTTTAATTTATATATATTATAACGCGAGGTTATTATTATTTTATATATATTTATTTATATATATATATATATATATATATATATATATATATATATATATATATATATATATATATATATATATATATATCCCACAACCTGATTAATTAACGTCTATATTTCGCGATCGTGAACACTACCGACACCGACATACGAATTCACTATACTATAACTACTATGCCAGCGCCAGCAGACAAAAAATACGCTCCTAGCGCTCTTACAATGCTAAGGTGTGACGCAGTTTCGGTTGAACAATTTTCGCTGGCTGGAAACGACGGAGAAGAATTTTCATAACGCGAATCTGGTGCTTTAAAATTTTAAATTACGTTTTCTCGTGATTGAGAGAACGAATTGTAATGAAACTTTTTTTAAATTAAAGATAATAAAAATCTTTATCATTTCATTAATATTTATATATAAAAAATATGATTGCATTTTGATATAATCTACTTTAAAATTTTCAACTCTCTAATTCAAAGTATAAGAGGAGCGCCTCGACGTTTTCGTGTATATACTTTAACTCGCCGTCGAGGCGCTACCGCGCCTCTTGATGTTATCGGTAATTCAGAGTAAAACAACGTGTGTAACAAATAAGTAAGAATAATTTATATCATAATATTTTATAAAATATTATTATATTTTATTAAATATTTTATATCATTCTTACAGAATCCTTTTAATGGAAGATGTATGAAAAGATTTACGAATTATTACCAAAAGAATTCATGGATCCTTGCAGAATTCTTTCATTGAAAGGATTCTGTAATGATTCTATGTCCGGGGTATATTTCTTTTAGAAATAATACAATGAAATATTTTAAAAATATTTCATATCATTCTTACAGAATCCTTTTAATGGAAGATGTATGAAAAGATTTACGAATTATTACCAAAAGAATTCATGGATCCTTGCAGAATTCTTTCATTGAAAGGATTCTGTAATAATTCTATGTCCGGGGTATATTCCTTTTAGAAATAATACAATGAAATATTTTAAAAATATTTCTTATCATTCTTACAAAATCCTTTCAATGGAAGATGTATGAAAAGATTTACGAATTATTACCAAAAGAATTCATGGATCAGAATTATATATATATATATATATATATATATATATATGTGTGTGTGTGTGTGTGTGTGTGTGCGCGCGCGTGTGTGTGTGTGTATGTATGTATTAATTCTAAATTGATTCTTAAATAATACAGGAAAGAATAAAGTTTCTACAACTTTACACGTCTCTCAACTAAAGATATATGAAAAGATTAATGCATTATTACTGAAAGAATTCATGGATTCTTACAGAATTCTTTCATTGAAAGGATTCTGTAATGATTCTATGTCCGGGGTATATTCCTTTTAGAAATAATACAATGTAATATTTTAAAAATATTTTATATCATTCTTACAGAATCCTTTTAATGGAAGATGTATGAAAAGATTTACGAATTATTACCAAAAGAATTCATGGATCCTTGCAGAATTCTTTCATTGAAAGGATTCTGTAATGATTCTATGTCCGGGGTATATTTCTTTTAGAAATAATACAATGAAATATTTTAAAAATATTTCATATCATTCTTACAGAATCCTTTTAATGGAAGATGTATGAAAAGATTTACGAATTATTACCAAAAGAATTCATGGATCCTTGCAGAATTCTTTCATTGAAAGGATTCTGTAATAATTCTATGTCCGGGGTATATTCCTTTTAGAAATAATACAATGAAATATTTTAAAAATATTTCTTATCATTCTTACAAAATCCTTTCAATGGAAGATGTATGAAAAGATTTACGAATTATTACCAAAAGAATTCATGGATCAGAATTCTTTCATTGAAAGGATTCTAAAATGTCTTGTGAATTCTTTATGAAATATTTTCTTGTATTATTTTTAAAAGAATAATACCTCGGACATAGAATTATTTCAGAATCCTTTCAGTGAAATATTTCTGGAAGATTGTAGTCCTTTCATGAATCCTTTCAGAATCCTTTCAAAGTCCTTTCATGCTGTATGAGACCATGTTTTACATATAAGAACCAATCAAAAAACTTAAAAATTAGGTCTGTAAAAAATCATGAAGAAGTGTTCCTATGAATTTCTCTCTAAAACATGAGAATTTTCAGAAATAAAATTATAAAGTTCAACCTTTTCCAAAAATAAAATTTTTTCGTATGCATTTTAGAATAAATAATTTTTTTTTTGTTTTTCTCGAATTTTGTTTGAATGTAATTAAGACTGTTTATGCTTTGGACGGCAGATTTCTTATCAACAATTTTCATAAAACTGTTTCATTAATTTTATTAATTTTCCATGCAACAGAATAAACAAAATGGAGGCTGTAGATTATGAAACACCGACTAAAAAAACAGACAATAGAAAGTGTGTTCGATGCAAAATCTTTATCCGTAAATTAAATGGTCCTTTCCGACAGTTTGATGAACGCGAAGATGCTATGGAATTTCACAATAGATACAATTTTTATGTTCAAAGCGGTGACGTGATTTGTAATAAATGTCGTCACCAATTAAGTCTTCTAACCAGTAAAAGAAATAAAATAGTAAAAAGTAAAGAGAATGCATCGACATCAAATTATGAATCTCAAGAAATTATTACATTACCATTAGAAGAAGTGATTGACGATGTAGTCGGTAGCGCTTCACAATCAAAGACAGAAGTATCAGATTCTAACGAAACTCCTACAAGCCAGCAATCTTAACCTTCATCAAATATCAACTATTTCAGTGATGTAACACCAACAAGTAGTCAAACGTTCAACGAGTCACCAGATAGTCAAGAATCTGATGACTTTTCGATATACGCTGCAACAGTTCAACCAACAGATGAATACGTTTCGATATCATTCCCTAGAGTAATTGTAAGTCATAGATTATGTTTTATATATAAATCGATAAATGAAATTCAAGATGTGCCTTTCGAAGCTCGCTTACAAGATTTTATTTCTAGGAAAATTTTTATTCCTCATAGAAATAGATGCTGCAAGATTCATTTGATAAATAAAAGATTTTATGACGATGAAGTTTTGAGAATAGAAACTTATTCAGATGAATGTAGCGTAAAATTTTCAGAACTTGCAAAATTCATGGATGCATTATCAGATGGTGCACATTTACAACTTCATGACCAAATTGGAAGTTTCACAATTACGGAAAAACGCATAAAAGCTCTCACTGGATATACGTGGGACAACATTATTAAGCTACAAAACATGATGGTATCTTCTGAAAATAGAAACATAATGCAAGCATTAGTACTTTTTTTATTTAAAATGAAGTCTGGGAATTCAAACAAGTGCATTTCTGCAATTTTTGGTCTTGAAGAAAAGCAAGTAGCACAATCTATCAATTCAGTGCTCAAATGTTTTGAGAATGAAATATTGCCAAAAAATTTCGGGATTCATGTTTATTCTCGGGAACTTTTACTTGAACAAACAACTGATATTGCAAAAATGTTGTACAATATGGATAACAAGTTAGCATTAATATGTGATGGAACATATTTACGTCATCAAAAAAGCAGCAATAATGCTTATCAGCGTAAATCATATTCGGGTCAAAAAAAAGCTTCACTCTGTAAACCATTCACAATATGTACAACAAATGGTTTTATCGTCGATTGTGCAGGACCTTTTACAGCTAATTGCAACGATGCAAAGATTTTGGAGAATTTGTTAAAAAGTTCCGATGGATTTAACAAAATTTTCGAAAAACACGATATTTTCATTCTCGATAGAGGCTTTAGAGATGTGATAGACTACTTGAATCAGCGAGAATTCACAACTTTGATGCCTGCTTTGAAAGGTAAACGATCGCAACTTACTACTGAAGAATCAAACGCATCTCGACGAGTTACGAAACTTAGATGGGTGGTAGAAGCGATTCATAGAATTATAGGACAAAAATATAAGCTTCTGCATCACCAACTTCATAATGGTCTTTTAACAAAAGCTGGATTATTTTGTAAAATCGCTTGCTTCTTACAAAATTTATTTGGTAAGAGGTTGAATTCTGATGCAGGAAATTTAGAAAAAATCATAAGTAGGATTAACCTCACAAATAATGTAGAAAACACCCTAGCAATTGAAGTTGAAGAAAAAAACTGGAACAGAAAAACTGCACCGTTTCAGCATTTGTCATCGAACGATCTATCAGATTTCCCTGAAATGACTTTGGAAGATTTGAAAGTATTTTTTACAGGTTCGTATCAATTATCTCAATTGGTGTCATATTTGGCAGAAATAATTGGAGACAATGGTTCATTAACTTTAAGTTACGCAAAAAAACAACAAAATATTTTAAGATTTGAGGTGCAGTCCAGACATATTAACAGTAAAAAGTACAAATGTTACATAGATTATTGTTCAAAAACTAGTGGTATCAATGGAATTAAACGGTACTGTTGTAACTGTGCGAATGGAAATAGAACTGTTGGTTGCTGCTCACATGTAGCTGCTGTTATTTATTATTTGAGTCACGCCCGCTATTTATCACGAATCATCAAACCAGCTGCAATATTGACTAAACTTTTTGATTTTGAAGAAGTTGTGCCAGTAATTGAAGAAATTAGTGATGATGAAGATAAACGATTTTCGAATAAAACGATATATTTATTAAATAAATACTTTTGTAACTAGGAATTATATACGTATATATTGTAAATAATTTTTGTAATAACAAGATACTAAAATTATAATTTTAATGATTTCATAAAAACTAATGAAATTATGTATTATTTATAAGACACAATCTTTTTAGGATCGTAGATCCAGAAATGAAACATTACAATAATGTATATTAAAACTAATTTGAATGAAAAAGACTTATTGTAAGTTGTTTTCTTGGCTCTGATATTTGACCTGAGCCAAGTTATAGAAAATATAGCTACAACACTGTATTCTTCGTCAAAAAATATGAAAAAATACATGTAATCATTGTTGTTTATACTTCTAAGTGACTTTTCACAAATCCCACGGAAAAAGTGAGTTGCCCCGACATGCTCATAGCAGCCTCTTTTCCATTTTTGTTTTATAGCTAGTGATCGAAAAATATTAGAACGGAGTATTACACATATTTTTTATGTATTTTTTGGCGTAGAATCCGGTGGTGCCATTAGTTTTGTTGTAACTATTACTGAAAAAGCAAAAAAAGCAAAAAATTGATAAAAAATAGCTAAAAAACAGGGTTTTTCGACTTTGAAATATGGCGCACCACTCAAAAAAATCTGGGCAAAATAGGGCAGATTAAGGACGCAAATCCTCAACTTTCCACAAATTTTTGAGGCGGCACCCCTTTTTTTAAAGTTTTTAGAGCAATTTTAAGAATATTTTATTGTTTTTAGGTTAGTTTTTGACGTCAAAAATAGCTGAAAAAATTACAGTAAATGCGCATTTTTATATAGAATATGTTTAATTTTTTTCAAATTTCTTAACCGTCAATAAGGTGCCGAAAAAAATTATTAAAAAAAAAACATGTTTTTTTGAGGTTAGGAGTACTGGAGGGGGGAGGGGTAGCAGGTCGCAGTTTAAAATTTTATTTTCGAGCAAACACTAACTAATTTTGGACGAAAATTTGAATTCCGTGATGGGGGGCATTTTACTTATTTTAATGGGGGGTACCCTTTATAAAGAGTTGCTTAAATTATTCTTAACTATTATTATATATCATATTTTAAATTTTTTCAAGTATTTCAAAGAATAATTTGTGCTCTATTTTTGTACGTAGCACTTAACCTACAAAAAAATGGAAAAAAGAAAAAAATGAAAATGGAAAAGTATAGCTGTGTGAATAGCCTCACTTTGAATACTGAAATTTTTATTGTCAGATTTAAAAAAGTCTCAGAACACTGTTTTTTCTGTTGATTGTAGTCAGGTCAATTTAAGAATAAATAACAATCAATTATCATCACTGCTTGGTGGAAAGTTTTTGATTGGATGTGTCTATTTTACCCCATCAGATGAAGTGTCTATAAAGCTCATTAAAAAAAGATTGGAAAGTTAAATTTTAGATATCCTGATCATAAAATAATCATGGTTGGTGGCTCTAATTTACCAAATATGATGTGTACTGATGATCCTTTATATGTCAGATTTTCTTCAAAGATAAAGTTAAGCAGATTAGGTAAGATAGATGTGGTGTAAGAGACCTACTCTCAAGTAGATTATGAACAAGTGTATCCTGAGTTGAATTCTAAGGGTTATTCTCTTGATTTGTTATTTGTTCCAAGAGGATGTGTTGTACGTCAAATGTTCAATAATTTTTTATGGAAAATAATAAACATCACTTGGCGCAACTGTTTAGTATTTCATTACCAAATACGTGTCAGTTTAGTAATAGATTTGATAATGTTATTATGCATTTCAATTTTTCAAAAATCAATTTTAAGAATTAAAATTCTTTTTTTAATAAAATAAATTTAAATAATTATTTAATGATATTGATATGGATGTAAATGTTGATAAGTTTTATAATAAAATAAATTAAGTTTTATATACAAATGTTCCTCATTTTATGAACCGTCCCAATAAGTAACTGCATCGGTATGATGAGAGATTGAAGGATGTCATTAAATTGGGAAAATACTATTATTTTTAGAAAAATATAAATATCTCCAATTTTAATATTCAGTTTTAAAAAAAGAGACATTATTGTACAGCACTGTGCACAAAGGGCTTTGATGGCTTGATTTTTATTTCACAAATAATCATTTCCATATTTTTACAAGAGTTATTAATGTTTGTTTAGTATTTAGTAAGTGCAATATAATCATATGTTGAAGATAAATAGGATGGCTTAAGGCTTTTTTTTAATTTTGCATTTAAAATAGAAAAGTATGAATCAATTTATGTAAACAAATATTATTACGGTGTTAGAAGCTTTTTATATTATTTTTCAGTTACAGAAATCATTAATAGTTATTTTTTATTATGTGATTCAAAATGTCCATAATACAGTGATTTTTACAAATTTAAGTGAGCTTGAAAGCTTTGTGGATCTCGATACCCAGTTAAGAAATTTCATATGAATTTCTATATGAATTTTTATTACGAATTTTTATTATGAATTTTTCATATATTCAATATGCATTTTTGTTTCATTTTTATATATCGAAAAAATCATATGAAAAATTTATATAAAAAATTCATGTAAAAAATTCATATAAAAAATTTATATGAAAAATTTATATGAAAAATACATATAAAAATTTATATGAAAAATTCATATGGAAAATTCAAATGAATAATAATCATGGTGGTCATCTCATCATTTTTATATGGGAAAAGTATGAAAAAACTTCAAAATCCAAACTGTTATTTTAATATATGAATTTTTAATATATAAAAATGAAACAAAAATATATATTATATGATTGTATGAAAAATGCATATGAAAAATTCAGATTAAGGGAATGTGAAAAGGACACTACACCTGTACTCATAAATATTCACTATTTTCATATTTTATTGCAAAATTTTCAAAAAAAATGCATTAGCTTGTAGTATGTACCATGAAGATTATTCGGTTAAATTTTTAAATAAATTCATTTATTAGTTATTGAGAATTTTGGGTTCCAAAATTATTTATAAAAATTTTTCAATTTTGTATAAGAATTCAAATATCTTAAAAGCTAATGAATGAATTTATTTGAAAATTTATCTAAATAATCATCATGGTACGTACTACAAGCTAATGCATTTCTTTTCTGTTAATTCAACAATAAAATGGAAAGGAAGCTAATATCTATAAGTACAGGTGTAGTGTCTGTTTTACATCTCCTTAATAATTCATATAAAAATTCATATGAATTTTTCCAACAGGGTACTTTAAAACATGTATGAATGTATATCCTTTTTGTAAACTACTACAAATAAATATCTATCTAATCTAATAATCTAATCTATCCTGACAGATTTATTTAAAATAATGGTTGATACCTTGTAATAACTTTTTCTCAATTACAAGGTATAAATAGTGTGATTCAGGGTGAGTTAGCATTCTATTTATAACAGTACAGATGAATAATATTAATTTGGATAGCAGGTAAATGATCATATTCTTTTATAGACTTAACAGATTATAGATACTGACTCGAATTTTATTTTTCGAGACTTGTTTCAATTAAAGTACCCATTTATCTATATTCTTAAGTTCAGTTTTAGCAAATGATTGATTCTAATGCTTGCTGTATATTTTTAGAGAAGCATATTTATTCACATTCGTAAATAATATTCTCATTTTATAAAAATTGTTTTTAATTTTAATTTATCCAATGATGTGACTGCAATAATTGAAAGTAATCATGTACACAAACTTGCCATTTGAACAAATAATTAAAATCAGCATGTCATAGACATTGGTATATATTAATATTAAATTAATTCATTTTCATTGTCAGTGATATACGATTAAACTCATGTCAGTTTTGGATGTATTGATATACCATTTTTTTGAGGTTGAGGACAAATCGAAATCCCCATAAAATATATTTATCACTTCTACTCCGTTCATACATAACAATCATTAAAATTATTTTCACCTTCATTACAATAAATGTATACTAAAAACATGGAAATGCACTTTCTTAAACAGTTATAAGATTTTTCTAACCTATCATTGATACGATGATTTCATAAATAGACACAAAGTCTATTTATTTTTAACTTTCATCCTTCTTCACAGTAACACAGATTTTGATAATTCTGAAATTGAGTGATCAATTTTATTAAAAAAAGGTAAACTAAATAATTTTAATACAACTTGTGTAGTATCATTTTGCAAATCATTTTGAAATAATTTCCAGTTTAAAACTAAAGAAATTCAGCTAAAAATCACATTTTTCATTAATTTTAATTACATTTCAATTTTTTTCAAGAGATCGATAAGTACGTCCACTCTAAAATTTTTAGGCCATATTTATACATATATTACCTGCTTACATGAGTTTCTTAGACATGGGATATTAGTTTAAAACCTTGAAAAGTGGTATTTCAATGTTTTAAATGACTTTAGCTCAGCGAATGGCTACATTAGCACTTCTGAATTACTTTGTTCTTAAAATTTAGAATATTTTGAACAAAAAAGTTTTTTAGTAATATATTTCTAAAACGCAATGCAACTGAGTAATTAAAGCCTAAAATTAGTCAAAAATGTCAAAAATACGGTTTTAGTCCAACTTTGAAGCTTTGTAGCTCTAAAAATATATACTAAAGAGATCTACAAAAATTCTGAGTGGTCCACAATATGGAAAAGAACCGTTTCACTAATTTTTTGATTCGACAGAAAATAGGGGATATATATCTCCCTATATTATATAGTTAAATAAAAAAAATATACCTTCTCTCCTACCCCTCATTATTCCTCCCGCTATTTCGTATGCTTAAAACATCACAATTCACCCCTCCAAATAACGTAACAATGTCTCTTGAAATGTCTTCTTTTTATAATAATAAACAAGATACCCCTCAGTACCCAAGTCACCCCTTACTACCCAAGTCACCCCTCGCTCCCCAAGTCACCTCTCATAACCCCTCCTACCCCTCCTACACTCTTTATAAAATCATTATAAATCTATAAGAAAAAACTTCAAAGAATTTTTAAATTTTATGTATATGTAATTCTTACTTAAGGCTATGTAATGGAGTATATATTTAATACAAAGTTACCAATATTATAGATTGTTGATATAATTATTCCTTAACTATCAACTAATAACTAAGTTTCTTAGACAACTTTTCACTCCAGTCATACTGAGACAAAAAAAAATAAAAAACTTCTACTTGCAACATTTGAGCTTACTTTTTTTTGTGTCCAAGCTGTACTTGCCTAAAATTAAAGCACATTTTACATTGTGCTAATTAGTCATTATCTTGGTCAGAAAAACTTATCAAAAAATTTCCTACGTCTAAGAGATTCTTCTTCCAGGTTAGCTTAAATTTGTTTCCTTGTTTTTGTCTTAAGTTGATCGTATGAAAGTCTTAAGTAGAAGTTTTTATTTTTCTTATCATACAATATTTTTCTTATTATAAAACCAACGCGCCATTGTCAATGGCGCGTTGGTTTTTTTTTGTTTTTAATAAAAATTTAAATATTTAAAGTGGTGCCCTTCTTCAGTAGCCTTACATAACCACTTTTAAAATAATTTGAATTTAAAAAATTTTTTCACATTTCTTTAAATGGCAAGAATAATAATATTATTGTATATTTGCATTAATTAAAAGGGATAAAATTATAATAATTATTGATTCATTTATTTATAAAGGAGTCAAAATAAAAATTATATTGTTAATGTAAAATTTTATCTTTTAAACTCTTTATACAAGTATATAAAATTATATAATTTTTATTTAATTTTTTTCAATATTTTCAATATTTTAAGAAATATATTTTTATTCTTTTTCGTTTGTTTATATTTGATCATTTATAATATAAATTATATAACAAATTATAAATTTTTTTATATAAAAAGTGTGATATCACTTTTTTTATATTTAAATAAATAATTTAATTCAATTCAATTCATTAAAAAACGATTCTGTATAAATTTATAATATATTTTTAATATATTTACCTTAAAATTATAACTATAATTATTATGATTTTCTTACCTATTTTATTGTTTCTAATATATATTTAAATTAATCTAAAATAAAATAAATCGTAATTAATTAATTCATAAACAAATATAGAATTATAATTTTAAATTATCAATCTACAATTTCATATTTAAAATTATATTGTTAAAACTCTTTATATTAAAATATGAAGTTATATAAATTTTATTTTATTTTTTTAAATATTTTTAACCTTTAAAAGAATATAGTTTTATTTTTTTATAGTGTTTTAATTAATAACCATTTATTTTATATAGAAAACGATTCCCTATTGTATTAGCTTTAAAAAAATTATAATCTTATTATAATTTATTTATTTTGAATTGAATTCAAACATAATAAAATGTTTAAACAATGAATAAAAAATTATTTTATCAAACAAAAAAAGAAATTAATAAAATTCATATCATTACGTATCATATTATATTGATTTTTTTAGTTAATAAATAATATTAAAAATTATTTATTATGAAATAAATAATCGATAATTTCAATAAAAACAAACATACAAATACATTCTATTAATTTTGTAAAAATTATTTTAATATATCTTTTTCAATACTAGCATGAAAGTCGAGGATATTAAAAAGCAATATAAATATATATTTTATACATCCAAAAGACTTAAAACTAAAATTAAGACATATTAAAAATAAAATTAAAATAATTTATAAATAAAGAAAAATTATATCATTTAATTTTATCGTTTTATTTATGGAATATATTAATTAATAATATTATGATTATCATAATGATATTGAAATTTATTGTAAAATATATACTTTAAATAAAACTAATATTAATTAAAAATTAAATGAAATATATTAATTTCGAGTAGATAAATTGAAGATACTAATTATTATAAGAAAATAACAATAATTAATATATTCAAATATAAGAAATAATTGAAAAATTTTAAATAATAATAATATTAAAAACCATAGAGTATAATTAGGTATTAAACCTTAAATTTAGAATAATTATAATAAAAACAATTTCTGTTCTTTATTATTTTAAGACATGTTACAATAATATTTAATTGAAAAATATTAAGTTTTAATAATTATTCTAATAAACATACTTAAACAAAGATTTAAAAGAGGTAAATATTAATTGGAAAATTGTTATATAACAATAATATAATAAAAAATTGTACAAATTATAAGTTGACTTTTAAAACTCTGTTTGAATATGTAATACTGATGGTGGAGGATGGATTGTACATAGAGTCTATGGTATAAGGAGGATGGAATATAGACTCTCATGTTAGTGTAGGGTTACAGGCGAAGGGAACCATGGTTTTATTCTAAATAATTGTATTAAAAAAATGTAATAATTTTAATTAAGTTTAACATGTGTTAAAATAACTTAAGATTCCTATACTATATTAAAGTGAAACCACTTTTTTCCGTTTCTCCGGTTCTCCGGTTCTTCGCATTTGTTAAATGTGTCTAATCTTTTGGTAATAAGAGTAGCAATTTTTTATTGAGCCCTATATAATTAGTCCTCATTAGTCATAAGCATCTTTTTGGGTCATATTTTTTTGGGTCTTATATTTTTTTGGGCCTTATATTTTCTTGCACCCTATATTTTTTTGGGCCCAGAATTTTTTTGGTCTCTATATTTTTTTGAGCTTTATATTTTTTGGGCCTTATATTTTCCTGCACCCTATATTTTTTTAGGCCCAATATTTTTTGTTAATTTATATTTTCTTGGGTTTTATAATTTTTTTGGGTCCTATATTTTATTTAGCTCTATATTTTTCTGGGCCTTATATTTTTTTAGGCCCAATATTTTTCTGGGCCCAATATTTTTTTGGTTTTTATATTTTTTTAGACTATATTTTTTGGGCCTTATATTTTTTTGGGCCTCATATCTTTTTTTGACTTTATATTTTCTTGGGTTTTATAATTTTTTTGGGTACTATATTTTATTTAATTCTATTTTTCTGGGCCTTATATTTTTCAGGCCCTACATTTTTTTGAGTCCTATTTTTATTGGGCCCTAAATTTTCTTGGGCTCTATATTTTTTGGGCCTTATATTTATTCAATTCTTATATATTCCTGTGCTTTATATTTTGGGTCCTATATTTTTTTGAAATTTATATTTTCTTGGATTCTATGATTTTTTTTGGTCTTATATTTTATTTAGTTCTATATTTTCCTGGGCCTTATACTTTTCGGGCCCTACTTTTATTTGAGTGCTATTTTCTTTAAGCCTTATATTGTCTTGGGTTCTAATTTTTTTGGACCAAATATTTTCTGGATTCTTATATATTCTCTGGCTCTATATTTTTTTGAAATTCATATCTTCATGGGTTCTATAATTTTTTTTAGTCTTATATTTTATTTAGCTCTATTTTTTTCTGGGCCTTATATTTTTTAGGCTCTACATTCTTTTGAGTCTTATTTTCTTTGGGCCTCATTATTTTCTGCCTCTTATTTCTTGGCTTCCATATCTTTTTTGGTCCAATATTTCTCTAGGCCTTATATTTTTTTGGACCTACTTTTTTTCGAGTCCTCTTTTCTTTGGGCCCCATTTTGTTGGGCCTCTAATTTTTTTGGGCCATTTATTTTTCTGAGCCTTATTGTTTTTTAACTTTTTTTTTGGGTTTTCATTTTTTTTAATCTTATATTTTTTTGGGCACAATATTTTTTTTTATTATTATATTTTCTCGGTCTCTATATTTTTTGGGCCCAATATTTGTCTAATTCTTTTATTTTTTTTATCCCAATATTTTTTCTATTTTTATTTTACTTGAACTCTATATTTTTTGATTCTTATATTTTCTTGAGCTCTATATTTTTTGGCCCAATATTTCTTTAAATCTTATTTTTTTTTTATTCTTATGTATTCTTGGCTCTATATTTTTTTGAGCCCAATATTTTTTGAATTCTTATATTTACTTTGGCTCTATATTTTTAGCTCTACATTCTGCCATAATAAACTAAATTAAATTAAATTTTAAATAATGTTCATACAACTTCCATGTCGTACAATTGGTAATGTTTGCCTGAAATCTCATGATGCAATTATAGTTTTACCACCGAAAGGTTGGAAGCATAAATATTAATTTTATTATTAATTAATTTATTCATTTCAGCGGCCTCTTAACGGTAGTTTAAATGTTGTATACACGGTTTTCCCATTGACTAATTAATTTGCTGCTATAGCTGTCCAAGCTACACATAAATAATGTATAGTATGATATTCAAAATCAACTAATAAAACGTAAAGTAAATAACTTTTTCCACTTCCACCTGGTCCATCTATAATAATATATTTTTCTTTACTTTGGTTGTTTAAACTTTTTATAGTAGAGTTGAATATTTGCCTTTGTTTAGCATTTAAAGAATTTATTTTCATTTCTAATTCATTAAGAATATTATTATTATGATTTAAAATTGTTTTATTATTATCTTCTTCTATAAATGTGCTTATGTTAAGTAAATTAAAATCATTTAAAGAAAATCCATTGACTTGTAAATTATTTTTAATAACATTCAATGCAAGATTTTCACCTATATTTTTTTCGTATTTAGGATGGTATAACTTATCTTTATATTTTTCATATAAATCTTGTGAATTTATAGGATAATGAAAAACGCAAATGAAAGCAAATGATTCATAAAGAATATAAAGGAATTCTGTTGAAGATGCTTCTTCCAAACATCTATCCCATTCTTTATCTTCATTAATTAATTTTTTTGCCTTAGCTGCCTCATAAAACGAATTGTACATCACATCATCAACAGAACGTAAAGCTTCAAAAGATGTGGCTCCTTTAACATGTAATAGTAATAACCTAATAAAATAACGTTCTTTATCTTTCGGACTTACTAAGTACATTCTACTAAGTATTGGTTTTCTTTTTTTTTTCTTTTATTCCACTTTTTCAGTTTTTCATCAAATGTATAAAAATTTGATATGTCTGAATACAAGTGATTTCGTGCTTCAAAATCTTCTCTTCTTAATTCAAAAGATGCTGTTAAAAGATGCTGCTCCCACATTTTTTTGCATAATCATTTATTCTTTATCTTCTTTAAAAAATAAATTTTGTTGATTTTCTTCATTAACGCTTAGACGTTTTATAGTATGTGAAATAACATGTGAAGGATATTCTCATAAACTGTGCATTACTTGAGGTGGATATAAATATCGTGTATTAATGTATTGTTGGGTTTCGTCATATTCATATTCAACATTTTCACGATTGGCATTTTGACAAGTGTCTTTATTTTCTGATTGTAAATCCACATTTACTTGATGTATTTTAATGTATGCACAATCATGACCTTTATAACAGTATTTGAATAAATATTTAATGCAGTGTACAGTGGAACGAACTTCTGCGTGTATGTGTGCATTAAGTTCGAATAATAAGTAAGGATTATAAGGAACAACAAATCCATTATCTGCGATTCCTTCTGTAAATTTATTTTTGAGAATTATTTTGACGCTATCATTTTTACGTTTGTATAGTAAATATCCATTAAATTTAAATGTTGTTGTATTATTAAATTTTTTTGGAAAATTTTCAGTACATTGTTTCGTATTTTTATCCATACACGGACAATTCATATTTTGCATACCATAGGGACCGCGTATCATAAATTGTTTAACAATACTATATACTTATGGATAAATATCTCTATTTGGGATTTTCACACTTATTATTTTATCAACTTTTTCGGGAATATCAAATTTATAATTTTTATCCAAGAGTAAGTTGTTACAAACATATGCATATGCGGTAATCCTCGTTTTCGAAATTCAATCTCATAACTATATGCAATACATTTTCCTAATATTCCTATTTTTATTACTGAAATTTGAAGTTCTGCTACTTTTTGATAAAATACTTTTGTTATAATATCTGGTCTATCTATTTCATTTTCTTAAATTTTCAAGTTTTCAGTTATTTCTTTTCAATGTGGGTTACAGGTCATAGTTACAAAAAGGTCAGGTTTACCACGATCATTTACAAGTGTCATTGAGTCAATGTAATTTCTTTTAAAAATTGTGGACTTCCTATAAAGCTTGACGGTAATATTACCATTTTTCCAATTTTTGAATAATCTAATTTTTTTTTTGTTATGTAAATAGTCAATAACAGCTTTGTAATAATCACTTCTTAATACGTTTTGGTTTTTTTCGTATGAAATATAATCTGGAAGTTTCAACTTTTTTAAACGCATCAACAATGAACTGTTGAGATAATTTTCCCAAATTAAGGAATGGATTGGATTCATTTCTAACACTAAATCTATAATTATAAAATTTCAGATTTGAAATATTAGATTTTCCAAATTTGCTTTTCATATTTGTCATCCATTTAAAATCACTATTAGGATAAATAAGCGGATATCTCATAGGATCTGTATGTTTGCTAATTGTCGGTATACTAATTGGTTTATCATACTTACAAGAAGAGTGTTTCACCTTCGGGTCACCGTTTTTGCTCAAATTTTGGGGATATTTTCTAGATGCAGAAATATGAAGAAAGCCAAAATTTTAGAGGCCAACGCTCAATATTTTCCTAGTTACAGGCCATTGAAGAAAATCACTAAAAAAGTTGCTAGATTTTCAAACGCTTATAGTTCCTCAGCATTATTAGCTAGAAGCTTAAACCTTTTTTTAAATGAAAGCTGAGCTCAAATCCTTTCGAAATAGCACCTATATTATCTCAAAATATTATTTTTTTCCAAAGTTAGAGCGTAATAAAGATTGGACCTGAATATTTTGTTTAAAACATTAATTAATAATAAAAGCTAAAATTAGGTTCAATCTTTATTATGCTATAACTTTGGGAAAAAATAATATTTCGATATGCTATAACTACTATTTCGAAAGGATTTGAGCTCAGCTTTCATTTAAAAAAAGGTTTAAGCTTCTGGTTAATAATGCTGAGGAACTATAAGCGTTTGAAAATTTAGTAACTTTTTTAATGATTTTCTTCAATGGCCTGTAACTAGGGAAATATTGAGCGTTGGCCTCTAAAATTTTGGATTTCTTCATATTTCTGCATCCAGAAAACATTCCCAAAATTTGAGCAAAAACGGTGACCCGAAGGTGAAACACTCTCCTTGTTAGAGTAAATGACAATATCACGATCAATAGGAGGAAGATCGTCTTCTCCAACATATACTATTGCAACTTCATCACAGGTAGGTAGATTATATTTATTTTTATTCAAATTATTATTGCGGACAATAGACCTAGTAACAGTTCTTGGAGGACAATAGATTTTTGCACATCATTGTAGTTCTTCTTCTTCCACTGTAATCATCATTTTATAGGCTTTAGTATAAGAATTAATGTCTCTTATCAAAATATCTAAATTTTTTAATAATGTTAAATTTATATTAAACTTATTCCGTTTAATCGTTGCCATTTCATTATCTTAGATATATAATTGTCCATATTTAAGTGCTTCATCTATATTAGAATGTAACGCATATACATTATGGTAAATTTGTCCACATATTCTAATAACTTGTGGTCCTTTATCCGGCAATGTATTAAAATTGGCATCAAAATTTGGGAATGCTGAAGCATCATTGTACAACCTAATATCTCGTCGAAAATCAATAATTTTAGAGGATTTTCTAACAATTCCACTTCACCTTTATGACAACAATTGGAGAAATCGTTACTTTTAGTATATTCGATAGCAAAATCTTTCGCATCACAATAAACACATGTATTTGTCATGGAACCAATGTTATTTTCAGATATGAGATTTTCATCGAAATATATATTTGCTATACAACCAATCAGTTTCGAATTAATTTTTTCATTTAATTTCTTCAATTATTTTTTTACTTTGTCCTTTATTGTTTTATCAATAACTTTGTTCAATACAATATTATGATTGTTATTATAATTATTATTATTGTAATTTTTATTATAATTGTCTTCAATTTTTAATCGCTTACACTTAATAAATAATATCTTTAATTGATAAAAATCATATTTATGTTTTCGCTTTTTTTCATCTATTGGTTTATTTATTGTAGTATCATTATTAACATGTTTATTGTCATCAATTTCTATTTGCTAACACCTTGTGCGTAATTCTTTTGATTGGTAGCAATCATTTTTTACTCGTGTTCTCTTAATAATATCGGCATTTTCTAATTTTTGATTTTTAATTTGTACTATTCTCTCATATTCATTATATTGTTCACTAATAACTTTTTTATAAGTATCTTTTTTGCGTAATTTTTCTTTTTCATGCAATTTTTCCAATTTATTAGTATCCTTATTTCCCATTGATTTTATTTTTTATATCTTAATATTTTAAATTTTTTTTATATTCATTTAGTTGTTCTTCTTTCATTTTTATGCAAGCTTTTTTCTTACGTGTAGCTTCATTTGTACGTATTTGTTTCATTTTATCAGCACCCTTTTTTATCTTTGATTTCATTTATGTTATTTTAGTATTTTTAAATTTTTTTTTTATATTTATTGGGTTGTTTTTCTTTAATTTTTATATAATCTTCTTTTTTACGTAAAGCTTCATTTGCACGTTTTTGTACCAAATAATCAATACTCATTTTTTCCTTGAATTTTAATTTTGTTATCTTAGTATCTTCTTATTTCTCTTCATATTTATTTAGAATTTTTTCTTCGATTTTTATATAAGCTTCTTTCTTACGTGAAGCCTCATTTGCACGTATCTGTTCCAATTTATCAATAGTCATTTTTTCCTTGAATTTTAATTTTTTATCTTAGTATTTTCTAATTTTTCTTTATATTTTTCTGGTTATTTTTCTTCAATTTTTATAAAAGCTTCTTTTTTACGTAAAGCCTCATCTGCACGTATTTGTTCCAATTTATCAGTGCGCATTGTTTCCTTGAATTGCCATTTTGTTATCTTAATATTTTTTAATTTCTGTTTATATTTATTTGGTTGTCTTTTTTCATTTTCATATAAACTTTTTTCTTACGTAAAGTTTCTTGAACACGTCTTAGTTCTAATTTATCATTACTCTTTTTTTCTTGCATTTTCATAATAATGTCTTTTTCTGAAATTTTTTTATATTTATGTCATTGTTCTGTTACCATTTTCCTATTAAGAGGAGGTCAAGCATATCTGTCCTTTTCTAATCAAAGAATTGATTTTTTCACAAAAATTAATAATTGTAGCAAAAAATAAGAAGAAAGTCCCATCTCGTATGATAAAAAGCAAGATTCTCTTTTATGAGGAAAAATTATTTTTATCGCTTTGTTTTTAAGAAAACCTTGAAAAACTGTATTGTCCATCCTAATCTCTATTTTTCAAGTCTCTCAAGGTTTTCTTCGAAACGAATCGATGAAAATAATTTTTCCTTGACAAAGAAAATCTTGCTTTTTATTATACGAGATGGGGATATTTCCTTATTTTTTGCTACGATTATTAGTTTTCGCAAAAAAATTAATTCTTTGATTAGAAAAGAACAGAGATATACGACCTGCTTTTAATGGGATGTCGGAGCTGCAGCAATTGAGTTTTGCTTTTTTTATTTTATCAATATCTTTTTTAATTCATAAATTAAACAAATATAATGACTTGTCCGCACTAAAGCTATATTAATACAATCATTTTTGTGAAAATAAAAAATCATTTAGGCTTGTTATTTTTTTATGAGCTTGGATTGGAAATCAGATATCAAACTCGATAAACCTAACCATAAAATACAATAAATTGAAAGTTTTTATTATAACTTTGTGTGTATGATATTTTGGTGGATTTCTTGAGTTGTCCGCACTAAAGTTTATTCTTGCAAATTTTTACTTTGTAGCAAAAAAACTCGATTGAACGCATCGTTTATTCATAAGTTAGGATTGGAAATATTATTAGAAGGCGGGCAGCTTCGTCATAGTCTCAATTCCTGTTAAGAATAAAGCTTATTTTTCATCTGTTTCTTTTAATTTTCTTTTTCTTTATTTAACTTAATCTCAACTGTGCTAATTTTATTATTGTTATAATTTAAGTGGATTTCATCGATTCCCATTATATTAGTATTTGGTTTTTAAAAATTCGTATAAGAAATGTCATCGTCAATTTCCATCAAAATTATTTCATGATTCGAATTCTTTTGTTTACGATACATTTCCATGATCTTTTTTTGTTCTGATAATAAATGCATTTGTGAGTTTTTTTCTTATAGTTCAAGCTCGGTGAAATCTAAATTCAATGGTATTTAGACGTTGTTCATGACAAAAACTCCTTATCATGTCCGGTGGATTATCGTAATTAATATTTACATTATTATAATTTTGCAAAACTGGAAACATTCTTATTTGTTGTCTTCTGAAAATTCTTGATAAACCTAATCTCATTGGAGAAACATCATATTTTAAACAACATGGACCTAAATTATCAAGTATTGCAATAGCAAAAACAGTTGCAAAAACATAATTATCTGTTTGTGATTGTATTGTTTCGAATACTATGCTCAATTATGATTTGTTCGGAAATAATCTGTTTGTATAATAATCTTATGCTCATCTGGTAGATATTTGAGTTTTAAATTGTCATATATATGAATTATCTTATTATTATAATACACACAAATCCGGTGACACTTTTTCAAATTTCCGGAAAATAATAACTGTATAAATTCTCCATCAATCGATACTGATTTAATATGTTGTGGTCTTTGAATTGGTAAAGTTATTTGCATGTTGAATGAGGTGTACCGGTTTGAAATATTATTATATTCTAATATATGAATATCAGTTAACATGAAAGCAATTCCACTATACAATCCCTGTCCTTTAACAATCAATTTATCTTTCTCAGTCAAAACCATTATTGAAAATTAAAATTCTTTTAAGAATTCTAATTCATTTTCAATGAACTTTCTCCAAAGATATTCACAAAATAATTACTTTTATATTACCTAATTTAATTTACTGCCTTTTTACTTTGAAAGCTAAAAAATAAAAGAAATTATGAAAAATGCTATGAATTAATTGTTATATGATAAATAATAAAATTTGTAAAAATAATATAACGATAAAAATGGTTAATTTTAGAAATTATACATTTATATATATATATATATATATATATATATATATATATATATATATAGATATATATATATATATAGGTATATATATAGATATATATATGGGACATTTCACATAGACTGCTAGAGCAAAAAAATAAAAATCGCTTCAACTCTGAGAATATATTCTGTTTGTTACCCGAAATGTGTAAAAAAATTTTCAAGGATTTAGATTGGAGGAATCGAGAGCCATAGATCCTTGAAATTTGGAAATTTTTCAAATTTCTTGGTAAAGTACCAATTTTATGATTTTTTTCCTGAAAATCCTGATGTTCTACAGAGAAATTTATTAGAATACTTCTTGTTGTAAATTCATTTTCAAGAAAACCTTGAAAAACCAAATTGTCCACCCTAACCTCTATGATTTAAGTTTTTCAAGGTTTTCTTGAAAACGAAGCAATAAAATTAATTCTTTCTTATAAAAGAAAATATTGCTTTTTTTATTACGAGATGCGGCTTTCTCTTCATTTTTTGCTAAAGTTATTAGTTTCTGTAAAAAACTCAATTCTTCGATTAGAAAAGGACAGAGATACGTGACCTCCACTTAAGGAGGTACCATCGTCTACCACTCGAGTCAAATTTTTAATATGCTTATTTTATTAAAAGCTACTAGATATCTCCCCTCCCCAAGAATATATGTTTTGTATGGTGATTTTCACAGACTCGATAGAATTAGCATCAATATAAAAAAAAAGAAATAATTTTTTTTTAAAACTAAAAAATTAAAATTTATTAAAGAGCTGAGAGCATCATCTTTACTGTCCAAATCATTTACATGCTCTTTTTACGAAATTTGAAAATTTGAAGTTACCATGTGTTTTTACCACCATCCGCTATGTACGATAAAAGTAACTAGATTCTTACGTAAATGAATAATTTATGCATTTATATTTCCGTGTAAAAGTAATGAAAGTTTCTGGAAATTATTTTATACGTTGCCAGTAATATTATGTTTATCCTCAAAAAATTTCATTTCATTCTGTTTTTTTATTTTAAGATCAACTACAATATTAACGTTTCCCCATAAGAACCAATGTTATGTAATTATTCTAATTCCTCATTAACGAGATAACGAATCTTTATATAATTTTATATGTGCATTTCAAACATAAAAACAAACAATTTTGCATAGTTTTGACCAAATCTGTTTTGTCATACTAAAGCGAAGGTAACTCCTTAATAATAATTTTTTAAACTTTTTATTCATAGTTTAAAATTATATTAAATATATGATTATCATTTCAATAGTTTTTATAAAATATTATGTGAATTTTATAAGTATATATTATTTAAGGAGATGTAAAATGGACAGTACACTTGCGCCGATAAATATTGACTATTTTTCCATTGTATTTCAAAATTTTGAATAAAGAGATGCATTAACATATAATATGTATCACGAAGATTATTTAGTTAAATTTTTAAATAAATCTGTTCATTAGTTATTGAGGAGTTTAGGTTCCAATATTATTTACTAATATTTTTCGATTTGGAATCAGGAATCTAAATATCTTGAAAACTAATGATTAGAATAATTTGAAAATTTAAATAAATAATCATCATGGTATATACTACACTTCGAAAAATTTTTTGGTAACTATACCAGTTTCTCGTAAATAATTACATGTTTTAGCGATGTGAAGTTACATATTTATTTAACTTTACATCGCTGAGCGTAGGTCCTACTATGACAGTTTATAAATATAAATTCATAATTATACACTGAAAAATAAGTGGTAGTCCACGAGTCCCTCGAAGTACTTCTGCTCCACGAAACCGTAAGAATGCTAATGCTTTCTCTCGTGGGGAACGTGACGCCCCACTGTCGAAGCTAACAGCTCTTTTTGTTGTGCATGTGTATTCCCACTCACGTGGGATTTCGTTTGGCGTCATGCGAAGTACTCCTCTCGTCCCACAGTGGCACCAATGTTTTCCCGCAGTGGCACTCTGTGCGCACGAAACGAAAAGAGTATAGTTTCGTTACCGATGGTAGTGCTTCTTTCCCACTTATTTTTCAGTGTAGACATAATGAGAAAAAATTATTCATATTTCATATATTTTCCTATCTTTATAATTGACTATTAAAAAAATTTAATATCAAATTAATAATTTTTTTAAAGTGTATTTTATAAAAATTATGTTTAAACGATATTAAAAAAAATATTTTTATATCATGTAATGATAATTTTTCAAATGAGGTAATTTTATGCATTTTAAAAATTAATATGTTACTCTTATTAAAAATATTATTGCTTTAATGAAATGAATTTTAATATATTTAATTGTTAATAATTTTTATATAAATGACAATTCATTTAAATACAAACACGTCTACAAATGAAAATGTAATTAAGGTAAATATAATTTCAATATATTAAAATGTAATATTAAAATGTAATTTTAATATATTTAATTGTTAACAATTTTTATATAAATGACAAATTATTTAAATACTAACACGTGTACAAATGAAAATGTAATTGAGGTTAAATGTATGTTATTTATAAAAAATTGTTAACAAGTAACTTTTTGAATAATATCTTTTCATGAAAACTAATTTAAATACTTTATTCTCTGAATGATAACTGAATAAAATTTTAATTCAATAAATTTCGTCACACAATTATAAATATATAATATTTATATAACTGTTGATCAAATAAAATGATTATATTTTTAATATATATATTAAAAAAATAATTATTACAATAGATTGTAGTTAAATAAAAATGTTTATTTTAATAATTATAGCGTTGATATTTACTTTGATGGAAATGTTATTTGATTGACATTTACAGTATTATTTTAACTATATTTGAAAGGTTACTTGTCATCAATGAAAAAATATTTAATTATTTAAATTAATAATTTATTAATATCAAGAATTTTCTAAAAATTATAATATTTATGATATGCAAACCTTACTTGTGATACATACACTTTGTAATATTTGTATCACATTAAAATTTTATATTAGATGCAAAAAGAATTGTTAAGTAATTGCAAATAGTTATTTTATTATTCTAAAATATTCAAATTTAAAATTAACCTAAAATATGTATTCTAATCTTATGGTTTTTTAATTTAAATTTCGTATTTCATATATATACTCTATACTATATCTCTCTCTCCATCTGTAAGTAGTTAAACACGTCTGATTTTTCTGTTATTTGTGTTTTTGTTCTGGTGCTGCATTTTTGTGCCCTCGGGCGTTTTTGTTACAGATTCTTGCTCGCTAAAATTGCAAGGCACCGTTTCAGCTATAAAACATTATTTTTGATAGCGATCCTTGCTTTTTATTTTAAGATTTCTACCAAGGTGCTAAATTTTAAGGTTAGGACGTCTGCTATTTTGAGGTTAGTTCAAGAGGCAATTTTTATCGGCAAGCAGAGATCCTAGTGGCGCTGAACGTAATCCTTAAGTTACTCTTCGACCAATAAAGTGGAAATCTGTATTACCATATAAGCTTTTGGATCGTATACACAAGTGAGGTCAAAGTAATGGACAGCTGTGCGATCTGTAAACTTGCTACCAATGATAAATGGGGCATGGCAAAGCTCCATTTGTGTGTCACGTGCCGGCAGCGTTGTCATGCAAAATGCATGACACGTTCTAAAATGGATAATGGCACAAAATATGAGTGCAAGAAGTGTTTCGAAACAGTGACATGTCATCTGCGTCACTGGCCGGCGGAAGTACAAAGGTTAACGGAGTTACGCCAAACATAATCGCGCGCAAAGCTGTTCTAAAACAGCCCATCAGCGCCTCTACACCAACACGTACCGACTCGAAAGTAACACCGGTCATCACATCTCAGGGGCAGCCAGCACGAGTGAAGACTACTACTATCGCGGCGCAAATTGGGACCAACAAAAATGGCGTCGCGGCGAATGGAGGGAGAAATAGAATAAGTATCAATTTATCTAATAAGTATTTGGGAGGTGGCGCTGCGCACGTTGCCCCGAATAATAATAATAACAATAATAATAATAAGATAAGCAATTTTGACGGGGTCCAAGGATGTTCAGATTCTTCCTCATTGAAGGCAGCTGTGTCTGCTCTAGAGGGCGCACTGTCCAGCAGGCTTGACTCAATTCAAAATAGTATT
The DNA here is from genome assembly GCA_017163975.1 of Anastatus disparis. Classification (NCBI taxonomy): domain Eukaryota; kingdom Metazoa; phylum Arthropoda; class Insecta; order Hymenoptera; family Eupelmidae; genus Anastatus; species Anastatus disparis. The sequence continues at coordinate 1,643,178 of JAFFSR010000238.1, forward strand.
AAGAAGGGGCCGAACCATCTGTCTTTGTGTAATAGCGTTTTTCATCATTTATGTAAACACTATCCGGTACAACAAGAAAAAAATAGCAGCCCCCGCTAGATATTAGTATAATTAGTAAATTTTGTAATAACAACCAAATTTTTTCACTGCGTAGTTTTTGAATAATTAGAGACCTACCAAAAAAAGATAGGTTATATTCTAGATTGCCAGTAGGTCTCTAATTAGTCAAAAACTATGCGGTAAAAAATTTGGTTGTCATTACAAAATTTACTAATTATACTAATATCTAGCGGGGGCTGCTATTTTTTTCTTGTTATACCGGATAGTGTTTACATAAATGATGAAAAACGCTATTAGACAAAGACAGATAGTTCGGCCCCTTCTTAAGGCTTTTTAGAGCCACGTTACGAATACTGACAATGGCTTGCGGGATATTGTGTCCAAAATAGAAGTACAAAGTGAAATTATTAAAAAATTAGTAAATGAGCAGATGCAGTTATTAGAGGAGAATCGAAAACTTAAAGGAATTATACTAAACTTAGAAAGAGATTTTCTGTCCACTCTAAACAACAAAATTGAAACTATAATTACAACTATTAATAATAAACTCAATAATGTGCAAACAGTTCTCAATAATGAATATAGTGAAGTGGACAGGGGTATCTTGGACCTTACGTCCGGGGTGGCTGGCGTGGCGCAGGCCGTTACCGATCTCGCGACTGAGCAAACAACTCACACATCTAGATTTATTGACATAACAGAACCCAAACACCACATGCGCACACAGTAATTAATGATGAGGCACCCCGTCAGATTGAGATGGAGTGTGGTTCCGGGGATGGTATGTTGGTGATCTCTGGCGGGCTGGATTGCTCAGCAGTCAATGTTGGGCTGGAGGATTATGCGTGTGCCGTTCTTGGTGCTATACTCCCAACAATCAAACGTGCGAATATAATTTCAGTTAGGGAAATCACTAAAAATGATGATAGGAACGGGATGTCTGCAGAACGTGGAATCGGTGGCGGTCCGAGGGGTGCGTTCTCATTGCTGATGAGACTCTCGGAAGGGGACCTAGCGCAGAAGGTATTTGAGGCTAAACGACAATTTACGGGTTTTTCATCTGCAGATCTTGATCCCTCCTTCCTCAGTGGATTGTCCGCTTTTAAACATCATAATTTGGTATTCATAAATGAATTTATGCCTAAAGATAAATATGCAAATTTTAAAAAATTAAAAAAGTATGCCAAGGAAAAAGGTTTTAAATTTGTTTAGCATAGACATGGCAAATTTCTGGTGAGGAGGGAGAGAGGGGAGAGGGTACACAGTTTTAGCAACGAAAATGACTTAGATAAATTGATTAATAATAAAGAATCTAATGATGTAAATTTAAATGTGAATGAGAAAAACTCAGAAACTCCATCGATTAACATATGTAGCAAAGTTTTCGAGCAACAAAATGTAGAGACAAACCTAGTTTTAGTTAAAGACGGAGTAACATCGAATGTGGCCTCTCCCCAATGACTGTGCCGGGCCTCCCTTGAGGGTCGTACAGGGAGGAAGGGTGAGCTGCGAGCATGCTTTCTGAATGTGAATTCGTTAAGAGCTCACATTGGACAGGTGCGTGAGTTCCTAAGTGGTAGTCCTAACGACATATTTGGGGTTGCTGACACCTGGCTAAGTCCATCTGTTTTAGATGACGTCATTCGGGTCAAGGGGTATAAAGTTTTCAGACAGGACAGAAACCTGCGCAATAAAAGAGTAGCCTTATATATTAAAAACAATTTAAAATGCACTATTTTGGCTACTTCATATGGGCCATTTCAAAAATAAATGCAAATTCTTGTCACCGCCAATTATTGAGAGCAATTAAAATTAATTAATTACTCTATTTATAAAGAAATGTTACGTCTGAATTTGTTTTACAAGAATATTCTTTAAAACCCTACAAAACATAAGTATTTTTCATTTGCGACTTCATGAAAGTTGAAAATGTAATCTCCCCTGGCTGTCACCGAACACTATTCGTGTATTTCTTTATCAAATATTTTTAGTGGAAAGCGAATGGAGGGTTCAAGTCTCACATATTTTATTTAGATTGCATATACGAATATTTTAAGCAACAAAAAGATAATTTTAAATAATTTTAAAGTGCATTAAGCACATATTGAAAACTGTAACCTAATTTTAAAAAAAATTGACAATAGAAATGTATAGTTTCAAAAACTAATAAGAAACCAATTTCATCGTTCCTATTTATAAAAAAATTGACGAAAATCAACAATTTTTCGATATTTCAATGTACAGCAATCCTTGAAAAAATTTTAGATGGGAAATATTACGTGATTACTAGAAATTTTACTTGCGTACCTTTATTAATGTAATTCCCCTGACATAGTTTTTCCAAGCAAAAAAAAACTTTGTAGAAAAAGCACTGTGAAGTATTTTGACTTTAATTAGATTCTTATTAACAGTATATAAATATTTTTCGATTATTGTTTTCTAGTAACTTTAATTTAACAAAAATAATGTATGTAATTTCCCCTGTCATTTAAGCTCCCCTGGCTCATTTTAGAGTTACAGCATTTACAGTTGAATCCATCTGCTATAGTAAGTTATTATTGTTTACAAATAATAGAATTTAATAGACTGAATATAAGAAATTGTGAAGAATGAATTAGAGAATAGAGGGCGCTACTAATCACGCTTACGAATGTGCTTTGTATATATTTTTGATCGCCGATAGTTTGACTTTAAACAAAGTTGTTTAAATCAATCAAACACTTAAATTTACTAACCACAAAATACACTACGGTGAAACGGTCAAATGAAATTATCGCTAATGAAATATAATAAATCATTTTGTTATTTAATTGAAAATTAGACTTGAAACTTTTTTTTCAAGTGAAAATTAGATTTAAATTTAAGTGAAAATTGAAATCAGGGTAATTTTTATTAATTCTTTATATTATTGAGCATTACTATGTATTTCAGTATTTTGCTTTAATTACTCATTTAATTTCTTTTTGTAGTCAATATGAGTTACAATACAAGATTAAAAGTATCAAATAAACTGGACAATACTGTCCAAAAGAAAAAAGAAAAATAGACTGCATTAAAAAAAAGAGAGCAGCGTCTATTGAAAAAAGGATTGCTGAAAGAAAAAGAATGCAGAGAATTAAAGCAGATCCACAAAAATTGGAGAAGTTGCGAAAAAAAGAACGAATAAAATATCAGAAAAAGAAGGTGTTAGGTAAAATAAAAAAAGTAGCTGATATGCCGGAACGAGAAAAAAGAGTGCATAGAAAAAAAAATCGACAAAATGTGCGTGCATATCGCAATAGGCAGAAGCTTCAAAGAGAAATTGATTCAAATGAATCTTTTCTTAGTAATGTTGATGAGCCAAGTGTTAAATGTAAACAAACAAGTCAAGCTAAAGTGGGGAGACGTAAACTAAAAGCTAATCGATCGAAATGCTATAGAAAAATGTTAAAATTAAAAAAAGAGAACAATAATCTTATAAGACGATTGAACAGAGAAAAACAAGCTAAATGTAGACGTAATAAAAATATAAAAAAATAAATAATCCAAAAAATAATGTAGAAAGATTGCTTAGAGGAAAAAAAGTTAATAAAGAAGTGAGAAATCGTCTGTTTTTTTGTGAGGTTTTAACAGAGCAAATCAAAGATCATTTAAAAAATTCGAAGATTCGCAAAGAAAAAATGTTTATTCAACACATGCTACACGGCTCTATTATGCGAAAATATAGGTTAAGTGCAACGTGTAAAAAATTAATTTCATCACATCGAGTTACTGTTAACGAAACTCAATCTCAAGCACTGAATAAAAATAGTTTATTGAACCAACAACGTAAAATCTTCATTCGTAAAACAGTAATAAACTTTTATGAAGAAAATAGTCGTATTTGTCCTGGAAAAAAAGATACTATTACAAAAAAAAATTAAAAAAACAAAAGAGGTATTTAAATGATTCGATGAATAATTTGTTTAAAAAATTTCAAAAAGTTCATTGCAGTTTTAAAATGAGTTACACAATGTTTTCAAGTCTCCGACCATTTTGGATAGTAAAAGCTAAAGTAACTGATCGTGACACCTGTCTTTATATTAAACACGAAAATATAGCATTAATTATTCAATCTTTGCATAATAAAAAAGTTATAGAACACAATGGTTCAACGAAACTCCTTGCATCACTTATGTGTAATAACAGTACAGAAGAGTGTATGAGTCTAGTATGTTCGGATTGCAAATACAGAATAATTAAATTCTCAAATTGTGTTAATGATGAAGAGCCTATTAATTATTATGAATGGAAATGCATTAAAGAAAGTCGAATATCGGCCAAAACAAATAAAGAAATAGAAGTTCTACGAACTGTTAAAAATAAAATGCAAACAACCGTTGGCTGCTTAAAAAATGTATTATTAATTAACTTTCCAGAATTTAGAAATCATGTGTACAGAATGGAAGACCAGCAAAGAATTATTTCAAATTTAAAAAAATCTTTATCAGAATCAGATGTTTTATTAAATATCGATTTCAATGAAAATTACAACTGCAAGTATGCAAAAGAACCACATTCCGTACATTTTGGAGCATCAAGAGAACAAGTAAGTCTTCATACAGGTGTTTGGTATACTAAAGACTTTCAAGAGTCGTTTTGTACACTATCTCCTTGTCTAAATCATGATGCCGCATCAGTAGTTGCTCACCTTAAGCCTGTATTAAATAAAATAATAGAAAAAAAACCAATGGTTACAAATTTGCATTTTTTGAGTGATTGTCCAAGTTCGCAATACCGAAATAAATACCTGTTTTCTCTTTTAACAGACTTTGTCTATGAAAATTATAAAAGCATTAATATCATAGTGTACAATTACTCAGAGTCTGGTCCCGGAAAAAATGCAGCAGATGGCGTTGGCGCTGCACTTAAAACGTACGCTGATAACATTACATCATACGGTAAGGACGTAGATAATTTTGATGTGTTAATTAAAATGCTTCGCGAATATAGAAGTAAGATTTGGATTGCGCCTATAAGTCCTAAAGAGATAATAGAAATGAGAGACATACAAAAGAAAGACGTACCAACATATGTAGGTATTATGAAAGTCCATCAATGGAAATGGAGTAGGCAAGATCTATATAAAATTTACTTCAATCAATTAAGTTGTTACACTTGCAATGAAAGTCCTTGTATCCACTTTCATCTTGGTTCACTTTCTTATAAAAAATTACGTAAAATGAAAAAATTGAAAAACGTTAATACAACTAAAAAAATGGGAAGTAAAAAATAAAAATTGAACTTTGTTATTGCTTTAAATTTGAAATAATTTGTTACCATTCAAAAATAATATATTTATTGAGTTGAAATCGTAAAAACTTTAATATTGAATTACGTTTTTATAATTACTTTTAGAGGCTAAGTACAATATTAATTATGTTTAAATAATGTTCTAATAAAATAATTATCAATAAATTATTGATTCAAAGGTTACTTTCATGTCTTTTCTTAAATCGTATATATGTTCATACTTACACACACACACACACACACACACACACACACACACACACACACACACACACACACACACACACACAAACATATTTATGAAATACACGTAGTTTAAATATCCACTATACCTTCAAACTTTAATTCATGTAATTCCTCTGGCACAAAAAAATTTTTTCATGTTCATAATTTTGCCCAATCGTTTAGTCCTGCTCACCTGATCTGTTATTTCAATATTTTAAACCATGAGTTGACAGTTTTGCTTGAAAAAAAAATAAAATCAAAGATTTTTTTTTATTTTTCTTTCTACCCGAAATTAGCACTTTTTTTAAAAATGGCCCATATACTCAAACTATTCATAGTGAGGGTAAACCGGAGGTGCCTGAATATATTTTCTGTTCTGTGCAAATGGGCAACTCTAAACCCGTGTTGGTTTCTGTTATTTATCGGCCTCCTGCTATTTCGTTTATGAAAAACACAAACTTTTTAGATGTTTTGAGAAATTATACCTCTGAATACTCTCATAAAATTATAATGGGAGACCTAAATGCAGATCTCCTGCGTGAGAGCAGTGATGCGAAACTTCTTAACAAGTTATCGGCTGAGCTTTCGTTGCAGTTGGTCCAGCACAGTGCCACGCATCACACTCCGACATCTCACATTTGGATTGACCTGATTCTTGTTGACGATAATGACACAGTACTTGACGCACGAAACTTACCGGCAAATTTTCACAGTCGGCATAACTTAATTGATGTATGTATTTCCTGCAGTCATGTCATAATAGATAAAAAAGCAATTGAGTATAGAAACTACAAAGATATTTGTCCGACGTTATTAGTACAGAGTCTGGCCGGCTGTGATTGGACGCCATTTACAGTTGGTACAGTTGACCCGGAATCTGCACTTGACTGCCTCTGTGACAATCTTACGGCAGCAATACATAATCTGGCGCCGCTAAAAACACTTACAATTGGTAAAGATAAGTTTCCGTGGATGGACAAAGGATTGTCGCAGATGCGGTGCAAGAGAGATGCCACGTATCGAAGATACAAACGGACGAAGGATGAAAGATATCTCTCTGAATTTCTGCAACTACGTAAAACGATTGACGAGCAGACTGAACAAGCTAGGACTACTTACTAACATAACAGACTGTTCGAAGCTCTTGCTAAAGGTAATGTCTGGAAGGAGTTAAAAGACCTGGGACTCTTGTCTGGACCTCAAGGGGACTTGAATGGATTTACTCCGGATGAGCTTAATGCGCACTTTGCGGGAGTGTCAGTCTCGCCGCACGATGATAATGAGGAATGTAAGAGAATTCTTTCCCAGTGTAGTGAAAGTGGCTTTGCCTTCAAACCAATTAATGTTACTGATGTGGTCCTTGCAATTTCGCATTTTTCATCACAGGCTTGTGGCGAGGATGGCATTCCACAGAGCGTGATACTCAAGGCTTAACCGTTTATCGGAGAACATCTTGTGACTCTGTTCAATTCCTCTTTTGCACGTGGGGTCTTCCCTTGCCTTTGGAAGCGTGCACGTATTGTGCCATTAAAAAAGTGTCCTGCACCAACAATGCCTAAAGACTTTAGGCCCATAGCAATCTTATGTTTTCTTTCAAAGGTCCTGGAGAAGATTGCCCATGACCAATTGCAAGAGTATATTACGACACATCGGATACTTGACTCTATGCAGACTGGTTTGAGAAAGCATCACTCAACGCAGACTGCCATACTTAAACTCACTGACGACATAAGATCAGGTCTAGATAAGAAACTTGTCACGCTACTACTTCTGTTTGACTTCAGTAAGACATTCGACACGAACTCGCACTCCAAATTACTTGCAAGGCTGAGATCGATGGGGTTTTCCAGGGCTGCACTCGAGTGGATTAGCTCCTATTTATCAGGTAGGAAACAAATGGTTTCCACGCATTTAAAAGAGGAATCGAATTGGCTAACAACCAACTTAGGAGTTCCGCAGGATTCAGTGCTGTTGTTTTGCCTTTACATTAATAACATACGTGACACCCTTGACCCCGGTTGTGTCGAGCACCTATTATATGCAGATGACCTGCAAATTTATACGCAGGTCTCTTATGAGGATGTGAATGAAGGTATTCGTATTCTACAGAGGGCGGCCAAGGCGGTGTCGGAGTGGGCTGTTGATGCTTCTCTCACACTAAATGCAAACAAAACTAAGGCGATCGTTTTTGGCAATGGTCGATTTATTAATGACTTTTATGCTAGTGAGCCAAGGACGATTGAGCTTAAGGATGGTGTTGGCATATATTTCTCTGATACCGTTACGAGCCTTGGTATTGTGCTTGACTCTAAGCTATCATGGGAGCCACATATTAATATGGTGACTAAGAAGGTCAATAGAACTATGTATGGCTTACGGTTTTTTCGTCGGTATACCACTGAGGCTCTGCGCAAACAACTCGCAACCGCCCTGCTGTTTCCACATCTCAATTACTGCTTAGTAGTTCTGCTCGATGCCTCACAGGAGTTGAAAAGACGATTACAAAGACTACAAAATTCATGTGTAAGATATGTATTAGGCGTGAGAATGGGCGATCATATCTCTCCTCATAGAGCTGCGCTGGGTTGGCTGCGTACTGATGCGAGGAGACAGTATTTTATGGCTGTACTTATGTACAAAATCGTGCGCATGAATACTCCCGAGTATCTAGTGGGTCTCTTCACTAGATATGTACCTAGGGTAGGCACTAGGAGAGAGATTAAGGATTTCGCGGTGCCCTTTATGCGTACTGAGACTGGAAGGAATTCCTTTCAAGTTCAGGGAGCGCATTTTTTGGAACTCCCTGTCTGCTGATATAAAGAATCTTCCATCGCTCAGCAGGTTTAAGTCGGCCCTGAGGGGTACTTGCTCGACCTCCAATAAACTAAATTTTATTTTTTATTTATATGTTAATTTATTATAATGTGACGTCGCGTATATATACTCTTTTACTTAAGGTGTGATTGTATTTATTGGCTGAATGGTTAGTGAGTGAATGCTTTACTTGTTTTTATTATTTTGACTGCGTTTTTGTGCTACTGCATACGCTTTATTATTTGATTGCATTATTTATCATTTTTCATTTTGTATTTTAAATAAAAAATTTTTATATACTATGACTGATAGATATTATATGACTGACTTTTAATTTATAGGATTGCGTGTATTTTACTATTTATTTTTGTATCTCTGATATCACTGCTTTTGTTGTGACTTACTTATTCAGTATTATTAGGTTTAGTAACTGACTGTGATATCAATTGCAATATTTTGTATTTATACTTTGTTTTATGTGCAATATTTTATAATTATACATTGTTTTATGTGCAATATTTTTACATTTATTCATTGTTTATGTGCAATATTTATTATTATATTTATGAATTGTATTACACGCCCTTTGTATAATGATATGATATACCATAAATAGTATCTATCTATCTATCTATCTATATATAAAATACATTTGTGAAGATATTTTTATTAGAAATAAACATAGAATTTTTTTTAAGCATGTTTCACGTAAAAATTAATTTCATAATTCGAATTCACGGTCATATATTAAGGTCTGGAAATTATAGTTGTTACTCAGTTCCCAGTTCTCAGTTTATTTATATCAAATATCGTACTATCTTTGTTTTTCTTATGAAAGTAGATTAAGAAATAGGCACTTGATGAAATAAATTATACGCTTTTTTATTTTAAGCACACGTGTACATATATTTTTATATTATGTTTCATTAAATTATTCTTAATTTTATTTAGTACTGAAAATTAACTTAAATTAATTAATTCTTATTTACTTAAAATTAGTCATTTATACATAATAATATAATTAAAGAAAATTCAACCGAACGACGTTAGGAGCGAAAAACTTCAATATAATTAATACCTATCAACGTAAAACCCATTAAATTGTGAAACAATATTCAACAGTTGATAAATATAATGTAATTCATATAATATGTATATATATCAATTTCAAATTACTAATAATTAATTTAAAACTCAAAAGTAACTATTTTAAAACGGAATATGGAAGATAAACATGTATCATTTTATTCCTTAAATATCACGAATTAAAATATTCATTATTAGTAATTTTAAAGTATTATATATTATGTAAATAATTCTATATTTAATAATTTTTAATTTTAGTAACAGGAAAAGCCTCCCGAAAAGAGATTAATAATTACATTTTCTGCGAAATATTGCCCTTGAATCGAGTAGGTGAAATATCAGTCTTAGTTCCAAAAAAAGACACTAAGCATCGCAAATTTACGCTCTCACTTCATAATATAATAGTACCAACATTGATCCCTAAAATTCAAGCTATAGTACTACTTGAAATTATATCGCCACTCTTTTTTTAAGTACCTCAGTACACAAATTAGATATACTTGATTTAGAACCTATTTTAACAGTACTTTCCTTTCTCCGTGCAGTTGTTAGTTCTAGTAAACGTCAAATACCGTTTTTGATTATTTCATAGTTCGTGATTGAAACACATGATTAAAAAGAATGAATTCCTATTTTATTTTTTCATTGATTCTAATGCAATTTAGTAGAACAAATTCTTAATTCATCATGATATAATTTGTATTTAAACAATTTTTATGCACATTGTAACTTTAATTAATCTTTTTTATAAAAATATAAAAATTTTATTTAGTACAAAACTAGAATATCAAAATTCATAAGTTGCGGCAATTCTATTTTATTTTAAATTTGGCTAATTTATGCATAATAATATAATATATGAAAATTTAACCGAGCGACGTTAGGAGCGAGGTATTTTTTGCTAGTATTATATTGATTTTATATAATTATTTAAAATAAAACAAAAAAAAACTAACGCGCTGTAATATTATATATTTTTTATTATAATTTATATTATAAATTATCAATTTTAAGGTATCATTGACAGTACCTCTTCGGGTGGTGTGGAAATCTGTCTGAACAAATATATAACTAATATTAATTTTATTAATAATTTTCGTCCGTACAAATTTCATTACTGACTGATATTTTTTAATGTAAATATGCACGGGGGTTTGCGAACAGCGCGAGGAGGGGGTACCCTCCTAGTATATATATATATATATATATATATATATATATATATAGAATGAATGAAAGGAAAATTTATTTATGTAAATAAAAGTAGCTCATAATTTAAAACTCACCATCAAACGTAATACTGTCATCTATATTAGAAGCTGCATTGGTTTCTTGAAAACGAGATGTCTCCGGTAATAGTTGATTTTCTGAAAATATTTATCATATTATAACTTTTCTAAAAAAAAACAAATTGTATAATAAATTTATATTAAATTTTCGAATCAAAATTATTATTTTATTGTTTGTAAGTTTGATCAGTTTGAATTAAGTCAAGACTTTTTACATATCTTTTTATTAAATCCAGTTTAATGATCAAGCTATTTCAGAAATAAATTTTAATACTTTTAGGAATTTAAAGTAAGAAAAAAAAAACTAAAAATACTAGGAATTATTTTTAGTTATATATAAAAACTTGCCTGCGATTATTTTTTCATACATTGCCATGATAGATCTAGCACTTTCATGATGTTGTACTCCTCTTCTTGCTATTTCATTGACCAAAACTCTTAATAATTCTATATTTTTTTCAAAATTTGATTTTTGATTTTTATAAATTTTAGTTGAAAACCGTAAATTTCTAATTTTTAGAAATTCAGCAAATCGTTCTGTAGCTCTGTTTATTAAATTACGTTTATGCAAAGTAGCACCACGTTTATCTAACTCTTCACTATCGTAACGCTTAATCAGTAAAGCATATCTTTTTAAACGGGCCGCTTTATCATTGTTGAAAAGGATCTTTTTGTTTTGATCTATACTTTTAGAAAAACTCAAAATGAGAACACCGTACAAAAGTATCTATATCGATCTATATGCTGCACTCGAAAGAAGTCTAAACTTAAAGTGTCTAATAACTTTTCATTCAGTTTCTCTTATACTATGTTTTCACTTAAAGTTTTCTTCCTATAGGATTACCTGGAGGATAATAAAATTAAAAAATTAACTAATTAGTGGGAGGGCATTTCAAAAAAGAAATTTCCGATGATTTTAATACATACGGTTAAAGAATTTTCAAAACAGCTTTTTAACTACCTGCGACAGTACCTTTTCCAGTACATGCGAAGACATTAAGTTTATGAACGTATTGAGTAATACAACAAAATCTTTCGCTATGAATAGAAATTTTGCTTATGTAAATATACATATTTTTATTTTTACCTACATTTAAAGTATAAATATTTTCATTTGTTATTTTACTATGTTTTGGAATTTTTAAACACACAGCGAAAACTTTCTTTGATAATAATAATGAAAGATAGAATGTTTCAAACCTTTTAAGTCCCTTCATTACCATCGGTATTTTATATTTGTGAAGCATCCACTCAAACTATGATTCAATGTGATGAAAAATGTCATTAGCTTATACATACGAATATCATATGATTTCATTTGTGGAAATCAAGAGGTTTTACTCATAGTTTTCTCCTATAGTTTTCACTAATCACTAACAAACTTTTACTCATTCTATTTGCTAACCCTTCTACTACACATATAACTGTATATAACTAAAATATTTAAATTCGTGTATTTCGTTTACTTGCGTCATAAAGTCAAAAGATTTCATGTCAGACACATACTATTCTTTTGTCATATTGTGATTTTTCGTATCGAATTTTTATTTAAAAATTGATTTAAATGACTAGTGAAAATCAAAGTCCACAAATCAATAATGGCTTTTCATAATTCAAGAGAAAAAGCTACAAATTATCTATGACATTCACGTTTATCCCTTGAAGGCATCGTATACTTAATAAATTGTTGTTGGCCTTGCTCCGCAAAAAAATGAAAGTTTTGCCTGCGTAATTAAAATAATTAATCGAACATTTTTTGGTATTACATTTTCTTTGGAAGCTTGGGAAAAATTTAAATCGTATTTTGAAAATATAAATTCTTATTAGAATAACGAAGATTTTACGACTCAAAACGAAAATAGTACATTACGTACCGTTACGGAAAAACTCTGCAGCATCTCTGCAGATTTTCTGCAGAATTTCTGCAGAGCATTATGCAGAGTTTCTGCAAAATAACATGCATAATTGCAGCATAACTTTCCTCACTTTCTGCTAAAGTCTACAAAAATTTATACAGAAAAGCTGCGAAAAGTACACGGAACACTTAAAATATGCAGAATGTCTACTGAGAGATTCTATATTAGTAATCAGGAAGTAGAATCTAATAATTAAATTCTACAAAAGAATAAATAGTAAAATATAATAAATAAGATTCTAAATTAGAGATAAGGAAGTAGAATATAATAATTAAACAATATTCTTTTCTTGTATGAATTTTTCATATACATTTTATTTTGCACATATCTATAATACAAAACCATATAGTCTTAATGAGTATTTTCAATCAAATTGGATATCTTTGTAAACATTAATATAAAAACTTAAATAAATATTTTAAGCAAGGAACTACTTTATTTTATGAAATCTAAAATTACTAACTCAAATTTAAAATGTTTATACTAATAATTCTTTCAAAACTAATTTGTCAAAAATAGAATTTAACATAAATAAAAAAAAACATTTTTTTATGATTATTTAAATAAATTATTTTTATATCTTTGCAATATTTTTTCTTAATTGTTTGCAATAGTTATTTTACAAAACGGATTATCTATTGCGAATATGTATCTTCGACCCACATTTGTTTTTTGCGACGTATCGGAAAAGCTTTTTCGTACTTATGTTTCTACCGAATCTTTCATAAACTTTATCTAAAAAATAAACTTATTAGATATTTCACTGAATATAATTCAGATATATATATATATATATATATATATATATATATATATATATATATATATCGCGCATTCTCTGTCAAATCGAAGGACGAAAAATTTTTTTTCGCTAAAAATTGGTAAAATGGTTTTTTCTATATTATAAACATAGATTATTATTAAGGAGACCTCATTTCATGTACGGAAAGTGGCATGATTGTATCGTCGATAATAGTAATGCTCGCTCGCCGCAGCGAGTTTGATTAACGAGTTACAGCGCTTCTGCCAGACTCGATGCGAACATGTCTGCATAGAATGTTTGATCGCGTCACACGCATCAAAATATGCAAAAAAATTATAAGCAATAGTTTAAATGAGAAAAGGTCCTTACTGAGATAGTATGGTTTATGCACATAAGAATTGTACACATTAACATTTATGCACAAAAAATGAAAATAAAATTTGATACACAGTACATATTTAATTATGCACAAGATTTGAAAAAAATCTATTATTTAAAATATATAATTTTTGTACATAATTTTTTGTGCACATCATTTTCGGTGCACAACGTTAATGAATACAATTGTATAGCTTGAAAACCTTACATAAATTCTAGGTGCACAAAAAATCATGTCCAAAAAATATATTTTAAATAATAGATTTTTTTTCAAATATTGTGCATAATTAAATATGTATTGTGTATCAAATTTTATTTTTATTTTTTTGTGCATAATATTAATGTTACGATTCTTATGTGCATAAATCATACTATCTCTCCTTAATTAAAGTTAATTAAGTAATAATTAATTTTCTATTTAGATTTTTATTGGATTCATATGCAATTTTGCGTTAATCTAAAATCTTTGAGCAGATGATCATATGTGACATTTCAACAAGATTATATGTAATCCTTGTTTGGATTAGATTAGATATTGTTTTATTTTGTATTATAATTACAAAAAGAGCGTGTAAAATTACAAATAAAGTTAAAATACATAAAATACTTAAAATATTTTGTGAATATAAAATTAAAGTAGTACAGTATGATATCACAGTCATGAAACATAATATAGATAATAATACTGTCATAGTAAGTCAATAAATTAAATAAAAGTGATATCACAGATAACACAAATAAATACACACAAAGAGTATAAATAATATAATTGAAAATCAGTCTCAAATATCTATTAGTCAAAAGAATTACATAAAATCAAGCGTGTAAAGAGCGCAGTCGAAATATCAGAAGTATACAGTTAATATACAAGTCAAGCTGATTAAAATCTAATCATTCACTCTATGTACACACATTCTACAACCACGCCAATAAATACAATCATGCCTTAAATCTATAAAAGGTACATCACATAATAAATTAACACATATGATATAGTCCGAAAATAATACTGTTTTATCGAAGTCGAATAAATACCTCCTCAGAGCGGCTTTAAACCTGCTGATTGGTGGAAGATTTTTAATATCAGCAGGTAGGGAGTTCCAAAAATCCGCACCTTGAACTTGAAAGGAATTTCTTCCAGTCTCAGTGCGCATGAAGGGCACCGCAAGATCTTTAATCTCACCCCTAGTGGTCGCTCTGGGTATATATCTAGTAAAGAGACCCGCTAGATATTCAGGAGTATTCATATGTACGATTTTGTACATAAGTACAGCCATAAAATCCTGTCTCCTCGAATCAGTACGTAGCCAACCGGAAGCTTGTCTATAGGAAGAGATGTAATCACCCATTCTCACCCCTAATACATATCTCACACACGAATTTCGCATTGTCTCTAGTCGTCTTCGTAACTCCTGCGAAGCATCTAACAAAACCACTGCGCAGTAATCAAGATGTGGGAACAGCAGGGTGGCTGCGAGCTGCTTACGCAGAGCCTCAGTGGTCTTCCGACGGAAAAAGCCGCATGCTATAAATCACTCTATTGAATTTTTTAGTCAACATATTAATGTGCGGTTCCCAAGACAGTTTAGAGTCGATTACTTCCAAAGACGATCGCCTTTGTTTTACTAGCATTCAAAGTCAGAGTAACACCAGCAGCCCACCCCGACACCGCCCAGGCCGCCCTCTGCAAAATACGAATCCCCTTATCCACATTATAAGGGAGCTGTGTGTAAATTTGAAGATCATCTGCATACAGCAGATGCCCGACGCAACCAGAGTCCAGTGCGTCACGTACGTCATTTATGTAAAGACAAAACAACAGAGGCCCCAGCACCGAACTCTGAGGTACTCCTAGATTGGTTGTTAGCCAATTCGATTCCTCTTTTAAATGCGTGGAAACCATAAGTTTCCTACCTGATAAATAGAAGTTAACGGCAAGCTGGAGTAGAACCTGATACCGACCGAGTAACAATTGAGTCGTTTGTTATTTACTCGAGTATTAATCGGTGTATCTTCAAATTAAAGGTTGAGCGCAATAGATATTATTATTATGAACATCTATGCACAAGAAAAAAAAATTCTACCGCTTTGTTTTTGATAAAAGTAAGTAACGCCAAAGTAAAAGTTTATGTTTATAATATTTTCGCATTACTTACTTTTCTCAAAAACAAAGCGATGGATTTTTTTCTTCTTGTGCATAAATATTTGTAATAATAATATCTATTGCGCTTAACCTTCAATTTGCAGATACACCGATTGATACTTGAGTAAATAACAAAAATCTCAATTAGACAAGGACAGCAAATCCGGCCTGCTCTTAATCCATTTAAGTGCAGCCCTGGAGAACCCCATTGATCTAGGCCTCGCAAGAAGTTTGGAGGGAGAAATTGTGTCGAATGCCTTACTAAAGTAAAAAAGTAGTAGTAACGTGACAAGTTTCCTGTCTAGACCTGACCTTATATCGTCTGTAAGCTTAAGTACAGCAGTCTGCGTAGGATGGTTTTTCCTGAAGCCCGTCTGCACAGGATCGAGCAATTTTTTGGATATAATGTACTCCTGCAGTTGGTCATGGGCGATCTTCTCAAGAACCTTTGAAAGGAAACATAAGATGGCTATAGACCTAGAATCTTTTAGCTGCTTAGGTGCAGCACACTTTTTCAATGGTATAATATGAGCTTGCTTCCAGCGACAAGGGAAGACCCCTCGTGCAAAAGAGGAGTTGAACAGAGTCACAAGATGTTCACCAATAAATAATAAAGCTTTAACCATCACGCTTTGCGAAATGCCATCCTCACCACAAGCCTGTGAGGAAAAATGTGAAATTGCAAGAACAACATTATTAAAACTAATTGGTTTAAAGGTAAACCCACTTTCATTGCATTGAGAAAGAATTCTCCATCGCTCTTCACTATCCTCCTGCGGCGAGACTGACACCCCAGAAAAGTGCACATTAAGCTCATCTGAAGTAAATCCATTCAAATTCCCTTGTAGTCCGGATGGCAGTCCGAGGTCTCTCAACTCCTTCCAGACATTACCACCCGCAAGAGCATCAAACAGTCTGTTGTGAATATAAGCAGTCTTAGCATGATCCATGCGTTCGTCTACCACTTTACGCAACCGCAGAAATTCAAGGAGATACTGCTTGTCCTCTGTCCGTTTGTATCTACGATATGTAGCATCGCTCTTACGCCACATCTGTGACAATTCTTTATCTATCCATGGAAACTTATTTTTATTAGGCTTGAGCGCTTTTAATGGCGCCGAATTCTCGATTGCAGTAGTGAGATTGTCACAGAGGCAACCAAGTGCAGATTCAGGGTCAACTGTGTCAGTCATAAGCGGCGACCAATCACAGTTGGCAAGTTTTTCTCCCAATGCAGTTGGGCAAATATTTTTATAGTTTCTATACATGATAGGTTTTTGATCTAAAGCTATAGATCTGCAAGGCAAACAGACGTCAATCAAATTATGCTGACTGTGAAAGCTTGCCTGTAGGTTCCGTGCATCAAGCACCACGTCGTTGTCATCGACAAAGATTAGGTCAATCCACGTGTGAGACGTCGGAGTATGGTGCGTGGCACCGTGCTGGACCAACTGTAACGAGAGCTCAGCCAACAGCTTACTAAGAAACCTAGCATCACTGCTTTCTTTAAGGAGGTCGGCATTCAAGTCTCCCATTATAATTTTATGGGAATAGTCCGAACAAAAGTTTCTCAAATCAATCAACAAATTAGAGTTTCTAGTAAACGAAACAGCAAGAGGACGATAAATGACAGAAACTAGCACGGGCTCGGAGCCGCCAACTTGCAGAGAACAGAAAATATATTCAGGCACCTCCGGTTTACCGCTACTATTACTAGTTTGCGTCTCCGAAGTGGCCAAAATAGGGCATTTTAGATTATCCTTAATATACAAAGCAACTCCTCCACCACGCAAGTTTCTGTCCTATCTAAACACTTTGTACCCCCCGACCCGAATGACGTCATCCGATACAGACGGGCCCAGCCAGGTCTCAGCAACTCCAAATATGTCGTAAGAATGATAACCATTTAAAAGTTCACGCACTTGCCCAATATGAGCCCTCAAAGAGGTCACATTCAGGAAGCACGCGTGCAGTTTACCCCTCCTCCTTATCCGACTCTCCGAAGAAGACCAGCGCAGTCATTGGGGAGAGGCTCTATCTAACGATATTGCATGATTTTAAATTAATTCTTGATTCGAGCTCATCTCACTATTGTGAGGTTGAAATTTACCATTATCAGAAGATCCATTATTTGTTAGAAATTCATCATGTTTCCCAATATCAGTTGAGTTAACATTTTTCTTTACAATACATTTAGATTCATCTAATATTTCATTTAAATCATGTTCACTTTCAAATCTGTGTACTCTCTCCCCTCTCTCCCTCCTTATCATAAATTTACCACCTCTATGCCAAACAAACTTGTAACCTTTTCCTTTAGCATACTTTTTAAGATTTTTGAATTTAATACATTTATTTTTTTCAAGATACTTATTTATATATATTTGTGAATGGTGCTTGGTGGTAGAAAAACTGCCGATTAGAGAGGGATCCAGATCTGCTGTCGAAAAACCCGTTAATCTACGCCTAGCCATAAATACCTTTTGCGCCAAGTCATCTCCAGAAAGTCTAACCAACAATGAGAACGCAACACTCGGACTGCCAACGATCTCATGCCCAGCAGACATCCTGTCCTTATTTTTATTTCCAGAATTAGAGATTTCAGTAATAGATACAATATTTGAACGATCAAAAGTCGGAAGTATGGTTCCCAGAACAGCGCAAGCATAATCCTCCAGCCCGACATTAGCCGCAGAGCAGTCCAGTCCGCTGGACATGACCAAGACACTATTCCCAGAACCACACCTTGTTGGCTGTAGGGTCAGCGATTATGCTTTTTGCCCAGACAGTCTTAGTTCAAATCTCGCTTGCATTAATTTTTTTGTTTGTTTTTCTTTTTAAACTAAAGTAACATTTTATTTTCCTTATTCTAATTTCATTTTGCCATTGTCTTTTCAATAAAGATTATAAATTAATGTATATTTTAAAGAATCGTGCAAAAACAAAAATTGTAAACTGTTTATTATTAATGCAATAGAAACTGTTAACCTAAGAGTCATACATATATATATAATAGATAGGATGTTCAAGACTGCTTCAACTATCCATTAGACTTTTTTTATATGAGGTAAGTTAAATAGATTTATATCAATTTCTACTGCAATATATTTTACTTTTTTCTATATAAGGGCGTATCTCTTTGTAAAGTTAATAAATAAATAATATAATTCAATATCTAAAGAATGTAAAAGGATTTTTAATAAAAAAATACTTTTGCAATGATGAAATTAGTAAAATTATAAAAATAAATTATTTTTTTAATAATAAAATTAATTTAATTAACAACAAAGTCATTGAAAATATTTTCAATTTTTTCAAAAATTTAAGCCAAAAATATTTGCTATGATATGAATGAAAATCGATTTTATAGTCTTACTAATAAACGGTTATGTTTGTTATTTATTAGAAATAAGTTGAAACTCGAAGAATTTCTTAGAATTTAGCTCGGGAAATATATTTTTTTAAATTCAATTATAACAAATGACAACATAGTCTGGCATTTGCAACTGGTTTATTACACGACGTAGACATTTTTTATAAGTGTTAAATTCTTTATATTTTTTAATTGTTTTTAATGGTGCTATAATTTTTTTTAGAAAAATTTTTTATTCATAAATACATATTTATGAATATATATCTATGAGTATTTTCAAAAATTGATTTTCAACATAAGTGTTTAATAACTATATCTTGTTTTGTGAGAGGATATGGTAAAAAAAGGAACGAATAATAGTGAAGAAAAATTATCTTTATTTAAACCTTGAAGGATAAAATATTACATGTCTATTCACTTACAAAGTTGTTCTAAATCATTTAATATATAATATCAATAATATATTAAAAACTGATCTGGAACAAGCATACATTGTTTAAGAGGAGGTCACGTATCTCTGTCCTTTTCTAATCAAAGAAATGATTTTTTTACAAAAACTAATAACTTTAGCAAAATATGAAGAGAAAGCCGCATCTTGTATCAAAAAAAGCAATGTTTTCTTTAATAAGAAAAAATTAATTTTATTGCTGCATTCTCAAGAAAACCTTAAAAAAACCCAATTGTCCACCCTAACCTCTATGATTCAAGTTTTTCAAAGTTTTCTTGAAAACGTAGCAATAAAATTAATTCTTTCTTATCAAAGAAAATATTGCCTTTTTTATACGAGATGCGGCTTTCTTTTCAATTTTTGCTAAAGTTATTAGTTTCTGTAAAAAACTCAATTCTTTGATTAGAAAAGGACAGAGATACGTGACCTCCTCTTGATGAGTTTATTATTTTATCTATAATTTGAAAATACATATCTATTGATTTCATGAGGATGAAGCTTCAAAAGCGTGGCAAAGTGTAGTGACAGAAGGTGAATTGCTTTGGAAAAGGCATTATGTTTGTAAATATCATTTTAAAGAAGATGATATCAAAAAAGAATTTAGTCAAAAAATGTCAGATGGTACTACGTGGAGGTTCGAAAAAGGCAAACCACTGTTAAAAAAGGTCTTATACCTTCTATATTTCCTCTATCTTGTGAAAACAAACCTATAACAGAATTGTCTCGCAAAAATGTTCTGCCACTTTTAAAAAATATTAAAAGTAAGCATACGTATAGCTTTTATATAATTTACAAATCTATAAGGGCTTTCTAATAATTTATTGATTGTTTTAACTTATTTACGATGTTCTACGTGAAACGCAAGCTCAAATGCATTTAAAAAAAAAGCACAAAGTGATCATTGATAATTACATTACTTTCTCTATATTATGTCAAACAAATTTTATCGTATAAATGTAAACATTTTTTCAGTATAGTTATTGCTTTTCATAAGAAGTAAATTCCTCATAGCGACTATGTAATGTTTAAAACTATTTCATTGCAAGCTAGCCCGGTCAAAACAAAACATCTATAAATATAGCTGAAAATATAGATAAAGAAAATACAGCTATATTGATGTGTATTATAGCTATATTAATGTGTTTTTTAGCTGTATATCTATGAGAAATATAGCTAGATTTTCAGCTATATTTCTAGCTATAATGGGCTAAAATAGGGATTATACCTATAAAGATAGGTAAAAATATTGCTAAAAATCTAGCTATATTTCTCATAGATATACAGCTAAAAAAACACGTCAATATAGCTGTGATACACAATGTAGCTATATTTTTACCTATATTTTTTAGCTATATTTATAGATGTTTTTTTTTGCAGGGAGGTCTAATCGTTCAGAAGTCGTATTCTATTTTTTTATGCAAATTACTTGCTGATACAATGTTATTATTCTATGGATTATGCAATAATAAAAAAAAGTAATAGGATATATTTTTGTTCTTTATCTTTTAATGTATATGTATTCAAATTCATATTTTAAACTGTTATTTAACACACGTAAATTAGCTAACAATATAATTATAAACTAGTACACATTAACATTGAGCATTTCACCAACAAAATATTAATCTACGGGCCTGGCAAGTTATTTTGTAGATATT
Organism: Anastatus disparis; assembly: GCA_017163975.1. Taxonomy (NCBI): domain Eukaryota; kingdom Metazoa; phylum Arthropoda; class Insecta; order Hymenoptera; family Eupelmidae; genus Anastatus; species Anastatus disparis. Next base: position 1,664,602 of record JAFFSR010000238.1, read on the forward strand.
TAGTAAAATCCAATATGTTTTAAGGCGACTACGGAAGTTCGGTTCGATTTCATTTTGTAGTTTACAAATTACTCTGTCAATTTCTAAAATTTTTTGAATTTTTTAATTTTCCACCATTCATTATAATCCGTAGAATGGTGGAAAATTAAAAAATTTGAAAAATTTTACATATTGAAAGAGTAATTTGTAAACTCAAAAATAAAACCTAACCTAAAATCCGAAGTCATCTTAAAGCTCTTGAAAATGAAATGATAGTGCAATGAAATAGAGAATGCATAATTTTAAAAACGCACAAATAATTTTGAAGCTGATGGCACCAAATTCTCAAATATAAGTTGTTAGAAGCTAATGGCCCTTCTGCCAAGTTTTTCGAAATTTTTAATTAAATATGTCTCTCATAAAGAATGAAGTAAAAAATAGATACAAGATCAACTATAGTTCCTTAAGAGCATGACGAAGCTGTCCGCCTTCTAATAATATTTGTAATCTTAACTTATGAATAAACGATGCGTTTAATTGAGTTTTTTTGCTATAAAGAAAAAATTTGTAAGATTAAACTCTAGTGCGGACAACTCAAGAAAACCACCAAAATATTATACATACAAAGTTATAATAAAAACTTTCAATATATCGTATTTTAAGGTTAGGTTTGTCGAGTTTGATATCTAATTTCCAATCCAAGCTCATAAAAAAATAACAAGTCCAAATGATTTTTTATTTTAACAAAAATTATTGTACTAATATAACTTTAGTTCGGACAAGTCATTATATTTGTTTAATTTAAGAATTTAAAAAGATATCGATAAAATAAAAAAAGCAAAACTCGATTGCTGCAGCTCCGACATGCCGTTAATGTTCATGTATTAATATTCACTCATAAATGAGATAAGATGTTGATCTGGTATATCTTTATTTTTCGATTTTGATGTGTATTATCAACGCTATCTTCATCTCAATAATCACTTTTTTGAGAAATTATTTGGAAAAATTTTCCCAAACATTCATCTATTAAAAAGAATATAAATTGAGCATTTGGTGAATTCTATATAATTAAAAAATATGAATTGAATACAGAAGTACTCGACGATTGATTGATTGATTTCGAAACTTTCTTTAGCCAAAACTGTAAATATTTTATGAATTTCATATTATTCATATTATGAACTTCATATTAAGAAGAATGAATTAAATACGGAAGTACTCGACGATTGCTTGATTGATTTTAAAACTTTCTTAAGAGCAGGTCGTATATTTCCATCCTTTTCTAACCAAAAAATTCATTTTTCTGGAAAACCTAATAATTATAGCAAAAAATAAGAAGAAAGCCCCAACTCGTATAATAAAAAGCAATATTTTCTTCTATGAGTAAAAATTATTTTTATCGCTTCGTTTTTAAGAAAACTTTCAAAAAGTGAATTGTGCATCCTAACCTCTATTTTTTAAGTTTTTCAAGGTTTTTTGCAAAACGAATAAATAAAAATAATTTCTGGTCATCAAAGGAAATATTGCTTTTTATAATACAAGATGGGGCTTTCTCCTTACTTTTTGCTAAAATTATTAGTTTTTGTAAAAAAATCGATTCTTTGATTAGAAAAGGACAGATATACTCGACCTCCTCTTAAGCAAAAACTAGAGATAAATCAAATAAAAAGTATAAACTTGATGATTTTTCAGTACTTTCGAAAGCTGAAATAAAAAAAAATATTATGTATTGGGTAAAATAAAGTATTTAGAAAAAATGTTCTAAAGAATACTATACTATTCAATACCTGAACTCGCCTAAAATATACTTTTTTAAAAGTCATAATAAAGATTAAATAGTATTTATCAATTTGAACAATGATTAAAAACAAAAAACAACAGTTATAATATTCAAAAGATTTCAAGAAATTTGATAAAATTATAAAATAAAAAAATAGTTTAATGGTATTTTTATGAATTTTATATTATTTAAAAAATTAAATATAGTATAGGCTTACCATAACAATAAATAGCTTTTTTTCCTTAAATTGTGAAAAAAATTAATTTTGACAACTTTTAATTTTTTTAATTTTTAGGAAAATAAATCGATAATATTTGTTGAAATTTTTAACATTTATTATTGACAAAGCAATGACATATTCTTAATTATCAACAAAATATAATGTCTAAAAATTGAATGTTTAAATAAAAAATTGTTGAAAAAATTATTTAAATTGAAAAATCAGTATTTTAAGTGATTTATGCTGTGGTTCAATTGTTAAAGAATCAAGGTTTCATAATAATTCACAGTATAGGTATTAAATTACATTAAATGACGCGTAAAATTTAATGCTTTAAAAAAATGCCTCTGAAGTTTGGTTGAAGTTTTTGTAATAAAATAATCTTAATTGTGAATTTTTTTTTAATAATGTAAAATAAAAATTTTTATATTTTATTAATAATTTTTTCCATACATTTAAAATAATTTTCTAATTATTCAAACAAAAACAAAATTGTCTACAGATTTTAAATCACACATAGTATAAAAATAAGTTGTAATCTTATAACAATATACATTTTATTGTATAAAGTAGGCATAATAAAATTTGTACGTTAGAAATAATTTATTGCATGGAACGAAATTTTTAATAAATCTAAATTTCGATTGATAGTTATAAGCAAAATCATAAAAATTTTAAAAAATTTAAAATAATTTTTAACTAGTCCAAATTTAATTTAAATATACTATTTACATTAATTTACGTAAAAGCTTTGAAATAATTCATTTTGAAAAATAGTGAGGAGTAGTGAATTTTTCCATCTTACATATTGTTCTTTACTAAAATGAAAAAAGTGTTATGATGACAATGGATTTTTAAACAATTAGATAATTAGAGAAGCTAATCAATGAAATCTTGATTATTAATTACGCAGTATTTATACAAAAGATATCAGTCTGTCTGAATCCACATTACAACAGCTCAGGGGGTTCTTCATACATTGTAAAGATTCCACCACTTAAGAACAACTACTATCATATAAAAATATTTTTCAATGGCGTATACAAATTAAAAATAAAACTACTGCAACACATTGGCTGTAGTTTTCCTGGACTTAAATAACTTTTTAAATAGCATAAGAGAGCGACGTTCAATTTTTAAGTAAATATATTATAAAATTTACATTTATTTTATGTTTAATTAATCGTAACACGATTTTTCAGTAGACGCTTGAATACATTAATTACAAATTAACTTAAATTTTTGTCACTTCCTGAAGATGATGTCCAAGTGACCTGAACAACCTCCAGGTCGACGAAACATCATTCTCGAGAAAGTGAATCTAGTATTATAATTTAAAATTTTTTTTCACTTCCTGGAGATGATGTCTAGGTGTCCAGGATGGCCTCCAGGATCACGAAACATCATTCACGAGGAAACACATCTAGTATTATCTTTGGAAATATATAAATTTTTGTCACTTTCTATAGATGATGTCCAGGTGACCTGGATGACCTCCAGGTCGACGAAACATCATTCTCGAGAAAGTGAATCTAGTATTATAATTTAAAATTTTTTGTTACTTCCTGGAGATGATGTTCAGATAGCTAGGATGGCGTCCAGATTCACAAAACATCATTCACGAGGAAACACATCTAGTATTATAATTGGAAATATATACATTTTTGTCATTTCCTGTAGATGATGTTTAGGTGAGCTGGAGGACCTCCAGGTCGACGAAACATCATTCACAAGGAAGTGTTTAGTTGATAATAAAAAAATTGTACTATGTTAGAATTATAGAATACGTTTATACGAAAATATTATTTTAATTATAAGTATAAATAAAATTTCCGTATTCGTACTCTGACTCGCCCTCGATATATATATATATATATATATATATATATTATAGCTTGATATACTAAGTCGAATACAAACCGGATGCACTATACTAACTATACTATAGCCGAAAAACATCAAAAATATGTTCATAGCTCTCCTACAATATTAAAGTGTGACGTCACTGGCTGGAAACAAAAATTGAAGGACTGATGACGGAGAAGATTTTTTATAACGCGAATATGGTACTTTGAAATTTTAGATTACGTTTTCTCGTGATTGATTAAATGGATCGTAATGAAATTTTTTTTTAAATGAAAGATAAGATAAAAATCTTTAAATATCAATTTCTATTTTTCAAATATTAGGTTTTATTTTGACAGGATTCAGTTCTAAAATTTTGAAAACTCTAATTCAAAGTATAAGAGGAGCGCCTCGACGTTTTCGTATTCGTACCTTAACTCGCCGTCGAGGCGCTATCGCGCCTTTACATACGACTTGTTTTTAACAGTTGTAGAAATTCTTCAAGTAATCTTTTATCGTTACATACATTGATTTTCTATGAAAGTTTTTTTTATGTTTCGTAAAAAATTATGTGAAAGCTTTTATTAATCTCTTTTGAAAAATTTCCGAAGGTTTCTGGCGAAAGCTTACTAATGAAAGTTCCGGGAAGCTTGCAGTTATCTTTTATGAAAGATTGTATTAAACGTTAGCGGAATATTCTATGAAAGCTGACACGAATCTTTTCCTTTTCTTTTCGTAAGCTTCCTGTAAGCCTTCACGATTACCTAACCGATGAATCTTTCGGGAAGCTTACAGTAATCTTTCTTACTATCTTACATGTAACCTTTCTGAGTACATTTATGGAAGATTTGCTGAAAGGTACTGTAAGATTGTAAAAATATTTCAAGGAATCGTGCACGTAATTACTTAGTAACCTTTTTTCTAGATTACATTCAGCTAACTGTAAACTTTCATGAAATCTTCCAGTGGAATCTTTCTGTAAGGCTTTCTAGAAAGCTTACATTTACGGTGGTGAAAATTCTTTCTGTAATCTTTCATCTTTATTTACATTAATCTTTCATTAAATCTTTCATTTATGTTTCGCGAAAGATTACGTGAAAGCTTTTATTAACCTTTTTTGAAAGATTTAGGAAAGCTTCTGGCGAAAGCTTACAAATGAATCTTTTGGGAAGCTTGCAGTTATCTTTCATGAAAGATTGTATTAAACGTTAGCGGAATATTCTATGAAAGATGACACGAATCTTTTCAGTAAGCTTTCTGTCAGTCTTCACGATTACCTAACCGATGAATCTTTTAGAAAGCTTACAGTAATCTTTCTCACTATCTTACATGTGACTTTCCTGGATCCATTCATGGAAGCTTGGCTGAAAGGTTACTGTAATATTTTAAAAAGATTTTGTGGAATATTTTAAGTAAGCTTTCATTAGCCATTTATTCATGCTTACGTTTAGCTTACTTTTAGATTACATGAAATATTACAATGCAATATTAATGAAAGATTTAGTAAGCTTACAGAAAGGCTAATGGAAGCTTCCGCTGGAAAATTACGTGAAAGTTTTATGGGAAGCTTCCTTGAAAGCTTTCGTGTTATGTGGGTGGTAATTGAAATTACTCATTGTTTGCCACTTCAGAAATTGCTTTCCAAGGGCTTATTTTCTTCTATTTTTTAATCACTTCAAAATAAAGTTTTGGTTGTGTAAGAAAGAGCCACCAATAAGGAGTTATGACAGTTTGGAATATATATTTTCATGTACACGGAAAAACTTTTGCATATAAAATTCGCTCAAATGTTGTATGTGAATTCAATTTTATTATCACTGAAATAGTTTTGATATCCTTCTTGAAAAAAGATTAGACTTAAATTGAGATGATATTTTCTTTAGGAGAAATGAAATTGGGAACCAGTCTTATATGCGCTCGATACACTCTCAACTATGTACGTTGACTAAGTTCAAAACGTAATGAATAGCTTTTATATCCAGAGTTGATCGGGTTTTTGCTTTAACTCGAACTGTAAAAGGCAAACAAAAAAACTGAAAAGAGTTTGACATCATACTTGCTATATTTTTAGTTACTGAATCGAGAATTAATTGAGAACTGAAAAAACTGTTTGTGAATATATAACAAATTTTGTATTTAATTTGTGCTTGAAAGAATTCGAAATTGATTTTGGTGCATGTATAATCCAAAAACATTTTCACTGATGACTTATTTTCATCCTCAGCGTTAATTGATTCTTTCCGAATCTTTTTCGAATTCTCTAATAAAAACAAAGGAAATAACAGAACGGCCCAATGAAAGTTAAGGTTTTTAAAACATTCGGAAAGAGTATATTAACAGGGGGCCGAAGTATCAGTCTTTGTATAATAGCGTTTTCCATCATTTACATAAACACTATCCGTTGTATCAAGAAATAAATAGTAGCCCTCGCTAGATATTAGTATAATAAGTAAATTTTATAATAACAATCAAATTATTTTATCGCGTAGTTTTTGAATAATATGAGACCTACTAAAAGACTAGAATATAACCTATCTTTTTTGGTAGGTCTCATATTATTCAACAACTACGCAATGGAATAATTTGATTGTTATTACAAAATTTACTTATCATACGAATATCTAGCGGTGGCTACCATTTTTTTCTTGATACAACGGATGATTTTATATAAATGATGAAAAACTCTATTAAACAAAGACAGATAGTTCGGCCTGCTCTTAACGTTGGGTGTACGTAAACTATATTCGGAACAAATGAACCGCCGTCATATTCAGATTTGAATGGGTTTTAGCTTCGACTCGAAATGAAAAATTTTAATTAAATAATTAAACAACGTTCATCATCAAATTTGTTTAAAATTTTTAGAATCTATTAAATAAAAAAAATTATTATTATTACTGTAAAATTACTATTTTTTACAAAAAAACAAATCTAATTAGAATGAACTATATATGACATCTAAAACTTGAAAATTATTAGTAACTAATTTTAATCTTAAAATCTAATTATTTTAAATAACCGGGGGGCAGATGAGCATGTATCATTTCACGCCAATCTTTGCTAGAAACAGTTTTGGTCTATTCCGTAGCGTATGCGCCTTTCCTTTTGGGTGCGCGGGTTCAACTCTCGGTCAGGACCGCTTTTTTTTTTAATTTTTTATTGTTTTAATATTTTTTATTCCTTTTTTATTTATACTTTTCATATTTTTTATTTTTTAAATACTATCGATTTATGTCAGATGTATTGCTATTTTTCATTAAAGAAGATAATATTATAACGTATAAAAAAAATTTTTTCTTTCAATTTTTTTTTCAAATAATTATCTGTAACTTTTTGGCAAATCACTAACAAATAATAATGTCATTATCATACCTTGAAACATAAATTTAATCATACTTCAAAATATAAACAAACACAATCACGCGGAGATGTCAAATGTTATGATATAGTCAAAAGTATAAGAAAAACTGAAATTGGTCGCGAAATTTCGTGTGTGTTTGTATACATAAATATACATATCACGTGGAGATGTCAAATGTTATGGTATAGTCAAGAGTATAAAAAAAACTGAAATTAGTCGGGAAATTTTGTGTGTGTTTGTATACATAAATATAGATATATTTGTGTATGTCTATATATTTTCCAAACATTAACGTTTGCATTTAAAGGTTTACATATAGATCGTACTTGTAAAAGTATTTTTTGTCCACGCTCATTTTTCAAACGTTTATAACTCTGCACATACGAAACGTAGCAAAAAGTTGCTAGATATCAAACTTTTAGGAAATTTACTGTTCTTTAAAATGCTTTCCGTAATTTTTTGATTCAGTAATTTCCCAAAAAGTTACAGATTATTGAAAAAAAAAATTTTTAAAAAAATTTTTTTCCCTAAGACATTGGAATATTATATTTTTTAATAAAAAATGTCAATACACCTGACATAAATCGATAGTATTCATCGGGTCTTTCAAAATCTTTTTTAATTTCTTCAATTGGTCAAGCCGTTTTCGAGTTATGACCTTTTCAATTTCGACTGGTTTCAATAAAAATGTTTCCAAACTTTTGAACGGTACTGTATAATATTATATATATATATATATATATATATATATATATATTAGGGCAATTTTCAAAAACTTTCTCATTTTCGTCACTCGATTTTAACAACTCAAAAGTCTGTAATACAAGTTTCTGGGGTAGTACACACTTCAGTAAAGGTTTAAATTACTAGTTTCTTAAAGTAGAATATGTAATTGAATTTTGGTATCGATTGGAATATTGCACTTCACAGTACATAATTTTATACGTCAAAAATTATATTTTTAAGTGAAAATTACACTTACATTAAAAATAGTCAAACAGTTTTATAAAGAAGGGCACATGTACCAGGATAGGCTTAAACTTTTGTTTTTACCGTATTTATTATGCTCTGAAAATTTGAGAATAATCGAAAGCATGCACCTTTTTTTATAGCTCAAGAAACACACGTAGAAAAATATAAAACAAGTATAATTTTTGACGTATGAAATTATATACCGTGAAGTGCAATATTCCAATCGATACCAAAATTTAATTACATATTCTACTTTAAAAAACTAGTAATTTAAACCTTTACTGGAGGTGTGCCACCCCAGAAACTTGTATTATAGACTTTTGAATTGTTAAAAATTGAGTGACCGAAATGAAAAAGTTTTTGAAAATTGCCCATATATACATTAGATATTGTTTATTTTGTATTATAATTACAAGAAAGCGTGAAAATTACAAATAAAGTTGAAAAAATACATAAAAATACTTTAAATAGCCTTGCACATATGAAATCAAAATAGTACAGTATGATATCACAGTCATAAAACATAATAGAGATAGTAATACTGTAATAGTAAGTCAATAAATTAAATAAAAGTGATATCACAGATAACACGAATAAATACACGCAAAAAATATAAATAATATAGTTAAAAATCAGTCTCAATATCTATCAGTCAAAATAATTACATAAAATCAAGCGTGTAAAGAGCGCAGTCGAAATATCAGCAGTATACAGTAAGTTAAAATCACAGCAAAGTTGAATGTACAGTAATATACAAGTCAATCTGATAAAAATATAATCATTTACTCTATGCACACACATCCTACATACACGCCAATAAATACAATCATGCCTTAAATCTATAAAGGGTACATCACATAATAAATTAACACATATGATATAGTCCGAAAATAATACTGTTTAATCGAGGTCGAGTAAAAACCTCCTCAGAGCGGCTTTAAACCTGCTGATTGATGGAAGATTTTTAATATCAGCAGGTAGGAAGTTCCAAAAATGCGCACCTTGAACTTGAAAGAAATTTCTTCCAGTCTCAGTGCGTATGAAGGGCACCGCAAGATCTTTAATCTCACCCCTAGTGGTCGCTCTGGGTATATATCTAGTGAAGAGACCCACTAGATATTTGGGAGTATTCATACGTACGATTTTGTACATAAGTACAGCCATAAAATACTGTCTCCTCGAATCAGTACGTAGCCAACCCAAAGCATGTCTATGGGGAGAGATGTGATCACCCATTCTCACGCCTAATACATATCTCACACATGAATTTTGCATTGTCTGTAGCCGTCTTCGTAACTCCTGCGAAGCATCGAGCAAAATCACTTAGCAGTAATCAAGATGTGGAAACAGCAGGGTGGTTGCGAGCCTGCTTACGCAGAGCCTCAGTGGTGTACCGACGGAAAAACCGCAGGCTATAAATCACTCTATTGAATTTTTTAGTCAACATATTAATATGCGGTTCCCACGACAGTTTAGAGTCGAGTACAACACCAAGGCTCGTAACGGTGTCAGAGAAAGGAATACCGATACCGCTCCCCAGGTCAATCGTCCTTGGCTCACCCGAATAAAAATTTTTAATAAAACGATTACTTCCAAAGACGATCGCTTTTGTTTTACTAGCATTCAAAGTGAGAGAAACACCAGCAGCCCACCCCGACACCGCCCTGGCCGCCCTCTGTAAAATACGAATCCCCTCGTCCACATCATCATAAGGGACCTGTGTATAAATTTGAAGATCATCCGCACACAGCAGATGCCTGACGCAACCAGAGTCCAGTGCGTCACGTACGTCATTTATGTAAAGGCAAAACAGCAGAGGCCCCAGCACCGAACCCTGAGGTACTCCTAGATTGGTTGTTAGCCAATTCGATTCCTCCTTTAAATATGTGGAAACCATTTGTTTCCTACCTGATAAATAGGAGTTAATCCATCCGAGTGCGGCCCTGGAGAACCCCATCGATCTAAGCCTCGCAAGAAGTTTGGAGGGAGAGATCGTGTCGAATGCCTTACTAAAGTCAAAAAGTAGCAGTAACGTGACAAGTTTCCTGTCTAGACCTGACCTTATATCGTCTGTAAGCTTAAGTACAGCAGTCTGCGTAGAATGGTTTTTCCTGAAGCCCGTCTGCATAGGATCGAGCAATTTTTTGGATGTAATGTACTCCTGCAGTTGGTCATGGGCGATCTTCTCAAGAACCTTTGAAAGAAAACATAAGATAGCTATAGGCCTAAAATCTTTTGGTTGCTTAAGTGCAGCACACTTTTTCAATGGTATAATACGTGCTTGCTTCCAACGGCTAGGGAAGACCCCCCGTGCAAAAGAGGAGTTGAACAGAGTCACAAGATGTTCACCAATAAATGGTAAAGCTTTAACTATCACGCTTTGCGGAATGCCATCCTCACCACAAGCCTGTGAGGAAAAATGTGAAATTGCAAGAACAACATCATTTAAACTAATTGGTTTAAAGGTAAACCAACTTTCATTGCATTGAGAAAGAATTCTCAATCGCTCTTCACTATCCTCCTGTGGCGAGACTGACACCCCAGCAAAGTGCGCATTAAGCTCATCCGGAGTGAATCCATTCAAATCCCCTTGAGGTCCGGATAGCAGTCCCAGGTCCCTCAACTCTTTCGAGACATTACCACCCGCAAGAGCATCAAACAGTCTATTGTGAATATAAGTAGTCTTAGCATGGTCCGTGCGTTCGTCTACCACCCTACGCAAGCGCAGAAATTCAAGGAGATACTGCTTGTCCTCTGTCCGTTTGTATCTACGATATGTAGCATCTCTCTTACGCCGCATCCGCGATAATTCTTCATCTACCCATGGAAACTTATTCTTATTAGGCTTGAGCGCTTTCAACGGCGCCAAATTCTCGATTGCAGCAGTGAGATTCTCACGTAGGCAACCAAGTGCAGATTCAGGGTCAACTGTGTCAGTCATAAGCGGCGACCAATCACAGCCGGCAAGTTTCTCTCCCAATGCAGTTGGACAAATACTTTTATAGTTCCTATACATGATAGGTTTTTGATCTAAAGTTATAGTGTTGCAAGGCAAACAGACGTCAATTAAATTATGCCGACTGTGAAAGCTCACCGGTAGGTTCTGTGCATCAAGCACCACGTCGTTGTCATCAACAAAGATCAGGTCAATCCACGTGTGAGACGTAGGAGTATGATGCGTAGCACCGTGCTAGACCAACTGTAACGAAAGCTCAGCCGACAGCTTACTAAGAAACTTAGCATCACTGCTCTCTTTAAGGAGATCGGCATTCAAGTCCCCCATTATAATTTTATGGGAATAGTCCGAACAAAAGTTTCTCAAATCAATCAACAAATTAGAGTTTCTAGTAAACGAAACAGCAAGAGGACGATAAATGACAGAAACTAGCACGGGCTCGGAGCCGCCAACTTGCAGAGAACAGAAAATATATTCAGGCACCTCCGGTTTACCGCTACTATTACTAGTTTGCGTCTCCGAAGTGGCCAAAATAGGGCATTTTAGATTATCCTTAATATACAAAGCAACTCCTCCACCACGCAAGTTTCTGTCCTATCTAAACACTTTGTACCCCCCGACCCGAATGACGTCATCTGATACAGACGGACCCAGCCAGGTCTCAGCAACTCTAAATATGTCGTAAGAATGATAACCATTTAAAAGTTCACGCACTTGCCCAATATGAGCCCTCAAAGCGGTCACATTCAGAAAGCACGTGCGCAGTTCACCCCTCCTCCCTATTCGACTCTCCGAAGAGGACCAGCGCAGTCATTGGGGAGAGGCTCTATCTAAGGATATTGCATGATTTTTAATTAATTTTCTGATTCGAGCTCATCCCGCTATTATGAGGTTTACATTTATCATTATCAGTAGTTCCATTATTTGTTAGAGCTTCATCGTGTTTCTCAACATTTAATTAACATTTTTCTGTACAATACATTTAGATTTATCTAATATTTCATTCAAATCATGTTCACTTTCAAATTTGTGCGCTTTCTCCACTCTCTCCCTCCTCGCCATAAATTTACCACCTCTATGCTAAACAAACTTGCAACCTTTTCCTTTAGCATACTTTTTAAGATTTTTAAATTTAATATATTTATCTTTTTCAAGATACTCATTTATATATATTTGAGAATGGTGCTTGGTGGTAGAAAAACTGCCGAGGAGGGAGGGATCCAGATCCGTTGTCGAAAAACCCGTTAATCTACGCCTAGCCATAAATACCTTCTACGCCAAGTCATCTCCAGAAAGTCTAACCAACAATGAGAACGCAATACTCGGACCGCCAACGATCTCAGGCCCAGCAGACATCCTGCCCTTATTTTTATTTTTAGAATTAGAGATCTCAGTAACAGATACAATATTTGAACGTTCAAAAGTCGGAAGTATGGTTTCCAGAACAGCGCAAGCATAATTCTCCAGCCCAACATTAGCCGCAGAGTAGTCCAGTCCGCTGGATATCACCAAGACACTATTCCCAGAACCACACCTCTTCACAGTATGACAGGATGCCTTTCTGGTACTATCTGTATGTGCTTTTACTAATTGTTCATCGTTTGAATCAACAGGTGCTTCAGTGCATGTGTTATGAGAGCTACTATCTTTACGTTCAAATGATTGTGTTATATTCGAATTTACAGGCATATCAGTGTTAGTGTTGGTGTTGATTAAGTGTTCGTCCTGGGCCGTGAGATTACTAACGGTCTGCACCACCTCAGCCACCCCGGTCATAAGTTGAGAAAAGTTGCTGTCCACTCCATTGAATTCATTACCTAAAAATGCTTGCATATTATTAAAATTAGTCGTGAGAGATTTGAAAAACTTTTCATACATGCCATTTAGAGCAGACAACAACTCCTTCTCTAAAGTACCTATCATACCCCTGAGTTTACGATTCTCCTCTAGCAGCTGCGTCTGCCCAGCATGTAAATTCTTAATAATTTCATTTTGACTCTCCATTTTAGTCACGATATCCTGCAGACCCTTGTCAGTATTGATAATATGGCTCTCAAGAGCCGGAAGTCGATTAAAATCATTTTGAATCAGATCGAGCCTGCAGGATAGCGCGCTCTCCAAAGCAGACACAGCTGCCTTTACTGAGGAAGAATCAGCTTTATCATTACTCTGCTTAAGACCACCATTTTTACCCTTACTAATATTGTTATCCGGGGTGACCAATGCAGCACCACCTCTAAATTTTTCATTAATTAAATTGATACTTATGCTATGTTCCCCTCCAGCTACCGCAGAACAGCGCGAATTGGTCCTCTTCTTAATCACAGAGTATTCTTGAGCTTTCTTAATCGGTGCGACAGGTGAGCATCCTCGTGATGGAGTAGAAGCAACGATAGGCCGGGCTATAGGAGCACCTCGCATAATGGCACTGCGTGGTCCAGCGCCAGTGCCAGTGAGTGGGGCAGTGGGAGAAGCGATAAGTCGGCCAGCTATACATTTCTCACAATCATATTTCGGATTACCATCGTTATCATGAGGCACGCGCTTCATACATTTTACATGGCAGCGCTGCCGGCATGTAAAACACTGTATTAATTTTTTTGACCCTCTTATATTATCAGCGGGAAAACCGCAGATGGCGCAGCAGTCCTTGATGGTAATTTGTGACATGGTTTAAGCTGTATAAGATGTCAAGAGAAGTGAGAGAATAAATATAATAGAAAAGAAACAAAAGATAGCAGCAAGAGCTGCGTCAGAGAAATAAAGATAGCAATAAAAGCAAAACAAAAATAAAGATGGCCTGTGAAACTCTCCGCCCAAGTATATCACATTTAAAATTAAATATAAAAGAAATAAGTTATATAGTAAAAGAAAAGCAGTATAATAAGCTGTTTGAAATTTGCGCATCAAATATATAAAATCAAAAGGCCAGATGGAAACGCGCCTTAAGTATGTTAATTACCTGTCACTTATCCATAGAGTAGATAAGACAGTAAACAAGGTAACCCATAGATGGAGCCACTAATGACGCACTTAAAAGATTCACCTAAGAGATAGTAAATTTGGCGCCAAAAATATTGTAGGTTATGTAGCAAATGCATAACCTATATGCAACACATGCATAAACCATAAAGATGCAACTGCATCCCCCCACTGCACCACCACTCAACACCATACTTCACAGGCAAAAGAACAAACCAGCAATGCTCCAGCCATTCCGCAACCGTCAGCAACAGCAGCACAAGCAACAAAAAAAAATGACAATGCTGGTAGAGTATTGCACGAAGACAGAAAAACGTCCAGGGTCCGAGAGATGCAGATGCACAAGTGCAAGCAAGTCAAGCCAAGCCTTGAGGACCCCCAGCTGGACGATTCTCTGTAAAAAGATTCATTCGGCAGAGTGAAATAAAAAGTCTTAGAAGACAAAAAGACAGAGCCGAAGCAGCGTGTCAGTGAATACTTACAGGCGGAGAGGGGAGCCATATACATGTATATTTAAAAAAACAAAATTTAACTATAGTAGTTAAAACATTCTAATTATTTATTTATTAAATTTTTAATTACTACGTGTATAAAATAATTTATTTTAAAAAAAATTTTATTAAAAAAAACGAGCATACTTAATTTACTCGTGAAGAATCAATTTAATACTAATAAAAAAATAGAAAAAAATTTTTTTAACAAAAAACAAAACCAACTTCAAAAAAATGCACTAAAAAGTTACAAATAATTTATAATTTTTAATAATTATACGCATAGTACGCATCTAACTCAACACATGTGTTGCAAACATATTATAGATTATCTAATTATTTGTAAACAGCACAAACAAATTATATTATTGTTTAATTCACGAAAAAATATTTTCGAAGTCAGCGTCAAGTTGTTGAATCGTTCTGCACAGATGTAGAATTTGACGCCGACTTCAATAATATTTTTTCGTGAATTAAGGGGTGTCCTCATACCGGCACAGAGATCTACCTTATCTACATTTGAATTATGCATTTTAATAAAAATTTAACTATTTTCGACTAAAATTCAAAGAAGAGGCACATTCTTAACATTCTAAAGAATTTATTGCAACGTTAAAAGACAGAATAAAAGTGAAAATGAAGACAAAAACTGCATAATACGATTATTCATAACTACATTGAAAAGTTAATCGTATTAAGCAGTTTTCGCCTTTATTTTTACCTTTACATTGTCTTTTAACGTTGCAATAAATTCTTTGGCATGTTAAGAATGTGCCTCTCCCACGAATTTCAGTCATAAATAGTTAAATTTTTATTAAAACTCATAATTTAAATGTAGATAACGTAGAACTCTATGTCGGTATGAGGATTCCCCTTAAACAATAATATAATTTGTTTGTGCTGTTTACAAATAATTAGATAATCTATAATATGTTTGCAACACATGTGTTGAGTTAGATGCGTACTATGCGTATAATTATTAAAAATTATAAATTATTTGTAACTTTTTAGTGCATTTTTTTGAAGTCGGTTTTGTTTTTTGTTAAAAAAATTTTTTCTTGTAAATGTTTAGTGCATTTTTTTGAAATTGGTTTTGTTTTTTGTTAAAAAATTTTTTAGTGTATCCCCCTACTAAAAGCGCAAATATAGGTAGACCCACTAATTATGCCTAACTTCCATTATCAATTCATAACGCATGCATTAGTACATTATACCAAGCAATGTATAGGAGGAAAGAGAGAAGGCCCAACGGCACAGTGTCGTTGTGTGTGCATGTATACATATTGAAGCTTGGGTAAGAGAGGGAGAGCGAGAGAGAGAGGAAGAGAGAGAGAAAACAAAACTCCCAGTTTTCTTAATTTGATAATTGGGTCATACAAACCGAATATTGGCCCAATAATTATAGGACACGTATGGGACCTTCCTGCAGACTTTCTCTATCAGATAAGAAAAAGTTTTTCCGAATCGGTTAAGAAATGACGGAGTTATGAGGTAACAGACATAAGAAAAAAAAAAAAAAAAAAAAAATTCAGTCGAATTGAGAACTTCCTCCTTTTTGAAGTCGGTTAAAAATATGAAAATTATAAATAAAATAAAGGAATAGGAAATATTAAAACAATCGAAAATTTAAAAAAAAAATGGTCCTGACCGAGAGTTGAACCCGCGCACCCAAAAGGAAAGGCGCGTACGCTACGGAAAAGACCAAAACTGTTTGTAGCAAAGATTGGCGTGAAATGATACATGCTCATCTGCCCCCCGGTTATTTAAAATAATTAGATTTTAAGATTAAAATTAGTTACTAATAATTTTTAAGTTTTAGATGTCATATATAGTTCATTCTAATTAGATTTGTTTTTTTTTGTAGAAAATTGTAATTCTACAGTAATAATAATAATTTTTTTTATTCAATAGATTTTAAAAATTTTAAACAAGTTTGATGATGAACGTTATTCAATTATTTAATTAAACTTTTTCATTTCAAAGCTAAAACCCAATCAAGTCTGAATATGACGGCGGTTTATTTGTTCCGAATATAGTTCACGTACATACTTGCAAATGTTTTATAATTGAAATAGATAATATGTTTACATCAATAATCTTGAAGATAAAAATAAGTCATCAATGAAAATGTTTATTGATAATGTACGCACCAAAATTAATTTCAAGTTCTTTCAAGCGCAAATTAAATACAAAATTTGTGATATATTCACAAACAATTTTTCAGTTATCAATTAATCCTCAATTTAGAAACTAAAAATATAACGAGTCCGACGCAAAAATCTTTTCGATTATTTCATTTAGTTATTTCAGTTCAAGTTGAAGCTAAAACCCTAAAAATTTTTTTTACATATTTTAAGTAACGAAAAGAATATATTCTCAAAGTTTTAGCGATTTTTATTTTTTCGCTTTCTCAGTTGGTGTGAAACGTTCCATATATATATAACCCATTCTCTGTCAAATCGAAAAACGAAAAATTTTTTTTTCGCTTGAAATTGGTAAAATGGTTCTTTTTCATAACATGAACCACTCAGAATTTTTATAGATCTCTTTAGTACATATTTTTAGAGCTATAAACCTTTAAAGTTTGGCTAAAACCATATATTTGACATTTTTGACCAATTTTAGACTTAAATTACTCAGTTGTATTGCGTTTTAAGAATATATTACTGAGAAACTTTTTTGTTCAAAATATTTTAAATTTTGAGAAAAAAGTAATTCATAAGTGCTCATGTAGCCATTCGCTGAGCTAAAGTCATTTAAAACATTGAAATATCACTTTTCAAGGTTCCGAACCATGATCCAATGTCCAAAAAACTTATCGAAGCAATATATCTATAAATAACCTAAAAATAGCCTAAAAATTTCAAAGTGGACGTACTGATCATTTCCTTGAAAAAAATTAAAATGAAATTAAAAAGAATGAAAATGTGGTTTTTAGCTGAATTTCTTTAGTTTTAAACTTAAAATTATTTCAAAATAATTTGCAAAATGATACTACGAAAGTTGTATTAAAATAAGTTAATTTACTTGTTTTTTATAGACTTGATCACTCGATATTAGAATTATCAAAATCTGTGTTACTGTGAAGTAAGATAAAAGTTGAAAATAAATAAATTGACTTTATGTGTCTATTTATAAAATCATATTATCAATGATAAGTTAAAAAAATCTTATACTTTTTCATCCTTTTTAGAATGGAATTCTTATTTCATCATGAAAAGTTCTGATAACCATTTAGTGATGATATGTGTTCATTCGTTTAGCAATATTTGCAATAAAAAATTTTCTTTACTTTTTTCTTTTTAAGTTTTCTCAGTTTCTATCAAAGATATAATAACTTAGGCCCTCATTTTAACCTTTAAGAGCAGGCCGTATATCTCTGTCCTTTTCTAATCAAAGAATTAATTTTTTCACAATAACTAATAATTGTAGCAAAAAATAAGGAGATAGCCCCATCTCGTATAATAAAAAGCAAGATTTTCTTTGATGAGGAAAAATTATTTTTATCGATTCATTTTGAAGAAAACCTTGAAAAACTTAAAAAATAGAGGCTAGGATGAACAATTCAGTTTTTCAAGGTTTTCTTAAAAACGAAGCGATAAAAATAATTTTTTCTCATAAAAGAGAATCTTGCTTTTTATTATACGAGATGGGGCTTTCTTCTTATTTTTTGCTACAATTATTAATTTTTGTGAAAAAATCAATTCTTTGATTAGAAAAGGACAGATATACTCGACCTCCTCTTAAAGGGCCGGAAAGCCGATATATCGGCTCAAAAACATAATGCTAGGATACCTCTTTATCCTTAAGTAAATTGATGCGCTAAGTTCGTATCTGAAGTTGGTTTGACCTTATCGCTTCAGAGTTAAGGTCAATGAAGGTCATTTGAAGGTCAAACCTAGCAATATGGTTTGAATCATTGCAAAAGATGTATCTTTATGTTTTTGGAGTCACTGAGTTCGGGTTTTACGTTATTTTGACCTCAAATAAAAAGAGAGATGAAGATTGCTCCATGGTCAGGTTAAGAATGTTTTTGAGAACGCTTGACACCGAATTTTCTCATTCAACCAGAAATACTTTTTGCTAGTAACGTATATATCATCATAATTTAGATGGTACAGTTATAACTGGAAATTTATTCTAGAAGAAAAGATAGTGAATAGGGAATAATGCTTGATTTTTGAGCATACGTATGACATAAGCAGATCATATATTTCTATCTATTCGTTTTCAAACAGTATCGTAATAACAAACAACGTAGTGACGTAGTTCAAACAGTATTTCAACATGATCGTATAATAGAAAGACACCAGGTACAAAATCATAGAGGATACACTTGTCAAAAGCGTATTCATACTGTGACAAAAGTCACTTATAGAACGCCTGCATACAGGCAACTACCGACGTGGAAGAGATTATATTCCACTCTCGATCGCCACGTGGCGAATCACCATCGTTGAGCATCCTGACACGAGAACAGTCGTCTCAACGGTATAAGTCCGGGGAAAAGACAAGACTCGACGATTCGCTTGCGACAAGGTTTTGCTAACCGTTACTCCACCAGCACTCTACCGTTACAATACTTTCGTACTTTTCATTTCATCGTTTGAGTTGAGTATCTTCTCTCGTTTTTCACTCTGTAATTATTTTTACTATCTTTCCTACCGAATACCTTTTGATCTTGAGTTGGTCTTTCCATACATACAAAATTGTGGTATTCAGCGTAACAACTCATAGAGTCCATCACCAGTCTACAACAGAAATTTTCTTCCTTGAGCCAAAATGATGAGTGCTTGGAGTAGTGGTGAATCAGAACCAGAAGAGGAGTATGCTGACGATCGGACTGGTGCATCACAACCAAATGCTTCTTCAGAAATCTTTGATGATCCTGAGAGAGATGACGGTGTATTTTTCGATTCTGTTTATTCCTCTTCCATTAAAGACTTTGTAGGTCATGCTAATTTTTATGAAAATATTCCTATATCAGAGCATACTCCATTAGCTTACTTTGAATTCTTTATGGATTCAAATATTTTCAAAGTAATTTTGGAACAAACAAATCTCTTACAGAAGCAAAATCCCTATCCATTCCATTCTAATATGGCTCCATGGAAAGATGTAACAGTAGAAGAATCGCGAATCTTTCTTGCTCTAACTATCAACATGGGCCATGTTCATAAGTGTAATGTCAAAGATTATTGGAGTATGGATCCTCTATTATCCACTCCAATATTCAGAAAATACATGACCCGTAATAGATATCTCCAAATTTTTCGTTTTCTGCATTAGTAATATATTCTTAAAACGCAACCTAACCAAGTAATTTCTGCCTAAAATTGGTCAAAAATGTCAAAAATATGGTCTTAGCCCAACTTTGAAGCCTTGTAGCTGTAAAAATATGTACTAAAGAGATCTATAAAAATTCTGAGTGGTTCATAATATGGAAAAGGACCGTTTCACCAATTTTTAGCGAAAAAAATTCTTCGTTATTCAATTTGACAGAGAATGGGCGATACACGTAGGATAATATTTATATTTACATTTTAATGTTTTAAATGCGCTTTGTAGATTATTTTCAATTAATAGTTGTTCCATGATTAATTGTAATCACTACAAAAATCAATATGTGCTAATGCTGAGAGCAAGAAAAAAATACAGTAGACGATAACGTAATTATGCGCCATATCTGATAATTATAATTCTGACTTAAAATTCGTATATTAACTATTAACATATGAATATTCAATTTAACTAGGTAGTACTGTTATATTAAACAAAAATATTTTTAATGTAAGTGTTCATTAAATTATATTAAATATGTAAGGGAAAAAAGGTTCAAATACTTAAATGTATTTGATACAAACAATTTCTTTTCTCAGTGTTGTTAAAGGATAAAATGGTTGTATCATTAGTAATGTTAACAAATTTTTTTGTAGAAAAGATATTCTTAAAACAATTTTTTAATATTTTTTTTATAAAAATATATAACGTATTTCATAGTATGCATTGTACACTCGGTGGTAACATATTCTATGATAATTCTTTTTCCCACATTTGAAAATTAAATAATAAAAATGAGCGGTCTGACGGAATCATCCAATAATGTCGCGTTATTTTAAAATCACAAAAAAAGAACTATCATAGAATATGTTTCCGTTGACTGTACGTATTGTATACATTATATAAAATAAAAATTTATTTTATATTACAGATTATTCTTCTCGATTACAAGGTACTTTTCAAGTATCAAAAGAAAATGTATAATGTATAATGTAAAATGTATCAATGGGAATTAATAAAGAGATGTCTGGAAAAATTGATAAAGAAGAAAAAGACATTATTCAACAATTCAACAGTAGCATTTTAGAAATGGAAGTTGATAATTTTATCAAAACAGGTAGTGATGAGTATGCACAAATTTCAAGTGACAGTCCGGAGTCACAAGCAATTGATGAACAGATGTCAGTGAAAATTGATATAAAAAAAATTTCAAAGAACGCACTAATTATATAGATAAAGAAATAGTAACTATTGATTTAGAGGAACAGAAATTGCTGAATTCGTAATGTTTCCTTAAAACTTTTAAAGAAATCCAGGGAAATCCTGAAATGATACCCTTACCAGAAAACTGGACAGCTGTATCAATATCAAATGAGGAGCAATGCTTGATATGGTTTAAGTGGAAACAAGGATACGAAAACATATCAAGACGCGTCATTTTATTTCCAAACATGAATATTAAAGTAAGTCAATATTAGCTTAATATTACAAGCTTTTACAATTTTTATACGTATCTATTGACAACAATAACTTAAAATTAAATTGGAACTTTAAAAAAAAAAATTTATTCATATATATTGTTAAATATTTCTTCAATTTTACTCATAATATTATTAGAATAACATTTTTGTGTAGATTCTTATTGATGAGAATCTGATAAACATGGATAATATACCCGTTATAAAAACTGTTGTAGAACTTATCAAACATGTGTCTACAAAAATATTGTCTTGCCAAAAAATAGATGGCACAAATAAGTAAATATTACTATCTTATTTCATATGAGGATTTCTAAGAAACTTTTAACTTTCGGAAACATATTTTTTATAATCCTAAAGTTGATTGAAAAAAAATTCCCGTAATTTTTAATTTTGTTAAGCCCAAATATTAAAAAATTGGTTTCCAAACAATTTATAAACCATACTATTGATTTATTGTCAATTATATTTTACAAACATTAAAAGGAAAGTACATTTTGTTATATTTGAAAAAAAAGATTTATAATTTCTAAATTTTTGGTATTTGTAGCTACTTTATTAAAAGTATTATTGAATATCGTTAGATTAATGAATGTGCCACTTTTACATAAAAAATTATTATAATCCAAAATCCGATGAGTGTGTAAATCATTCGTTTTGCAAAATCAAGTTTTTTTAAGTATATTATTCTGATTAGTACACTTGGCGAAAAGGATATTTTTCCGAATGTTAACCTCAAATGGCAACATCGCATATTTTACCACAGACATAAGATAATTTCAAATTATAGAGCAAATTTCGCATCATCATTACTTATTACTTAAGAGGCGGTCAGAACCAAATCGGTGACTTAGTTCGGTGCTTGTAATAAATGCTTATAATAATTTATTCATTTATTAATATGGTAAAAATATAGTCATTTCCTCTAGTCATGTATATAAAGAATAATTTAAAATAGTTAAAGCCACAAAAATATACAAAATATTGTTATGAAGCGAAAAATGTCACCTAACAATCGACACGACAGTTTTTTGCATGCGGTATACGTCAAGTCAGTTTGATATTTGTAATAAATGCTTATAATAATTAATTTACTTATTCATATGGTAAAAATATAGTCATTTCCTCTAGTCATGTATATAAAGAATAATTTGAAATAGTTTAAGCCATAAAAATATACAAAATATTATCGTAAAGCGAAAAATGCTGATTTGATATATACCGCAAGTCACCGATTTGGTTCCGATTGCCTCTTAATGACATAATTTTAGTAAACAAACAATATTACTTTCTTTTTTCATGAACCGAATTATATTTTTATGAAATGAAATTTTTATTTCTTAGTTCAATAATCATGTAAAATCAAATATTATTAATTAAAATTTTATAGGTAATAAAATTTCAGTAGTTATCATTTGAATTTTGCATAAATAACCTGTTAGAAAAAACAAAATAATCATGATGCGAATCTCAATGCATGATTTGAAGTTCTCTTACGTCTGTGGTAAAATATGCAGCGCTGCCATTTGAGATACACATTCGGAAAAATATTCTTTCCTCCAAGTGTACATAATTCACGATTGCAACTAATAAAAAGATTAAACATTTTTAAGCTTAAACAAAGTTATAGATTTTGTTTGATTTAATTTCAACTTTTTCCTATAATGAACATAAATAATTCATAATTATAAGAGAAACCATATAGACATAATAATTAAAAAGTTGTGTGATTTTGTTAAAAAGTTAATATACGAATGTGAGTTTTTTCTCGTTCTTTTTTTTTTACCTAAAATGAATAACATAAAAATATGAATAATATATCAAAAAATACACATCATCTATAATTCGTTATAGAAAATTTTTTAATTTTTTTACTGGCATTAATCGATTATTGAGACGCGAAAATTAAGGAAAATTCGTTTGTATTAAAATAACTTGAAATTATATAATTAATAATAATTTATTAAATTGAGTCATTAAAATTAATGACGAATAACAGTGTTTTATTCAACCATATTTAAGCGTTAACGAATTGTATAATTAAGTTAACGATATTTTATTCTATTACAAATTCAATTTTCATTTTAGATAGAATAATTTAAAAGTAATATGACTTGGTGAAAAAATTTTAATACGAGCGTCACATTTTCATAATTTTTTTTTTCCTGAAATAAAGAATAACATATTCATCAAAATACGAATGAAATTTAATAAAAGAGAGCACATTAATTTATAAATTGTTATAAAAAATTTTGTAGTTGGCATCCGATTATTGCAGTAATGATATTCCAGTCTCATAAGACGTTAAATTTAAGACGTGTTTGTTTATATTTAAATTACTTATATTGATAAATGAGATAACAATATTGAAGAAATAATCATTACATACAATACTCGAAGGAAATGTAGTGTAATAAAAGTAGTGAAAGCATTGATAGTCAATTTTAGCGACTTCAATTAATAATTCTCATTTAATCGTGTTTATCTATTTTTAATATTTGAAATCATGATAATTTATACTTATAAAGTAGATGCTCATTAAGAGCAGTGTTGCCATTGAATATGATTGGATCTAGCTTAGCATAGTACGTTAGTTGGATTTGTTTTTCAGAACGAGTGTTAATGGTGATATCTAAAAAAATGAATTTAATTTTGAATAGTACACGCAACGCAAAAAAAAAGAATTGAAAAAAAATTAATGATTAGTAAAACATTAGTTGATTTAATATTTATTCATCATCGATGTCGTTATCAGCTTTTGATCAAATAATCAAAAGATATATTAAAATCCGTTAACATTTTCGGTTACGACTGATTACATCGCAGGGTAAGGGATGACTGTTGAAAACGTAAACTACAAATCATTTATTGTTAAGTGAATATATTAGTTTCAATCGGATAATCTAATATCTTATGCAAGTCTTCAAAAGAAAAAAATCACAACTTATCAATCATAAAACACATTTATAATAAAGTAATAAAAAATCTGATACTTTTCAAAAACAAATTCTTTTTTTGCTAAGGAATTTTTTTTAATGACTATTTATAAAATAAGTTACTTTTATTGAAAAACTGCAAATACTTTTATAAATATTCCTAGATTTAAGAACTTCGTTTTCAACAACCATAAAACTTTTTGTACATACTTTAAAAATATTTTTATTTTTGGAAAACATTACAATAGGATAAAGTTTTTATTTCGAAAATTTTGATGATGGCTGTCACTACAGGCAATATAGAGACGGTTTATTTAAGTTTTATTTGGAAAATAAAGAATTTTAGTCATTCAGAAACTTTAATCTCGTCTCTAAGATATACAAATAAACATATAGAAAGAGAATTTTAAATATTAAATAAAACATAATTCAAATAAAAAGCAAATAATTAGGAGTAACTATAATAAAGTATTGAAAACATAGGGGCCCAATGTTTTTATTCGGATTTCAAAGTCATGTTTGAAAAAAAATGAGAAATTTTAACTTCAATAAAGTTAAAAATTTCGTAGATTTCCTCTCATTTAAATACATTTTACATGCTCCTGTGAATTTCATTATTTTCTATTTTGTCTTCAATTTTACTCCAACTTTTTATTTAAAAAAATAATATTTACATTAACTATTTTGTTTAAAAAAAGTTTTTTTTTTATTGTTATACATAAATGTAATGGTAACTTTAGAGCTGAAAAATGCTGTTGTTACGTATACCAAGATCAGTCTTCTCGTGGACCTCGATTTAACAGATACTTAGAGTGCAGGAAAGAACATAAAAAAAGGAAAGAAAGAAAAGATGTTAAACAACAAATCCATGAATACCGTATAATAAAGAAAAAAATCGTGGTAAAGTGTCGCAATTATAACCGACAATCAATAAGATTAAAAATAAAGGTGAATATTTATCTAAATTTATAATTTTTTTTATCAGTCAATACATAATTTAACATTATGTTTATATTAAATCTTTAATTTATAGATTGACAGATTGAAAACAGAAATGACCAATCTTAGAAGTAACTGTGCGGAAAGAAGCTTCTATTCATAATAGTGAGTACATTACAAATTTTGTTAACTAGAGTTTCTTTCCTCGAAGAAACTTTAGTATTAACACTACGCGCGTTTGTTCTTGCTTGATAAAGCTTTAGTTCGCGTCGCGTCCCCCTTTTTACTCTCTATCTCTTTCTAATAAATAGATTTCGAGATGTAAGATTATATCTTTTTGTTTGCGATATATTAAATTTTGATTATTCACATTAATTCTATTATATTAATTTCTTTGTATTGAATAAATTCTCTTAAATTTAAATAATAGTGCTATCTATTTGACTCATATTGCCTGTTTATATATATAATAATAAATATATTTTTCGTTGCTTACTCCGACGCCTCCGCGGTCCTCGTAAGCAGTCATAGTTAATTATTCACATGAAAGAGCATAGTCTGATATTGTGTGATTGTTAATCTGCATCACGAGGAAAACTGTATTACTGGCAACGCATCTTTCGATCTGGTAAGAGAGAAAGAGAGAGAGGCGCATTAAGTGCTACAAGCGATTAATATCTCGGTTAAGAGGCGGTCGGAACCAAATCGGTGACTTGCGGTATATATCAAGTCAGCATTTTTCGCTTTACGATAATATTTTGTATATTTTTATGGCTTAAATCATTTCAAATTATTCTTTATATACATGACTAGAGGAAATGACTATATTTTTACCATATGAATAAGTAAATAAATTATTATAAGCATTTATTACAAATATCAAACTGACTTGACATATACCGCATGCAAAAAACTGTCGTGTCGATTGTTAGGTGGCATTTTTCGCTTTATAACAATATTTTGTATATTTTTGTGGCTTTAACTATTTTAGATTATTCTTTATATACATGACTAGAGAAAATGACTATATTTTTACCATATTAATAAATGAATAAATTATTATAAGCATTTATTACAAGCACCGAACTAAGTCACCGATTTCGTTCCGACCGCCTCTTAAGATCTTGTCCTATATCAATAGAATTGACTAGCTAGTACAATCGGAGTTTGTCACATAATATTTAACATATTTATGATAATTTTCAGCAACTGCGCATTTAATTAAATTCTTAAACTTAGATAAAATAAAATATAATTAAAATCTAATTTTTTTTTGTAAGGTGTGCAAAATAACCGTTACACTTTTTAAACGATGTTTTTAGTAAAGACCATTTTATCTTTAACTTTTCTTGGTTTTTCTGTTAATAATATTTTCAATTCTTTTTTATTAGTTGTCCTTGAAAGTGCCACGTATAACTGCCCATGATTGAAAATTGGTGTTGGTAGATACACTCCAACTTTTTCAAATAATTGCCCTTGCAACTTATTGATAGTCATTGCATGAGCAAGTTTTACAGAAAATTATTTTCTGGACATCTGGGACGGCAGTTCACCATTTGCTGATAAGGTCATACGTGGTAAGAATATAGTGTACGTTACAAAGTCCTTTATTCAAATTAACATTTCTTAGAAGCATTACTATAGCTCCTTCTTTCAATTGTAATCTATGTGGAGGTAAACCGTTGGGCGTTAAAGAATTTAAAAATTCTATTGGCAAAATTGCGTCTGAACTTTCGTCACTTACATCTTTTGCAGAGTCAATGCTCAAGTACTCTATTACTGGTTCATTTATTTTTGATAAAATTTTTTCATTCATTTCTGTTACATCTACGTTTTTCAGTGCTTATATAATACTTTCGTGATAGTCACAATTTTCAGTATTTATATTATACCCGTAAATTTTATCAATTAGATTGCCCTTTGACCATATTTCTTTTGGAATTTGTATAACTTCATTTCCGTTTTCATATTTTGAATGAAATTTACCATTTCTTATATTAAGTAACCGTTTATTTTCTTTTAAAGGCACACATTAAAAATGTTCCCATGAATAGCTTTTTTACACAATTTTCTACTATCTGTGTTCTATTTCCATGTTTCGCTATTGGCAATGTTTGTCCAAAATCACCTGATATGATAAATGCTTTCCCCCCAAACGGATAATGATTATCATATACATCTTTAAACATGCGATTGACGGCTTCAAAAGCGTATTTTGATATCATTGTGATTTCATCCCAGATAACAATTGATACATTTTTCATTTTTTTACCTATTTCGCTGTTTGCACTTATATTATATATTGTGTCTTTAGATATGTTCAACAGTAATTTAAATACTGTATGTACTGTCACACCATCTTGTAATAAATTAGTCGCTATACCTGCCCATGATACAACTAAATAGTTGATTCCATGAATTTTTAGATAAGTTATAATTGTATTTCATAAGTAGCTTTTACCACTTCCACCTGGACCATCTATATATATACAAGTTTCAGTGCAGTTTGTATTTAATGAATTTTTTTATTGTATTAAAAATAACCGTTTGAGCATTCGTTAGACTATCAATAATTGACTGAATATCATTAACATTATTTACTGTACTATATTCGATTTTGTTATTTTCAATATACTATTCCAAAGTAGGTAAATTAAAGTCACTTAATTGGAATCCATTATTAGTTAAAATATCATTAATTATGCTTAATGCATATTCATCACCTTTTTTGTTGATTCGTTTTTGGTAATATGATAATAGATTTTATATTTTTCATATAATTGTCGAGCATAAATTGAATTGTGTTATGTACAAATGTAACTAAATAATTGACAAAGAGTCTTTGGAAATCAATATTTAAATGATTCTTCTAAACATTTATCCCATTTATCATCTATTTCAACTAAATTTGTTGCTTTTGCTGGTTCAAAGAATGTTGAGTATGTAATTACATCAAAAGTTTTTAAGCTTTCAAAAGATGTTGCAGCTGTAACGTGAAGCAGAAGTAATCTTAAAAACAATTTTTCTCTTTTTTTTCTGGATTAACTAAGTACATTCTGGTTAGAATAGGTTTCATATTTTTTATTCTTTTCGTCCATGTTTTATGGTTTCGATTAAGAACATAATGTTGCGGTATATCAAAATAAAAGTACTTATGTGTTTCTAGGTCACTTTTATTAAGTTCAAACCACGCTGTTAGTGTTGTGCTTACATTTTGTTTATCAATTTCGTGTTCGGATCCTTCTTTAAAATACACATATTGTTCATTCTCATTATGAACAGCTTGTCTATAAATTGCATGTGAAAGTTAACTAATATTGTATTCCAATACGCGATGCATAGCTTCTGGCGGGCAAACGTATTCTGTGTTCATTTATTGTTTAATTTCATTATAAAACATATCCAAATCATTCGTTTTATCTGTTTTATCATTAGTATTACTTGTAGTATTTATTTCACTTGCTATCATTTCTACAAATACACAATCATGTCCTTTGAAGCAGTATTTAAATGAGAACTTTATAGATTCTACTGTTAAACATAATTTAATATTAATATGACAATTAAACTTTAGTAATAAATACGGGTTATAAGGAATAACAAATCTATTGTCTGCTTACTTGTTTTTTGTGTATAATATCTTATTTTTATCATTTCTTTGTCGATAAATAGAATAACTATTTGTCATTATTGTAGTTTCATTAAACTGGTTTGGAATATTTTTCGTACACTTTCCTGATTCTTTATACATACAAGGTGAGTTTTTATTCTGATCTCTACAAGGGCCATGGATCATAAATTGTTTAAGTATTTCATATAATCGCGGATTCTCATTTTCATATGGAATTTCAGCTACTATAAATTTATCAACGTCATCACTATTGAAAATTTTATCATCTTCACTTAAAAATATTAGCATATGTGCATGCAGTGATCCTCTCTTTTGAAATTCTACTACGTATGAATCTGCAATGCATTTTCCCAAAATATCTTTTTTAGTAATTCGATCTATTAATATTTTTAATTTTTGATAAAATACTTCAACAACAATATCTAGTCTATCTATTACTTCTTCACTTTGTCCTATACTATTTGTAATTTCTTCCCATTCCAGATTGCATGTCATAGTAATAAAAAAATCTCGTTTTTCAATTCTTTGTAATGATCCAATGTCATGGAATCAAGAAAATTTTGATGTAAGGAACGCGGACTTTCTGTAAAAGTTGATGGTAATATAAAACATTTTTGCAATGTTTAAACCATCATTGATTTCGTTTTTTATATTTTTTGAGAAATTCATTACGCCTTGATATAGTTCTGTTTTTGAAGAATCTTGATTCTTCTTTATAAAATATATTCTTAAATATTTTATTTGAACCCATGAATATAGGTGGATATATAATCATAAAATCTACGTGTTTACTTATATATACGATTCTTATTGGTTTTTCTGCTTTCGAATAAACATATATGTCTCTTTCAATAGGTAGCTTGTTTCCTACAAAAACTACTGCTACTTTATCACATTTAGTTTCATTATATCGATGCTTATCAAAGTTATCGTTTCGTCTTATAAACATTTTAACATTCCTAGGTATAGTTCCATTTTTAATAAAACGATTATTTTCTTCAATTTCTACCTCGTGCATTATTTTATAAGCTGCTGCGTAAGGATCATGTCTCTTAATTATAGAATCTAATGTATTCAATAATTTAATAAACCAATTCAGATCGTTTTCTATGCGGCATTTACTTGCTTCTTCGTTATCAAATATGTATAATTGTCCATACTTTCTTGATTTATTTTCATTTGCATGTAATGCATGTGTATTATGGTATATTTGTCCACAAATATGTATAACTTGAGGACCTTTATTAAATAATTTATCAAATGCTGCACCAAAACTAGCAAATGCTACTGCGTTATTATATGATCTTATGCATTTTTTAAAATTATTACTTATCATAGAGTTTCCCGTAAGTAATTTCTTAATCTCTTCAGGATATTTTGGGTCTTCTTCTAATGTTATATTTTCTTTTTTACAACATGATGTAAATTTCTTATTGCTTGAAATTTCGAATGCAAAATGTCTAGCACCAAAAAAATCAAATAAAATTCAAATCACCAATATTATTTTTCATGATATAATTTTCATTATTATTGATCAATGTATCTTTAGCTATTTGATAATAATTTATATCATTTTGATTTTTTTTTGTTTTGAATTTATCTTTGTTTTTTTTACAATGATTTTGTTTTTTTACTGAATTAAATTATCATCTTTATTTTAAATGTTTTTTCATAAGATTCATTTAAACGTTTCAATATTTTTTGTTTATTTTTGAATTAATATTGTTTTCTATTTTCTAAAACTTTATCTTTATTCTATTTATAGTACGAATTGTCATAAAAGCGTCTATCATAGTTGTGATTTTGTTGATAAAATAAATTCTTATTTTTGTTTGAGGATTCTTAGTTGTTTTTTATAAATTCATTTTGGTTAGAAATTTGACTTTTCCGTTGCAAAATATCGATAATTTTCTATTTTTTAATTGCAACTCTTATAATTTTTTAAAATTTTTGTCCCTCTTGAAATTATTTGCAAGTTTCGTAATTACATTAATGTTTTCAGAATTCATTTGATTTTCATGTTACGTTATATTTAAGTTTTTCAATTTCTCAATCGAAACTTTTGTTAATTTTAATAATTTTTTATCATTTAATTTATTTTTAAATATCAGAATTGGTTCTTGTTTAATATCATTTTCAGATTCTTCAATGTTATTGTATTTAATTTCTTTACAATTACTTTTTAAAATTTTTTCTTTGATTTGTTTATATTTTCTTTTATTATTGTTTTAGTAAATTTTGTGTGGATAAGTTTTTGGTTTATAATTTGTTGCCTCTGAACATTTTATGTTATTTAATAAATGTGATTGTTGTAGTGCCAATTCTTGTAACTTTCTTTCTTCAAGAAAATTTAATTCTATCGTTCACGATTCCTTGTGATGTACAATTTGCTGATTTCTGGATATTGCTTTATAATTGATATTAGTATAATTGTTCTTTACTAACGGAAACATGACAATTAAATTTGTTTCATACATTGTTATCAAGTGTCCACGCATTTTTTCGATGTCAAATTCTATTCCACAAGGACACAAATTATTAACGATAGCTGTTGCAAACGCTATTGAAAAAATGCCACGATCAAAAGGATTAATCTGAAACTGAACTTTTTCAAAACATATTTGTAAGTTTTAACGAATTGGAAATAGTTTATTGACGTAAATTTTTCGTTCATCATTTGATCCATCACTATTTAAACTATCATAAACATGAATTACATTTTGTGAATAATAGATACAAATCCAGTGACCAAAATGCCGATTTCCGGAGAAAGTTTGTATGTAATCTTGATTTAATGGAACTGGATTAATATTTTCGGACCTTTGTAAAAATGTTGTTGGTTGTATTGAAAAATTTGTATGATTTTTCAAAATTTAATTGAATTTTCTAATGTGTTTATCATTTAACATACTCAATTGCCCAGCATATCCATCTTCACCTATTATAATTCATTTTTCTTCTTTGGTTAAATTCATTCTGTGAAAATAATAAATTCATGTGTACTTCTAAATTGAAATTATTTAATATAAGAATTTCAAATAATTCTGAAAAACTATGAAAAATCCTGAAATAAAAATTTTAAATGTTATTTATATAGATAATTAAAAATTCTAATTGATGATTATTCTTAAAATTTTAATAAATTGCCACTTATTAAATACATAAACATAAAAAAATATAAACATCATAAAAACAAAGTTCAATGTTCATTTGAAGTTTTTAACTTAAGTTTTTTTGTTAGTTTATTCATTTTGTTTTGTTCATTTTTTTGTTCTTATATAAATCTTTCTTCTAAAAACCATTTTCCATAAAATTTAATATTTATAGAATCAATTAATGATAAAACATTTGGCAAATCTTTTCTTTGCTTAAATTTCTTTTCGATTTTAATCCATAAGAGCTTAATTAACCTCGCTCCTAACGTTGTTCAGTCAAATTTTTATATATAATATTAGTATGTATAAATTAGCCAATTTTAAAGTAAAAAAAATTGCTTTAATTTATAAGTGTTTATATTGCAGTTCTGTTTAAAATTTAGTTTTTATATATTTGAAAAAAAGGATTAATTAAAGTACCAATATGCATAAAAATTGTTTGAATACTAATCACATGATCATGATAAATTAAAAATCTGTTTTACATTTTCATTTAAATCAATAAAAATATATGATAGGAATTTATTCTTTTTAACCATGTGAGTAGATAGGCTATAGGCATTCTGGCCCATGCGGGTTGTAACCCACCCCCTCTCCTCTTCCAAGTGTGTTAGAATCCGTGTCATTTAAAATACATGTGAATTCCTCCCCCCGTTTAAAAAATGAAAAAGGATAAAACACTTGTCTCCCTCCACTAAGTGTGTTACAATCCGGTCTATTTACAATACGTATAAGTCTTCCCTTCCTTAAAAAAATGTATTTTCTTTTAGGAAAGGGCTAGCCCTTCTCTCTTCTTATTTTTAAGGAAAGGATAGAGCGCCGCCCACTGTATGTTCTATTTTTTCTTTTAAAAAATTATTTTCTTGATCCAGGTGTGTGTGTAAATTTTCTTAAGAAAAACAGCTTTTTGCAGGCGATCGGAAATTTCACAAGCAAAAGTTTTTTTTTCAGAAAAAAGTTATTTATTGGAAGGGTCATAAAAATTAAATTTTTAGGCGTGTTCGTGCCCAAAGGAGGATGGATGAAATTTCTCTAAGGGAGGTGTTTAATTTTTGGAGGGAAGTTTTTCTCACCAATCATAGGTTTTTTTTTTTTAATAAAAGAAAATCGGAAAGCTTAAATTTTCGTATATAAACTCTGACACGTGCCATAGTTTATCAGTTCTAAAATTTTTCAACTTTTCTTGTTCACAAGAAAAAAAAAAGGTTTTAAATAGAAGTAAAAAAATGGATAATAATAATCCAAATAACCATATTGAAGTGCTTCGAGAAGAACCTGTTTGGGATCAACGTGAGGACAGAAATCACTTTCTCGACAACCTTAGGATAGTTCGCGAAAACGAATCAGCCTGTTTAGAGGAGGAACATGCTGTAGCATCAGCTACAACCGACTATCCTGAAGAGGTTGAAGTTATGGGGGAAGCAGAACATATGTACCAGGTAAGATTAGAGGTCGAAGATAATGCTGTACAATGGGCGCAGGAAGCTGAAGATAGACGGCAGCGAGGAGCGCGAGAAAGGCGCGAATTCCGTCAATTTGCAAGAGTCGAGTTCCGTAGACGCCGTGACTCTTATTCTTCTGGAGAGGAAGAAGAAGATAGACATCGGGTATGTATTTTAAAATGATTATTTTTTTTTTATTATTATTATTCAAAACTGGTAACATCATTACTTTCTTTTTATTTACAGTCTCCTACGAGAGAGTTGCCGTCAATGCCTGAATTATATAGGGATCTTCGTCTTGCAGAACAGGTGTGTTAAAATTTTTTTTTATGTGTTGTTTAGTTTCATATTTATTTTATTCTATTTAATTTTTGTATTTATTTTCATGTTAATTTCATTTTGTTCAATTTCATATTTATTGTCTTATTGTTATTTTATTTGATTTTTATATTTATTTAATTTCTTTTGAACATTTGTTTAATTTTTCCAGCAAGCTCAAGTAAGGAATCTTGAAAGAGCTGCACGCAGATCTAGAAGGATGCAACGTTATACAAATCGTGCACGTAGATATGTACAGATGCAGAGGCCTGAAGATATATATGATGCCAGTACAGAAGAGGATAGTAGTGGAATCGATTCAGGAATGGAAAGTGATCCTAATTTCATCGACGACTCCGAGTGCGCGCCGCGACCCATAAAGCTGGAAGTATACAACAGGTGTAACCATCTAACTGCTAGAGAGATTAATGAAGCAAAAAGGACACATGCACGGGTAAGTTTTATTCATTATTATTATTATTTTTATTATTATTACTATTGCTTTCTCATAGAAAAAGCATTGTATCGATAAAAAAAATTTTTTTTTTCTATTTTTTCATTAATTTGTACATATTTGAACTCGGTGAGTCGAAAAAAGTGATTTCCAGAAAATGTCTGTATGTATGTGCGTGCGTGTGTGTGTGTGTGTGTGTGTGTGTGTGTGTGTGTGTGTGTGTGTGTGTGTGTGTGTGTGTGTGTGTGTGTGTGTGTGTGTGTGTGTGTGTGTGTGTGTGTGTGTGGATGTATGATTTCAGTTAGTAAACTGTATCTCGAGAACTACTCGATGGATTTGCTTCTAATTTTGCATGGAATTTAGTTTTTTGACTAACATTTCGATTTTTCGTTTTTTGTTTACTACTTGATGAATTTGCTTCAAAATTTGCATGGAAATTATTTGTGATTGCCCGGATAAAATAAATTTTTAAAAACTGATTTTCTTAGCTTAGTTTTAATTTTAGAGCATTTTGAAATTAAAAAAAAAATGTTTCTATTTATTAAGCCAATAAACTCTTAAAAACTATTCGTTGGATTTACTTCAAATTTTCCATACAATTAAAGTTTTCGATCAACTGGTGCGGAAGCTATTGAGAATTGGTTTTCTTAGCGTAGTTTTTTTTTAGAATCATTTTAAGAATTTTTAAAAAAAGTTTCAATTTTTCATTTTTTTTTTTGTATTTTACGTAAACTACTCAAAGAATTTGTTCGAAAATTTGAATGGAACTTAATTTGGGCTGCCAAAAGTATAAAAAATTTTGTAAACTAATTTTCTTATCACACTTTTAATTTTAGAGCATTTTTAAAATTTTTTTTAAAAAATTTTTATTTTTTTCTATTTTACGAAAACCATTTGATAGATTTGCTCCAAAATTTGTATGCAATTTATTCGCTACTGTCTGAGGAAAACAAGCTTTGGAAAACTAATTTTCTCAGCGCAGTTTTAATTTTAGAGCACTTTTAAAATTTTCAAAAAAATTTTCATTTTTCATTTATTTTTTATTTTGCGTAAACCATACTATGAATTTTCTCCAAGATTTTTATACAATTAATTCGCTATTGTCTGAAAAAAAATAAGCTTTTGAAAACTAATTTTCTTAGCGTGGTTACAATTTTAGAGAATTTTATAGATTTAAAAAAAAAATATCGATTCTTCTTTTCTTATTTTTTTTATTCTACGTAAAGTACTCGATAGATTTGTTCTAAAAATTGCAGAGAAATTATTTGCGACTGCCGAAAGAAGGGAAATTTTCAAAAATTGATTTTCATAGCGTAGTTTTAATTTATAGCATTTTTAAAATTTTGAAAAAGAAATTTTGAAAACAAAATGTTATTTATTTAATCAGTTAGATCTCGAAAATTACTCGATGGATTTGCTTCAAATTTTGTATACCATCTATGTTTTTGTATAACTAGACGGGAAGCTATTGAAAATTGGTATTTATAGAGTAGTTTTTTTTATAGAGCCATTAATATGAACTGTATTTATATATAAATATGATTGCATTTTATAAAGATTAGAAATTTTGTTGTCATCATTCTTTTTATTACTACATTATATCATTTTTTCAATGGAACAAATTTTTTTGTATTACTTGATGATTTAAAATAAAATTACAAATGATGAAAAAGCAAACAGCTGGCATATATGTTCGAAATTTATAAAGTACAATATGAGTAAATATCAATGTTAGACAATTTTTTAATATTAAAATCACATTTAAATAAATATAAAAAAATTTAATGTAACTCAAAGAGCTCTATGAGAAAGCATTCCGCCAAAGCACTTGGCAGCGTTTTGTTATTAATACTATGAAAAATTTAATTTTTTAGATCCATATTCGAAATATATTTTTAAAAATTAAACATGGTGAAGACATGGACGCCACCGCATGTTTAATTAGAGAAGGACTACTTCTCCTTGAAAAATGAGCCCGAAGTAAGCTTGTAAGTATTAATATTTTCATTTTATTTTTTTTTTTTTCAAACACATCAAATATCTGAATTGTTTTTTTTTTTTTGTTTTAGTTATTGGAACTTGCGAATACTATATTTTCAAGTATTGGACACGTGACCTTCATAGCGCTTCCCTTAAGGATCTCAAAGAAAGAATGGCAAGATAGTGCTGAAGTTTGGCGATTTTACTTAAAATTGCATAAATATTTAGAATATCACAAGAAAAATTTAAATGTTTTATTGATTAGACGAGGAAATCGTTCGCGAACATACTATTCACGTTCTCGATATTGTCAAAATTTTCATTAACTGTAATTTAATGTTTTATGATTGTAGTAAAATGAAAAAGTATGGAAAAGTATGGAAAAGTATGAAAAAGTATGGAAAAGTATGAAAAAGTATAGAAAAAGTATGGAAAAGTATGAAAAAGTATAGAAAAAGTATGAAAAAAGATAGAAAAAGTATAAAAAAGTATGGAAAAGTATAGAAAAGTATGGAAAAGTATGAAAAAATAAAATATACACATCAAATTATTTTTAAAACTATTTATTATAACTTGTACATAATAATACATAAATAAATAAAAATACATTAACATTATACATTCGTTTTTTTATTTATCATCACCACCTATAGTTGTAATTATATTACAATATTCTATTTAAATATATCTAAATAATATAGCAAAATACAATTAAATTTTTTTTAGTTATTACATTATTATATTGAAAAATAGAATTTAATTTTTTCAAACAATCTCATTTTTATCTATCCAACTATTATGCTTGTTACTTAGACCTAACCACTTAACATATACACGTTTACCACTTTTTTTTAAAACTTTTTCTACTAAATAAATTTCTGGATACATAGTCTTTTGAATTTCCGTGTCATAAAAGCCGCCGGAGACTGGTTCATCATAATAATCTTTGGCGTGGTAAGTTATAGGATTGGTTTTTACAACTCTTGTTATTGTGAAAATTTCAGTAGACCAATTTGGTGTATAACCTTTTCCAAAAACTTGTTTTATCTTACTTATTCGCACTTTATCTCCTACTTTGAATTTTGGTTTTTTTACGGGTCTTTTTTCAGTTGGGTAATTTTTCTTGATTTCTTTTTCATTTATCGTTGTAACGTTTTCAGGCTCGATTCCTATTGTCCGATGTTTTCTTGAATTGTATGCTTTCACTAACTCAGGCAGAATATCCAACCATTTATAACTTCCTTGTTTGCTGAATTCTAACCACATTGCATTTTTTAAAGTTCTATTAAAGCGCTCACATATGCTTGCATGAAGATTACTATGTGAAGAGTAGTGATTTATCTTGTACTTTTTCATAAGATTCTGAAAGTTTGAATTGTAGAATTCTTTTTCTTGGTCAGTTTGTAAATTCGATGGCACCCGTCCTTGTTTTAATATTGACTTCATAGCTAGAGTAATATCATTGCCACTCTTCGATTTGACTGGTACAGCCAATGCATACTTTGAAAATATATCTATGACAGTTAGTAAGTAGCGAAAACCCTTGTTTTCCTTAAAATAAGGTATCATTTCTACAAGGTCAGCTTGCCAAGTCTCATCTAATCCACGTATGTCATATTTTCTTCGCTTGTACCTTCGACGTGCTAGCTTGTGTAGCTCTTCAACTACTCTTTAACGTTCCATCTTAAACTTCAACTTTAGCAATATTCGATCGTCTATTCATTTCTTTAATTATATATTCAATATTTGCAAAATTTCGTTGAGTCATATCATAGACATAAGTTAATTTTTCGTCTATTTCTGCTTTATATATTTCAACTTTGTTCTCATATTCTTGTATAATAGCTTTAGCAACTTCTATAATTTTAGAAGATAAGTAATCAACTTCTTTCTGTAGGATATTCTTTAGTGAATTCAAACTAATGGCATCATTTAGATCATTAGCCTCTCCAATATTGCAAAGCCGCTTATTTTCTAAATCAAAATAACCATCTGATGTAACATTGAATCCAATACCTCGAGGACCACGACTCACTTGCGAGCCCTCAAGTTTTCTTCCAAACACATCGAGACTCATGTTACTACTATTGATTTGAAAATTGTGTACGTCAATATATATGCCCAGCTTCACGTAGTTCCTCTATGATTGATTGGATTTCATTGTTGTGATTATTATTTCCAGCAGATCGTTCGGCTATTAATAATCGTAGTCTTTCGACAAGCTCATTTGGATCATCCCAGTAGACTAGATCTATGGAAGTATTCTTTTTTGCTATTTTATATTTAGCTATGAGACCCCCTCCGCTGGTAGACATTCTACTGCGATCACTGCGGAACATTGGTGCTATGATTTTTGAATATTTTCTACTCTTCGAAGAGCGTATATTCTCACTTTTGCTATGTCTTTTTCTATGGGCATTTGTTGCTTCCAGGATAATGCGATAGTTCTTGCGATCTGTTGTACTTAAAAGATTATCATCTAGTTCTTTTTTGAAAAGCAATTCCATTAGACCACTGCTTTTAGGAAAACTCAAATCTTTCACTTTTATTAGTTTATCATCAAATTAAATTTGTGAATCACCCATCATGTATACCCCACTGACTTTTCTCACTCCGTATATGTTATCGATTTTGCTGCGGCTTCCATTTAGCATTGATAAAAAGTCTGTCGGTTCAGTTTCTTTATGCGCAGGTACAAATGGTGAATATATAGATTTGAATGATGAATTTGCAGAATTGAATGATGAATTCATCATTGTGCTATTTATCGGAGAAAAATCATCGCCATTAGAAGCGTCATTATCAAACGCAGAACTCGAGTCATTAATATCGTTTAAAATATAGCTTGATTCGTCGAATCTCAATCTTTTTTTTGCCGATTTTCTGTTACTGTCTATAGCCGAAATGTGATTAGAACGTGACACACTTTCAGTTGTCGAATCGACAAGCTTTTCAAGTGGTGTAATAACTGGTTTTAAAGTATCACCAATAACCTTTTCAAAATCATCTCTCTCCTTTTTTAATAAAGAGTATTTTTTTTAAATAGCCTCACGTGCTCGTAAGAGCTTGCTAAGAACATTTTTTTCTTTCTTAAAGTCATGCATGCTGACAAGATGCTGTCTACAATCGAACTGCAAAGATTAAGATTTATACTTCCTTTTTAATGGCAAAACAGTCAAATCCTTTTCTATATCTACCATCATTCATTGCTCTATCTTTGTCAATAACAATAAATCCATACTTGTCATTTTTCCAGCATTCAGTACAAAGATTTCGAAATTCATTAAAAGTTAAGTCAGTATTCACATGGTCTTCATAGATATGTTTAAGATTAACATCATCTTGACGATAAATTACCATCAAATTAATATTGTCCCTGATGAGATGTTTCGGTATATGAGCATATGACTGACATAAATAAAAGCTATCTACACTTTTGTGTCTCCCCATACAGAAAAAAGCTCTGACGTTATCCTGCTTCTCACAAGCCACATCATCAAAAATCATAATTGAATTAGTTAGGGCTTCATCTGGAGACACTACACACGGAAAACATTTGGCACGTTAAGGAAGTGTGCTTGTGAGACATCGTGCGTCTGCTGCATCGGCACCGAAAAATACGGTGCCGATGTTACTTCGTTACAGTGGCTATCTCTGTAGAATGTCAACGCTTGCCTCGAGATGCACGAGGGGCGCTACTGTGTAAAACAAGGCAGAGTCACATATGTTAAGCGTGCGTTGCTACAGCTTTGACTGTCACGCCATCTCGACACCTGAAATCTAGTGCCGGCATCGTGCCGCACAACCTAGTCACCGTCGCTGTACGTGCGAAATGTTTCCCGTGCAGGTGCATGTTCACTGAACGGTAGATATGATATACCTTCAATTGGCTCTAAAACTTTTTGAAGAAATTGGTATTTCGGTTGATTTAAGGATTTAGAGTATACATACAAATTTTCAAATCTAAGACTATTAGGGTGTGTAATTAGAGCCAATAAACTATTAGTTTTTCCACAGTTTCGATGGGCCACAGAATGCTGCTCGTATATTATCTGGAAGTAACTCCCCATGTCGCTTTTTTCTTTTCGTTTTCTCAAAATCAAAGTTGGCGACGGGAAGTTTGACGTTCTGCTCAGTAAAATCCATGTTTACGTAACAAAGTCAAATCTAAGATTGACCTTTTCAAAATGTAAACGCTTGTTTTATATTTTGATCATCAGTTGTAAATCAGCACTCGAAGAGAGATGCTCGTACACAAATCACAGAAGCACCCTAAGGGTAAAGGGTTACTTGATAAAGTAATCAATAACTTACCTATTGAAATGCATATTCCTGGATATCAATATTGTGGTCCCGGAACAAAACTGAAAAAGCGTCTAAAAAGAGGTGATGCAGGTATCAATCCACTTGATCAAGCATGCAAAGAACATGACATATCTTATTCTGATAAAAATGCTGATCGGAAAGTAGCTGACATGAAACTCGCTGATAAAGCTTGGCAGCGTGTTAGAGCCAAAGATGCAAGTCTTAGCGAAAAAGCAACTGCTTTTGTTGTTGCAAATGCTATGAAATTAAAAGGAAAGACAGGAATGGGTGTAAAATTGAGTAAATTAGTAACTGCAAGTAAAAAATCATTAAAACCAAGTAAACATTCTCGCAAAGTTATACAGTCCGCTTTAAAAGGTGCACGTGAAGCTCTCACGATCGTTGGTGGTAAGAAAAAAATTATCATTCCACGTATTCTACTTGTTCCATCAAAAATAGGTGGCGCTCTGCCTTTTCTCATACCATTGTTCGCAGCACCAAGTGCAACTGGTGCTCTGGCTGGAGGAGCTGTTGGAATAGCTAAAGCAGTAAATGAGGCTAAAGCTGCACAGAAAAATTATGAAGAAAGTAAGAGACATAATAAAACTATGGATGCTATTGCTCTAGGAAAAGGTCTCTATCTTAAACCATATAAAACTGGAATGGGATTATTTATGAAACCTCATATCGGTCATGGTCAAGTTAAAAAAAAAAAAACTTTCATTTAACTTTGCCAAATCGTGCACTGACTGACTATGATCTTATAAAGTATGCTCGTATGATGC
Source organism: Anastatus disparis (assembly GCA_017163975.1). Classification (NCBI taxonomy): domain Eukaryota; kingdom Metazoa; phylum Arthropoda; class Insecta; order Hymenoptera; family Eupelmidae; genus Anastatus; species Anastatus disparis. The sequence continues at coordinate 1,705,894 of JAFFSR010000238.1, forward strand.
AAATCCCATATTTTCGAGGTGTTTTCATGAGAAATAATCTACCTTCTGATAGCCCATGGCATAACGAATCTGCTATAGTTAACTTAGATGATTTTCAAAACAAAGGCACTCACTGGGTATGTTATCGAAAACGAGGTTCTGAAGTGATTTATTTTGATAGTTTTGGTGATCTTAAACCCCCTATAGATCTCATGTTATATTTTAACGTGAAAGAAGTGAAATACAACTATAAAAGATATCAGAATTTTGACTCATTTATTTGTGGTCATCTTTGTCTTCAATTCTTGTGTGAAAGACTATAAAAGAAGAGTTTTCAGACAAGCAGGATCATTCTTTTTCAAACAGTCATGGAAGATAGTTTCACTTTGAGTCTTTCAGGCAAATCTTCTATCTTAGAAGCTCAATATTTTCCTTCAATAGAACTACCACAGCATAAGAATTTTGTTTTGGGTTTAGTCGAACTTTTAACATTCAACTCGATTCCTAATGTTGACGATTCGAATAATAAACTTTATATAAACGGAGAGAAAATTATTACTATTCCTACTGGCAGTTATGAAATTGATGCTATTAATCAATTTTTGCAAAAAGATCTGAAATCTAAAGGAATCGAGTTTTCCTTAAAAGCTAACAACAATACTCTCAGAAGTGAAATTTATTGCAGCCATCAGATAGATCTTAGACCTCGGGATTCAATAGGCAGTCTTCTGCGTAGAGTGATTTTTTCTGTAACCAGTCTGCATGGGATCAAGTATCTTATTTGTAGTGATATATTCCTGACTTAGGTGCAGAACACTTTTTTAATGGCACAATACGTGCCTGCTTCCAAAGGCCAGGGAGGACCCCCCGCGCAAAAGAAGAGTTGAACAGAGTCACAAGATGTTCACCAATAAATGGTTAGGCTTTAAGTATCACGCTTTGAGGAATGCCATCCTCGCCACGAGCCTGCGATGAAAAATGGGAAATCGCAAGAGCAACATCATTGATATTAATTGGTTTAAAAGCAAAACCATCTTCACTACATTCAGTAAGAACCCTCTCGCGAAGCTCATCATCATCATGCGGCGAAACCGACACCCCAGCAAAGTGCGCGTTAAGCTCATCAGGAGTGAATCCATTCAAGTCCCTTGTGGTCCGGTTAAGAGTCCCAGGTCTCTCAGCTCCTTCCAGGCATTACCATTTGCAAGTGCTTCGAATAGTCTATTATGATAGTATGTGGTCTTTGCAAGTTCAGTCTGTTCGTCAACCGTTTTACGTAAATGCAGAAACTCAGTCAGGTATTGCGTTTCGTTTGTCCGTTTATATCTTCTGTAAGTAGCATCTCGCTTGCGCCGCATCCGCGATAATTCTTTATTTAACCATGGTGGGCTATTCTTCTTATGCTTTAGTATTTTCACTTGTGCTAAACTATCTATGACAGAAGTAAAATTGTCACAAATGCAGCCAAGTGCAGACTCTGGGTCGACAGTACCAGCTGATAATGGTGGCCAATCATAGCCAGCTAGTCTCTCTAGTAATTCATTTTGACAAATGCTTTTATAGTTTCTGTATCTTATCGACTTGTGATCTATACTGCACGTATTATAAGCAATAGAAACATCAATTAAGTTGTGCCGACTATGAAAATTCGCAGGTAAGTTACGTGTGTCAAGTACATTGTCATTGTCATTTATAAGAATCAGGTCAATCCATGTGTGAGAAGATGGAGTTATATTCGTGGCACCATGCTGGACCAACTGAAGCGAAAGCTCCGCTGTTAGTTTACTAAGAAACCTCGCATCACTGCTTTCTCGCAGTAGATCGGCATTCAGATCCCTCATTATAATTTTATGTGAAAAATCATGAGATAAATCTCTCAAAGATTATAATTGTTATTATAATAATAGAATATTATTAATAATAAAAATATTTTTTTATTACTAATTACTAAAACATAATATCATGGTGAGGGGAAGGGCATAATGAGGGGGGCTATAAAGAGTGAAGGGGGCATATTGAGGGGGGCTGAGGGGGGGCTATAAGAATTGAGGGGGCGAGGAAGCTGAGGGGGGCTTAGTTACGTTACTTTTGAAATGGCTATTTATAAGAGGAATCACAACGTAATTTGGAGGGGGCTGTACCAACAGACATTTGAGGGGGCTGGGGGGGGGTCAGTTGAATCTTGTCTTACGACTATATATAGATATATATATATATATATATATATATATATATATATATATATACTAGCGGGTACCCCCCATGCTCGCTTCTCTCGCCAACCTCCCCGAAACATGGTATAAATATAACACAAAAATTAACAAAAAAAACTTAAGGTGCCGTAACGATAACTCCATATTTTACACTTTTTACTTTCTCTTGATTCATTAGGAATAATTGAAATTTATTTAATTTGATAGTTAACATTTATTAAATAAGTTAAATTCAATGTCATATAGAGTATTTATTATTCTTTGAAATGTAAGGTAGTGTGGAAAGTCGTATGCCAACACTATATACAGTGACTATATATTAATATACAAGACATATTAATAGATAAAGAATATATAAAATTAATAAATACATAAACTTAAATTTTAAAAAATCGTACACAATATATAGTGTTGAAAAATAATTTAATTTTCAAAAGTATTTTTGTTATTTAAGTAATTCTAGAACTCCAAGAATAAAAACCAAACTTTATGAAATTCTCTTTATCTTACTTCAGGTTATATTTTTACAAAATATATCTTATAACTTAATTTTAATATTATTAAATAGATCGCTTGTTATATTAATAAATAATAAGTTGAATAATTTATTTCTACCCACTCTTTTGTTTCTTTCTTCTACTCTTTCTTGACCTCTTTCTTCTCTAAAAGCATTTAATCATTGTTCCTTCTTTATTAGATCTGAAATCCCTATGATTTTATGCCTCATTTTATAAGACAAATGAATAAGTAAAAAATATATCCAATTATTCAATAAAGAAACATTATTGCTTTCTCTTCATTTTAATTTAAGTTATATTTTTACTAAATATCTCATATAACTAAATTTTAATATAATTGAATAGAGCGCTTGTTATATATATTTTTATATTAGAAAAAAGATCCACTTCTTTATTCTATTTCACTTTAGCTACAAATATAACTTTTTATATAAAAAAGATGGAATATTTTCATTGTATATATTGCATTGAATTCAGAATTTATCATCATTGTTTATAATTATTTTTAATAATTCGAAATCTATTTCTCTTATTTATTATTTTTTCAATACATCCTACGATAGAGCTTTTAAATTGATCCTATTTGCATAATTAAAAGAAAAAAATTCATATATTTGATTATTATTAATACATTATCAGATATTAATTCATTTTATTCATGATTCATATTCAATATTATTATGTTAAATATATTAAAAATATATATAATAAATATATATTATAAAACAATATTAGCTATAGTGGTTTTTAGGGCTCCTGGCGAGGGTTTCCATTAACAAAAGAAACCTAACGCGCCATAATGATAGCTCTATATTTCACACTTTTTACTTTTTCTTGACTCATTTAGTATAATTAAAATTTATTAAATTATATAAACCAAGGGGCGACCAGGGGCCGACCAGGAAGTGACCAAGTGGGAGCAACCTTATTTAAAAGTAGCTTAATTTTTAACGAATTACATCTTTATTTAGGGAGGGGCCAGGGGGCGACCAAGGGGGGGGAGGCTGGATCTTAATTTTTCTTACAACTATATATATATATATATATATATATATATATATATATATATATATATATATATATGACAATCATGCAAACAATATTCCTGGGAAAAAAAGGCTTAATTCTTCACATTAATATAATGGTAGTAATCCAATATAAGATTATATGTAAGTTATATAATAAAGTTATAACGGAAACGGAGAGATGGTGGTGGAGAGACAGGGGCGGAGAGACGGAGATGAAGAGATAGATAGGTAGGTGACCAAATTCATTACATGTACATTATGTTGTACAATTAATTACAATAATACATTAGAATTAATTACAATGATACATTAGAATTCATAAAAATAATATTAAGCACAATAATAATAAAAAACAGTAAAGAAAAACAGTAATCAAGCAAATATAAGAGTAGAATAAACTCTACAGCGATAAAATTAATACAATATAAAACAGTTCTATAAATTAGCATGAAGCAGAGGTCTACTCTCCAAGGCAAGGCAGTGTGCAAATGAGGGTGTCTTGAATGTCATGAGCGAGGATGAGTTGCGTAAGGTCGCAAAAAGATAGCTGCGAGGAAGTGACCAGGAATGATCGTAGGCGATACTCAGTGAATAAAAAAGGAATGGTCAAAGGTCTCACATCACCCCTCAAGGATCTCACCAGCCGGCTCCACTGATACATAGAATACAAATAGGATGGAGTACAAGATAAGAACATTTTATACAGAAATGTAGCAGAAAAAATAGTTTCTTCTACTCGCAGTGGATAACCAGCCTGATGAGAACCTATAAGCAGAGATGTGCTTACGGCTACCAAAACCGAAGATGTAACGTACACCAGAGTTGATGATTCTCTGAAGTCTAAGGTCAAGCTCAGCTGCAAGGTCACAGTAAACCAGACAGCAGTAATCAAGAAGTAGAAACAGCAGTGTTTTTATAAGATGTATACGAAGAGCAAACGCAGTGCTCTCTCTAAAGAATTAAGTCTGTAAAGCAGAGAAAATGACCTAGTACACACTTAAGTAACGTGCTCTCTCCAGTTAAGCTTACTGTCCAACCAAACAACCAGGTCACAAAAAGAGGATTCAAATTTAATATTAGCACTGTTCAACGGTACGCCAGTTGCAGGTGATTCGGACAGCATATTAATGTAAAAATAAGAGCAAATAATTATTGCCTTCGTTTTGTCAACGTTCAATTTTAGATGGTAACTGGAGGCCCAATTTGAAATAAGAATAGCATGATCACTCATAAGATTAGTATAAGTGCTAAGTTCAGAAATCAGAAAATGCACATAGGCTCGCAAGTCATCAGCAAATATCAAATGTTGTACACCCGAGTAAAAGTTGGCAGCAATATAAATGAAGATATTAATATAAATGAAGAATAACAGTGGTCCAAGCACAGAACCCAGGGGTACTCCCATATTTAGAATGACAAAGTCAGACACATTACCATCAGAGTCAACCACAGACTGTCGTCTATCAGATAAGTAAGAGGCAAACCACCTGACAACAGTGTGCGAGATGTCAAGAAAAGTCAGTTTCCGAAGCAGAGTAATATGGCACACAGTGTCAAATGCCTTGCTATAATCAAATAATAGAAGCATAGGTACATACCGTCTGTCCATGTTGAGTTTAATATCCTCCGTTAGTTTGAGCGAAGCTGTTTCGGTACTATATCGAGTTCTAATTCCAGCCTGATGAGAATCCAACACATGTCTGGTGGACAAGTAGTAATAAAGTTGTCGATGGACGAAACGCTTAAGAACCTTGGACATGAATAACAACAAGGAGATAGGTCGTATATCACTCAAAGTGCGCAGAGAAGAGACCTTGTTGATAGTGATAATCAACATACATAGGGAAACACATACTCACGAAACGAATCATAATAAATAGGACATAGTAAGGGCCCAATAACTGGAAATGCCCCATAGATAATAGACTGTGGGACCGCATCAAACCCCCTAGCCTGAGAAGTAGAATGACATATTACCATCCTGACCTCCTCCAAAGTAACCTTATTAAACCTGAATAGGGAGTCATAAGGCTCATCTACATTCATAGTATTTACATACTCAAAAACAGAAGGGGCAAGTGGGTCAAACGCAATTCCACCAAAGTAACGATTAAGCTTATTTATAGGAAATGAATGTCGCGAATAATTATCAGTAGAACATATACCAAGGTTCCTGAGCTCTCTCCAGATCTATCGCGAGTCCGTAATACCCGATAGTCTGTCACAGTAATATAATAGTTTGGCTGATTCAATGCACTCATGTGCCTTGTCTCGAGCAGTCCTATAGTATAGTAAGTCAGTATACAGTCGAGTACGTTTGTAGTGTCTATAAAGTCGATTTCTCTCAATAATCAAGCGACGATGTTCAGAGGTGATCCAAGGACGACGTGCTCTACCCTGCTGACCTTCCTGACAAACACGAGTCATGCAATTACCTCATTGAGATAGTTGTAGAGACATTTAAGGCGAACAGAAAGAGAGGAATCACCGTCACATATATCACACCTTAAAGAACGAAAATACTGGAGGAGAACAACATCGTCAACAGACTTATAATCGAGAAAGGTAAAGTCTTTAAGCATAGGTTTAGAGAGAGAGAGAAAGAGGACTGAACAGTCGCAACTATGAAATCGTGGCCGTCAATGAATGGTACATTAGTCTTCCAGAAGTCAAGTACAATGTCGTTGGCATCGACAAGACACAAATCAAGCCAGATGTCGGAAGAATAAGTATGATGAGTTATGCCATAAGAAACCAAGAAAAGTGCATTCTCAGTAATCAGACCTTCATGAAACTTAGAGTTATCAGAATCGACGCACAAGTTAGTGTTAAAATTACCAAGGGTGATTTTCAAACTATAATTGTGCATATATGATGTTAAATTAGGTATGAAATCTGTGTTGGCCAATAAAGGGGCATATGGCGGCCTGTAGACTACACCAACAAAAATAGGTGAAGCCAAGTCCAGAGAATGAACCTCACAAAACAAATATTTGGGAAGACCAGGCTTACCACTCCATTTATCAGAGGGAGAATAAAGGCGCCGCGAAGTAATATAGTTGTGAATATATAAAGCAACACCACTGCATCTTGTGTTACGATCCTGCCTGTGAAGCACGTAGTCATCAAGCTCTATCAGAGAGTCACCAACAATCTGACCCAGCTTGGTCTTAGTTACAGCTATAACACGAAAGTAGGGGCGAAAAGCCAGAAAGATTCTTATCATCTCAATGTGTGCTCTAATAGAGTTAGCATTGAAATGACAAACTCTGAGACCATCCCTTGAAAGTAAAATGATTATTAATGAGTGATGAAGCAGGGTCATTAGTAGAGAGTGATGTATTAGAGAGGAATAAAGGAGAGGATGGACTTACCCCAGTACTAGAAGCTACGGTGCTGAACTGACACCGACCTGCATCACCTTGGCTAAAAAAGCATCTAGGTCCTCGACATAAGCAATTTGTGTAGAAGCATCCTCATTCTTTCTTCTCACAAAAATTCTTTCATTCTTTACGAATGAAAGAAAATCTTGTCTCTTGTCCTTCGCTTGTGTAAGTCCTTTCACCCTCAGCTAATGCAGTGAGGAAGGAAGGAATTCGTTGATATTGATTAACGAAGGCGAAAGATTCGGAAATTCCGATGGCATAAGACCACCTAGTATTAAATCAGAAGCCCTTTCAATACGAAGCAGCTGTGCTTTCAAAGCATCACATCGCTGTGATAGAATTCTAAAATGATCCATATCAATAGCAGAGTCTTTTCCAGATATTGTTGTATTGGTAGTAGTAGCAAGCACACTATCAACTCTCTCATTCAGCTCTCCCTATTTGCAACAGACCTGGTCAAGTCTGGTTTCATTCTCGGTGATTCACTTGTCAAATGCAGTAGAAAGCGCACTAACTTTCGACTCTAGAACAGAAAATTTATGAGATAACGCAGTAAGTAGACTGCTTACTTTGAAAACAGAGGATTCCATTGAGTCCAATTACCCATCTTCTCAAGTATCATAGTAAGAATATCATTAAATTGCTGCATATTCATTTAAATAAATTAAAATAAATTATTAAAATTCAAGAAATCCAGAAAAACAAGAGATGGAGACGAAGAGACAGAGATGGAGAGACGGAGATAAAGAGACGGAGACGGAGAGACAGGAAGGAAAGATAGAGACGGAGAGACGGAGATGAAGTGACGGATATTGTGTATGTGTGTATGTGTATATGAGTAAGTGTATATGTATGGATACGTGTATATGTGTGCATGTGTGTATGTGTATGTGTATATGTGTGTGTATGTATATGTATGTGTGTATGTATATGTATCTATGTGACAATAATACAAAAGATATTCACGTATGAAAAAAAAAGTCCCAATTCTGCACTTTACTATAATAGTAGTATTTTTTTTTATTTATTCCTTGGAGCTGCAGTCAAGCTAATTTTAAATAATATATTATAAAAGTTTTTGAATTATGCCATAAATAATTATGTAGTTTCTTGAGTATAGACTTTACTCGGTTCAATTGTTGTCAATCAATATCGTGACGATATTTTTGTATGTAAAAGCTATAGCGTTTATTAAAAAATTGATTTTTGTTTCAAAGGGGGGTCTTTTTGTTTCAAATATCGTAAATAACAATTTAGAAGAAGAATTAGAGGTCGTCAGTAGCTTATTCGGTAGAACGATGGACTTGTAATCTCGAGCCTCCAAGTTCGATTCCTGCTCTCGGCTGAATGATACAAGCACCATTGTACGTTACATGTGCTTTGTTCACAAACACATGGACGACCATCCGTCACTAATTAGCATCGCAATGATAGCATAAAATACAGCGACAATTAATAATAAAAAAAAGAAGAAGAATTACAATGTAATTTGAGGAGTGGCTGTATTGAGGGAGGGCTAGGGGGGCCAAAGGGGAGAGGGTGGAAGTTTTTTAAATCCTGATATTACAACTATGTATATATATATATATAGATAGATGTGTGTGGTAGCTATCCAGGATAAGGAGAATCAGAGAGAGGTGTCTAAAATAATACAAGACAAGTGTGTGTTAATATATTGTATATATTAAAAGACGTTCAGTGTGACTGAGCACAAGGACCGTTGGAACTAGCCTGAATACAAGTAAGTGACTTGCTTGCTGCTCGTCGTCGGTCTGACTTGACGCCTGCGCAGAGGCGTACTCATGTATGCGCTGACTAGTGTAAGTGTGCTTACAGCGCCATACTCATATATACATTATGTGTGTGTCTCCACATCACTCCCCCCTACCAAAAAAATTTGTGTGGGTGATTTTTATTCTTCATCACAAAAAGTGTGTTATATTGCACTTATATGTTATAATATAAAATTTGTTTATCACACTAGAGGTTAACATTCCTCTGATCACAGCCAATGCTAAAAAATCATTCTGCATGCGATAAATTCATCACAGTCATTCATCGCAAACATTCATACATCACCTCAGGGTTATCATTCGCTTGATTATAATGTTTTTTGACAATACTTGTTAGTCGCAGAGAAATTGCTGACTCTTCTATTTACACTATATATTTTTTACAACAATAATTTTGTTTTATCACAATAAAGCTTTTTGACTATTTACAACATTAAGATTTTCCTATTTACAATTTGAAAAAAAAAATGTTTATTGCATAGAAGAAGTCTTGCAGTCCGCAAGGATTCTTTTTTACGCAATGTATTTACAGTTTTCAATGAGAAAATTTTTATCACATCTCAATATATACATTGTTTGTTTATTGACGCACTAAAGGTGCTAAGGGTGTAATTTCATTGCAATGGAATCATCAGTATGTACATTACTTTAATTAACTATACATGTAAGTGTTGTTCTACAACTAATTATTTCGTGATTGCGAAGATTTGTGCATTAGCTGATGCATCATATTATGCTTGAATGGTATTTATAACTATTTGTGCATTGGCTAAAATAAAAAGATGCACTAAAATGCATTTAGCAATTTGTTGCTAAAAAAAATTACATTTTCTTCCAACCGTGTTCGAAATCGTCACATACGGATGGTGTGTTACTTAAAACATAGTTAAAATGAGAAGAAAATCTTTAATATATGAAAAAAACAAAGGATAATAAGAAATACGATAAAAAGGCTTTTTAGATATTAAACAATTACAAAATGTTATTGTTATTGATACGCAATATTAAAAGGTTTTTGTTAAGCGGTTTAATTTCTCCACTTCCTTATTGAAGTTCCGCTCACGTCTATTACATAGACTTGATATTGAGTGCGATGTTTTAAGTACACACCTAATTAATGTTCGATCGCTAAACCTAACTTTTTATCTATTTAGGAGAAGGAGTAGGTGAGGTATCTATTTGTACGGGTTGTTTTACGACCGGGTTGGCATTTTAATTCAGTGACTCTATGCAGGTCATCTGAGCGCTGTGAGCGCTATCGGTGAGATCCTCTCCTTCCCCTGGTGAAATCTCACTCGCATAGTTGCTACTATTTGTTTGCACTTGATATGTTATAAGGCAAAGCTCAGTAACAAAACCCGAATTTTAATTCGAAATGGCTTCAGGCCATGCGTTTCGTATGCGCAAGGTGCAGAGTCATTATACTAAGAGAGTGGGGGTCGCAAGAGCTCGTTCTCTGTGTCATCGTCACAGTCTTCCATTATTGACTGCTGAAACAAAAGATTACTTGCTTATCATTCTGAATATTAACTTTTCTACATCAGAGGGCGAGCTTCACGACACCTGCCTCTCCGCGTTATCGACCACTTTGCGGATCGTAAAATCAATTATTCAATTATAAAAATGCTTTTCATGTTCCTCGGGTGAGGCAAACGCCACGAGTATACTGTTAATAAATGCAAAGACGAAATATAAGTCCCCCAGCGTCAAATTGACACACTTTTGGAGTGTATACGACGCGATTCTAAGACCGAAGGTCGTGCCAAAAGTTTCATGCAGACCGTGCGGCGTTATAACTGTAGTTTTGGGATCATCCTCCGGAGAATGAGTGTCTGTATGTACGCACCCTCCAAGGCAAGAAGCTAAAAAATGGTTTTACCATATAAACTACCGGAAGGGTCGTGCAAACCAGGTATATGGTATCTAGCCGGTACTGCAACCTCGCTTGGCCCCTCATAAACTTCACATGTTCTCCGTTCCCCGTTCCTTTTTGCACCCTGTATGTGAGCGTCACCCAGGGGCCTTTAGTAGACCTACAAATGCCTCACCTGCACCGTGGTGCAGACGTCGCGATTTCTGTGTGCTGGGTGGACCCGTGATTTTAATGTGATCGTAAATTTCCCTATTTCCTGGGACTTTTGGGTTTTCTACGCCTATCATCATTGGATGAGTGTTAAACCGCATATCCTTGTCCGCCTTATATTCATATCAGTCTTCTTAGTTACTTCCTGAATGTTCCGGCTTCTTAGAAGAAACGCATTTGCTAATTACTGCGTCAACCATTGTCATAACGGAGTCAAATAATTTTTCTTCTACGCATCTAATTTCATGTAACGTATTAATTATGACTCCCATACAGATCCAAATGTATCTGATCCTCGTGTTCGATCATATCCACTTTGTTCTTCGGCGTAATATCTTTCCTTACAAACGGGTGGATGTTAGAAGGTAAATTAGCCTTTCATACTTTTAAAATTAAACCACGTGGCATTTCCTCTCCCGCTTAGCCAATTAATTCGTTAAAATATTCCGACGGCTTGCGCGTACCCATTTGACAGACTCCAAATAATTTTTGCAATTTGCTGTCTTCTGACTAACAAGGAGAGTGTTTCACCTTCGGGTCACCGTTTTTGCTCAAATTTTGGGAATGTTTTCTAGATGCAGAAATATGAAGAAAGACAAAATTTTAAAGGCCAACGCTCAATATTTCCCTAGTTACAGGCCATCGAAGAAAATCACTAAAAAAGCTACTAGATTTTCAAACGCTTATAGTTCCTCAGAACTATTAGCTAGTAGCTTAAACCTTTTTTTAAATGAAAGCTGAGCTCAAATCCTTTCGAAATAGTAGTTATAGCATATCGAAATATTATTTTTTCCCAAAGTTATAGCATGATAAAGATTGAACCCAGTTTTAGCTTTTATTATTAATTAATGTTTTAAACGAAAATTCAGGTCCAATCTTTATTACGTTCTGACTTTGGGAAAAAATAATATTTTGAGATGATATAGGTGCTATTTCAAAAGGATTTAAACTTTCATTCACAAAAAGGTTTAAGCTTCTAGATAATAATGCTGAGGAACTATAAGCGTTTGAAAATCTAGTAACTTTCTTAGTGATTTTCTTCAATGGCCTGTAACTAGGGAAATATTGAGCGTTGGCCTCTAAAATTTTGGCTTTCTTCATATTTCTGCATCTAGAAAATATTCCCAAAATTTGAGCAAAAACGGTGATCCGAAAGTGAAACACTCTCCTTGTAAGTGTATTTTTTTATTGGAATATTTTTTAAGCCTTCGTACCGATTATTACCTTTAAGCATTTTAATACTATCCGCTGTATCTGTTAGAATGCTATTATTTAAGTTCGGCATTACATTAATAAACCTTGCATTGTCATCGATTATATTTTGTAAAAATAATTGATATTTATACTTTTCTAACCACGTGACAGAATCGTGTCGCCAAAATGGTAACTTTGTCGATTTAAAATTAACGTTTGCCGAGACTGACGGTTGAATGTTGTGATTGAGTGAGTTTATGTTATGTATATCCGTTGTAAGGTTATTGGAGTTTGAAGATGTTTGTTCGTTTGTTTGTGTTTGCAGATTAGAGGTGTTCGGGTTCAAGTTTAATTGTATTGTTTGAATAAAATACTGTTTGTTTATGAGTAAACAACCAGTACAAACAACAGTAACAAACAGGCCGAGGAAAAGCTGTTCTGTCTTTGATTATTTATCGAAATTTAAGAGAATCTAGAATTTAAACTTTGTTTTGCTTTTAACGTGTTACTATTGTCTATAAAATTTGAATTTAACGACTTTAAAGAGTTATTTTGATATGTTTCTAGAGAATTTACGTTACTTAAACTATTAGAATGCTGACTTTGTAATATTAATGATTTTATAGATTCTATTTGATTTTTTAACGTTTGTAATTGCTCGTTATGAGCTTGTTGTAAATTTTTTATTCTATTAAAACAAGCTTTCTCCAGATTTTCATAGGCTTCTGTAGACAGCGTTTTCTCATGGAACGCGCCAGCCGTTTAAATCATTAGGAATCTATATTGATCGAAAATTGATGCGTCTTTAGATTCAAATGCAAGAATTTCATATGCATCGTTCCGTGCGTTAGATCTGAATTTACTAATTAAACTTACTGGTTGAGTTTCTGGCGAGTTTTGTGTGCTTGTTCGTGCGATTGTACCGCCCCAAACTCCCGTCGCGCCCGCCTCACGTGGGTTCACGATTTGCGAAGAGATATAACTATTTTGCGTTTATAACGCTTCCGTTGCCGAGTCCTTCGAATTTTGTGAAATCAGTTCTTTTAACGGTGTGTGAAACACGTTAGCCGGCATTTTGGAGGATGAACTGTCACAAGGGAGAAGGGACAGTTCCTATTGTTTTATATGACGCAGAAAGATTCTCTCTCTCTCTCTCTCTAATATGTAGAGATATAGGTTATGCTTTACTCTCTTTTTCTTATAGAAAATATGTTTCGTACAGTTGGGTTAATTCTTACGTGCCCGGCGTAAAAGACTGCATGCAATCGACGACCGAGACTCTAGAATGTCTCCCGATGCGCGAGCACAGATAACCCAAAAAACTGAATTTGGCGCTGTTAGGATGATTCCCCGGTATTAGCGTAAAAGCCTGCTTGCAGTCGACGACTAAACACCAAAAGACTTTCTTCAGCGTGCGAATTATTATATAGAAAGACAAAAGTAGAGAGAACCCCTCCAATGCAAATCTGTACAATTTGAATAAATAAATAAATAAGACACGACACGAGACAAGCAATAAGTCAATATCAGACTATATATATATATTAGGAGCAAATAAATAAACAATAAAATATATACGTTACAAACAAATTGCAAACGAATTACAACGCAAAATTGAAAGAATGACTAGAGTAATTTACTAATATCTATTTCTAAGTCAAAATTGCTCCAAAGTTTCTAGATCGATGCGTTGTTAAAATTAAGAAGTTGACTATCTATGTATGCTATATGCTAAGCTATTAGAATCTGAAATCGGCCTTTATGACACGTAAAAAAAATTAAAACTTTCTAAAATTTAATTTTAGGTTGAAATGAGAGAAAATACATTAAAATGATCTGAGACAATAAAAAAAAATTTTTGTGTCTGAAAGCCCAATTCCTTGCACTCCACAACGTTGAATCTACTTTTTCTTGTAGTTTAATGATTCTGAGGTACAAATTTTTACAATGATTTAGTTAAATAATTGTCACTTAAAACTAGCCGTTTCCTTGCATGACTGAGATTTTTCATGCACCTAGTGTTCTTTATCCACACTTGGAACGCAGAACTCACTACGTGAATCGTTTTTTGTACGATTATATAGGTAGACTATTGATGAGTATTACATGTATAAAGTAAACGCGTTCATGAATACTTGAGTGCCGAAAAAGTCTGAGAGGAATTTTACCTCCGTCAACGCGTGGTAGCGTGAATATACTAAACAGACTTGCGCTTTATGTACAAAAAAAAATAGAGAGTTTCATATAGAAGACTCTCAATACCTCAAAGACGAAGAGACGTCTCGTTCGACGACGCTGAGGTGAGATGCCGCAAATAAAGCGTCCTACGCCTGAAACAACTCACAGCAGACGTTGCAGGGTGAAGCTCTAAAAAATTCTCCTTCACCTTCCAACCTCCTGATGCAGACCAATAAAAAAATTTCTGCTCAAACGGCGAAGAAGGCAGTCAGTTACTTGCAATCGTCAAGTTAAGGAGAGAAATCAGAGCTGTTTCACTCAATTTAGACTTTATACTAGTGCAAGTTGGAGTGGGGATTAAGAATTCATCCGGAGCTGGAGGGGGTCGGCATACGTTTTTCTGGGCTCTGCAAGTCTCTTCTTTCTGGTTTAACCATTGCAGTTCTCTAAAGCTATTAGCATAAATTGTATGCTTTGGTACAGGGGGTTGCTTTATAGGATTTGCTAAAATGGTTGAAAAAAGGGATGGCTGTATTAAAGATTGTGAGATGGGCAGATATCCAGAAGGTGCTGCAATATACGGTACATGACTCCATGGACTAGGATAAGAAGGGAGATACAAGTATTGATAAAAATAAGGAGTTGGTGCGCCATCATATCCTCTATGGTATGTCGTTGAAGTATTAGTAGGGAGGGTATCAGTTGCTCTCACAGGATGAGGTATGCTCGCTGTACTAAAAGAAAGACAGGTAGTAGTGGTACAGGTGGTTGGTGGGTGGATAGTTGTGTTGCTATTGCTAGGAGAAATAGGATTTTCTAAGCTATTCGAGGGATTAACGAATTGATTGCACGCGCTTTGCTCTGTTGGGAGGTTAATAAATTCTAGCCGCGAATCATATGTCACCTTATCTATTATTGTTTTGCAAACGGCGGCTTTTTCGCCGAGATGTCGTCTAAGCTCATATTGTAAAACACGCTCTTTAAAAATCGGAATACTTCTGGCCATGCTCACCCCTCGCTCGCTGTATTCAAAGAACTGCTCCATGGATAGTTGGTCTACTATTCGCGCGATTTCGTTCGCTGCTTTAGAAACTTCATTCCCTACATATATGCTCAGAAATCCATAGGGGCTCGACATTTAACTGTTTGCTTATCATATTTACAATACAAGGCTGTTCTACTATTCAAGGGTACGCACAAGGAAAAACTTATAACTACTAATTATTGCTATGGTGAGATCCTATCTCAGGAGGTTCGAATAGAAATTTTCTACACAATAGCTCTGGTTCGCAACAAAAGGACAGAAAATTGTTAAATGCTATATAATTATTAAAAAGTAAACGAAAACAAAGCTCAGTTAGATTAGCGCTATAACAAAAATTTATTTATAATAAATAGAATTGTCTAATAATCAATTAATTTTACATACCACGCCCGTAATACTCAAAAGCTGAAAATTAAAATTTTAGTAAAGCCAGGTGCACGCTAAAGCAAAAGAAAATTATACGTAAGCTATTGTATACCGACACGCACTAAGGTAGCCACTGTAGTGATATATTCCACGCAAGCACAAATAGAAATATAGATTGCTCAGCACACTTAAGATATTCAATTATATTATATATACAAAAAAAACACAGCTTTGCTTAATATAGAGTTGCAAGACGCGTAGTGCTGAAAGATGATGAAGCTAGAAGGAAATGAGCTGCAGGGTAACACAAGTAAAGACAAATACAAGCAACAATGCAATGATATATATGTATGTGTATCGAAATATATGTATATGTATTTGTATTTAAATCCAATGCTACTATCAAATAAATTATTTAGCTTAGGGCTCGCTCTCAAATTAAAAATAATGCTCTAATTATATCTAAAAAAGTTGCTGCAAGCGAAACGTTTAGCACAAAACAAAAAAGAATAAAAGAAAAAAAATTTTATTTCATTGCTTACTGCACGCACTCAGTGATGGATTTCGAAGATGCTTATATGATATCTAACAGCCAACTTCAAAGTATATACTACAGAATATTATATTCTGCTTATACTCTAATTCTACGGTATACTCTGAAGTTGGCTAAAGGATATCCTAATATATAGATATACATAAATGTATAAAGCATCCTCGAAATCCATCACTGCACGCACTTCAAAAAAAGTTGCTACAAAATAAATGTCGTGGTTACCTCATACCAAGCGACGCCAAGAACAAATATGGCCGCCAGAGCGCCTCCTTTCAGCCTCGTCGTGTATGCGTCGTTCGTAATGGCGACCACGTGGTGAAGCAGAAACGCATGAGTAGAAAAATGTTCTTATCACTGGCATAGCCAATTGTCTTTCACTTAAAGCACAGTTTTTTTTTACAGCACAGTTTCTTTTTCTTTTATTTAAAGCACAGTTTCTTTTTCTTTTATTCTAAGCACAGTTTTTCTCTTTTATTTTAAGCACCGTATTTTTTTTCGATCCAGTGACTCTATACTAAAATATTTACTAAAATTTTTGTCGGCCCCACGTTGGGTGCCAGTTGTGACAACCTTGGGGATCAGGAGGTTACACTAAGGTATAAATCAGATAAGATGCGGGTTTTCAATTAATTGAATAAAGAAAAAGCTTTATTTTAAAATTCATACAATTATAGCACGCACGCTCAAAATGGACGCCTGCCGCGTATAGCGTACGTGACACCGCTTGCACTATAAAAAGAACTATCGGTACAACGAAAAGCAGATAGTTATATAAAAAAAAAGACACACGCAAAAAGGGCACAAGCACACAAAAGAAAGTATAATAGCACGCAGGAAAAATAAGCAAGAGGACGCGCACGAGATCGCCCGGAAAACACGTCGCAAAATTAAAGCAATTAATTATGTTATTTTATGCAGCACTAGAGCACTCTCAATAACATGAGGCTTGATTTTAACAAAATAAAAGATGAAGATAATTAGTCTCACTTACACTGAATATTATAATATTATTGCGCACAAAAAAAGGTTCTGTATATTACAGCAGGTCGTAACGCTCTTTACCGGACGTTGGTGACAGAAGGAATGATGCAATGGCATTCCTTCTTGTCTCTGCTCAGCTTCATCTCTTGTGCTGTACGCTGCGCGCGCCGAAAGAGAGAGACAAACAATCCTAAACGGACCCGAGCTCAGCAACTCAAGTCAAGCTTGCTATATATATCAGTGCACAGTATACGTGCTATAGAGATTTGCACGTGTGTGACAACGATTTTGGGTTATGCTTATGGATATTTGACTTGCGTGGTCTGCTTTCCATCTTGCCAGTAGTTAGATGCTCCCTTCTGTTGTCTATGTAGTAATATGGCCAATCTGCCATGTTACAATTAAAAAAACTAAATACATGAAATAATTATCATTTAAAAATATTAGTTATTCTATATGACATTTTATTTCATTTAAGTGTAATGTGTACGTCGTATAAAGTTTTTTTTAAATAGCCCATTAATTAGGCGATTTCATTTCTTGACCATTGATAAATAGATTTATTAGAACATTCAAAAGTATAACTTTTATTGGTCAATATAAATTAGCGTTTGAATTAAAATTTATTAATTTGAATTTTAAAAAATGATCATAATTATTTTTTAGATTAAACATCAGTAATATATTACAATGTTAACGTTTGAATAATTTTTTTAACAATTTAAAAGAAATAACTGTATTTAAAAGTAATCTGTTTAAATACAAATACCTACATAAATATATATGATTGAATATGTATTTATGTAAAGTAACTGTCAACAA
This sequence comes from Anastatus disparis, assembly GCA_017163975.1. Lineage (NCBI taxonomy): Eukaryota > Metazoa > Arthropoda > Insecta > Hymenoptera > Eupelmidae > Anastatus > Anastatus disparis. Next base: position 1,724,033 of record JAFFSR010000238.1, read on the forward strand.
TTAATTAAATTATTATTTCATATATTGAATTAGAATAGTTTTGTTTGTTTTGATTCGAAAATTTAAAAAAACACAGTAATATATTACAATGTTAACGTTTGAATAATTTTTTTAACAATTTAAAAGAAATAACTGTATTTAAAAGTAATCTGTTTAAATACAAATACCTACATAAATATATATGATTGAATATGTATTTATGTAAAGGAACTGTCAACAATTAATTAAATTATTATTTCATATACTAAATTAGAATAGTTTTGTTTGTTTTGATTCGAAAATTTAAAAAAACACATTATCCATGGTGATTACTGACCATTTTCACATGATTTAATTTATTAATATTACGTATTAACATTATAATATTAAACAAAATTGAATTATAATTACAGTGTTAATGCGTCATTGGTGTGTGTGCGCGCACGCGCGCCTGAGTGTGTGTGTGTGTGAGTGTCCGTATAGAAAACGATCATGATATGTGTCGGTGTGTTATGCGTCTAGTGTTTTGTCAGGTGATATGCGTATTATTACAAATTGGTGTACGTGTATAGTGTTTTTGTGTATAAGTATGGATTTGTGTATTTTCGTGTGAGTGCTGTGAGCGCAGACGATCATTTATGTATAGGTGTATGTGTGTGTATGTGAATTTTAGCGCAGACGTGTATGCGTATGTTCGTATCAGCTGAAGAGTGATTTGTACTATATTATTATCACGTATGTGTATGTTTTTATGTGTTGGTGTGTTTGTGGGTGTGGGTGTGTAAGTGTGTGTGATTTGTGTAATGTGTGTGTGTGTGTGTGGTGTGTAGTGTGTGCGTGTATGCGTGGTGTGCAAGTCTGAATGTGTGGTGTGCGTTGTGCGTGTGTGCGTGTGTGCGTATGTTTCTGTGGTGTGTATGATGTGTATGGTGTGTGTGGTGTGTGTGTATGGTCTCTGTGTGTGCCGTGTGTATGTTGTGTGAGTGTGTGTGTGTGTGTGTATATGTAAGTGTGAATAGTGTGTGTGTTGTGTGTGTGTCTGTGTGTGTGTTGAGTGCATGGTGTGTGTGTGTGGTGTGTGTTGTGTTTGTTCGTGTGTGTATGCGTGTGGTACCCCTTTGTGGTGTGTGTATGTGGTCTGTAGTGTGTTTGTGCATGTGTGTGTGCATGTGTTTCTGCGGTGTAAGTCGTGTATGTAGTGTGTGTGTGTGTGGTGTGCAGTGTGTGTGTGTGTATGTGTGTGGTGTGTGTCGTCTTACTGTGTGTGTGTGGTGTTCGTGGTGTGTGTGTGTGTGTGGTTTGTATAGAGTGTGTGTATAGTGTAATTGTATGTGTTGTGTGTAAGTATGTAGTGTGTGGCAGTCTCTTCAGTGTGTTGTGTGTGTGTGTGTGTTGTCTGTGTATGGTGTGTGTGTGAGTGTGATGTAAGTGTGCGAGTGTATGTGTGTGCGTGTGTTTGTACGGTGTGTGTGGTAGGTGTAGTGTGTGTAGTGAGTGTGTGTGTGTGTGTGAGATGTGTGTGTGCGAGTTGTGTGTGTGGTGCGTGTATATAGTGTGTAAAGTGTGTGTGTGTGTGTGTGTGATGTATGTGGTGTGTGTGCGTGTGTGTGATGTATGTGGTGTGTGTGTGAGAGAGAGTATGGTATGTGAAGTCTGTGTGTGAGTGTCTAAGCTGTGTGTGATGTTTTCGGTGGTCACGTGTATTATTAAATGTGTGTGTCGTGTGTGTGTTCTGTGTGTGGCGTGTGTGTGTGGTGTGTGTGTAAGGTGTATGTATGTGGTGTCTGTGTATAAGTAGGGTTCAGTGTGCGTGTGTGTGTGTGTGCGTATGTGTTGTTTAGTGTGTGTGTCGTGTCTCTGTGTCTGCGTGGTATGTGTGTGTCTCCGTAGTGTGTGCATGTGTGTGTTAAGTTTGTGTAGTGTATGTTTGTGTGTGTGATGTGTAGTGTTTATGTGTGTGTGTTGTGTGTGTGTGGTGTGACTGTGAGTATGTGCCGTATTGTGTGTTTGTGTGTGTGGTGAGTGTGATGTGCGTGTGGGTGTATGTGTGTGTGTGGTGTGTGTTTGCTGAGTGTGATGTGAGTATGTAAGGTGTGTGTGTGTGTTGTGTGTGTGTGTGTGTGTGTGTGTGTGTGGTGTTCGCTGTGTGTGGTGTGATGTGTGTGTGTGTGCGCATGTGTTTTCATGCTGTGTGGGGAGTATGTGGTGTGTGTATGTGTCATGTGTGTGTGTAGTGTTTGTGACGTGTGTGTGTGTGTGCGGGTGTAGTGTGTGTGTTGTGCGTGTATGTGCCGTATTGTGTTTTAGAGTGCGTGGTAAGTGTGGTGTGTTTGTGTGTGTGTGTGTGAGTAGGGTGAGTAATGCCTCTGTGTGTGTCAGAGGTGTTTGTGGTGTTAGGTGTTTGTGGTGTTACGTGGGTAAGTGCGTGTGTGTGTGCATGTGTTTCTTTGCTGTGTGTGGAGTATGTGGTGGTGTGAGTCTGTGTCGTGTGAGTGTGTGTGTGTCATGTGCGTGTTGTGTTTGTGATGTGTGTGTGTGTGTGTGCGTGTGGTGTGATTTGTATGTTCCGTGTTAATGTGAGTGTGTGTAGTGTGTGTTGTGTGTGTATGTTGTGCGAGTATGTATCGTATTGTGTGTTTGTGTGTGTGGTGAGTGTGATGTGTTTGTGTGTGTGTGTGTGTGTGTGAGTGTAGTGTGTGATGTCTCTGTATGTGTGTGTGTGTGTGTGTGTGTGTGTGATGTATTATGTCTATGCGTGTGAGTAGATGTGTGTGGTGTGTGTGTGTGCGTAGTGTTTGTGGTGTGTGTCCTGTGTATTTAGACCTGTGTTTGTGTGTGTGTGGTGTACGTATGTGTTGTGTGTATGTGGGCTGTAGTGCGTGTGTTGAGTGTAGTGTGTGTTTGGGTGGTTTATCTCGTGTGTGTAGTATGAATATGTGGTATTTGTGTTCGTCTGGTTTGTTGTGTGTGCGTGTGTGTGTGTGATGTGTATATGTGTCTGTGTATGTATCTTTAGTGCGTGTTCTGTGTGTGTGTGTGGTTCGTGTTTGTCGTGTGTAGTGTGTGTGTGTGTGTGTGTGTGTGTGGTGTGTGTGTGTGTAATGTGTGTGTTGTGTTGGTGTAGTATTTGTGTGTGGTGTGTGGAGTTTATGTGTTTGTGTGTTGTGCGTATAGTGTTTCTGATGTGTGTATGTGGTGTGTGTTTGTGGTGTGTATATGCGCTTGTGATTGTGTGTCCAGTGTGTGTATGCTATGTGTAGTGTGTATGTGATGTGTATATATGGTGTGGTGTGTGTGGTATTTCTGAGCGTATGTATGCGTATGTGCATGTATTTGTGTGGTGTGTGTGGTAGTTGTAGTGTGTGTGGTGTAAGTTTGTGAGTGTGTGTGTATGTAGTATGTAGTGTGTGTGTGTGTGCGTGTTAGAATGGTGTGTTGTGTCTGCGTGTGTGTGTCTAAGGTGTGTATGATGAGTACTGTGTTTGTGTGTTTAAGTGGGTGTTTGTGTAGTGTGCATGTATGTACAGCGTGTGTACGTGATGTGTCTGTGAGTTTTGTGTGTATGAGGTCTGTGTGTATGGGGTCTGTGTGTATGTATGTAAGATTCAGTGTGCGTGTAGTGTATGTCTGTGTATGCGTATGTGCGTGTGTTTGTGTGTTATGTGTGGTAGGTATAGCGTGTGTGGTGTAAGTTTGTGAATGTGTGTATGTGGTGTGTGTTGTGCGTGTGTGTGTAGCGTGTATTTGTTCTGTGTGCAAGTTGTGTGTGCTTGGTGTTTGTGTCGTGTGTATGGTGTGTGTTTATTACGTGTTTGTTGTGTATGATGTGTGTGTTATGTGTGCGTGTTTGTATATGTGTGTGTGGTGTGTGTGTAGTGTGTGTAGTGTGTGTGTGTGGTGTGTGTTTGCTGAGTGTGATGTGTGTATGTATGGTGTGTGTGTTGTGTGTGTGTGTATGGTGTGTTTGCTGTGTGTGGTGTTTGTGGTGTGACGTGTGTGTGTGTATGCATGTGTTTGACGTGCTGTGTGTGGAATATGTGGCGTGAGTGGGTGTGTGTGGTTTGCGTGTGTGTATCATGTGTGTGTTGTGTTTGTGATGTGTGTGTGTGCCTGTGTGTGTTGTGCGTCTGTGTGTAGCGTGTATTTGTTCTGTGTGCAAGTTGTGTGTGCTTGGTGTGTGTGTCGTGTGTATGGTGTGTGTTTATTACGTGTTTGTTGTGTATGATGTGTGTGTTATGTGTGTGCGTGTTTGTATATGTGTGCGTGGTGTGTGTGTGTAGTGTGTGTAGTGTGTGTGTGTGGTGTGTGTTTGCTGAGTGTGATGTGTGTATGTATGGTGTGTGTGTTGTGTGTGTGTGTATGGTGTGTTTGCTGTGTGTGGTGTTTGTGGTGTGACGTGTGTGTGTGTATGCATGTGTTTGACGTGCTGTGTGTGGAATATGTGGCGTGAGTGGGTGTGTGTGGTTTGCGTGTGTGTATCATGTGTGTGTTGTGTTTGTGATGTGTGTGTGTGTGTGCCTGTGTGTGTTGTGCGTGTATGTGTCGTATTGTGCGTTAGAGTGTGTGGTGAGTATAGTGTGTGTGTGTGTGTGTGTGTCAGAGACGGATTTCAAAATTAGCTGTTCCTACGCTAAAAAATTGGTGCCGCCCCCTTGTAAGGAAATTGAAATTGAAAAAAATATTTTTTCTGAAGAAAAAAGAGGTTAAATAATTAAAAAAAATCAAAAAAGACATTTTTAATTTTCTTTTAGTTTAAATGCATTATAAAATGAACAAAAAAGTTCAATTTTAAATCAAATCAATATATCATTTAAAAATTTAGTATTGGATTAAATATATGCCTTTAGATTATTGTCTTTTTGCTAGAGGGAGTTCAACATCATACAAGCAATAATTGTCATCCTAACATTTATATCCCATTGCAACTTTGTGCCGTTTGGCATATGTAACAATAAAAAAAAATTTTTGATGTCTCTAACATGGAGCTGCTTACATCTTATTGACGATAGGCAAATAAGCAGTCTCATGCTCAAAACACACTTTATTTTTCAATTCCGTATAGGTACGTTATAGATGTAATTCTAATACAGATCAATCTTTATTTAAAGAGATTTTTCTTTCAAGAAATTTTTACTTTTAAAGAGATATTTTTTAAATGATCATTAGAATTTATTTGATGAAAAAAGTTCAAGACACGACAAAGTATCTAGTTTAAGAAAAGCATTCGATGTCCACACAGCATGTAACGTTAAAGTGAAAGATGCAATGCAAGGTTACAATAAAATATTGCTGCAAGGTTTCACTGCCACCTTGCAGCAGCATTTCGAATAATGTTAACACTAAAATCTCGCTGTAATATTGCAGCAATCTTGCATTGAAACATTACAAAGAAACTTCGCTGCAACCTTGCAATAATGTTTCGAGAAAACATTTCACGAAAGGTTGCTACAAGGTTACAATAAAATTTTGCTGCAAGTTCTCACTACAACCTTACAGCAGCATTTCAAACAATATTAACACTGAAACTTTACCGCAACATTGCAGTACTTCTTCACTGAAACATTACAAATAAACTCTGCTGCAACCTTGCAATAATGTTTCAGAAAAACATTTCACGAAAGGTTGCTGCAAGGTTACAATAAAATTTTACTGCAAGGTTACAGTACAACCTTGCTGCAGCATTTCAAATATTAAATAATAAGTTTAAAGAAAGATTAATATAATATTCAAAAGAGAAATATAATATTCAGAAGGCTTTAAGAATCATGTAATATTTTTGGTACATAATTTTCTATAAAATATTTTTGTCAAACTTTTAAAAATTTTATTTTTTATATGTATGTTATATTAAAGGAAGAGACTCATTATTTAAAAATAAAAATTAATTATATTTTACAACTTAAACTTTATTTTAAAATAATTTCAACATTTCAGTATCCTAAAAATTCAACTTTTTCTAAGAAATCGTACCAAAATTAATGAAAACTCAACTCCGTATAAAATTAAGAAATAAAATAATGAAATCTTGCAGAAACCTTTTATTGCAACCTTGCCGGAATCTTTCATCGGAAGATTGCTTCAATGTTAAATGTTAATTTTGTAGCAAGATTTCATAAAACTTTGCAGAAAGGTTTGTGCAAGGAACACAAAAAGGTTACTGCGACCTTGCAATGAAACCTTGCAGTGAGCTGCCAATGGAATCTTGCAGAAATATTTTATTGTAATCTTGCGAGAGCCTTTTATAGTAACCTTGCAGAAATCCTTCATCGAAAGATTACTCCAATTTTACATGTTAACTTTGTAGCAAGATTTCATAAAACTTTGCAGAAAGGTTCGTGCAAGGAACATAAAAAGGTTACTGCGACCTTGCAATGAAACCTTGCAGTGAGCTGCCAATGGAATCTTGCAGAAATATTTTATTGTAATCTTGCAGGAACCTTTCATAGTAACCTTGCAGAAATCTTTCATCGAAAGATTACTCCAATTTTACATGTTAAATTTGTAGCAAGATTTCATAAAACTTTGCAGAAAGGTTCGTGCAAGGAACATAAAAAGGTTACTGCGACCTTGCAATGAAACCTTGCAGTAAGCTGCTAATGGAATCTTGCAGAAATATTTTATTGTAATCTTGCAAGAACCTTTCATAGTAACCTTGCAGAAATCTTTCATCAAAAGATTGCTCTAATCTTACATGTTAATTTTGTAGCAAGATTTCATAAAACTTTGCAGAAAGGTTTGTGCAAGGAACACAAAAAGGTTACTGCGACCTTGCAATGAAACCTTGCTGTGAGCTGCCAATGGAATCTTGCAGAAATATTTTATTGTAATCTTGCAAGAACCGTTCATAGTAACCTTGCAGAAATCTTTCATCGAAAGATTACTTCAATTTTACATGTTAACTTTGTAGCAAGATTTCATAAAACTTTGCAGAAAGGTTCGTGCAAGGAACATAAAAAGGTTACTGCGACCTTGCAATGAAACCTTGCAGTGAGCTGCCAATGGAATCTTGCAGAAATATTTTATTGTAATCTTGCAAGAACCTTCCATAGTAACCTTGCAGAAATCTTTCATCGAAAGATTGCTCCAATTTTACATGTTAACTTTGTAGCAAGATTTCATAAAACTTTGCAGAAAGGCTCGTGCAAGGAACATAAAAAGGTTACTGTGACCTTGCAGTGAAACCTTGCAACAACCTCACCAACCTTGCCAGCAACATTGCAGCAAGGTTTCATGCTGTGTGGGTGTCGATAATTTAATAGTGAGTAGCAAAAAATTTTCGTAAATGTATTTAGTATGAAAAGTTTAAAACAATTAATTTTATATAATATTTAGGAAAAGTGAGGGAAAAAATATTAATATGTTAATGAAACATATTTTAAGTTTGATGAAAGTATGTGATTTTTAAATAAGCCATATACGCATTGACTCATACTATAAAGTTACTGCTTCAACAATTCATTTTGTGTGTGCCACCCCCATTAAATTTGCCGCCCTACGCTATGGCGTTTTTGGCGTCGTGGCAAATCCGGCTATGGTGTGTGTGTCTGAGTGTGGTGTGTGATGTCTCTGTGTGTGTCCGAGGTGTGTGTGATGTGTTCGGTGTCTGTGCGTGTGAGTAATTGTGTGTGGTGTGTGTGTGGTGTGTGTTGTATGTTTCGTGTAAGTGTGTGTGTGTGTGGAGTATGTGTTGTGTGTGATGTGCAAGTATGTGCCGTATTGTGTGTTTGTGTATGTGGTGAGTGTGGTGTGTGATGTCTCCGTGTGTGGATCCGAGGTGTGTGTGATGTATTCGGTGTCTGTGCGTGTGGTTAGTTGGGTGTGTGTGGTGTGTGTGTGTGTGCTTGTTTTTGTCCGTTGTGTGTGGTGTGATCGGTGTGTGGTGTGTGTAAATGTGCGTAGTGTGTGTGGTGTGTGTTGTGTGTTTAGACGTGTGTGTTTGGACGTGTGTGTGTGTGTGTGTATGGGTTTGTATGTGCGGTGTGCGTATGTGTTGTGTGTAAGTGGTCTGTAGTGCGTGTGTTAAGTGTCGTGTGTGTGTAGTGTGTATATGTAATATTTGTTTCTGTCTAGTGTATTGCTTATGTGCGTGTGTGTGTTGTGTGTGTGATATGTGTGTGTGTGTGTGTGTGAGATATGTGTGTGTGTGTGTGTGTGTGTGGTATAGTGGTTATGTGTTTGTGTGTTGTGTGTATAGTGTGTCTAATGTGTGTGTGTATTTGTGTGCGTGGTGTGTGTGTGTGGTGTGTTTGGTATGTGTGATGTGTTTGGTGGTTGTGTTTGGTGTGTGTTGTGTGTGAGTCTGCGTATGTGTGTGGTGTGTTTACTGTGTGTGGTGCTATAGTGTGGCGTGTGTATGTGTGTGTGCATGTGTTTCTGTTGTGTGTGGTGTATGTGGTATGTGTGAGTGAGTTTGATGTGTGTGTGTGCGTGTATGTGTGTGTGTCATGTGTGTGTTGTGGTTGGTATGTGTGTGTGTGTGTGTGCGTGTATGTGTGTGGTGTGTGTGGTAGGTTTAGTGTGTTTAGTGTTTGTATGTGTGTAAGTGTAGTGTGTGTTGTGTGTGATGTGCGTGTATATGCCGTGTAGTGTGTGTGTGTGTGTAGTAAGTGTTGTTTGTGTGTCTGTAAGTATAGTGTGTGATGTCTGTGTCTGTGTGTGCAAGGTGTGTGTGTGGTGTGCTGTGTGTCTGTAAGTATGGTGTGTGATGTCTGTGTCCGTGTGTGCAAGGTGTGTGTGTGGTGTGTTGTATGTCTGTGTGGGTGAGTAGATGTGTGTGGTGTGTGCGTGTGTCTCCGTGTGTGCGTGTTGTGTGCGTGTGCGTGTGTCTCTGTATGTGCGTGTTGTGTGCGTGTGCGTGTGTGTATGTCTGTGTGTGGTGTGTGCGTGGTGTGTGTATGTGGTGTGCGTAGTGTGTGTAGAGTGTGTTTGTAATTGTGGTTGGTTTGTGTTGTGTGTATGCGTGTGTGTGTGGTGTGTATGGTAGGTTTGGTGTGTGTAGTGTTTGTATGTGTGTAAGTGTAGTGTGTGTTGTGTGTGATGTGCGTGTATGTGCCGTATAGTGTTTGTGTGTGTGTGGTAAGTGTTGTTTGTGTGTGGGTAAGTATGGTGTGTAATGTCTGTGTGTCTGTGTGCAAGGTGTGTGTGAGGTGTGTTATATGTCTGTGTGGGTGAGTAGATGTGTGTGGTGTGTGTGTGCGTGTGTCTCTGTGTGTGCATGTTATGTGCGTGTGCGTATTTCTCTGTATGTGCGTGTTGTGTGCGTGTGCGTGTGTGTATGTCTGTGTGTGGTGTGTGCGTGTATGTGGTGTGTGTAGTCTGTGTGGAGTGTATTTGTGGTTGTGGTTAGTTTATGTTGTGTGTATGCGTGTGTGTGTGTGTGTGGTGTTTGTGGTAGGTTTGGTATGGGTAGCGTTCGAGTGTGTGTGAGTGTAGTGTGTGTTGTGTGTGTGTTGTGCGTGTATGTGGCGTATAAAGTGTGTGTGTGGTAACTGTTGTTTGTGTGTGTGTAAGTATGGTGTGTGATGTCTGTGTGTTTGCAAGGTGTGTGTATGGTGTGTTATATGTCTGTGCGGGTAAGCAGATGTGTGTGGTGTGTGTTTGTGTGCGTGTGTCTCCGTGTGTGTGTGTTGTGTGCGTGTGCGTGTGTGTATATGCCTGTGTGTAGTGTGTGCGTGATGTGTAGTGTGTGTGTGTTTGTGGGATGTGTTTGGTGTGTGTTATTTGTGTGTGTTGTTTGTATTTTGTGTGTGTATCATGTGTGTGTGTGTGTGTGTGTGTCAGGTGTGTGTTGTGTTTGGTATGTTTGTGTGTGTACGTGTGTGTGTGTGGTGTGTTTGGTAGGGTTAGTGTGTGTAGTATCAGTGTGTGTGTGAGTGTAGTGTGTGTTGTGTGTTTGTTGTGCGTGTCTGTACCGTATAGTGTGTTTGTGTGTGGTAAGTATGGTGTGTGTGATGTGTTGTGTGTCTGTGTGTCGGAGCAGATCTGTGTGTGATTTGTGTTGTGTGTCTGTGTGTCTGAGCAGATGTGTGTGTAGTTTGTGTTGTGTGTTTGTGCGTGTGTCTCTGTGTGTGCGTATGTTTGTGTTGTGTATTTTGTGTGTGTGTGTGTGCGCGCTTGTGTATGGTGTATGATTGTCGTGTGTGTGCGTGTGTGTGTTTGTGTGGTGTTCGTTGTGGGTATGAGTATGTGTGTGTGTGGTGTGTGTGTGTGTCTGTCTGGTCTATGTGGTGTGTAAGTGTGTATAGTTCATGTGTTAGTGTATGTATAGTGTGTGTATGTGGTTTGTGTGTGTATTTGGTGTTTGGCGTGTGGTGTGTGTGTGTGTGAGTGTGGTGTGTTTAAGCACGTGTTTGCGTGTATGCGTGTGTTGGTGTTGTGTGTTGTGTGTGTGTACATTAAGTGTGTGGTGTGTGTGGTGTGTGTGTGGTGTGTGTGGTGTGTGTGGTGTGTGTGTGGTGTGTGTATCGTGTGTGTGTGTGTGTGTCATGTGTGTGTTGTGTTTGGTATGTTTGATTGTGCGCGTGTGTGTGCGTGGTGTGTGTGATAGGGTTAGTGTGTGAAGTGTCAGTGTGTGTGTAAGTGTAGTGTGTGTTGTGTATTTGTTGTGCGTGTATGTACTGTATAGTGTGTTTGTGCGTGGTAAGTATGATTTGTGCGTGTGATGTCTGCCTGTGTTTGTGCGAGGTGTGTGTGATGTGTTGTGTGTCTGTGTGTCTGAGCAGATGTGTGTGTAGTTTGTGTTGTGTGTTTTGGCGTGTGTCTCTGTGTGTGCGTGTATTTGTGTGGTGTATTTTGTGTGCGCTTGTGTATGTGGTATGATTTTTGTGTGTGTGTAGTGTTAGTGTTAGTGTGGGTTTGTGTGGTGATCGTGGTGTGTATGTGTATGTGTATGTGTATGTGTGTGTGGTGTGTGTGTGTCTGGTCTGTGTGGAGTGTAAGTGTGTATAGTGTGTGTATAGTGTGTATGTGGTTTGTGTGTGTATTTGGTGTTTGGCGTGTGGTGTGTGTGTCTGTGTGTGTGAGTGTGGTGTGTTTAAGCACAAGTTTGCGTGTATGCGTGTTTGTGCTGTGTGTTGTGTGTGGGTGGATTAAGTGTGTGGTGTGTGTTGTGTGTGTGTGTGTGTGTGGTCTGTGTATGGGGTGTGTAGTGTGGCTGGGTTCGTAATGTTTGCGGTTTTCGTATGTGTGGTCCGTGTAGGTGTATGAGGTCTGTGTATAGGGTGTGTAGTGTGGGTGGGTTCGTGGTGTGCGTCGTTTGTGTATGTGTGGTGCTCGTAGGTGTGTGAGAGTATGGTATGTGGTGTCTGCGTGTGTGTGTGTGTGTAGTGTGTGTGGTGTGTATATGTCGCGTGTGAGTGTATATGGTATTTTGTGTGTGTGTGTGTGGTGTGTTTGTCATGTGTGTGTTATGTGTGTGTTATGTGTGTGTGTTGTGTTCTTGGTGTGCGTGATGTGTGTGTTGTGTGTTTGTTTTTTTGTGTTTGTGTGATGTGTGTCATGTGTTTGCATGTGTGGCATAAGTATTGTGTTTGTGTGTGGTTTGTGTGTATTTGCGTGTGTGTGCGTATGTGTGTGTGCGTGTGTGTTTGTGTTGTGTATTGTGTGTGTGTGGTTCGAGTGTGGTGTGTGTTGTGTGTGTTTTCGTCAGTGGGGTTTTTGAATATTAAATGTGGTGGCTTTACTATGGTTGCCAACACTCGGAAAGTTTATTAAATTTTTTCGAAATTCCATGATAACTTGCTCAGTTTTGGAATTTCTGGTTTTTTCCTAACTAGAAATGAATAGAGCACAAAATTTTACATAGAAATATGGTATTATAGTTAAGTTCAAATCACATTTTCAAGGTAATTCTTTGCAATCCTTATTTCGAATCGCTTGGCTATTATTACGGCTGAAAATGTATCTTGAAACAGTAAGCTCTTACATTCTTGACATCGCTGCTTACGATCCTTATGCCCATACGATATCAACATGTTTTGGTTAAGGTCAAACGGAGGTCAAACACCTTAATTGAAATACTATAATTTTTTTTGTTTCTCATTCTGAATGAACAGAGAATTCCACGTCGCGATAAGTTTGGATCTCATAATTTGCGAACTTATATTCTAATGTTGAAAGTGTAACCTCAATAAAATAAATATCTTGAGAAAGTAGTCTGCAGTAGTAGTGTTATATCTAAGAGACAACTTAAAAGGTGAGTAATCTATAAAAATGATTGACCGTATGAGTATTTGCGAATTTCACTTTGAAAAATAATATGTTTTAAAATAAATATTTTGTTGAAACAAATAAATGTCAAATATTTTTCCACACGGTGTGCAGAAAGTTCGATTTTCCATTCGATTTTTCGTACGGGAAGTGTCTTATTCCCGCACGAAAAAAAGTGAGCGAAAATAGTACATTACGTAACGGGTATGGAAAGACTTTGTTTCCGAAACGAGAAGTTTACGGTCTGAGCTGAAGGTGAGCGTCGTAACGAAATTCGTAAAAAAGCCTTTCCATATTAGTTGACTTGTGTGTTTTTCGCCATGAGAGCAAAATAAAAAGAATAACGAAGGTGAGATTTTAGAGGAAGTTTAGCAATTATGAGCGCTTAGAAAAAAGGATCAATAGTTGCATAATCACAAAGCATGATGATATAATTAATATTTCTAATATTTTAAAAATCACATGTTCCACTTTATTAGATATTCAATGGATTATTTTGGGTAAAAAGTACATGATTCTTAATAAAAATTTGTGCACTAATATGATGTATACTTCTAGCAGATTTTCATCGCTGAAGAAACGACTTCTTTATTTTGTTGTTAAATGGAGGCTATAAAAAGTAAATGTTTTATTGTTCCTTATAACAATAATGAAAATTGTATATATCCTCTAGTTAATATATTTGAAACTGATTAATTTAAACATTTATATTGTAAAATAATATATTTTATATGTAGATAGATAGATAGATAGATATTAATTTATTTTATAAAAAGAGTACGAAAAGGCGTGTTATATATAAAACAATGAGTAATTATTCTATATAAAGTATTGCGCATAATAAGATAAGATATCACATTCAAGTATTAAAATTAATATATAATACTGTATCAGTAAGTCACAATATAAAAGTGATATCACAGACTATTCTAAATACACACAGAAAACAAGAAAACATAAATTACTATAAAAAACAGTCTTAAATATCTATGAGTCATAGAATTAAAGTCAAATAACGTAATATAAAAGATAAATTACTGTCATGACATCAATAAAAATAAAATTGGACAATACTATAAAAATGAATTTAAAAAATGAATATTGGACAATACAACAACAAAGTAATAATTAATAATTAAAAAAATAAAATAATAATAACATTTAAAGAATAAAAACTTAATACCGAAGATGTCATGACTTCTAATAGAAACAGAACCACTCATTCTTTCCGGATTCATTCATTCATCATTCATGCTAATAAATACATTCACACCTTAAATCTATATATAGGACAAAACAAAATAAATTAACATAAAAATTAAAATATTCAAAATTAAGTTCATTTGAAGTCGAGTAAGTACCTCCTCAAAGCTGACTTGAACCTGCCAACCAATGGAAGATTTTTTATATCAGCAGGTAGGGAGTTCCAAAAATGCGTACCTTGAACTTGAAAGGAATTTCTTCCAGTCTCAGTATGCATGAATGGCACCTTGAAATCCTTAATCTCTCCTCTAGTGGCTACCCTAGATACATATCCAGTGAAAAGACTCACTAGATACTCGAGAGTATTCATGCGCACGATTGTGTTCATAAGTACAGCTATGAAATACTGTCTCCTTGAATCAGTACGCAGCCAATCAAGCGCAGCTCTATGAGGAGAGATATGATCGCCCATTCCTACGCCTATTACATATCTTACACATGAATTTTGTAGTCTTTGTAATTGTCTTCTCAACCCCTGCGAAGCATCGAGCAGAACAACTGAGCAGTAGTCGAGGTGTGGAAACAGCAAGGCGGCTGCGAATTGTTTACGCAGGGCCTCAGTGGTGTACCGATGAAAGAACCGCAAACTATACATTACCCTATTAAATTTTTTAGTCACCATTGAAATATTTATATTTATTTAACAAAATATTCTATCCTCCGCCAACACCTAAGGGATTTCATTGATTCAATCAAGCCTTACTTAATCCAACTAAAATTGATATATATATATATATATATATATATATTATATAATTTATATTATGCAGAGTTTCTGCAGAAAATCTGCAGAGATGCTATAAAGTTTTTCCGTAAGGGTAACGGGTATGGAAAGGCTTTATTTACGAAACGAGAAGTTTACAGCCTGAGTCGAAGGTAAGGGTCGTAACGAGTTTCGTAAAAAAGCCTTTCCATACTAGTTGCGTAGTGTATTTTTCGCTATTAGAGCCAAAAGGAGCAACGAAGTTTCGATTTTAGCGTTAGAAAGGCAAAAAATTTCTTTTAACGGAGTAACTCTTTCAATCACCACGGCGTACAACTCCAGAGCTATAATTTCGGATAAGAAACCCAGTTGAAAACAACCAATAAAATCCAATAAAAAAAATTTAGATAAGACATTACAAGTTTTTGCACCTGGAAAAACTTGTAAAATCCAAACAAATGTTTGTAATTGTTAGTTGATGTAAGAAATATCTGATGGAATTATTATCAGTATTCATTAGGATGTACTGATGAGAAATAGAAATGAATTTTTATTTATTCTTCAACAAAAAAATTGAATTGTAAGTTATAAGAAAAAACCAGTACTTTTATTGAAGAGAAAAATAACTGATAATTTTTATTGGTTTTTATCAGATAAAGCAAATAATTATAATCAAACTATAATTTTGAGAGTATTAATAAGAAAAAACTCATTTGACTGGAATATTATTTTTATAGCATTTAAAAGTATTTAATTTAACTAATTTTGACATTTATAATCAGAATTTATATAACAAATATATCATTAATTTCATTTGAAATCAATGATTTTTACTATTATATATTTAATGGAATTAATGAACATATGTGCAATATATCATTTATAAGAATGAAATGTGTTTTTCAGATGACTCAGGTTGTATTTCTTTTTAGTATTTTCCTTTTTGAATTTTTCCAGTTATCATAAGGATAAAACAATGAAAATTTGTAATTGTAATTAATCAGAAAAAAGATTCATTTTTTTTCAAATCAATGGTTCTTTCTATTCCATATTTAATGGAACTAATGAGCTATTTGCAATATATCATTTATAAGAATGAACTGTGTTTTACAGATGACTTCAGCTAGATTTCTTTTTAGTATTTTTCTTTTTCAATTTTTTCAGTTAGTAGGATAAAGAAGTGTAAATTTTTTATTGGAATTTATCAGAAATATACGATTAATTTTATTTAGAATCAATGGTTATTTCTATTATTTATTTAATGGAACCATTGAGCATGTGCACAATTTATAATTTATAAGAACAAATTGTGTTTTACAAATATCTTTGGTTCGACTTCTTTTTAAAATGATCATTCTTAAATTTTTCCCGTTATTATAAGGATAAAAAAATAAAAATTTATTTGATAATACAAAATTATATCCAAGATATGTTCAAAGGTACGTATTTTTTACTGAAATAAAATCTCACTTTTCTGAGAAAGGTATGATTCTGCTGCACGAGAGCAAGACAAGACAATAATTTCAAAAATATTGTATTGGGCTTAAATTTTTTTGAAATTTAACGTTTTGTCTTGGTCTTGACTAATATAATCTTATCTTGTCTTGTACCGTCTTGAATTTCTTGATTTTTTATACTGCTTGTTCCAAACTTATAAACCATTTTATATTATAGCTAATATTATACAAACATTGCCAATTTAAAATTTGTAATTATTTATAAAAAAACCTATTGACTCAAAACGAGCGAACCCAAGATCCAAAGCTTTCAAACCCAGTACTGATGAATCTAAAACCCAAAATCAGCTAATCTAGAATTCATGAACCCAAAAGTAAAAAGCCCAGTAACCCAAAATTAGAAATTGCAGAACTTAAAAACCCAAAGCCCGAATATCAGGCAGCCCATAACCCATAAACCCTAAACTAACAAAGCCAAAATTCAAAACTAACAATAGAGGCGTCCATGGCTCGGTCAGCTAAAGCCTGCGACCACGCGCTCAGGCAGTTGAGACTCGTTTGTTCTCGAGGTAGCGGGTTCAAATCCCCGTCAGTCCAAAATTTTTGGAGGTTTAAAAGGTATTCACCGGTTTTTTCAGTGACGCAAATTGGCTTGATGACACAACTAAATTATAGTTCCCTGCACTTACACAAGTCTATGGTTGTATTCGCTAATACTCAAAATAGGGATGTGATCTCAAATAACCAGAATAAAAAAACTAGCCGATTTCGAACCCATAAGCCCAGAAATAGTAAACCCACAAATCAATATTAGCTTGCCCATAAATCTAAAATTAGTAAACCCAATAACCCAAGATTAGCAAAATCAGAACCGATAATATATCATCAATTGCACAAAAAGTAGTAGACTCAAAATAAGAAATTAGCAAACTTCGAAACCATAAACCTAAAAATAGCGAACCTCAAATCCATGATCCAGAACTAGCAGACTCAATACCCGCAATACGAAGATCAGTAACCCAAAAGGCATAATTTCAAAGTCTGTAGATTTGTAAACTCAAAAACTATGATTTTGAAACTCATAACCCGTATATCACAAATATAGAAACAATAATTTAAAAAGATTTGGAATAATCAATCTATTTCTGTAAATTAAAAATTTTTAAACTCATAACATGTCAGTTTACTTATTTTGGTCTTATAGATTCTGGGTTCTCTGATATTGGGCTTTGGATTAAATAGTTTTAGGATTGAGGGTTTCGAGTCTACTAGATTTGAATTTTGGGTTTGCTAGTTTTGAGTACATGAGTTCTGGGAGCCAATTTTGAATTTTGGATTTCTGGCTTTAAATTTTGATAAATTTGGATTTGTTAGTTTTGTACTTTGCATATTTTATTTTTGGGTTCTGCTATTTCTAATCTTGGGTTTCCGGTTCACAAGTTCTGGGTTGGCTCATTTTGGATTTTAGGTTCGTTAGTTTTTAGTTTATGGGCTCTGAACTAACAAATTACAAGTTTATGTAGATTTTATTTCGAAATTACTTTTTTTGAGTTCATAGGTTCTGGACTTATTAGTTCTGACTTTGTATTGACTAGCAAAATTTACCTTGCTCTTAACGTCGCTCGATTGCATTTTCATATATTATATTATTATATATAAATTTGCTAATTTCACTGACAATAGTATTTCAATACAAAACATGTATTGAATTTTTTTTTCAACTTTAAAAATTGAAATCATAAATATGTTGTTCGTTGTACTAAATTTAACAATCATTTGTTATAAACTGATAAAATACTACTATCTATATGTATATAAAATAAGTTTCCTTTTATCGAATTATATTGTATGTATAAATATAAAATATTATATTTAATATGAAATTTTGTTATGTGTTAGCACTTAAAAACAGATACTAAATTATAGTTTATAATAATTGTTCTCATTTAAATTTATTTTACATTTATTTTTGAAAATGTATATTCCCATCGATAAGGATCTGCAAAATTATAGGTAAATGTATAAATTTAAAAAAAAAAAGAATTGACACACACACTCTCATGCACGCACCCACGCATACACACACACACACACAAACAAACTTTTACGCAATTTACCAACATAAACTTCTTCACTGCAATGAACATATACTCACAGATACCCATGAATCCACCAACACACAAAAAATATGCACACACTGACAATAATGAAATATGACTCACTTTTTAGCTGACACGAACATTTTCACTGAAACAGAATCGTACAGGCACACAACACATAGACACTCCTATCAACACATATACTTATAGACACAGACAAACCAACCAATACCACACGCAAACATACATGTACACACATACATACATACACACGCCAGCGCTTACAAACACACACACACACACACACACATTAATTTATACGCAATTCAACAACATAAATTTTTTTACTGTTATAAAAATATACTTACGGACACCGACGAAATCCAAAATACACATAAAAACATACACATACGTAACAATGTTAAAATTGCGACTCACTTTTTAGTTGTCACGGACATTTTCTCGAGTATACTATCACACAGGCGCACTACATATAGGGCCCTTCTTAAGGGGATGTAAAATGGACACTACACCTGTACTCATAAATATTCACTATCTTTATATTTTATTGCAAAATTTTCAATAAAAAAATGCATTAGCTTGTAGTATGTACCATGAACATTATTCGGTTAAATTTTAAAATCAATTCATTCATTAGTTATTGAGGATTTTGGGTTCCAAAATTATTTATTAACATTTTTCAATTTTGTACAGGAATCCAAATATCTTAAAAACTAATGAATGAATTGATTTGAAAATTTATCTAAATAATCATCATGGTACAAACTACAAGCTAATGCATTTTTTTTCTGAAAATTCAGCAATAAAATAGAAAGGAAGCTAATATCTATAAGTACAGGTGTAGTGTCCGTTTTACATCTCCTTAACATAAATGCTTGTAGACAAAGACGAACCAACTAGTACACACACAGAAACATACATAATGGCACAAATACAAAACGACAGACTATTTAAGAGAGAACTTTTTAGAACACCCACGCATAACCACACACACACACGCACGCACACACGCGCACACACACACACATACCAAAACTTATATGCAATTTACCAACATAAACTTCTTCACTGCTATAAACATATGTTTACGGACACCCACAAACACACCAATACATAAAAACATACACATACGTGATAATAATACAGTACGACTTACTTTTTAGCTCACACGAATATGCACATACACGTCTGTGCTTAAACTTACATACACACATACACACACACACCTATACATAAATGATCGTATGCACGCACAGCACAAAAACACAAATACACAAATTTATACCAATCCACAAAAACACCATAACATATACGTACACCAATTCGTATCAATACTCATATTAACTAACAAAACACTACAGGCATAAGACACCTACACACATCATGATCGTTTACTAACACCGTCACTCACACACAGACACACACACACACACACACACACACACACACACACACACATACACACACACACACACACGCACGCATACACCAATGACACATTCACACTCTAATTATAATTCAATTTTGTTTAATATTATAATGTTAAAATTAGCAAAAAATACCTCGCTTCTAACGTCACTCGGTTGAATTTTCATATATTATATTATTTTGTAGAAATTAGCCAATTTTAAAATAAAAAAGAATTGCCGCAACTTATGAATTTTGATATTGTAGTTTTGTACTAAATTAAATTTTCATATTTTTATAAAAAAGATTAATTAAAGTTACAATGTGCATAAAAATTGTATAAATACAAACTGTGTCATGATGAATTAAGGATTTGTTCTATTGAATTGCATTTGAATCAATGAAAAAATATGATAGGAATTCATTCTTCTTAATCACGTGTTTCAATCACGAACCATGAAATAATCGAAAACAGTATTTGACATTTACTAGAACTAACAACTGCACAGAGAAAGGAAAGTATTGTTAAAATAGGTTCTAAATCAAGTATATCTAATTTATGTACTAAGGTATTTGAAATACGCTGCCAAGTGCTTTGGCGGAATGCTTTCTCATAGAGCTCTTTGAGTTTCATTAATTTTTTTATATTTATTTAAATGTGATTTTAATATAAAAAAAATTGTATAACATTAATATTTATTTATAAATTTGTACTTTAAAAAAACGATGACAACGAAATTTCTAATCGTGACCACGCTAAGAAGGAAAATAAATAAAAAATAAAAATTTGTATGAAATTTTTCAAAATTCTCTTAAATTAAAACTGCACTAAGAAAATTAGTTTTCCAAAACTTGTTTTCTTCAGACAGTAGCAAATAACTTGCATACAAATTTTGGAGCAAATCTATCGAATGGTTTCTGTGAAATAGAAAAATAATAAAATTAATAGTATGCCAAAAAAATCAGTTTTCAAACGTTTTTATTATTTAAACAGTATCAAATACTTTCTATACACATTTTTGAGCAAATTCTTAGAGTAGTTTACGTAAGATCTAAAAAAAATGAAAAATTTAAAATAAATTTTTTTCAAAATTTTCAAAATGCTCTAAAATTATAACTGCGCTAAGAAAATAGGTTTTCCAAAGTTTGTTTTATTAAGGCAATAACCAATGATTTTCATAATAATTTTATAACAAATCTATCAAATGGTTTTAGTGTAATATAAAAAAAAAAATAAAAAATAAACATTTTTCAAAAATTTTCAAAATTTTCTTAAATTAAAACTGCACTGAGAAAATAAGTTTTTCAAAGCTTATTTTCTTTAAACAATAGCGAATAACTTGCATACAAATTTTGGAGCAAATCTTCCTAATGATTTTCGTAAAATAAAAAAATAATAACTTTTTAAAAAATTTTCAAAATGCTCTAAAATAAAAACTGCGCTAAGAAAATCAATTAGTAAAAGTTCTTCTTCTTTTGGCATCCGCAAATAATGTCCATACAAATTTCCAAGAAAATTCCTCGAGTAGTTTACGTAAAATACCAAAAAAATGAAAAATCAAAATTTTTTTTTAATTCATAAAATGGCTCTAAAAAAACTGAGCCAAGAAGATCAATTTTTAATAGCTTCCCCCCCAGTTAGACAAATAAATTAATTGCATGCAAAATTTGAAGCAAATCCATCGAGTATTTCTCGAGATATTTTTGGCGTACTATAATCATACACACACACAGACACGCACGCACGCACACGCACACGCACACACACCCGCACACACACACACACACAGACATTTTCTGGAAACCACTTTTTTCGACTACCTAAGTCTAAATATGTACAAATTATCAAAAAAATAGAAAAAAAAATTTTTCATCGATACAACGCTCTCTCTATGAGAAAACAAACAGAGTGACGATATAATTTCAATTAGTACTATAGCTTGAATTTTAGGGACCAATGTTGGTGCTATTGTATTATGAAGTAAAAGCATAAATTTGTGATGCTTAGTGTCTTTTTTTGGTATTAAGACTGATATTTCACCTACTCGATTCTAGGGCAATATTTCGCAGAAAATGTGATTATTAATCTCTTTCCGTGCAGCTTCTCCTGTTACTAAAATTAAAAATTATTAAATATAGAATTATTTTCATAAAATATGATACTTTAAAATTACTAATATTTAATATTCTAATTCGTGATATTTAAGGAATAAAACGATACATGTTTATCTTCCATATTCCGTTTTAAAATAGTTACTTTTGAGTTTCAAATTAATTATTAGTAATTTAAAATTGATATATGTATATATATTATATAATTTACATTATATTCATCAACTTGAAAATTGTTACACAATTTAATGGGTTTTACGTTAATAGGTATTAATTATATTTAAGTTTTTCGCTGCTAACGTCGCTCGGTTAAATTTTCTTTTATTATATTATTATGTATAAATGACTAATTTTAAGTAAATAGGAATTAATTAATTTAAGTTTATTTTGAGTACTGAATAAAATTGAAAATAATTTGATGAAACATAATATAAAAATATATGTACACATCTGCTTAAAGTAAAAAAGCGTATAATTTATTTCATCAAGTGACTATTTCTCGCTCTACTTCCATAAGAAAAATAAAGATAGTACGATATTTAATATAAATAAACTGAAAACTGGGAACTGAGTAACAACTATAATTTGCAGACCTTGATATATGACCATGAATTTGAATTATGAAATTATATTTTACGTGTAACATGCATAAAAAAAAATTTTGTGTTTATTTCTAATAAAAATATCTTCACAAATGTATTTTATATATATGAAATACGAAATTTAAATTTAAAAAATTAAAAGATTGAAATACACATTTTTGGTTAATTTCAAATTTGAAAATTTCAGAATAATAAAATAACTATTTGCAATTACTTAACAATCCTTTTTGTATCTAATATAAAATTTTAATGAGATACAAATATTACAAAGTGTATGTATCACAAGTAAGGTTTGCATATCATAAAAATTATAATTTAAAAAAAATTCTTGATATTAATGAATTGATAATTTAAAAAATTAAATATTTTTTTATTGATGACAAGTAAATATAGTTAAGGGCACAAAACACCTTTTTCCTCTGCTAGTAAGAAAAGATATGTATTAATTAAATTTAATTGAATCCTTTGTAAATGGAAATAATATTTGAAAGTAGACTAAAATACCTTTATTTTAAGCTTTTATAAGCTCATTTTGCTTTAGCTCTAGTCCCATAATCATTCGATGAATTCTTGTTCTTATAATGGCTCCACCGTAAGATTTGAGCTGAACTGCTGGATGGATCTGACTTTTCCAAACTGATTTAACTCCAGTATTAGCATCATTCTCGCGTAAATAAGGAAATTCCTGGAACGCAAAAAATTTACTTTCCAACAAAAAATATTAATTTATTAAATAAATTTTTATGTTTTTACCTTATTTTTGGATTTTTTAACAACTTCTTGTCATTCGATTTTAAAACCCTCCATTCACGCGAGAATGATGCTAATACTAAAATTAAATCAGTTTGGAAAAGTCGAATCCATCCAGCGGTTCAGCTCAAATCTTACGGGGCAGCACCTAAAATTTTAAAAATTCAATATTTGAAAAAAATAGCTTTAAAGTTTTTAATTATTATATCTTAAAATTATCAATGCTATACTTATCTTTCATAAAATAATTCTTTTCTGGTATTTCTTATTTATATTAGCTAACAATATAAAAAAGAGATATCAGACAAGAGAACCTTGTTATCGACTGGATAAGGCTGAAATGCAAAAATATATGTTATTAAAATAATCAATAAAAATAATCTTTCTTATTATAAGATATTTTGTCAGTACTCACCCTTATTCACCAATGAAACTATGTATTTGTTGTAAGAATCAACAAATACATATTTACTTGATACTCTAATGGTTGTTAGAATCACTCGTACTAACCTTGAATCAGCTGGAGACTAAGAAATAATATTTAATATGGAGTAATCATTTTATATTTTATAATTCAAATTCAAAATTAAGAAATAAAATCTAGATTTAAAATTTATATTTTGATTAATATTAATATTTATAAATAGAATTTATATCTAAATATGTAATAATAATTAGAATTATACACTTACATGAATTTAATATGCACCCGGTGTATAGAAATCCATCACACCTATTCGTACTTTTCTTTTCAGAGTATGTGCTTCTTTCGAATGAGACTAACTTGATCACTCTACATTGAATTATCTTCTATCATTCCAAGTCCTGACCCACTCGACAGATACATTTCCAAGTTCGATATTCAATTTCTCCAACATCTTGAGAAAGTTATATCAAGATCAGCACTATTTGGGGAAGTCGATTCAAGTTTTTTTTTTACAGCTTTAGATGTAGAACCTTTTGCCACTTGTTCGTATACATTTGTTATTTAACAACTTATAGCACTGAACTCTGACTGGGCAGCTGGCTTTGATAAATCTATTAAACTGCAAAAACTAGACAAACTTGCAAGTCCATGGCCAAGTACACGAACAGCAAGAACATTATATCTGTTAACTTTATACGTATTGTCCATAGCACTTTCTCTCTTGTTAGAATTTACAGTTGCTTATTCATCACAAAAATCACAAATCATATTAATTTTGAATCCTCATCCTCCAAAAGAGGTTTCAATAAATTTCATCTTATGATGGCACACACTGCGACACAATTTTTCCAACATAGAAGATAGAACGTTGGTATCAACATTTCTATCATTTGCCCTGGAACTTAAAAATTCTATTCTTTTCAGTTTAGAAAAAGAAGTAGAGGGTCTACTTCTCTTAGCTTCAGAAGAATTTTTTTCACTTTTACTAAGAAATTTCCTTGGCCTCTTTTTAGATCTTTCTGTAGATCGTTTTCTACCTTGATGTTGGTTATGAAATCTGCCTCTGTTATCTCTTTCATTATTGTACATTTCTGAGGTTCGTATTCTTAATGTCAATTTAAGATTTTACACTTCAAATGCACTTACTATTAAGATAAAAATAGAATTTCAGGCGCACATAAAAAAATATGAAATAACTCGCGAACGTGTAATTTATTAAAAATTAATAATTTTACGTAAATTAAACCACAAAACCTACTAATCATTTTTTAAATGCACTTTAAGTAAACAAACTCACTGCAAACTGACCAAACAAATAGCTGAGACTGACTGTCATGTAGCGAAATGATACGAGCAGAAAGCGCGAACGCGCAAAATTCAAATTGATAAAAAATTACACGAATAACTATGTGCCATTCGTTTCCTTACAAAATCAAAACGGAATAAAATATGGATGTGAAACTTTTCAGAACTTAAATCAAGATAAATATTTTGTTGAAATTAAAAAAATTAACTCTTTTTTTCAAATAAACCTAAAAAAAAATCAATAAAAATTAAAAAAATTCAATTTCAAATAATTCTTAACATTTTTTTAATTTGAAAAAATTATATCATTATAAACTTAATAAATAAAAACAAAATTAAATCTCTTAAGAAAAACTTTCTCAAGATTAATAATTTATGAATTATTGAATCAAGTATTAAAAAATAAGTTCTCATAGTGTTTTAATAAGATTAGCTAAAAATTTGAGAAAAATCTCAAAATAGCAGAATTAACAAAAAAATCGATTAAAAGTTTATTCTACTAATTTCTTCATGAAAACAAAACTAAATGAGATAGAGTAAAAAAACTTGTTGGAGCTTATTCTACAGTAAATTTCCTATAAAAAAAGCAATAAACGCAAATTCGATGGTGGGACCGAAAAAAAGGTGTTTTGTGCCCTTAAAATAATACTGTAAATGTCAATTAAACAACATTCTCATCAAAATAAATTTTAACGCTATTATCATTAAAATAAACATTTTTATTTAACTACAATCGATTGTAATAATTATTTATATATATATATATATATATATATATATATATATAAAGAAATAATAATTTGATTTGATGAACAGTTATATAAATATTATATATTTATAATTCTATAACTAAATTTATTAAATTAAAATTTTATTCAGTTATCATTCAGAGAATAAAGTATTTAAATTAGTTTTCATGAAAATATATTATATAAAAAGTTACTTGTTAACAATTTTTTATAAATAACATACATTTAACCTCAATTACATTTTCATTTGTACATGTGTTTGTATTTAAATGAATTGTCATTTATATAAAAATTGTTAACAATTAAATATATTAAAATTACATTTTAATATATTCAAATTATATTTACCTTTATTACATTTTCATTTGTACACGTGTTTGTATTCAAATAAATTGTCATTTATATTAAATTGTTAACAATTAAATATATTAAAATTCATTTCATTAAAGCAATAATATTTTTAATAAGAGAAACATATTAATTTTTAAAATATATCAAATTACCTCATTTGAAAAATTATCATTACATGATATAAAAATATTTTTTTAAATATCGTTTGAACATAAATTTTATGAAATACAATTTTAAAAAATTATTTATGTGATATTAAATTTTTTTAATGGTCAATTATAAAAAAATAAAAATATATGAAATATGAATAAATTTTTCTGATTATGTCTATAATTATGAATTTATATTTATGAACTGTCAAGATAGAAATAAAATTTCCCTTGAAAAAGTAAACATTTCAAAAGAAAATTTACTTATTATTTGCGAAACACTTATTATAAATGCGGAAAAAAATAATATTCTGTGAATTTGCTGTCAAAGTTTGATTATGTTTCACTATGAGAAGATATGAAAATTAACTGTCATATTTAACTGTCTTTTCACTCTATTGCTTAATTTCCATAAAAGGAATGTATTAAGAAGGGGCCGAACTATCTGTCTTTGTCTAATAGCGTTTTTCATCATTTATTTAAACACTATCCGGTATAACAAGAAAAAAATAGCAGCCCCCGCTAGATATTAGTTTAATAAGTAAATTTTGTCATAACAACCAAATTTTTTCACTGCGTAGTTTTTGAATAATTAGAGACCTACCAAAAAAAGATAGGTTATATTCTAGATTGCTAGTAGGTCTCTAATTGGTCAAAAACTATGCGGTAAAAAATTTGGTTGTTATTACAAAATTTACTAATTATACTAATATCTAGCGGAGGCTGCTATTTTTTTCTTGTTATACCGGATAGTGTTTACATTAATGATGAAAAACGCTATTAGACAAAGACAGATAGTTCGGCCCCTTCTTAACTTGTAGTATGTACCATGATGATTAATTAGTTAAATTTTCAAATTATTCCAATCATTAGTTTTCGAGATATTTAAATTTTTTATTTCAAATAGAAAAATTTTAGTAAATAATATTGGAATCCAAACTTCTCAATAACTAATGAATACATTTATTTAAAAATTTTACTGAATAATCTTCGTGATACATACTATATGTTAATGCATCTCTTTATTCAAAATTTTGAAATACAATGGAAATATAGTAAATATTTATGGGTGCAAGTGTACTGTCCATTTTACATCTCCTTAAATAATTTATAATTTATACTTATAAAATTCACATAATATTTTATAAAAACTATTAAAATGATAATCATATATTTAATATTATATTAAACTATGATTAAAAAGTTTAAAAAATTATTATTAAGGGGAATCCTCATACCGACATACAGTTCTATCTTATCTACATTTAAATTATGAATTTTAATAAAAATTTATCTATTCATGACTGAAATACGTAGGAGAGGCACATTCTTAACATGCCAAAGAATTTATTGCAACGTTAAAAGACAATATAAAGGTAAAAATAAAGGCGAAAACTACTTAATACGATTAACTTGTCAATGTAGTTATAAATAATCGTATTATGCAATTTTTGTCTTCATTTTCACTTTTATTCTGTCTTTTGACGTTGCAATAAATTCTTTAGAATGCTAAGAATGTGCCTCTTCTATGAATTTTGGTCGAAAATAGTTAAATTTTTATTAAAATGCATAATTCAAATGTAGATAAGGTAGATCTCTGTGCCGGTATAAGGACACCCCTTAAGTGATGACTAAAAAAATTTTTCAAAATTTTTGGAAAAGTCCCAACTTAATCATTTTTTTCTCTAAAAATCCTGATGTTTTAGAGAGAAATTCATAAGAATAATTCTTGTTGTAAATGAAGAGCAAAGTTAGCATAATTCTTTACAGACCTGAATTTTAAAGTTTTCTATTGGTTCATATATGTATTACATGGTAATTGAAATTACTCATTGTTCACCACTTCAGAAATTGCTTTTCGCAGGCTTATTTCTTTCTATTTCACATGAACTTTGAAATAAATTTTTGATCATGTAAGTCAGAGACATCAATAAGGAGTTATGACAGTTTAAAATATATATTTTCATGTCTGATTTATTTTTCATATTGAAAATATATTTTAAACTGTCATAACTCCTTATTGATGGCTCTGACTTACATAATTAAAAATTTATTTTAAAGTTCATGTGAAATAGAAAAAAATAAGCCCGTGAAAAACAATTTCTGAAGTGGCGAACAATGAGTAATTTCAATTACCATATAATACATATATGAACTAATAGAAAAATTTAAAATTCAGGTCTGTAAAAAATTATGGTAACTCTGTTCTTCATTTTCAACAAGAAGTATTCTTATAAATTTCTCTCTAAAACATCAGGATTTCCAGAAAAAAATGATTAAGTTAGGACTTTTCCAAAAATTTTGAAAAATTTCCGAATTTCAAGTATCTATGGCTCGTGATACTTTCAATCTAAATCCTTGAAAATTTTTTTACTTATTTTGGGTAACAAACATAATATATTCTCAGAGTTTCAGCAATTTTTATTTTTTCGCTCTTACAGTTGGTGTGAAATGTCTTATATATACATAAATGTATAATTGCTAGAAATAACCATTTTTTATCGTTCTATTATTTTTACGAATTTCATTATTATTTATTTATCATATAACAATTAATTCATAGCATTTTTCATAATTTCTTTTATTTTTCATCTTTTAAAGTAAAAAGGTAGTAGATTAAATTAGTTAATATAAAAGCAATTCTTTTGTGAATATCTTTGGAAAAAGTTCATTAAAAATTAATTAAAATTCTTAAAAGAATTTTAATTTTCAATAATGGTTTTGACTGGGAAGATAAATTGATTGTTAAAGGACAGGGATTGTATAGTGGGATTGCTTCCATGTTATCTGATATTTATATATTAGAATTTAATAATTTTTCAAATCGTTGCATTTTATTTAACATGCAATCAACTTCCCTAATTCAAAGTCCACAATATATTAATTCAGTACCGATTGATGGAGAATTTATACAGTTATTATTTTCCGGAAATTTGGAAAAGGGTCACCGGATTTGTGTGTATTATAATAATAAGGTAATTCATATATATAACAGTTTAAATCTTGAATATGAGATGAGCATAAGATTTATATAACAGATTATTTCCAAACATATCAGAATTAAGCATAGTATTCGGAACAATACAATAACAAACAAATAATTATGATTGTGGCGATTATGTAATTGTTTTTGCTCTTGCAATATTTTATAATTTAGGTCCATGTTGTTTAAGGTATGATGTTTTTCAAATGCGATTACGTTTATCAAGGATTTTTAAAACGCAACAAATAAGAATGTTTCCAGTTTTACAAAATTATAATAATGCAAATATTAGTTACGATAATCCACCGGACATGATGAGGAGTTTTTGACATGAGTAACGTCTAAATCAAACACCATTAAATTTAGATTCAGATACAAATTTTTTAAAACCAGATAATAATATAATAGGAATCGATAATATCCACTTAAATTATAACGATAATAAAATTAGGACTGTTGAGATTTTAATCTATTTTTTCATCTATTTTTTTTATTCTTTTTTTTCTTCATTAAATTTTTTAAATGAAGAAAAAAAAAATAAAAAAAAATAAATGAAAAAGATGCTTCATTTGTAACAGGACTTAAGAACATGACGAAGCTGCCCGCCTTCTAATAATATTTTTAATCCTTATTTATGAATAAACGATGCGTTTAATCGAGTTATTCGCTACAAAGTGAAAATTTATTAGATTAAACTCTAGTACGGACAACTCAAGGTATCCACCTAAATATTATACATATAAAGTTATAATAAAAACTTTCAATTTATCGTATTTTAAGGTTAGGTTTAACGAGTTTGATATCTAATTTCTAATCCAAGCTCATGAAAAAATAACAAGTTAAAATGATTTTTTATTTTAACAAAAATTATTTTATTAATACAGCTTTAGTGCAGATAAGTGATTATATATGTTTAATTTATGAATTTAAAAAGATATTAATAAAATAAAAAAAGCAAAACTCAATAGCCGCAGCTCCGATATCCCGTTAATAGGAAAATGGTAACAGAACAATCACATAAATATAAAAAAATGTCAGAAAAAGACATTATTGTGAAAATACAAGAAAAAAAATTGACGATAAATTAGAACTAAGACGTGTCCCAGAAACTTTACATAAGCGAAAAGCTTATGAAAATGAAAAAAGGACAACCAAATAAATATTAACAGAAATAAGAAAATACTGAGGTAACAAAATTGAAATTCAAGGAAAAAATAAGTACAGATAAATTGGAACAAATACATGCGAATGAGGCTTCACGTAAGAAAGAAGCTTATATGAAAATTAAAGAAAAAAAAACAAAAATATGAAGAAAAATTAGAAAATACTAACTAGGAGCGTATCACATCTCCGGATCACGGATTTTGCTCTAACTTTGAAATAGGTTTTCAGATGTCAAAATATGGAAAAAGCCAGAGTTATAGACCCCAAAGCTCAATATTTCTCTAGTTGCAGGCAATTAAAGAAAATCACTAAAAAAGTTACTAGATTTTCAAACGCTTATAATTCTTTAGCATTAATAGCTAGACTCTTGTAACTGTTTTTAAATGAAAGCTACGTTCAAATCCTTTCAAAAAAGCACCTATAGCATATCAAAATATTATTTTTTCTCAAAGTTACAGCGTTATAAGAATTTGAGCTAAATTTCCAAAGAAAAATAGTAATTAATGATAAATGTTAAAATGTAGTACAATTTTCATAACGCTGTAACTTTGGGAAAAAATAATATTTTGATATGCTATAGGTGCTTTTTCGAAAGGATTTGAACGTAGTTTTCATTTAAAAACAGTTGCAAACGTCTAGCTATTAATGCTAAAGAATTATAAGCGTTTGAAAATCTAGTAGCTTTTTTAGTGATTTTCTTTAATTGCCTGCAACTAGAGAAATATTGAGCGTTGGGGTCTATAACTCTGGCTTTTTCCATATTTTGACATCTGAAAACCTATCTCAAAGTTAGAGCAAAATCCGTGATCCGGAGATGTGATACTCTCCTAGTAAGATAACAAAATTGAAATTCGAGGAAACAATGAGTATTGATAAATTGGAACAAATACATGCGAATGAGGCTTTACGTGAGAAAGAAGCTTGTATGAAAATTAAAGAAAAAAAAAACAAAAATATGAAGAAAAATTATAAAATACTAAGATGACAAAATTGAAATTCAAGGAAACAATGAGTATTGATAAATTGGAACAAATACGTGCGAATGAAGCTGCACTTAAGAAAAAAGCTTACATAAAAATGAAAGAAGAACAACCAAATATATATAAAAAAAATTAAAAGTATTAAGATATGAGAAATAAAATCAATTGAAAATAGAGATACTAATAAATTGAAAAAATTGCATACAAAAGAAAAATTATGCAAAAAAGAGACTTATAGAAGAGTTATTAGTGAACAATATAATGAATATGAGAGAATGGTACAAATTGAAAATCAAAAATCGGAAAATGCCGATATTATTAAGATAATACAAGTAAAAAATAATTGTTACTAATCAAAATAATTACGCACAAGGTGTAAACAAATAGGAATTGATGACAATGAACATTTTAATAATGATACTACAATAAATAAACCAATAGATGAAAAAAAGCAAAAACATTAATATGATTCTTATCAATTCAAAACATTATTTATTAAGTGTAAACAATTAAAAATTAAAGACAACAATTATAATGAAAGATACAATAATAATAATTATAATAACAATCATAATATTGTATTAAATAAAGTTATTGATAAAACAATAAAGAGCGAAGTAGAAAAAAAATTAAAGAAATCAAATAAAAAAATATTAACTAAAAAAATTAATTCGAAACTGAATGGTTGTATAGCAAATATATATTTCGATAAAAATCTCATATCTGAAAATAACATTGGTTTCATGACAAATACATGTGTTTATTATTTTGATGCGAAACATTTCTCTTTCGAATATACTAGAAGTAACGATATCTCTAATTGTTGTCATCAAGGTAAAGTGGAATTGTTAAAAAATCCTCCCTACCCAGAACAATTAAAGTTTTTAGCAACTGAATTAACGGAAGAAATTGATTTTCGACGAAATGTTAGGTTGTTCAATGATGCTTTAGCATTCGCAAATTTTGGTGCTAATTTTGATACATTGCCGGGTAAAGGACTACAAGTTATTAGAATATGTGGACAAATTCACCATAATGTATATGCGTTACATCCTAATAAAGATGAAGCACGTAAATATGGACAATTACATAGTTCAGATAATGAAATGGCAACGATTAAACGGAATAAGTTTAATATAAATTTAACATTATTAAAACATTTAGATATCTTGATAAATGATATTAACCCTCATGCCTAAGCCTATAAAATGATGCATAAAGTAGAAAAAGAAGAACTACAATGACGTGCAAAAATCTATTGTCTTCCAAGAACTGTTACTATGTCCGCAATGATAATTTGAATAAAAATAGATATAATCTACCTATCTGTAATGAAGTTGCAATAGTATATGTTGGAAAAGACGATCTTCCTCCTATTGAACGTGATATTGTCATTTACTTCAAGTATGATTAACCAATTAGTATACCGACAATTAGCAAACATACAGATCCTATGACATATTCGCTTATTTATCCTAATGGTGGTTTTGGATGGATGCCAAATATGAAAAGTAAATTTGGAAAATCTGATATTTCAAATTTTATAATTATAGATTTAGTGTTAAAAATTAATTTAATCCATTCTTTAAGTTGGGAAAATTATCTCAACAGTTCATTGTTGGTGCGTTTGAAAAAGTTGAAACCTCCAGAGTATATTTCATACGTAAAAACCAAAACGTATTAAGAAGTGATTGTTAGAAAGATGTTATAGACTATTTCCATGACAAAAAACGCTGCCAAGTGCTTTGGCGCAATGCTTTTTCATAGAGCGCATTGAGTTAGAGTATTTTGATTTTATTTTTTTAAATACGATTTCAATATAAATGTCCCTATCCTCTGTATTGAAGGCTGTCTTAATACCTACGAAAACTATATGAAATATAAATAATTTTTTCTTATTATTTCTATAATTATGAATTTATATTTATGAACTACCTAGATAAAAGTGAAATTTCCCCTGAAAAAGTAAACATTTCAACAGAGAATTTACTTATTAATTGCGAAACACTTATTATAAATGCGGAAAAAAATAATATTCTGTAATATCACTCTGAAATTTGCATTTAATATGATCATTGAAAGTACAATTATTTTATTATGTTGAATTTGTTGTCAAAGTTTGATTACATTTCACTATGAAAAGATATAAAAATTAACTGTCATATTTAAGTGACGACTTTCCATTCTATTTCTGAATTTCTATAAAAGGAATATATTAACTTGTACACTGAAAAAAAACCCGAAGCCAGCGCTGGGAAGTTAATCTGAGCGGTTGCATGCGAACAACATTCGAAGCGAGTGATTACAGAAAATCGTTATGTATGAATGCGTAACCATGACGCTGTAAATAATTACGACTTTCTGTGTAAACGATTACGCTAATCCGAGCAGAGCGCCACAACTGTGTTGCGAGCACGCTTGCTCCGACTCTCCGGCATCGCGCGTGCAGAAAGCCGAAACCAAGCACTGCGGCAGAGCTGCGAGCTTGCTTGCTCCGACTCTCCGGCATCGCGCGTGCAGAAAGCCGAGACCAAGCACAGCTGCAGAGCTGCGAGCACGCTCTCTTTGACTCTGTGGCATTTCTCATGCAGAAAGCCGAGACCAAGGGTAACGACAGAGTTACAGGCTCGCTCACTATGAATTTCTGAACATTGACGTACCAAAAGCGAGGCCAAGCACTCTAAACGTTAAAAATTTACATTTAAAAAAGCAAAATTCCTTTTTCTTTTCTTTTTTTGTAAGTTTTAACACTTAATGTGAAGTATAATTTATTTAAGTAAAATTCTATAATATTATAAAAATTAAATTTTATTTCATAGAATTTTGTTTAAAATGTTTCTTAACTTAAAAATTGATGTGATATTTTACTTTTACCATTATTCGCCTGAGTATATTAATGTAATAATGTAAATTAATAATTTTGATTTTTTTTAATACCTTATTTGTGCGATTATTAGTGCTTTCATACCTTTGAATTGATGTTAACTTTATTTTAATCCTTCTTATTTTTTTTATATTTATAGATTTATTAGGACATATTGAAACTCAGAAAGTTCAAAGTAATTTGAAAAAAAATTCTTTAGGTATTTATAAGTAGTCATTATTGACTTATTCTTCATAAACTATATTATTGTATTGTTACAAATTTCGTATACAAATGGAGTTTGCTTGGCGTTAGAGGGAAGATATTTACTATTGATTTTTGGGTCGTAGTTCCAATTTTAAATTCAATAATTTCAAAAAAGTAGCAGCGTTATTTCTTTTATCTTTTATAAATATTATATATATATATATATATATATATATATATATATATATATATATAATATCTTAAATATCTTCCCTCTAACGCCAAGCAAACTCCATTTGTATACGAAATTTGTAAAAATACAATAATATAGTTTATGAAGAATAAGTCAATAATGACTACTTATAAATACCTAAAGAATTTTTTTTCAAATTACTTTGAACTTTCTGAGTTTCAATATGTCCTAATAAATCTATAAATATAAAAAAAATAAGAAGGATTAAAATAAAGTTAACATCAATTCGAAGGTATGAAAGCACTAATAATCGCACAAATAAGATATTAAAAAAAATCAAAATTATTAATTTACATTATTACATTAATATACTCAGGCGAATAATGGTAAAAGTAAAATATCACATCAATTTTAAGTTAAGAAGGGGCTGAACTATCTGTCTTTGTCTAATAGCGTTTTTCATTGTTTATATAAACACTATCCTTTATAACAAGAAAAAAATAGCAGCCCCCGCTAGATATTAGTATAGTTAGTAAATTTTGTAATAACAAACAAATTTTTTTACTGCATAGTTTTTGAATAATTAGAGACCTACCAAAAAAAGATAGGTTATATTCTAGATTGCTAGTAGGTCTCTAATTAGTCAAAAACTATGCGGTAAAAAATTTGATTTTTATTACAAAATTTACTTATTATACTAATAACTAGCGGGGGCTGCTATTTTTTTCTTGTTATACCGGATAGTGTTTATATAAATGATGAAAAACGCTATTAGACAAAGACAGATAGTTCGGCCCCTTCTTAAGAAACATTTTAAACAAAATTTTATGAAATAAAATTTAATTTTTATAATATTATAGAATTTTACTTAAATAAATTATACTTTACATAAAGTGTTAAAACTTACAAAAAAAGAAAAGAAAAAGAAATTTTGCTTTTTTAAATGTAAATTTTTAACGTTTAGAGTGCTTGGCCTCGCTTTTGGTACGTCGATGTTCAGAAATTCATAGTGAGCGAGCCTGTAACTCTGTCGTTACCCTTGATCTCGGCTTTCTGCATGAGAAATGCCGCAGAGTCAAAGAGAGCGTGCTCGCAGCTCTGCCGCTGTGCTTGGTCTTGGCTTTCTGCACGCGCGATGCCGGAGAGTCGGAGCAAGCAGGCTCGCAGCTCTGCTGCAGTGCTTGGTTTCGGCTTTCTGCACGCGCGATGCCGGAGAGTCGGAGCAAGCGTGCTCGCAATACAGTTGTGGCGCTCTGCTCGGATTAACGTAATCGTTTACACAGAAAGTCGTAATTATTTACAGCGACATGGTTACGCATTCATACATTACGATTTTCTGTAATCACTCGCTTCGAATGTTGTTCGCATGCAACCGCTCAGATTAACTTCGCAGCGCTGGCTTCGGGTTTTTTTTTCAGTGTACACAGTAAAAAATTTTTCGGAACTTTACATCGCTGAGCATGGTGAGTATCGGGAACCTTGCTGAGCGTGTTAATACACATGAAAACCGGTAAAATTACATGATACATCGTTCCTAACCTACATTCGATATAATTTAATAAAAAATATACGTTAAACGTTTATTACTCATGACACTATGAAATTTGAAAAGATTATTTAATAACTTTATGTTAATCAATTAATATAAATAAAATATTTCTTATTGTGTTTAAAATGTGTTTCTATTGTCGCAAAAGTTCACGTATGTCATGTATTTTTACCGGGCAGCCATGTTGATATTGACTGTAACATTACACTGCTAAGCACGGGGAAAATACCGCGATCATAGTGGGACCTACGCTCAGCGATGTAAAGTTACATAAAGATGTAACTTCACGTCGCTAAAACATGTAATTATTTACAGGAAACTGGTATGGTTATCAGAAAATTTTTTAAAGTGTAGTATATACCATGATGATTATTTATTTAAATTTCCAAATTATTCTAATCATTAGTTTTCAAGATATTTAGATTTCTGATTCCAAATAGAAAAATATTAGTAAATAATATTGGAACCCAAATTCCTCAATAACTAATGAATAGATTTATTTAAAAATTTAACTGAATAATCTTCTCGATACATATTATATGTTAATGCATCTCTTTATTCAAAATTTTGAAATACAATGGAAATATAGTCAATATTTATCGGCGCAAGTGTACTGTCCATTTTACATCTCCTTAAATAATATATACTTATAAAATTTACATAATATTTTATAAAAACTATTAAAATGATAATCATATATGCAATATTATTTTAAACCATGAATAAAAAGTTTAAAAAATTATTATTAAGGAGGTACCTTCGCTTTAGTATGACAAAACAGATTTGGTCGAAACTATGCAAAATTGTTTGTTTTTATGTCTAAAATGCACATATGAAATTTCGTGAAGATTCGTTATCTCGTTAATAAGAAATTAGAATAATTATATAACATTGGTTCTTGTGGGGAAACGTTAATATTGTAGTTGATCTTAAAATTTACATAACAGAATAAAATGAAATTTTTTGAGGATAAACATAATATTACTGGCAACTTATAAAATAATTTTCAGAAACTTTCATTACTTTTACACGGAAATATAAATGAATTAATTATTCATTTACCCTGGTAGAAAATAAACCATTTTTTGGCCATTTTTGCTGGTTAACACATGTTAAAATGACACTTATCTAGAAATTCTGTACAAAGAGTTTCCAAAATTTCTAGATAAGTGCCATTTTAACATGCGTTGGCCAACAAAAATGGCCAAAAAATGGTTTATTTTCTACCAGGGTATGTACGAATCTAGTTACTTTTATCGTACATAGCGAATGGTGACAAAAACACACCATAACCTCAAATTTTCAAATTTCGTAAAAAGAGCATGTAAATGAATTGGACAGTAAAAATGATGATCTTCGCTCTTTAATTAATTTTAATTTCTTAGTTTTGAATAAAAATTATTTCTTTTCTTTTATATTGATGCTAATTCTATCGAGTATGTGAAAATCACCATACAAAACATATATTCTTGGGGAGGGGAGATATCTAGTAACTTTTAATCGAATAAGCATATTGAAAATTTAACTCGAGTGGTGGACGAAGGTACCTCCTCAAGTGATAACTTATAAATAGTTATATTATTTCATTAAATACATTTTCAACTTGAATAATTATCTTCATGTTAAAACTAAATTTAATTAGCAGTCAATACCACAAGTTATTTAAAAAAATTACTTTTTTTCAAAGTTATTAAAAAGTTATTTATGAAAAGTATTCCCATATACAATTTCAAAATTCTGTTAATCTAATTTTTTATTCTTTACATTAGAGAATTAGTTTTGATGTGTAAATTTTTTTGTGATATGCAACATATATATATATATATATATATATATATATATATATATATATATATATATATATATATTATCTTATGGTTGAATATTTCATCACCTTGTATGAAAATTATTTTTTTTAAGAAGAATAATACTGTAAATAAACAAATGATTATAAAAAAATATTGAAAACTGTAAATAACAATGAAAAAGAGTTAGGCTGGAGATAAATAATAATTATTTATTATCATTTATACATTTTTTAAATGCAGATACTGCAAATATCCATAAATAACTGTAAATGAATTTTTTTTCTTCTAAAAAATAAAAATACCTTCTATTATGTATATAAAGATAAAATTTACCTCGTAGAACGCTCATAAAAAATTTTTTCTTTACTACAGCAATTCTAGTGTTGGATGTGAAAACGAAAATTCAAAAATTGAAAATGAACCTCTACCTTTAAATGACTATAGCTCCGTCAATTTTTAACCTTTTTAAGCGTTCTTTTAACGAGAGTGTGCAGAATTTTGTCTAGTTTCAAATACAATCTCGATTTTTGTAATACATTTTGATCTCACTGAGTTATTTACAAAAACCCGGAAAAAAGCGATTTTTTTCAAACACGATTTTCTCAAAAACTATATTTTTTTTTTTTGAAATTTTTATATGATTTTAAACATGAAAAATACTAACTTTTAGGGTAGGTGAGAATATGCGATTTTGCTTTATTTTTTTTAACAGATTTTTAAACGTTTTTTTATATTTTCGTTTTTAAAACATTGATACCATGGCACATTGTACTATTTTTCCAACTTTACGTGTTCTTACAACTATTTTTATGCTTTTATTTATTAATATATCAAAAATATCAACAATAATCTTTAAAATAAACCCCGGATCGAATATTCTGATCAATTAGAACCAAAGTTATGACGATTTAAAGTTTAAAAAAAAATGCTGAAACTTTAAATAAATATATTTACTTTGAATTTTGAATTTTGAATTTGAATTTGAATTTTGGATTTTGAATTTTGAATTTGAATTTTGAAAAGGTGAGTTTTTTAAATACTAAAATATATTATTTGGTTATTTTCAATGAACAAATAATATGCGATACAATTGAAAAAGAACACTAATGAATTGAGAACTAATGAGAATAAAAAAATCCAAATTTGAATAAAACCTTTCAATTTACTTCTTGCCACTCATGTCTCGAAGTTTTAGCAATGTAGATCTGGTTTCGTTTACTTTTCCAACAGTGAATCTTTTGAATACCTTTAATTTCTTTTGCATTTCCTAACCATTCCATTTTTTTTGTCAGTCGAAAAACTTCTAACTCATCCTTGTGGATAACAAGAATGTTAATCGACGGAGTATATTTTGATACGTGAGTGGCGAAATTTTCAGCGTTTCTAATAAAATCTGCACTCTTCTTGGACAGATTATGCGTGATAGCATAATGTTTAACTAAACCACCAATACCGTCACAAGCGCCTTTACCATGACCTGTTGCAGAAAAAAGCCATTTTCTGTTTACTTTAGAGTTTTGAAGCTCATAGAATTAATATCTATTTTTAAAATGAGTGGCAGCTCCATCGGAAATGGTTATGATTTTATCAAGATCTTACGCAATATGTTTTTGTTTTGAGTTATCGATAATTGAATTTATAGCCATTAGGGCATGAGACGAATCATGTTTAATATCGTCAGAGACGGTGACATAACTGACTGTTTTATCATTTCCAAAATAGCATACCGACGTAAATATTGATATTTGGTTTTTACTCCAATGATAGCTTTGAATTTCATTTTGAAGCAGAACTGTCCAATTTTCTGCAAAATCGACATGAATAACTAATTGGAAATCATTATTTTTCGCTAAAAGTTTAACCTCTTTAATTGCTATACGTTGAATTTCTTTGACCAATTTATGAGCTCTTACAGTGAGAGCGCGCTCTCTTAACTCTATTAAGAAATTTTCAATTGTGCTAGTTTTATTCAGTAAATTTGATTTTCCCCAAACACCATAAATTATTTCTTCATATAAATCTTCTTCTGTCAAAGAAATTACTTGTAAATCAATAGAATCTCCAATGGGACATTCTTTACATTCTCTTAGTACACATTTCATATCATCTTTTGAACAAAAAAGTGAAGAACATATTTTCAATTCCAAATCTGCAATGTCTTGTTTATTCTCTTTTTTATAATTATTCAAAGCATCTAACATAAGTTTAAGATTCTCGCAGTAATCGCAAAGACACGAATCGGTGGGTGGATGTGGTATAACCCACTTCGGTCTTAAAGCGTAGAATGTTGATTTACCAATTTTTGTTTTCATTTCAGGATTTTCGTCTTTAAATAATTGATATATTTCTTTTATACTTCGCGTAAAAAAGCGTTTGACTTTTTTAGTTTTTATACTATATTTTTGATAGATACTGTGTCGCTTTTATTCGCACTTTGACGAGAACAATTAAAATCATCGTTCAGATAATAATCCTTTACTTTCATTACAATTTCACTATCCAAAGAATGGCCACAATAGTTCTCAGGCTGCTTGTAAATTTTTTTATTATTTGCCAATGATCGCGCTTGATCAATTATATAAATAGTTACATTTGGTAAAACTGATAATAAATAATCTTTGGAAATATCACTTGGTATAATACTCAACAATCGCACTTTCTCAAGAAAATTTGAACAATTATCTAATGCAATTTTAATATTCTCAAGCCATTTATCATTTGTTTTACATTCATTATTTTCATTTAATGCGGGCAAATCCGTTATATCGTAGACTTTCATCATTTTACTTGCTATTTGTGAATCAAATGCATCGTTTATTTGTTTTCTTTTTTGGAGAGCATAAGATTCTCGCATCTTGATATTGATACTTTGAGGCATTTTAATTCGTGAAATGTTTAATTTCAAATTACTTGAAGTCTCGTTGAGCTGTTCTACCACAGCCTCACTATGAATAAAATCTTCCGAAGATTGTTGACTGCTTGAAGTCGACGAAATAGGCGCATTTTTCACTTCATCTAATAATATTTTGTAAAACGAAAGGCATACTTTATCTTCTCTAGAGAAAGAAGTATTTGGATACAAGCGCTTCAAAGACTCCGTTAGATCACCTAATTCTCTAAGCGGACTTTTGGAGCAATCATAAACAACTTTTTTGTGCCTTTCTTTTAAATCCTTGCACTTCATTTTAACAATCAGTGATGCCATTATTGATATTCTGTTCAATGACAGATCGAAAAAAATAAATTTTCTTAAACAACTTTATTTTTATCTTCCTTTTCTTATATTTTTAAACGCGTCAAGTCGTTGATGAGAATGCAAAGAACGAATCATCGCCACCTAGTAGTGACATGCGTCAACTTCCTACAAAATGAATTCAAATTCTAGGCGCGAAATTCAAACTGATAAAAAAATTATATTCTTCAACAAAAAAAATTTTTATTATAATAATGTACCATAAAAAGAGGATAAATGGTTATATATTCTTTCATCAAAATAACTTTTTTTTTTAATTTAAAAATTTATATCTTTAGATTTTAATCTTTAATAAAAATTGCGTTTCCTCAATGTAAATATCATATTTATTTAAAGTTTCAGCATTTTTTTTTAAACTTTAAATCATCATAGCTTTGGTTCTAATTGATCAAAATATTCGATCCAGGGTTTATTTTAAAGATTATTGTTGATATTTTTTATATATTAATAAATAAAAGCATTAAAATAGTTGTAAGAACACGTAAAGATGGAAAAATAGTACAATGCGCCATGGTATCAATGTTTTAAAATCGAAAATCTAAAAAAAACGTTTAAAAATCTGTTGAAAAAAATTAGGCAAAATCGCATATTCTCACCTACCCTAAAAGTTAGTATTTTTTATGTTTAAAATCATATAAAAATTTCAAAAAAAAAATATATAGTTTTTGAGAAAATCGTGTTTGAAAAAAATCGCTTTTTCCGGTTTTTCGTAAATAACTCAGTGAGATCAAATTGTATTACAAAAATTGACATTTCATTTAAACAAGACAAAATTCCGCACACTTTCGTTAAAAGAACGCCCAAAAAGGTTAAAAATTGACGGAGCTATAGTCATTTAAAAGTAGAGGTTCATTTTCAATTTTTGAATTTTCGTTTTTACATCCATCACTAGAATTGCTGTAGTAAAAAAAAAATTTTTTTCGAGCGTTCTACGAGGTAAATTTTATCTTTATATACATAATAGAAGGTATTTTTATTTCTTAGAAGAAAAAAAAAATTCGATTAGTGACGGCCTGCATGAATCTGAATGGAATCAGCCATATGTGGGACATTTCACACCAACGGGAAGGGCAGAAAAATAAAAATCTCTAAAACTCTAAGAATATATTCTTTTCGATATCCAAAAGATGTAAATAAATTTTCAAGGATTTAGATTAGAAGGATCAAGAGCTATAGATCCTTGAAATGGGGAAATTTTTCAAAATTTTTAGAAAAGTCCCAACTTAAGAAGGGGCCGAACTATCTGTCTTTGTCTAAAAGCGTTTTTCATCATTTATGTAAACACTATCCGGTATAACAAGAAAAAAATAGAAGCCCTCGCTAGAAATTAGTATAATTAGTAAATTTTGTAATAACAACCAAATTTTTTCACTGCGTAGTTTTTGAATAATTAGAGACCTACCAAAAAAAGATAGGTTATATTCTAGATTGCTAGTAGGTCTCTAATTAGTCAAAAACTATGCGGTAAAAAATTTGGTTGTTATTACAAAATTTACTTATTATACTAATATCTAGCGAGGGCTGCTATCTTTTTCTTGTTATACCGGATAGTGTTTACATAAATGATGAAAAACGCTATTAGACAAAGACAGATAGTTCGGCCCCTTCTTAATCAATTTTTTTCTGAAAATCTTGATATTTTAGAGAGAGATTCAAAAGAATACTTCTTATTGTAAATGAAGAGCAGAGTTAGCATGATTCTTTACAGAACCTGAATTTTGAAGTTTTCTATTGGTTCTTATATGTATAACATGGTAATTGAAATTACTCATGGTTCGCCACTTCAGAAATTTCTTTTCGCGAGCTTATTATTTTCTATTTTACATGAACTTAAAAGTGAATTTTTTATCATGCAAGTCAGAGCCAACAATAAGGAGTTATGACAGTTTAAAATATATATTTTTATGTATAATTTATTTTCAGTATAAAAATTAATCATAGATGAAAATATACATTTATATTCAATATAAAAAATAAATGATGCATTAAAATATGTATTTCAAACTGTCATAACTCCTTATTGGTGGCTCTTTCTCACACAATCGAAAATTTATTCTAAAGTTAATAAAAAATAGAAGAAAATAAGCCCTCGAAAGCGATTTCTGAAGTGGCAAACAATGAGTAATTCCAATCACCATGTATTATATGTAAAAACCAATAGAAAACTTCGGAATTTAGGTCTGTAAAAAATCATGCTCACTCTTCTTTTTATTTACAACAAGAAGTATTCATATGAATTTCTCTGTAAAACATCATGATTTTTAGAAAAAAAATCATAAAATTGGTACTTTGTCAAAAATTTTGAAAAATTTCTAAATTTCAAGGATCTATGGCTCTTGATTCTTCCAATCTAAATCCTTGAAAATTTTTTTACACATTTTGGGTAACAAACAGAATATGTTCTCAGAGTTTCAGCGATTTTTAATATTTTGCTCTTCCAGTTTGTGTGAAATGTCCCATTTATATATTAGTTATATATGTCCTTTGGCCGTATTCAGGTGGAATATGAATCGAGGACAATGTTTGTCGCTTGAGCTGAAATTGCCGAGGGCGCGCGAAGCGCGCCCGAGGTAGATTTCTGCTCAAGCGGCAAACATTGTTCGAGATTCAGATTTCACCTGAATAAACGGCCAAAGGACATAGATGATTTTATGTCCGAAGTAGGCCGTATGAGGAAATATAACTTATTAGTTGAAAATATTAATCTTTTTTTCAATACTTTTAAAATTAAATTTTAGTTCTATTGATTTTTTCTTTTGTTTCTTAGATTGACATTTTGTAATGAGTATAGCTGCTGTCGAAGCGCGAGTCATTTTTTTTTCACTAACCTACGTTCAATATGATTGCTCTTTGACATATTGAACGAAACATAGTAGGATCGGTGATGCCATATTGATTTCTCCTGAGACATATTGAGTCTCAATATGTCTCAGGAAGACATATAATTCTTGCAATAAGTCGAGGAG
The DNA here is from genome assembly GCA_017163975.1 of Anastatus disparis. NCBI lineage: Eukaryota > Metazoa > Arthropoda > Insecta > Hymenoptera > Eupelmidae > Anastatus > Anastatus disparis. Next base: position 1,767,580 of record JAFFSR010000238.1, read on the forward strand.
CGCGTCTGAGACATATGGGATGCCAATACAAATTTAGCATGCTCTTTACATACTGACACGAATACGGCCTTCGAGGACATAAATATATATATATATATATATATAAAAATGTATAATTGCTGAAAATAAGCATTTTTTATCTTTATATTATTTTTACAAATTTTATTATTATTTATTCATCATATAACAATTAATTCATAGCATTTTTCATAATTTCTTTTATTTTTCAGCTTTTAAAGTAAAAAGGCAGTAAATTAAATCAGTTAATATAAAAGCAATTATTTTGTGAATATCTTTGGAAAAAGTTCATTGAAAATAAATTAAAATTCTTAAAAGAATTTTAATTTTCAATAATGGTTTTGACTGAGAAAGATAATTTGATTGTTAAAGAACAGGGATTATATAGTGGAATTGCTTTCATGTTAACTGATATTCATATATTAAAATTTAATAATATTTTAAACCGGTACACCTCATTCAACATGCAATTATTTTCACCAATTCAAAGACCACAACATATTAAATCAGTACCGATTGATGGAGAATTTATACAATTATTATTTTCCGGAAATTGTCACTTGGAAAAGTGTCACCGGATTTGTGTGTATTCTAATAATAAGGTACTTCATATATATAACAGTTTAAATCTTAAATATCCACCAGATGAGCATGAGATTTACATAAACAGATTATTTCCAAACAAATCAGAATTGAGCATAGTATTCGAAACACTACAATCACAAACAGATAATTATGATTGTAGCGTTTTTGCAATTGTTTTTGCTATTGCAATAATTGATAATTCAGGTCCATGTTGTTCGAAATATGATGTTTCTCCAATGAGATTACGTTCATCACGAATTTTTAGAACGCAACAAATAAGAATGTTACCAGTTTTGCAAAATTATAATGATGCAAATATTAATTACGATAATCCACCGGACATGATAAGAAGGAGTTTTTGTCATGAGCAACGTCTAAATTAAATATTATTAAATTTAGATTTCATCGAGCTTGAATTATTTGAAAAAAACACACAAATATATTTATTGGCAGAACAAAAAAAGATCATGGAAATGTATCGTAAACAAAAGAATTCGAATCATGAAACAATTTTAATGGAAATTGACGATGACATTTCGTATACAAATTTTTAAAAACCAAATACTGATATAATGGGAATCGATGAAATTCGATTAAATTATAACGATAATAAAATTAGTACAGTTGAGATTAAATTAAATGAAGAAAAAAAAAGAATCAAAAGAAATAGATAAAAAATAAGCTTTATTTGTAACAGGACTTGAGAGCATGACGAAGCTGCCCGTCTTCTAATAATATTTCCAATCCTAACTTATGCATAAACGATGCGTTTAATCGTGTTTCTTTACTACAAAGTGAAAATTTATTAGATTAAACTCTAGTACGGACAACTCAAGGTATCCACCTAAATATTATACACATAAAGTTATAATAAAAACTTTCAATTTATCGTATTTTAAGGTTAGGTTTATTGAGTTTGATATCTAATTTCCAATCCAAGCTGATGAAAAAATAACAAGTCCAAATGATTTTTTATTTTAACAAAAATTATTTTATTAATACAGCTTTAGTGCAGATAAGTGATTATATTTGTTTAATTTATGAATTTAAAAAGATATTAATAAAATAAAAAAAGCAAAACTCAATAGCCGCAGCTCCGACATCCCGTTAAGAGCAGGTCGTATATCTCTGTCCTTTTCTAATCAAAGAATTAATTTTTTTGCAAAAACTAATAATTGTAGCAAAAAATGAAGAGATAACCCCATCTCGTATAATAAAAAGCAAGATTAGAATGGGAATATTAGGGAAATGTATTGCATATAGTTATGAGATTAAATTTCAAAAACGAGGATTACCGTATATGCATATGTTAGTAACAACTTACTCTTGGATGAAAGTGATAAATTTGATATTCCCGAAAAAGTTGATAAAATAATAAGTGCAGAAATCCCAAATAGAGATATTTATTGATAATTATATAGTATTGTTAAACAATTTATGATACGCGGACCCTATGGTATGCAAAATATAAATTGTTCGTGCATGGATAAAAATACGAAACAATGTACTGAAAATTTTCCAAGAAAATTTAATAATATAATAACATTTAAATCCAATGGATATTTACTATACAAACGTAAAAATGATAGCGTCAAAATAATTCTCAAAAATAAATTTACAGAAAGAATCGCAGATAATGGATTTGTTGTTCCTTATAATCCTTATTTATTATTAAAACTTAATGCACACATACACGTAGAAGTTTGTTCCACTGTACACTGCATTAAATATTTATTCAAATACTGTTATAAAGGTCATGATTGTGCATACATTAAAATACATCAAGTAAATGTGGATTTTCAATCAGAAAATAAAGACACTTTTCAAAATGTCAATCGTAAAAATGTTGAACATGAATATGACGAAACCCAACAATACATTAATACACGATATTTATGTCCACCTCATTTACATGTTATTTCGCATATTATAAAACGTCTAAGAGTTCATGAAGAAAATCAACAAAACGTATTTTTTGACGAAAAAAAAGAATAAATGATCATACAAAAAAATGTGGGAGCAACATTTTTTAACAGCATCTTTTGAATTAAATAGAGAAGATTTTGAAGCACGAAATCACTTGTATTCAGAGATACCAAATTTTTCATACATTTGATGAAAAACTGAAAAAGTGGAATAAAAGAAAAAAAAAGAAAACCAATACTTAGTAGAATGTACTTAGTAAGTCCGAAAGATAGAGAACGTTATTTCATTAGGTTATAACTATTACATGTTAAAGAAGCCATTATTACATGTTTGAAGCTTTGCGTACTGTTGATGATGTGATGTACAATTTGTTTTATGAGGCAGCTAAGGCAAAACAATTAATTGATGAAGATGAAGAATGGGATGGATGTTTGGAAGAAGCATCGTCAAGAGAATTCCTTTATTTTCTTTATAAATCCTTTGCTTTTATTTGCGTTTTTCATAATCCTATAAATTCACGAAATTCATATGAAAAATATAAAGATAAGTTATACCATCCTAAATACGAAAAAAATATAGGTGGCAATCTTGCATTGAATTTTATTAAAAATAATTTACAAGTCAATGAATTTTTTTAAATAATTTCAATTTACCTAACATAAGAACATTTATAGAAAAAGATAATAATCAAACAATTTTAAATCATAATAATAATATTCATAATGAATTAGAAATTAAAATAAATTCTTTAAATGATAAACAAAGGAAAAAATTTAACTCTACCATAAAAAGTTTAAACGACCAAAGTAAAGAAAAATATATTTTTATAAATGGACCAGGTGGAAGTAGAAGAAGTTATTTACTTAACGTTTTAATAGTTCATTTTAAATATCATACTATACATTATTTATGATTTGCTGCTATAGCTTGGACAGCTATAGCAGCAAATCATTAGTCGATGGAAAAACCGTGCATACAACATTTAAACTACCGTTAAAAGGCTGCTGGAGTAAATTAATTAATTAATAATGAAATTAATTTTGATGCTTCTTTTTCAAAAAAAGTTTGACATACTAAAAAATCATGAGTGAGGCTAGAGAATTAATTTGTTCTTAGTAGAAAAAATATTGTTCTTTACTGTACGAGTTGCGGACAACTATTGATTTCTAGTAATAACTACTAGTTTTTCCAAAAACCTACAATCTTTTATTAGAAAAGGATAGAGAAATACAACGTCCTCTTAAATATAACAGATTGTACAACTTGTAATGTAAAGCCTGATTCTGCAGAAAGCAAACAAAGGGAACACATATAATTATTTGGGATGTGAACCAACCTTTTGGTGGTAAAACTGTAGTCGCATCAGGAGATTTCAGGCAAACATTACCAATTGTACGACATGGAAGCCGTATGAACATTATTGAAAATTAAGTTTAATTTAGTTTATTATGGCAGAATTTAGAGCTCAAAATATAGAGTCGAAGTAGATATAAAAATCCAAAAAATATTGGGCTCAGAAAAATATAGAGCCAAGAATACATAAGAATAAAAAAAATAAGATTTAAAGAAATATTAAGCCAAAAAAATATAGGGCTCAAGAAAATATAAGAATCAAAAAAATATAGAGCTCAAGTTAAATAAGAATAAAAAAAATATTAGGATGAAAAAAATATTAGGATAAAAAGAATATTAGGAGAAAAAAAATATTAGGATGAAAATAATTATTAGGATAAAAAAAATATTGGGATGAAAAAAAATATTAGGATAAAAAAAATATAAGAATCAGACAAATATTGGGCCCAAAAAATATAAAGACCAAGAAAATATAATAATTAAAAAAAATATTGCGCCTAAAAAAATATAAGATTAAAAAAATTAAAACCCAAAAAAAAGTTAAAAAACAACAAGGCCCAGAAAAATAAATATCCCAAAAAATTAGAGAACCAACAAAATGAGGCCCAAAGAAAATAGGACTTGAAAAAAAGTAGGTCCAAAAAAATATAAGGCCTAGAGAAATATAGGACCAAAAAAGATATGGAAGCCAAGAAACAAGAGGCCGAAAATAATGAGGCTTAAAAAAAATAAAACTCAAAAAAATGTAGAGCCTTAAAAATATAAGGCCCAGAAAAAATACAGCTAAATAAAATATAGGATCAAAAAAAAATTATAGAACCCATGAAAATATAAATTTCAAAATAATATAGAGCCAGAGAATATATAAGAGTCGAGAAAATATTTGGCCCAAAAAAATTACAACCCAAGACAATATAAGGCCCAAAGAAAATAGCACTCAAATAAAAGTAGGGCCCGAAAAGTATAAGTCCCAGGAAAATATAGAACTAAATAAAATATAGGACCCAAAAAAATCATAGAATCCAAGAAAATATAAATTTAAAAAAAATATTGGGCCCAAAAATATAGAGCACAGGAATATATAAGAATTGAATAAATATTAGGCCCAAAAAAATATAGAGCATAAGAATGCATAAGAATCAAAAAAATATTGGGCCTAAAAAAATATAAAGCCCAAGAAAATGTAAGGCTTGAAAAGAATATGAGGCCCAATAAAAATTGGACTCAAAAAAATGTAGGACCTGAAAAATGTAAGGCCCAGGAAAATAGAACAAAATAAAATATAGTACCCAAAATAATTATAAAACCCAAGAAAATATAAATTTAAAAAAAAAATTGGGTCTAAAAAATATTGGTTCTAAAAAAATATAGAGCCCGATATATAAGAATCGAAAAAATATTGTGCCCATAAAATATAGAGCCCAAGAAAATATAAAGTCAAAAAAAAATATGGGGCCTAAAAAAACATAAGACCCAAAAAATATAGAGCCCAAAAAAATACAGAGACCAAAAAAATATTGGGCCCAGAAAAATATTGGGCCCAAAAAAATATAGGGTGCAAGAAAATATAAGGCGAAAAAAATTGAGCTAAACAAAATATAGTACTCAAAAAAATTATAAAACCCAAGAAAATATTAATTTCAAAAAAATATTGGGCCTAAAAAACTATTGGTCCTAAAAAAATATAGAGCCCAATAATATATAAGAATCGAAAAAATATTGGGCCCAAAAAATATAGAGCCCAAGAAAATATAAAGTCAAAAAAAGATATAAGGCCCAAAAAAATATGAGGCCCAAAAGAATATAAGGCCTAAAAACATATAAGGCCCAAAAAATATAGTCTAAAAAAATTTAGAGACCAAAAAAATATTGGGCCCAAAAAATATAAGGCCCAGAAAAATATAGAGCTAAATAAAATATAGGACCCAAAAAAATTATAGAACCCAAGAAAATATAAATTTAAAAAAAATATTGAGCCCAAAAGAATGTAGGGCGCAAAAAAATATAAGGCCCAAAAAAATATAAAGCCCAAAAAAATATAGAGACCAAAAAAATTCTGGGCCCAAAAAATATATGGTGCAAGAAGGCCCAAAAAAATATCGGGCTAATAAAAATATAAGACCCAAAAAAATATGACCCAAAAAGATGCTTATAACTAATGAGGACTAATTATATAGGGCCCAATAAAAAATTGCTACTCTTATTACCAAAAATAGACACATTTAATAAATGCGGAGAATCGGAGAACCGGAGAAACGGAAAAAAAAGTGGTTTCACTTTAATCTAATATAGGAAGGATAGGATAATTGTTGACAATCGCTTTACACAAATACATATTTGATAATATATATTTATGTACGTATTTGTATTCAAACAGAAAGTTATTACTTTGAAATTGTTAAAAAAATTATTTAAACTTTAACATTGTAATATATTACTGATGTTTGATCTAAGAAATAATTATGATCATTTTTAAAAATTTAAATCAATAATTTTTAATTTTAACGCGATTTTATATTGACTAATAAAAGTTATATCTTTGAATGTTCTAATAAATTAATTTATCAATTGTCAAGAAATGAAATTGCCTCTTTGATGGACTATTTAAAAAAACTTTATAATTATTAATATTTAACTTTTTAATTTATTAATATTTTTAATTAATGATTATTTGATATATTTAGTTTTTTTTAGTAATACACATGTACAGAATACGCACACATATATATTCAAAGTTGTAAGATCAAGATTTGAGCAGCTTCCACCCCCACCCTTGGCCCCCCTAGCCCTCCCTCGATATAACTACTCCTCAAATTACATTGTGATTCTTCTTCTTTTTTTTTATTTAACGTCGCTGTATTTTATGCTATCGTTGCGATGCTAATCAGCGATGGATGGTCGTCAGTGTGTTTGTGAACAAAGCACATGTAACGTACAGTGATGCTTGTATCATTCAGTCGAGAGCGGGAATCGAACTTGGAGGCTCGAGATTACGAATACATCGCTCTACCGAATGAGCTACTGACAACCTCTAATTCTTCTTTTAAATTGTTATTTACGTTATTGGAAACAAAAAAACCCCTTTGTCCCTCCCCCTAAAACCTCATACCCACCCCCTTTGATTTACGTGCCACCCCCCTCGGCTCAATCTCAAACCTTTCTCTTACTTTGATATTCTGTTTTAATAATGAAGATTGATCATTTTTATTTACATTTTATTATTGTGATTATAATTATAACTAATTAATACTGCATGATTATAATTACAACTAATAGGTAATACAAAATTTCTTCTCTCAATTACACGTAAGTCTGACATGACATTATAATAATGAAAAAATAATATCTTCATTCATATTTTATTAATATGATTACAATTACAATCAATTTTTAATACTTAGCTTCCTCTCTTTATTTACTTTACTAATATAAATATAGTGATATTCATATCTTTTACATCAACATCTGTCTTAACATTTATCTTATTTACATTCATATAATTTATTTGCATTTGATTTGCATAAAGTTCAATTTTTAGCAAAATGTTGACTTGATCGTTGTTCTGTGATATACAAGTATGCTATTAAGCTAAAAATTACTATTCTAATGAATTTATTGGTGGTTACCAGATGTAACAAATTCATTGTTGTACAAAATGAATTATCATTTTTAACACAGTCTAATCATCTTTTATTTATTAAAAATGAGTAACAAAAATCCGATTTTTAATAAACGCTATAGCTTTTACATAAAAAAATATCGTTTTGGTATTGACTGACAACAATTTAACCTAGCAAAGTCTATACTCAAGAAACTACATAATTATTTACAGCATGATTCCAAAACTTTTATAATACGTTGTTGAAGTTAGCTTGACTGCAGTTCCAAAGAATAAATAAAAGAAAATTACGATTACTACTATAATATTAAAGTGAAGAATTAAGATTTTACATTTTCTCACGTGAATATCTTTTGCATTATTGTCACATACATACTTACACATACATACATACACATACTGCGTGCACCTTTAACGTACACATATATACATACACATACACACATACACATATATACATACACATACACACATACACATACACACATACACATACACACATACACACATATATACGTATCTATACACATACACCTAGTTATATAAAACTACACACATACACAATATCCGTCACTCCATCCCCGTCTCTCTGTCTCCATATTTCCTTCCCACCGCTTCGTCTCCGTCTCCGTTATCACTTTATTATATTACTAATATCTGATTTTATATTATATTACTACCATTATATTAATGTGAAGAATTAGGCTTTTTTTCTTCCGGAAATATCATTTGCATAATTGTCACATATATATATATATATATATATATATATATATATATACTCTCACTCACTTACACCAACACATGCTCACATACACATACACATAAGCACATTCCCATGCATACATACACATATACACTTACACACACACACACACACACACATATACACACATACACACACATATGTATATATATATATATATATATATATATATATATATATATATATACATACATATATATATATATATATTCCCATGGACCTTTTGACATATACATGTCAAATAAACACATACACTCATACATAAAAAGACATACACACATATACATATACATATACACATATGCACGTGGACATACAGAACATTTGCCTCTCCATCACCATCTCTTTGTCTCCATCTCTTCCTCTCTCCATCTCCGTCACTCCGTCTCTTTGTCTCCGTCTCTCCGTCACCGCCTTTCCATCTCTGTCTCTCCATCTCTTTCTCTTCATCTCTGTCTTTCCCACTACGTTCTTCTGTCTCCGTTCCTCCTGCTATGTCTCTCCGTCTCCACTCCTTCCTCCCCGTCTTTCCGTCACTCCATCTCCGTGGCTTCGGCTTCGTCTCTCAATCTCCATCTCGCCGTCTCGGTCTCTCCGTCTCCACCTCTCCGTCTTCGTTCCTCCGTTTCCGTCTCTCCATCTTCCTCTGTCCGTCTCCGTCTTTGTCTTTCTGTCTTTGTCTTTCCGTCTCCGTCTTCGCCTCTCCGTCTCCGTTATTACTTTCTTATATTACTTATGTATCGTCTTATATTATATTACAACCATTATATAAATGTGAAGAATTAAACCTTTTTTCTACCAGGAATATTGTTCGCATAACTGTCACATATTTTTAAGAAACCGGACTTTTGAGGAGTCAACAGTGTTGCCGTACATAGGGAATTGCATGTTAAATTTCAAAATTCTCAAAGTTCCGTGGAACTTTGAGGATTTTTAAAATACAAAATATTGGCCGGAAAAGTAGAGTGGGATAACAATAGAAACTCCCACACACCCGCCGAGTGTGCAGGATACAAAAACAAGAACGGTGCTATCAAAGCGGTTATTTTTAGATTTGGCAACGTCGCAATTCTCAAAAGTCCGTAGCAATATAAATTAATATATAAATATATATGGGACATTTCACGCCAACTGATAGAGCGAAATAAAAATCGTTGAAACTCTAAGAATTTATTCTTTTTGTTACCCAAAATATGTAATAGTACATTACGTAACGGGTATGGAAAGGCTTTATTTGCGAAACTAAAAGTTTACGGCCCGAACCGAAGGTGAGGGTCGTAACGAGTTTCGTAAAAAAGTCTTTCCATACCAGTTGCGTACAGTATTTTTCGCTATGAGAGCCAAAAAAGAGCAACAAATTTGTTATTTTAGGGTTAGAATGGCGAAAAAATTTTCAAGGATCTAGATTGAAAAGATCAAGAGTTACAGGACCTTGAAATTTGAAAATTTTTCAAAATTTTTGGAAAAGTCCCAACTCTATCATTTTTTTTCTGAAAATTCTAATGTTTTAGAGAAAAATGCATAGTCACACTTCTTGTTGTAAATGAAGAAGAAAGTTAGCAGGATTTTTTACAGACCTGAATCTCGCAGTTTTCTGATTGGCTCTTATCTGTAAAACATGGTTATTGAAATTATTTAATGTTTGCTGCTGCCAAAATTGACTTTCAAAGGCTAATTTTTTTCTATTTTTTATCAACTTTAAAATAAATTTTGGTTCGTGTAAGTAAAAGTCACCAATAAGGAGTTATCACAGTTTTAAATATACATTTTTATGTAAGATTTATTTTTCTCATTGAAAATAGCCTGTCACATACTAAACATGATCATCTGGTTTTAATACTTAAAAAATATTAAAATAAGTTTAAAAATCATTTAGTGAAATGTCATTCATCAATTATAAGCCTAATTATTAATTAAACAACACTCGTTATTATTATAATTACAATTAATTTTAAAGGAAAATTAGACTCTGAATTATTCCAAAATTAAATAATTATTTTTCAATAAAAATTTACTTATTTCAAAGAATTGATCAATCAATAAAAAAGAATAATTAAATAATTACTATTTTCCTTACCTTAACTTTCTAGAAAAAGTATCTGTTCAATAGAAAATGATGATAGAATTTTGGAACACACACTAAATGAATTTTTTGGGGATGATTATAAACAAAAGCTTTCTGACTACCCATATTTATTTATTTATTTGAATATATATTTTTATTTTTAATTAACCGATAGAAGTATTCTTTAACTCAAAATACTATATATTAAATGTTAGTTTATAACTTTTTATGCATAGTATTTTAATGGATCTTTTGAGTTATCCGCACTTAAGTTTATTCTCATAAATTTTTTTATTGTAGCGAAAAAATAGATTAAATGCACCGTCATTGATAGACTTGGATTGGAATTATTGCTAAAAGGAGGAGTTTTGGTATGCCCTTAAGACCGTTATATATGAAAAGTAAATAAGATGTTAATTACCAGAAAATTCTCTTAGTTTTATAAATTGTTTTTTTTCAGAATATTATGAAGAACAAATAATAGAAATATAGTTCAAATTATATTCATTGGGTGGAGAAAGAAAAATGGATTTTGATCCATGAACAGCTGTAGATACAGCTGTTAAAATTGCTGAAACTGGATACACGCAAAGAAGAATGGTAAGAGTTTAGAAGATCTTAGTTTACATTGTGATATGACAGTTGAAAATTCTTTTGTTGACATTGTTTAAATTCTTTATCGTGTAGATTCTATAGATCCAACGTATATGGAAGGCAAAGACTGCCTTGTTGATTATAAAAGAGTTTTTGATGATATATTAAATCTACATCAACGTACAAAATTGAAAATCCATTAAACAGCCCTAGTATTATTAAAGTAACCCCTGAACTTTCGATGTCAGAAAAATATTCTTGTATAAGTTAAGAATTTAAGCAAGTATCAGCTCAATTTTTGAAAACAGTTGCAATTATAATTGCTAGGATTAGACAACATATTAAACCAGATATCCCAGTTTACAGGTATATTATACGTTTAACTGTGTTACAACTTCTTGAATGTATTCATACAAGCAAGAAAAAATATATAAAAGCAAAACTTGAACCAGTCACTGCAGTTGGTGCTTTAACTGCACAAAGTATTAGAGAACCTGGTACTTGAATAACCTTGGAAACTTTTCATTTTGCTCGTGTAGCACCTATGAACATTACTCAAGATGTACCTTGTATTACTGAAATTATTAATGCTAATCTAAAAATCAGTATTCTAAATATAACAGCTTATTTAATGTAATTCATTGTAAGAAAAGCCTCTATCATTTCTTTTAAGCGTATGTTCCAAAATGATATCATCATTTTCCATTTTACTGATACTTTTTATAGAAAGTTAAGGCAAGGAAAATAGTGATTATTTAATTATTCTTTTTTATTGATGAATCAATTCTTTAAAATAAGTAAATTCTTATTGAAAAATAATTATTTAAGGGTATGGTTTCACGCTACTTTACCGTTCGAAAATTATAATTTTATAAAATTACAATTTTTGAAAAAACTATACATCGGAATGAGTTTTCCTTTTATAGATCACTTCATTTAATTTCGATGAAGGGCGGAAACTCTAAAAATTAGCGGAAAAAAGCGTTAATCGAAGATAATTAGAAAAACAAATTTCTCAGTTCGAAAAAATCAAATTTCTCAAAAACCGTGTTTCGTAGGGAAATTTCCTATTCAGGATCATTTTATTTTTGAAAAATGAAAGGCGGAAACTTGGTTTGATAAATCATATCGCAAAAAAGCAAAATTACATTTTTCTAAAAAGATGCGATCAGCTGTAAGAATACAATGGCCGTGCAAGAAGCCATGTTTCATAGTTGGCATCAATGCTAATGTATAGTTTGGTACGTGCCAACTTCAAATTCGAATTTTAAATGTAAATTGAATTTGTTTTATATGTACAATTTCTACAAATAAACACTTTTTCAACATAAAACTGTTTTATTTTATTTAAAACATAAATATGTAAAAATTTAATATTATAAGAGAGAACAATATAGTTTACATCATTTGCGAACTCATTATTTTTTTTTAAATTTTCATTATAGCAAAATTAGTAATCTATTCGTTTCTTTGTTTGAAACAAAATATTTTTTGAATGACTTTATTGAATTAGCGAAGCTTTGGCATATCCTAACCTTTTTAGAACGAAAATGTTTTCAAAAGCGAATAATAAAGATTACTTAATTTTATTGATAATTATGGTTTTTGAAAAATAAATAGTCATAAGTAATTTTATTAAGATAAGACTTTGAAAAAACGTGAGAAAAATCACTTAATTTTTTTAATCTTAGTGTAATGAGTATAAAATAAAATTCATAATATTATTTTTGAAAAATTTGTAGAAATCTATTTTTCAAATTCATTATTTTCCTAATATTTATCTTTTTATACGGAATTTAAATTTTACATTCATGTTATATATAGATTTATCAATCAAACATAAATATAAAAAGAATAGAAATGATTTTGAAATATATTTTTTTTGACAAAATTTTTTTAAAGATAAATGAACAAGACTCTCCGTAAAACACAAACTGCAAGAAAAACTTTCTTTTATTTGACAAAGAATTCAATTTGGTAGAAATGAATGATTAGTTTTTGAATTTTGTAAATAAATTAAATTATAAATAAATGTACATGTTGAACCTTAAAACTTCCATTTTATTTATGCATTATAATACTTATCATTTTAACTAAATGTTATTTTTTCAAAAAACTGTAAAAAACTATGAAAAAATATAAATAATCGTAAATAAATGTGAATAATTGTAAAAAAAAATAAATAAATGTAAATAACTGTAAATAAATATAAACAACTGTATATTTATAGTTATTTACAGTTATTTACAGTTAGTAACACTCATTTACAATTATTTCCAGAAATTTTTTCCATATGAGCTTAGCTTAATAAAATTATTTACAACTGTTTATTTTTAAAGAACGATAATATAAAATAATATTTGATGAGATTATATTATATAATAAAATTATATTAGCAATAAAATTATGTAATCCTTATCATTCGCTTTTCAAAACATATTTTCATTCTAAAAAGGTTAGGATATGCTAAAGTTTGGCTAATTCAATAAAGTCATTCAAAAAATATTTTGTTTCAAACAAAGAAACGAATAGATTACTTATTTTGCTATAATGAAAATTTAAAAAAAAATAATGAGTTCGCAAATGATGTAAACCCCATATGGAAAAAATTTTTGGATATAATTGTAAATAACTGTTAATAACTGTAAATAAATGTAAATAAATGTAAATAACTGTAAATAACTGTAGAAAAGTGTTAAAAAATGTGGGAATTGAGACATAAATAACAGTTATTTACAATTATTCACAATTATTTACTGTTATGTACACTTATTTACAGTTATTAACTGTTATTTACACTTATTAACTGTTATTTACACTTATTAACTGTTATTTACACTTATTTGCAGTTATTTATATTTATTTACAGTTATTTACATTTATTCACTTTTTTCACAATTATTTACAGTTATTTACGATTATTTATAGTTTTTTACAATTATTTGCAGTTATTTACATTTTCGAAAATTATCACAAATTTATTCAATAATTTTATATATAAGCGAAAATTTTTAAAAATGTGAATAACTGTAAATAATTGTAAAAAACTATGGAAAATTGTAAATAGTTGTAAATAATTATAAATAACTGTAAATAACTGTAAAAAACTGTAAATAACTGTAAATAACTATAAATAATTGTAAATAATTATTAATAACATTAAATTATCCAATAATTCAAAAATTTTTGAAAATGTAAATAACTGTAAATAATTATGAATAACTGTAAATAATTATGAATAATTGTAAATAATTATAAAAAACTGTAAATAATTGTAAATAACTGTAAATAACAGTTAATAAAAGTTAATAACTGTAAATAACTGTAAATAATAGTAATTAATAATAAATAATAGTAAATAACTGTAAATAACTATTATTTATGTCTCAATTCCTACATTTTTTAACAGTTATTTACAATTATTTACTATTATTTACAGTTTTTCACATAAATTATTTCCATATGGGACTATATTGTTCTCTCTTATAATATTAAATTTTTTACATATTTATGTTTTAAATAAAATAAAACAGTTTCATGTTGAAAAAGTGTTTATTTGTAGAAATTGTACATATAAAACAAATTCAATTTACATTTAAAATTCGAATTTGAAGTTGGCGCGTACCAAACTATACATTAGCATTGATGCCAACTATGAAACATGGCTTCTTGCACGGCCATTGTATTCTTACAGCTGATCGCATCTTTTTAGAAAAATGTAATTTTGCTTTTTTGCGATATGATTTATCAAACCAAGTTTCCGCCCTTCATTTTTCAAAAATAAAATGATCCTGAATAGGAAATTTCCCTACGAAACACGGTTTTTGAGAAATTTGATTTTTTCGAACTGAGAAATTTGTTTTTCTAATTATCTTCGATTAACGCTTTTTTCCGATAATTTTTAGAGTTTCCGCCCTTCATCGAAATTAAATGAAGTGACCTATAAAAGGAAAACTCATTCCGATGTATAGTTTTTTCAAAAATTGTAATTTTATAAAATTATAATTTTCGATCGGTAAAGTAGCGTGAAACCATACCCTTAATTTAGGGATAACTCTTATTTTCCTTTAAAATTAATTGTAATTATAATAATGAGTGTTGTTTAATTAATAATTAGACTTATAATTGATAAATGACATTTTACTAAATGATTTTTAAACTTATTTTAATAGTTTTTGAGTATTAAAACCAGATGATCATGTTTAGTATGTGACAGGCTATTTTCAATGAGAAAAATAAATTTAACATAAAAATGTATATTTAAAACTATGATAACTCCTTATTGGTGACTTTTGCTTACACAAACCAAAATTTATTTTAAAGTTTATAAAAAATAGAAAAAATAAGCCTTCAAAAGCCAATTTTGGCAACGACAAACATTAAATAATTTTAACAACCATGTTTTACGTATAAGAGCCAATCAGAAAACTGCGAGATTCAGGTCTGTAAAAAATTCTGCTAACTCTCTTCTTCATTTACAACAAGAAGTATAATTATGCATTTTTCTCTAAAACATCAGGATTTTTAGAAAAAAAAATGATAAAGTTGGGACTTTTCCAAAAATTTTGAAAAATCTTCAAATTTCAAGATCCTGTAACTCTTGATTCTTTCAATCTAGATCCTTGAAAATTTTTTTACATATTTTGGGTAACAAAAAAAATAAATTTTTAAAGTTTTAACGATTTTTATTTTTTTGCTTTGTCAGTTGGCGTGAAATGTTCCATATATATATAATCACATACTTGCAACTACACCTATGCACACAGACACATACACTTACGCACATTCACATGCATACTTACACACATACACTTACACACATACATATACACACATATACATACATGTATATGTATATATATGTATAGCTAAGTAAAACCGGTCTTTCGAATGCGCGCTACAGTTCTCTGCTATGGACTCCTGTATATTGTGTGCGCGGAACCGGCTTTTTAAATGCCGCATTCGAAAGACCAATTTCTATAATACATACGGTAATAGAAAGAAGAGAGTATTAATGTGAGACTGCCACACACCTTGACGTGCGTTGGATACGACCCGAAGTCAGTACTGACGAGCGCGGGATATCGCGCATTTAAAATACCGGTTTTATATACATATATATGTATATATATATACTAGGGGGGTACCCCCCTGCTCGCTCTGCAATATGTAATATTAGTGCAAACAGCGAAATAGATAAAAAAATGAAGAATGTATCAATTGTTTTCTGGGATGAAATCACAATGACATCAAAATACGCTTTTGAAGCCGTCAATCGCATGTTTAAAGATATATGTGATAATAATTACTTGTTTGGGGGGAAACATTTATCATATGAGGCGATTTGAAACGAACATTACCAATAGCAAAACATGGAAATAGAACACAGATAGTAGAGAATTGTGTCAAAAAAAGCTATTTATGGGAACATTTTCAATGTATGTCTTTGATAGAAAATAAACGTTTATCGGGATCAGATGATAAATTTAAAAATTGGTTACAAAATATAGGAAATGGTAATATTTATTTAAAATATAAAAAAGGGAAATGAAGTTATACAAATTTCAAATAAAATATTGTCAAAGGGCAATCTAAGTGATGTATTTTACGGGCATAATATAAATACTGAAAATTGTGACTATTACGAAAAGATTATATTAGCACAAAAAAAAGTAGATGTAACAGAAATGAATGAAAAAATTTTACTAAAAATGAATGGACCAGTAATAGAGTACTTTTTATTGACTCTGTAAAAGATGTAAATAACGAAAGTTTAGATGCAATTTTGCCAACAAAATTTTTAAATTCTTTACCGCTTAACGGTTTCACTCCACATAGATCACAATTAAAAATAGGAGCTTTAGTAATGCTTTCAAGAAATGTTAATTTGAATGAAGGACTCTGTAACGCAACACGATTAACGAGAATGAAACAATTCACTATTATTGCACAAATATTAACAAAAAGTAAAAAAGCGAGCACTATATTCTGACCACGTATGACCATATCACCAAATAATAAACTGCCATTCCAGATGATCAGAAAACAATTTCCTGTAAAACTTGCTCATGCAATGACTATTAATAAGTCGCAAGGATAATCATTGAAAAAAGTAAGAGTGTATTTACCAACACCAATTTTCAGTCATGGGCAGATATACATGGCAATTTCAAGGACAAGTAATAAAAAGGAATTGAAAATATTATTAACGGAAAAATCAAGAAAAATTAAAGATGAAATGGTCCATACTAAAAACATCGTTTACAAAAAATATTATAAAACCACTATACAAAAATTAAATATAATTAATAAGAAAATAAAATCCACCCTATTTGAAACTCTAATATAATATTAAATATAGAAAAATTGAAAATAATAAAGTAGGATTTAGCGCTGTGTAGTTAAAAATTACGGCTGCTATTTTTAGTTCTGTGCCGTTAAAAAAACGCGATTGCTTTCTTAAATACTGTATGGTTAAAAAAAACATGGCTGCTATTGTAAGTGTTATGTAGTTAAAAAAACCCCAACAACTATTAGAAGTGCTGTGTAATAACGAATTTGTGGCTGCTATTTTGAGCGCTGTGTGGTTAAAAAAACGCAATTGCTATTGTAAGTATTATGTTATTAAGAATTCACAGTTGCTATTTTCAGCGCTGAGACGAAGAGACAAAACGAAAGAACGGTACAGGAGAGACGAAGATGGAGAAATGGAAACGGAGGGACGGAAACGGAAACAGAGAGACAGTGATGAAGTGACGAAAACAAAGAGAAGAAGTTCACAAAATGGAGGTGGGAATACGGAGAGATGGAGAGACAATTACGAAAAGACGGAGACGAAACCGGAGAGACTAAGACAGAGCGACAGAGATGGAGAGACGAAGACGGAGGGACGGAGAGACGGAGATAGAGGGATGAAGAGACGGACACAAAGAGACGGACATGAAGAGACGAAGACGGAGAGACTGAGACAGACGGACCGAGACGGAGAAACAGAAACGGAAAGACGAAGACAGATAAACGGAGACGGTGAGACGGAAACAGATAGACCAACAAGACAGTGACAAAAAGACGGAGATGGAAAGACAGATACGGAGGGACGGAGATTGAGAGACGGAGACGGAAAGATGGAGGCAAATAGACGGAGACAGAGACGAAGAAACAGAGACGAAGAGACAGAGACAAAGAGATGGAGACAGAGAGATGGAGACGGAAAGACAAAGATGGAGAAACGGATACGGAGAGACGAAGACGGAAAGACGAATAAATAGAGATGGAAACAGATAGAGGGAGAGGCGAAGACAGATAGATGAGGGTGGAGAAGAGAAACAGAGAGACGGATACGGAGAGACTAACACGGCGAGACAGAGATGGAGAGACAAATAGAAAGAGGGAGAAACGGTGACGGAAAGGCAGAGACGGAGGAATGGAGACGGAGATGGAGAGACGGAGATAGAGGGATGGAGACAGAGAGACAAAGATGGAGAGGAAGAGTCGGTGACGGAAACACGAAGACGGAGGGATGGAGATGGAGTAACGGAAAAAGACAGACAGAGACGAAAAATGGAGACAAAGAGACGGAGACAGAGAGACGGAGATGAAGAGACAAAGAAGGAGAGATAAAATCATAAAGACGGAGAAGAAAAGACGGAGGCGGAGAGACGAAGACAGAGACGGTGATGGAGAGACGGTGACCGAGAAACGGTGACGGGGAAACGAAGACGGCGAAACGAAGACTAAGGGATGGAGACGGAGAGGCAGAGACGTAGGAACGAAGACAGATAGACGGAAATGGAGGAACGTAGACGGGGAGACGGAGACGGAGTGACAAAGACGGAGAAATAGAGACGAATCGACGAAAAGACGGAGATAAAAAGACAGAGACGGAGAGACGAAGACGTAGACGGTGATGGAGAGATGGAGAGACGGAGACCGAGGGACGGAGACGGAGATATGGATAGAAGGAGATGGAGAAACGAAAACGGAGAAACAGAGACGGAGGCAGAGTGACGGAGACATAGAGACAGAGTGACGAAGACAGAGAGACAGAGAGATGGAGATGGAGAGACGAAGACGGAGAGACGGAGGGACGGAGATGGAGAGACGGAGGGACGGAGAAACGGATATCATGTAAGTGTGTATATATATATGATTAAGTGTATTTGTATGGATATGTGTATATGTGTATGTGTGTGTATGTTTGTTCGTGAATTTTAAAGATGCACGTGTGTATGTATATGTATGTATGTGACAATAATGCAAAAGTGTATCCAGGTATAGTGAGTCGCTGATCCAACATAGATTCTTCATTATAACGAGTGAAAAATTTTTTAATTTTATCGAACTCCTGCTTAAACATCTGCCAGTAGTCGACTGACAGAGGTAGACCTTGAAAATTGGATCTGCAGAAGCGCACTACAGGAACAAACTCTATTTTTTCTTCTCCTATGTTCTCCAAGCCTACCTGAATAATTTTCCCAAAAGAGCTGTTTAGTCCGTAAACCATCGGTAAAAGCTGCTGCTAATAATTTTTCTGGTTATTCTGTTTTATTAAATATTCCAAGTCATTACCAAGAGATTGCTTCAGATTTCTCTTTTGACCAGCAATTTTGATTAGGTTCTGTTGCTTGTTACTGCTGTCACCGTCGATCACACACAGAACGCGTAGAATCATTAATACAGATACAACATAACGCGTAGGATCACGCTAGAACGAGAAGATGACACATCTTTTATACTGTACAAATTGGTGAGGATGTTGTAAAAAGGTGGTGTGCAACCAATCAGAGACAGTCTAGTATCAAATTACGCATAGCAAGTTTTTCTACAAAATTCTTGACTATAGTATCATTTTTTTGCAAACTCTGCGAGAAATTTTCCAAGACTTTCTTGAAACCCAATCCGCTTGACATATAATACAGAAACATGATACAATAGTGACCACAAACGTTGGAATATTCGCTTTATAAGCGTTTATTATTCCATCTAAGTTTCTTACAATTTTGCTGAATACGTCGTAAATGTTGTGAAATTTGTGGTGGCTTACCAATACTATCAAAATGCACACCTATGCCATACTTTTCAACGTATATGGCAACCCAATGCGACCCACGCTGGTTATAATTTTGCGTATTCAGCACAAACGCACAAGGTTTCACCCACATCAGAGGAATCCGATCCGCTGGATAAACGCCTACTGCGTGAAACTTGACTTGTATCAGATATCGTACAATCTCTTTCGGATTCATTGCAGAGAATTTCAAAAAATTCTTCCAAAATCAGCGATTTTACGCTGGGGTTAAGTTTTAGTAGCCAATGTTTCAGATTAGCAACGTTATTTAGTGCACACACGTAATTTGAATAAGGTGATTTTATGTAATGATGCATGCATTGTACACTGCTGAAATTTAAATTTCTAAAAGCTGGACAATATTGTTTTTCTAAATTTTTAATCTTACAGGTGGTGAGCTTGGAAAGTACATCAATCTTTTCTTGACCTTGCACAAAAATCATACGACAATGCTTGCAAATATCTTCCAAATTTTTTTATAATCTTTTTATCGATATATCACCTTCGTATCACTCCAGACCATGATGATTCAGTATCACCCAATTGTCCTGTCTCAAAGCATTTTTTGGTAAGCATCTTAAATTACAAGGAGGCGCCACAATCCAATGAGCGATAAAGTTTTTATGAATAGCAAGTACAGCTACCTCCTTTGGAATCAAACGATTTTTGTTGTCCTTTAAAAACTGCACGTCAATCACCACGTCCACACTGTTTGCAATGAAAGATGCTTGCCTACTAAGGTAATAAAGATGGCTTTGCTCCACTTGAATAGCAAGAAATATATCTCCACCACCACCATTAATAACCGCTATAATCCACGACAACCTGTCTCGACGAGTCAATTTCAAGCAAATTGTCGTATTTGGCATAAATTATGCAATTTACAGCGCCCTCTAACGGGTCGTCGAATTTAACATCAATTCGTACATTACCATTTTTTATCAAATTCTAATGACTACCACCACTCGCCGATAAATCAGGTGTCAAATCAAAAGCGAATGGGCAGTAACCATTCGGATAGTCTTCACCGGTAATCGAGTTGCCTAATTAATAAAGTGAATACCTGTGCCGGAAAAAAGTGTATGATAAGCATCGACGTACATTTTGCTTTTTTTTTAAATCTGGATGTGAGGGTCCTGATGGCACTTGCATTCCATCAACGTACAGACACAAGAAATTTATATTAAAATTCTTGAAATTAAACGCGTTAAGACTTTTATTTTTGTTGTAAGCTTTATTCTCAATAAAATCGAGTATAATTCTTTTTGACAGTCAACCTGATATGACATTGTCGATTGTTTCCCCATGCACACTATTATGTAACGTAAAAGCCTTAACTTCTGCACGTGTCAGTGGATATTTTGAAGTAGTCTGCAACAATAGTTTTCCGAGTGCTAGCACAAGTGAAGGGTTTAATCTTACTCGACGCACAAAAAGCGTAGCCTCGGTAATATTTACTGTGAAAGCACCAGCGGGATCCATGAGACAAAAGCCATCACGAGAACGCACAAATCTTACTCTAACTTCAACACCACCCAATAATAATTTGTCTTAACTAAAAACATCACAATGTAAATGGCCGAGTAAATCAGTCTTTCTATCAATCATAATCGCTTTACGCTGGCTGAGACCTGCATTACTACCTGTGGTATTGTCCATTTTTCCTGCTGTATCGTCGTACCACAAGCCACTCGTTAAATTAGACTTTTTAGCTGTCAAGCAATAATTTAGTAATGTTTGAATGTAAGCTCTGTATGCATAAGCATTGTTTGGCGGTAAAACAGCTTTCTGATTGAATAGCACGTCGACTTGATTGAACAACAAATGCAAAAGATTATTTATTCGTCCAATGTTCGGATCTTTAGGTGGTTCAGCACTAGTGCATGTTACACTTACACTCACACTTAACATTGTGTGAGCCGAGATACTCAGTGTTGCCAGGGATGGTAAATTCAATTGGTGATTGGTCGTTGAGAGTAGATATCGGTTTGCACTGTATCCGGCAAGAGCCTTCAATTGCAGTCTGTGTCGAGGGTAATTCAAAGAGTGATAATTCTGACTTGATCGACTGACAAGATTCTGTATGCAATAACGCCATTTTGAAATTTGAATTTTCAAAAATATCTCTAGCTACGCGTGCTTTCTTATTTTGCTTCTTCTTCTTTTTTGCGACTTTACCACTTTTCGAACGCTCAGCCGCTGAGGCGTTTGCAGTACCAGGTGCACTTGGCGACTAAGATGATGATGTCTTATTCTTCCTCTTTTTATATTCAGATTCCTCCCCCTCTTTCGCACTTGACTCACCCAAAAGCAATTTGCCCAGAACAACGTCAGCTTTTTTTTTGAGATTTTTTATCACTCTCGCGAATGCGCTGTTTGGTCGCCTCTTTGACTAGTCTGCCAACTAGAGTGACATCATCTAGGATATTTTAACCCGCACGGAGAGCCTCCTTACCGACCACTTTTGCACCTTGCTCGATCTCCGGTATAACTGCTCGGAAGAGGCCTTTCAAAATACTACCGATTCCTGCACCTGACTGGTGATAACCAAAACAAGGTTTATTAACTCTAACGCACTTACCCCCACCACCAACCATTTGATTATTGAAAAAATCTTTAAACTCAGACATTTTATAGGATGCGCTTGAAGTGAAGCGTTACAGTCAGTGTCCCGTAGTCGAATGGAATGAGAAATCCGTGTTCGTCTCTTATATCTATTTTGATCGACTAAAACGCTGAAGACAACAGTGGTAGGTACATGGGTGGTGAAAAGTTTTTAATTTTAACACCTCCGTAAACGTAATCACGCAAATAAAGCGAGACTATACGTAGTAAACTCGCGTGCATGCCATCTGTTACATGAGGTTGGCAAATGTTGCTGTAAGCTGTAAGTACGGTTTGTTATCCGTTTACAAGATTTGCTGGACGATTACCGGCAATGCAGTGTTCTTTATTACCTTTGCAAGAGAAAATTGGTACATTTTCCAAACCTAAAATTCCAAGTGATTTTTTCGATGGAGTAAACGTGTGCATATAAGTTGTACAATCTTCACCACATCGACATCTAACCTATACATAGCCACCAGCTTGGATTTCAAAATATAAATGATTTTCCACATTCTCGAGATTATTTATTTTTCTTAAGAGACTTTCAATGTGACGATAAACACCAGGTTTAACTTGGGCGAACACCTCAGTCCTCTGTTGAGTCTCCTTCTGTTTCTAGCAAGACATTCGCCATTTCACGTTTGGCTGTTTCAACAGAAATGACTCCCTCCCGCTCAACTATTGATACATGCTGAAATGTGAGAGGTATTTGAATTTTGGTGAGTCCTACACATCAGTCGCCATAAAGATAAAAATTTTGTGATAATTGTGTTGTAAAATGTGATGCCACATTGCATGGAAAGACAAACTTGCTGCTGTTGCTCGGTAAAACTATGTTGAATTCATCATTCATTGTAAATTTTTAAAATCTTTAGCCGCTATCCAAGAATTAAATTTTTCTGGATACTTCCTCTAACTGACCAAATATTGTTTTTTCGACCCTCTACTTTTACTCTTCAAAACCTCATCAACCTCAAACGGTCTGCTACCTAAATCCTTGTGCACTTTGCTTAACTGTTCTTCGTAAAAATATCCGTCAATTCTTTCTTTATCAAGATCTATCAAAGTATAGACGGGTGGTTGTTGTCTTGTGTCGACTCTTATAATTATAAACAACTCCAGAGTCCAGCCACCCTCGTATGCTTTCCTGAAGGCTGTCTTGGCACGACTGAAACGAACCAGATCACAACGCTGTATTTAGCTACTCGAAACAGCTGTTTTTCTCTGTAACGCAAAGTCAAATTTTGACGTTCCACGTGAGCATTATATAAGTTGACCTTGGAAGAGGGCATTTTCATGGCACTGTGCCACGACTCGTTGTAACACGTCACAATTTTTTGCAAAACATCTACATAACGTCTTGTGCGCAAATGAAAAAGGATTGACAGATTCGACCTTTGAGAGTTCGAATAAAGCGTTCGGCAATGGCTGCCATTATATCAGGGTCTCTGACGACTCGATAGGTAATATTAAAGAAGATAGACGCTTATAGAAGGATACTTCCGGGTTAAATTTTTCGTCCGAAACGCTGGGTAACACTTTAACATTGTTTGTATATCTATACATATGAAAAATTTGATACATATAGATATAAAAATACATGGGATCTAGTGGCGCCCTCAGCAGCTGGGTATCTCATTTTTGGCAGGCATTTTTCCAATTTAAGAGTACGCTTCTATAAGTGTCTATATTTGTTGGTAATATGTTCCTTTTTCAGCACCTCTTGCACCTCTCGACCGATAAACTTTTCACCTTTATTAGTCTGTAGGTAAATAGGATGTCTATTATTACATCGTGATAAAATTTTGTCTAATGCTATAGCGACGCTTTTGCTGATTTTATCGAGAAAAGGCTCTGCCCAGGCAAACTTTGAAAATGCATCAACGACAATGAGAGTATAGCTGTACGTATTATTGTAGGTTTTAAGTGATCTAAAGTCAGCTTCCCATACTTTGAAGGGGCTGACAACGTTGTAATGTCGACGAGGAAAACAATGCCTCGCGAGTTTTTGTAAAGTATGTGCACCCTGACTCTCCAGTCATCTGGAAATCGTATTGTTATCAAATTTTTTGGGTTTTGCGCATTTAACTAGAGTAGCACCAGCGTACGCTGATGGTGCAGAAAGATAATAGTAATAATGTTCAAGATCGTCCAGCTTTGTCACCTCCTTCTTCTTTTTCTCCTTCTTTCTCATTGCTCATCTTCCTCTTACAAACTAGCTTACTCTTTCTCTTTCGTTGTCTTTCAAATGTACTTTTAATGCGTGTCAGAAATTCATCAAACGCAATTTTGTTGATCATGCACAAAACAGTAGTACCAGCTGCAGTCTTTTCATTACCATACGCAGTCTCCGAGAGCATGCGTAAAAATGCTTGTTCAGCCAGCAGTCTGTCGGCTTTTATATTATTCGCTATTTTTTTTATTTATATATAGAATATCGTGCTCTAGACAAGCATTGTCAAAAGGATTTTTTCCTCTCTAACCACGCCTGAGACTCTTTCCGAGATGCGTGCCAGGGCCGAGAAACTGGTAGCCTGGTAGATGCATTTTAAAGGGTACAGCTAGAATCAATCGGTCCATAAAAGTACCGATATTCTCCTCCTCCTTTTTCTCCTCTCCCTTCTCCTCCCCCTCGATCACTTCCTTCCATGCTTTCACATACGGTTTCATCTTAGCGGTTCGGTGCGACTCTTTATTGCAGGGGTTGATGGTATAGCTGCCAGCTCGCTTCCAACTTTTTTACGCTTTTTTGCACTTTAAACTTCTTTCTCCTTTGCGTTCGTTTGACTAGTAGCTGTTAAAGTTCAATAAACTCCATTTTCTGACGACTTCGTTCACTAAATCGACAATATTAGTACCCTTGACAACAGCGCCATCTAGCTTGATTATACCACGACTATCCCACTCAATATTACCAGCTTGCCGCAAGTATCTAATGAGATGTCTAGCATTGTTTCGAAATTTCTGCGGTGCCGACTCGACAAGCTGTTCGTCGTCGATTTTGTCATTATTGTCTGTACCCATTGTTGTTTCCGTTTCTAATAATGTTGTCTCGTTTGGACGCATTATACCCCCACTCCCATCCTTCTCCTCCTCTTTCGAATGTAAGTGACGCTGCAAGATTTGTTGATATTGCAAAGATTTTTGGCGCTTATTACCCGCAGAATGTAAAATTTTACTCATTTCCTCGTCAAGGCATGTCGTGGCTGTACCAGGTGTCTGAACACTGGATGGTGGTGTTGTATGATTGGTAGTTGCTACGTCATGCTGCTGCTCCCGCTGTTGCTCCTAGCACTCTTGCGGTATTAAAATAATTTTTCTCGCGTAGTCCATGCCGATAAAACAGGTTTCACAATTAGCCGCAGTAAATATGCTGATTTTACCACCAATTTCCTTCTTATCTCAAAACTACCCGGTTTAGCGAGTTTTCGCAACAGTGGTGTGACTTTTTGCAATTGTCTCTTATAATATTTGCTGAATGAAATATTTCTACGTAAAATGTTCAAAGCACACTCGCAAATGTACTTTATAAGTTTGGAATTTGCTTCGCGTAATATGGCCTTAAGTTAAGAAAGGTCGAGTTTACACAAAACATTTAATTGAGTCCCTGTACTTTTTAGGAATTAGTCTGCTACGGCTACGTGTTACCGACTCCATTACAATCGCACGACTGGTAGATTATTCGAGCGCGCACCAGCTTTTATGGGCTTGCATCGAGGCACGTAAACATACTGATGTTTGTCGAACGGAAATATACAAGTACGAAATCTCACGTTTTCAGGCGTACTCTACATTAGATAGGAATGCTGTGATGCTTGTGCCAAGACCATAACAGGCCAATTCGTTGTTCAAGTCATCCAAAGACGGCCCCGTTTTCGCATCGTACTCACCCACGCGACTTACATACACAATAGAATCAGTATCGTAATACAATACACGTTTACCTAGCGGATGCAATTCTTCGTAGAGTTTTAAACGCGCCAAGGCTATGGTATAAGCGGCTACGACAACGTTACATAATGGTGATGGCTCAACAGCCGATTCTTTGTTGTGCCAACTAACATAAATTTTCGTCTCATTGATCAGTAAAATTAAGTCGATCTCGGTCTTGACACTGCAGAGTAATTCAAACAATCTCTGTGGATCATCCATCACTTTAGTCTTCGGCATATTCGCTCATTGACCAAATTTACCCCACTATGAGTTTAAACAGAGTTTTGCTACAGATCTCAGACCAGCGTTATATTTTACTCGATTTTTGTCTAATTTTATGCCCTCTTGTGGCACAAATTCCTCAATATATTGAGCAATTGCGTTTTCATCACCGTCAGCACATTCCGAAGGGTAGCCCGATGCGTACGTTTCCTCAGCGAAAAATTTATCGATATAAGTTGGAAATAGACCACCCCGATCCGTTGCTTTGTTGTACTGAGTAATTTTATAAAACCATATTTCAAATATTTTTCTGATGATATAGCCCATCTGAACAGCTTTTTTCAACTCGTCAGCAACCCACGTACCGATAAATACTCGATCATCAGAATTTTCATGTTGACAATTTGCGATATACATTGATTCAGCACATGTTCGACACAGTGGAAACAAAAGCTTATTATGCATTTTAACGGGTAGTACAGCATGATATATATTTCGCAGTGGCAATACTTTGCATTTAATAAGACCTTCAACGTGACTTATATTATTTGTTAGACCCACCAGAGAGCGACACTCATCTTCACCTACGTAAAGAGTTGGATGACCAACGGGATATCGACCATATTTACAGATTTATGGATATAATGAACACACGTCCACGTATTTTATTTTCTCACCCTCTTTTGCATCGTAAATTTTGACTATTACCCGTACGATCACCGAAAAATGCTTCTCGAAGATTCAACGGTTCATGCCGATTTTGCGTCTTATTGTCGATATACATCTTCATACTTTCGTTCTGTGAGTACTCATGATCAAAATCACATTTCCACTTTTCGATTAGATGATAACCGTGGCTTCTTATTTTTCAAGATAATCGCGCGGTTCTCTTGAAACGTTCGTCCATATTTTCACCGTTTGCGATGCATGAGTCACGGTTCACTGTGTAACACCATACACAGCCATACAAATAACACCCGTGGAATTCTAAAACAAATTCCGTACCGTTTTCAAGTTCGCAGTATCCATCCACTAGAGGACCCTCGGGAAGTCTCTTTTCTTGAGCTCGGACAGTATACCGAATTGGATGATTTAGCACATTTTCCATTCAACACAGCCACCGCATCGCCTTCATAGACTGCTTGTTTGCTTGTCTATAACCACCCTGAGGTATGATTCTTATAGTGTCTTTTAGTAATAAATTTTTTCTATATACACGTATACGAGATGATGCGATGGTGGCGCACTCTGCGAATGGATCTGCATTAGCACATTCTATGAAGGTTTTGCGAAAGGCCTAACATGCTGATCGTCAAATTTTTACATCTGGTCTACAGTATTTTATAATCTCATTTCTAAAATTAAATATATAATTATTTTTTTTTTTTCATTATACCACTATATAAATTTTTTGGTGAAAAAGACCGCACAGGTGGCATTTCTCCAACGTAATTTTGATTGTCTAATGTGTTAAACAAATGAGGAAACGTACCTTTCTCGATATTAGCAAGACCGTAAGCTTTTGGTAGTGCAGCTAAACTCATGTGTAAGTAATTTAAGCTGTCTATGAATTTAACGGTTGAAATTTCCATTATGATTATTTTTAACCGGTTTAAAATTACATCTGGCTTTTCTCTAAGATCTGTACGTTCTCTCAAATGCTTGAGAATAAATTGCGCATCAAAACCCTGTGCATTGTGGGCTATACAAATAATTTTCTTGAAACTTTTTCTTGTTGCTAAGGCCAAATCAACTAGCTGTTCTACAGGGTCGATTTCAAACACGTATCCGCGTATACCACATATTTCACAAGGGTTTGTTATATTTTCATCATCCAAACAATAATTACATACTTGTTGTACAACACACAAATTTGGTACGTGCAAACTTATTTTTTCACCATCAGTACCTGTGATAATTTCCGATTGTTGAGTCTCAAAATCATAAAATAAATAAAGAATATTCTTTTTATTGGTTACAAATCCTTTTTTGCTGATAAAGTGTTCTATCGGCATTTTATCATTGCATATTTTGCAAAATATGGTATTACAATTATGTGGATCTTTATCGCACATTCGAACTGTTTTACTGCACAAACGACAAATTTTTATGCTCTCGCATACCGACCGAAAATTATCGAAAGATTTTGAGATTTTTTGATTTTCCAGACAAAGATTACCGTAAAAATCTCTAGTGCATTAAATAATTTTATTTTTTCCTGATTTATATTGCAAAGGGGAATCTGAAAACATTTACAACATTTTTGTGAGCATTTATAATTTTTTTGATGACTAAACTTTTCATTACAAGGTACGCAGTAGCCACGGCTGCCAGCTGCTGCGAATAAATTTAAAATTGGTTAGTGATGATTAGAATTTTCATAATACATTATATTTAAGGTATGTCTTACTACATCACCAACATCGTGTACAAAATGTGCACCATCGTAGAGTGGTTTATAGCCTCAATAAAAGTTTTGAAAAGAATAAACAACTATTACAACTCCGAAAAGCGCATAATATTCCTGAAATAATTTCATTTCTTCGATACCACAACCTGTTTCGGGTATCATAACTCTCGCAGTTTCGACAAGTTTCAACGCTTGCACTTTCTGATATTGGGCTGTGTGGTGTCTTATTCTAGTCCACCTGTCATGGTGAATACCACTGCGCATCTGACCACGTATAGCATATACATGAGCAGCGACTAGCGAGCGTGGAAGGCA
The DNA here is from genome assembly GCA_017163975.1 of Anastatus disparis. NCBI lineage: Eukaryota > Metazoa > Arthropoda > Insecta > Hymenoptera > Eupelmidae > Anastatus > Anastatus disparis. The sequence continues at coordinate 1,797,060 of JAFFSR010000238.1, forward strand.
AAGATTGTCGGTATTTTGAATATTTAGAATCAATTTCTTGAAAACTTATTTGTTAGTGAGTGATACCCGAGCGCGTCCCTCTGGTTTAGAAACAATGTTGACTTTCACGTTTAAAACATCATCGATTTCAAAACTGTCATTACTCTGTGCTACTCAAGCTAATTACTCGAGTGGATCTGTCGGTAAAAAATCACGAACCAGTCTAAAAGAAATCCATAAAGAATCGTAAACAAATCGGTCAGAGTTCATAGTTATGCCGATATAATCTGAAGGTCGCGCATTTTCACACACATGACGATATAAATCATTGATTGCTGCCTCAAACCACGTATACACATAGCATTAGGTGATGGAGGTAATATTGACACTCTTAATTGTCTACCTTGTAACTTAAATTGTCGGTAATATCGCGATGATTCTTCATGAATCGTAATGTGGTTCTGAGTAGTAGTAGTACCATCTCCCTGTTGAAAATATTTGTCTACAATATAATATACCAAAATTACGTGAAAATGTGTGATTTATAAATTAACGCTTAAGGAGATGTAAAACGGATACAACTCCTATATTCATGAATTTGGCTTATGTTTTCATTATATTGCAAAACTTGAGGAAAAGAAATGCTTTAGCCTGTAGTTTTTACCATAAAGATTATTCAGTTAAATTTTCAAATAAATTCATTCACTAGTTTTTCAAAATTTTAGGGTTCCAATATTTATATATCAAAATTTTTAGATTATGTACAAGAAATCTGAAATTCTGAGAAACTAATAAATGAATTTATTTCAAAATTTATCTGAATAATCTTTATGGTACATATTACAAGCTAAAGTATTTATTTTCTTAAAATTTTGCAATAAAATAAAAAGATAGTAAATATTTATGAGTATAGGTGCAGTGTCCATTTTACATCTCCTTAAGGTTGTATGGGCTATACAGTCTGTGTCAAAAGTTAGTTTTTTAGAAAATCGTCTATATTTTTCGGTAGAAAGTTATTATTCAATTTTCAGTTTAGTAACTTATTAGATAATATTAAAACAATCATTTTAAACTTTGTTTCATTTAAATATAATGAATTATTAAAGAGTTATAACATTTTAAAGTTTATAAATTTTACACAAATCTAATGCAATTATAAATAATAATGCCAAACTTTCAAAAATGATTCTATTTGACTGCAAAAAAGTTTATTTTGTTCAGTTTAAAATTTAGAATCTATTGACGAGGATGGAATTTTGATTTTTATTTTTTATTAAAATTTATTGCTAATTTTCTATGATAAAACAGTAAGTACCGTCTGAGACATATACATTTTTTCGCAGAAAATTAGCAATAAATTTTAATAAAAAATAAAAATCAAAATTCCATCCTCGTCAATAGATTCTAAATTTTAAACTGAACAAAATAAACTTTGTTGCAGTCAAATAGAATCATTTTTGAAAGTTTGGCATTATTATTTATAATTACATTAGATTTGTGTAAAATTTATGAACTTTAAAATGTTATAACTCTTTAATAATTCATTATATTTAAATGAAACAAAGTTTAAAATGGTTGTTTTAATATTATCTAATAAGTTACTAAGCTAAAAATTAGATTACTTTCTACCAAAAAATATAGACAATTTTCTAAGATACTAACTTTTGACACAGACTGCATAGCCCATACAACCTTAAATCAACCTGTCACTCTGTACCTAATCATTGAGACGAAATCATCGTATTAAGTGTATTCTGCTCGTTATTATTGGTCGCCATTTATGACTGTCTCTTATTATCACCCCACCAAGAGCAGCCAGGCATTGGTTTGAAAGGTGGTGGCGTTGCTGTAGTATTATTTTGCCCTTCCACCGCAATGTTTGGGGTAGTTTCAGAGACATTTATGACTTCTCTTACCTCCTCGGGAGGTGGTAGTACCACAAGATCTCTCGAATCAAACACATCTTCTTCTCCAGACAGAAGCCTTATCAACAGTTCATCCCCACTACTGTCCTTCATCATATTTTGCAGGTCTATAAAATTTATGTAAAATCTGCTAGTTGCACTATTTTTAACAAAAAAGTCTTATCCCGCGAAATTCTGTGATCATGAACAAAAAGTTTATTCGTTATTAATTATTGAACCGAAAATGATTTTTTCTTGCAAATCATGTTTTCAGATTTATTATTTTATTCAACAAAAAAGTATTTTATAGCGAAATTCTACGATCGTAAAGAGAAAAGATACAAGCTTTTAAACGGTAACAGAAATTATAAATAACTTACCTTTAATAACACGGTGATGTAACATGAGAAGCCTGACTTCTGACGCATCTTGCATCCCTCTGTTTTTAATACAACGACCAGCAATGTCCAGTATTTCATTATCATTAAAAATACCTCGCATAAACATATAAGCTAAGGTACGTAATCCGCACAGTCCTGATAAATTTAATTTTTTTCAATAATTCATCATCAGAGCAAATGTTTAGACTTTTGCGCCATATATAATTGTAAAATAATTTTATTTGTGGCTCCTGAACTAATGCTATATTTACAATATTTATCAAGACTTTGAGTAAATTTTTTCTAACCATCTTACTTTGTGTTGATCTTTTCTGGAACGTTGAACTTTAACTGTTAATCGTACCTGTCAATTTTCGCATATTTATAGTATGGTTTAGACATAAATTTAAAACTAGGGATGAGGGGTGACGAAGGGGTAGTATGTGCGCAACATTTAATATTTCAAGAGTCATCCTAATTTGATATTTAAATTCGCCAACACATGTAAAATAATGTCAATTTAGCGCGAATCGTGGACCGGTGTGCATATAAGTACGTAAATTAATTCAATCATAGTATAAATCAGAATGCATATAATTCACCATCATTTCGCTTACGAGTAGGCGGTAATTTTTCCATGTAACGCGATCACACTTGGGCGTGTTCTATATCGTCCACCTAGCTAATGTGTGTCATAAGTAAAGAGGCTTTCATTGCTCAACCTACATAATCGTAGTGAAATAATTTGTATATACTTACATATATTCTGCATATAATTAATACTTATTTGCATATATGCATATATTTACATACATTTAGTATTAGTGGAATAACTGCATAACATTTTATTAAATTATAATAATAATATATATAGTTATTGTAAAAGATATGAATGTTATGCTCTTCTACTTTCTGCTATCCTGATAGTTTTTATTATTTTTTTGTAATAATCTCTTGTTTTTCACATAAAAAATTTGAATTTCAATACATTTATCATTTGCACGTTATTTGCATATGGATAACGCATTGAATATTCTTTGCATATAAACATTGTGTAAGTAATGCACTTACTCATTACTACGTATACTTTTATGACATTGTAGACCATATTCAGTTTAATATGCTGAAGTCTTATTAAATTTCTACACGGAGCGAACAAATCAGGTATGCATCTCTACTGCTATAGTTCCGTACGCACGTTTTTCGAAATAGGCCTTGTGTACAAGCAACGATTCCATAAGGCATCGGGAAAAAGTCCGAATGCTCTATATACGTTCGGACTTTTTCCCGATGGCTTATGGAATCGTTGCTTGTACACAAGGCCGATAGAGCTTATAGAGCATTCGGACTTTTTCCCGATACCTAATGGAATCGTTGCTTGTACACAAGGCCTATTTCCAAAAACGTGCGTATGGAACTATAGCAGTAGAGGGCGCAAGGAAGTGTACCCGATTTGTTCTCTCCGTGTATATATATATAATTTGCATATATATATATATATATATATATATATATATATATATATACAGTTGTTCTAAGTTATATACGCAACTTGGGCGTATTAACAATGAATGTCAAAAACAACTAACCGCAAGAGGTAGAACAGTTATACTTCCTATGTTTTGGGCTCCTGATACTTTTTATCATTTTTGTATCACTAATTCTCTATATTTATTGATTCGATACCTTGGTAATGTAATGTAATGGAAATAAATATATATTTACATTTAAAATATAATAACCAATTCTAATGCATGGCTTATTTATCCATCATTTCCATATCATCTGCATATAATTTGTGTGTGTATACATATATATATATATATATATATATATATATATATATATATATATATATATATATATATATATATATATATATATATATATATATATATATATATATGTAAGAATGTATATATTTTATACAGATTTTTGTGTGCACGTGTATGTATTATGTATAGACATACATATTAGAAAGATGGAAAGAAAGAGAGAGAGAGGGGCTTATATATACGCATATTTTTTATTTATTTCATAATGATGAAATAGGGTAAAAAGAGAAAGAAAGAAAGAGAGAAAAAGACCTTTCTCACGCTAAAATTTTAAGTTTTGCAAAATCAGCACCCGTACATACGTCTTGGAGAGAGAGGTTTCTTACGTTGAAATTTTAAATTTTATAACGTCATTACCCTAACATACGTCTTTTTCATAAAATTGATCGCAAAAAGAGTCAGATTAACAATCTTAGCGTGAGAATGGTATGTGATTTATTATTAATTATGATTATTCTAACTTTATTTTAAAATATGCTTCTCAAAATACACATAATAATATTTTCCTGCAAAGAGTATCAAGTTGCTATTCATAGTGTAAGAATGGTATGTAATATTTTTATTTTTCGGCGGAGGGAGTTAGGCTATTAAGGGGTGAAGATTCGACTTCACTGTCAGTCTTCATCGAAACTCTGAGCAGAAAAGTTGTTCTACAATGTGGGTCTAGGTCAGAATGTGCTTCCAACAGTGATCAGCTAGTATAAAATTTTTTAATTTCAAATATTGTATATTTATTTTTGTGTGTGTATTTATTTGTGTTTGTGTGTGTGTGTGCGTGCGAGCGTGCATGTGCATGTGAGTGTGAGTGTGAGTGTGTGTGTGTGTATGTGTGTGTGTGTGCGTGTGTGAGCGTGCATTCATTTCTTGGGGCACCAATGTTCCGTCTCAACAACCCCTACTTCGCCTTCTCAGAGGTCATTGACCCTCCGGTCAGTAAGTTTTGGGGTGGTGGAGTGCGGGTTTGTTTTGACGGTTAATGGTGCCCCTATAACTACTAACTTTATAAATGATATAAAAAAACATAAGTCAAAATAAAAAAAATTCCAATTTTTTTAAGAGGAATGCATTTAGTATTAACTCACAAACTAAAAAAATACAACTTATAAATAATGACATTATGAATTATACTATGATAAATCACAATTTATCATTGTTACTATGGTAATGAGATTAATTCTACAGTCAAAGGCGCTCTTGAAGGGGTAAAATTATCGTAATTTCGAATATTTATATATTTGAGAATATAGGAGCGCGGTGGCGTAACGGATAGAGCTCTTGCCTTCAACGCGGTGGGCACGGGTTCGAATCCTGGCCAGGCACCTCTGACTTTTTTTCGAAAGAAAATTAGTGTATGTGCTACCCATATCGCGACTCTTAAGAAATCTGACCTCATTGAGTATCGGTTGATTGCTGGTCACAAAAGTGGCTGACCATCCATCGGTAGTCAAAGTTGTCGGTATGGCGGTGTCTGACAGTCTAGCCTGATGTAATGTGTTAAGCGGTTCCGGGCTAGGCTCCCTCGACATCTCCATAGAAAAAGGTTAATTATATAGAGGATAACAATATCCTTTATATATTAATCTTTTTTTTTTAAAAAAAAAAAATATATATATATTTGAGAATAAATTATATAATAGTTATTTTTTAAGATGTTTATTATAATAATTATCAGGATGGGCTAAATAAAACCATGCAACATTTAAAGTTATACATTAAGAAAAATTGTCTTTATTTACTCGTACAAAACTAAGCATGCAATCAGCGCGTTAAGGGTCGTGATATCGAAAAACCTTCAATAGAAAATTGCTATATTAAATACACTAAATCACAACATCCTCTCCCTTTTTCTGTGAAGAAATACAATTGTAGTAATTTCTTTTCTTTTTCTTTTACATAAGGTTTACGCAAATAGATTCCTAATAAAATAATTTTCTTAATTTTATTAAACTTGCTTAGTAAAAATACATTAAATTTGAATATAAATTTAAGATTCATATCGTTGCGGAGTTTTAATTACTCATCCGAATCAGTTTACAATAATCTTCTCGTTGTTTATGGCAGAATTGCTATTATTTTCGGCAGTTTTCGCATTTTGATTATTACTTATGTTATTGAGCTCGTTGCTCTTTTTGTTAATCGCTCTATCTAGAAGTGCTTTTACAGTGTCAATATCTGCGCAGAATACTCCAAGCGGGTATAATCTCTGAATTGGTCTTTTAAGTAAACCATTTTTGGTTTTTAAAATAAAAACTCTACTATCACCGTCTCGACCTGGTATGGCACCTACAACTAAAGCAAACGGCCAGTCTATACGCTTATGTGTGTCGTTGCCGATCAAAACGACCTCGCCTACTTTAATTTCTCGTAACTTATCTTTACGGTTTCTCATCAATAACTGGCCCAAATACTCATTTCTAAACCTTTTTCGAAGATCATTACAAATCGTTTGCGCGTATTCACATTTTTTGTTTAACTTTTTATGCTAAAGCATGTCGCAGTCTGGCATACCTATCTCTCGAATTTCTTGTAAAAATAGAGACGGTGACAGTGGCTGAAGACCAAAAAAGTTTTCGGAAACATATGTAAGGGGCCGTGAATTTATAATAGCTTCGGCGTCACATAGCGTAATTGTTAAGCTTTCGTACGATAAACTAGTTTTACTTAAGACTTTTTTTTTGATCGTTTTTATTATGCTTACAATTCTTTCCCACCAACCTCCCCACCAAGGAGCTGCAGGAGGGTTGAAATGTCTCTCAATCTGTGACGCTGTACTATGTTTAGCAATTTTTTCTTAATCTAAGCTATTTAACGCTCTTGCTGTACCAGTAAAGTTAGTACCATTATCGCAATAAAGGGTACACGGGCGTCCTCTCCTCGCTACAAACCTTCTAAGACATTCGATAAATGCTTCGATTGACAATGACGAGGTAAGCTCGAGGTGTACAGCTCTAAATATAGCACATGTGGAAACACATATCCATCCTTTCCCCGCCTTTAAAGAACAACGGTCCTGCAAAATCTATACCCACTATCTCGAAGATAGCTGCGTCACGTACGCGATCAACTGGCAAGGGAGGAGTTTCATATTGAGCTTGCTTTGCCTTTTGTCTCTTACATATTACATATTTAGAAATAACCGCTCTTATAATTTTCCGCACTGAGACAATCCAGAACTTCTCACGTGAATGACTCATAACAACAAGAGTTCCGTCATGCCCTAATTTTACATGTATTTCTTCTATAAGCATACGCACAATATTATGTTTATTTTCTAACAATATAGGATATAAAAAATGGAAATCATCGTTTCGGTTAAAAATCTTAGTTTTTAGAACAATCAACCCGTCATTATTAAAAAATGGTCTATAAGGTGTGAGTTTTATTTTATTTTCGCCACCGGACATAGTTTCTTGTAAAAACTTAATTGATTTTGTCTCTGCTGCATTTATTTCTTTTAGCGTTAATTTAAGTTTTTTTCTATCTTTTGAAGACAAATATATCATCGATTGTTTAACTTTATTTTTATTATTTTTTCTGAGTAATTCTCTACGATTTTTAAGGAAACGATTCATCCATGCTAAAAATCTAATCAATTTCGTGTATGACGAGAAATATTCATTAACTTTGAGATCAGAATCTGTAACATTAAGCATGTGTACTAACGCTGTTCTCCTAATTTTGCTTTGCACACTTTCTTCATCTACCTCGGCATTACTTGATGGCCACTTTGCTTTCGGTTCATATAGCCATGATGGACCCGACTCCCATTTAGAGTCTATTAATTGCGTGGCGCTGCATCCTCGAGACGGAAGGTCAGCGGGGTTTAAGTGCCCTGAAATGTGCCTACAGTTATTTATTTCGCTATTTTTTCTTATTTCTCTCACGCGGTTCCAAACAAACGTTCCCCATTGCAAATCACGTTTAATCCAAGCCAAGACAGTCGTTTAATCTGTCCAATAAGTAATTTCTGAAACTTGTCTAGTCAGTGATTCAACGACTGTTGATGTGAGTCTTACGGCGATCGTTGCAGCCATCAATTTTAATCGTAGTATGGTAGCGTTCTTGGGTGCAACTCGCGATTCAGCGCTCAAGAATCTAATAGACACTGCATCTCCGTCTTCCATACGCACATATACAATAGCTGCGTACGCAAAATCCCTGGCATCTGCAAATGTATGTATACTCAAATTGCCCCTTCCAAGCTTACGTGGCATGTCAACGTGTTTTAAATTAACTAGGTTATTCGCCCAACATAAGAATTCTTCTTTGCACTCATAGTCTATTTTAGTGTCCCGTCCTACCTTTTCTTTCTATAACTGCTGTAACATAATTTTAGGCTGTAAAGATACGGGGCTAGTTACATCAATCGGATTGAATACGCGATGTGTTGCAGATAATATGACTCTCTTAGTGATAATTTCAGGTATATCTAAATTGGAAATTGCTGAATTGATTGATATCGTATCATTAGACTTATTCCAACTAATGCCTAATACGAGAGTGGTTTTGTTTTCCGCTGAATCATTTGTATGCTCCCGTCCTCGTGAATCAAACCTACTTGTTGCCATAATAGCAGTCGATTCCTGAATAAAATTTTTTTACTTGTTTTCATCAACGCTAGTGACACAATTGTCAACATAAAAAGAAGTTTTTAATTCATCTATCGTTTTTATAGACCATCGCGCTCTTTCTTGAATTTTCTGTTTTGCAGCTATATTTAAGAGAAGCTTTATTATTGCTGCTAACAGAAACGGACTGCTCACGAGACCAAGTACTACGCGACGATGTTGAAAAATTATAATTATTTTCTCTGCTATCCAGAGAAAACGTAAATAGTCTCGGTCTGCTCTATTAATTTCGATTTAACGAGGATGATATGAGTTCAATTAAATTAGGGCCTTTTTCCAGACATTGATTTAATGATGGAAAGCCCTGTGCGCAGGCCGACGCATCAAAAACTGGCCTTATCTTAGTCGTACTGTGTTCTTTTACTACTGGTCGATGCGGCAAATAATGTGCGAAATTATTTATTTCTTTAGCAGGAACTTTTTGAATGATATTCATTGTTAGCCACTCGTTAAATACATCGTTATAGGCTTCGAATAAATTTTGCGCTTTGAGCTTTTTTATCGTTTTATTCAATCAAGAACGAGAAATATGAAAATTGTAGAGACCGGCACATGATTTTCCACCCACGGCAATTTAACCTTAAATCGCCTGGTATCAGTTAATCTCGTCATTTCCAACAAGAAATTAAGCGTCTGCTTGTCCCTAGTTGACTTTTTCAATTTTTTTATAGGATCAGTTATCCCAAAAATATCTAATTGCCATAAATCTTTTACACTAGCTTCTTTAATAAACATCGATGTAGCCATAACGGTGGTATCCTCTTTCTCCGTCTCACGCGTCAATTTACCTATCACTGTCTACCCGAGACACGTTTCCAAGGCTGTTAAATCGTTTTCTAAAGTATATTTTCTCCCAGTAATAAGCTTTCCCACTACGTCAGCGCCTATGAGTACACCTATAGAATTATCTTCATTTTTATTATCATACATATCCAATAAAATAATATTTTTCTCGCGTAATTTTCGTACCCAAATATCGTTCTTAATACTAGGAACCGTATCGCAAATTTTTCTTTGACTTAAAGCCGAAAAGTTTCAAGCGTAAGAATTATTCAAATTTTTAAGACGGATCAAAAATATATCATGTTTCTCACATTTAGACTTAACGCTGCCGAACAGAGAATGTGTAACTACTTGCTCTCTAATAGAATCTTAACCTATCACTCTCGCGATATTCTCACGTGTATAAGAACGTTGTGATGCCGTGTCTTCGATAGCTCTTACAATCGTTTCTTTCGTTTCCAAATATATTATAATGCGTAAGGTTTGCAAACACACTGACGGCAACTCGGAGAAAGGTGCTAAATTATTCTGTCGTATTTTCCTTAGATGCATTAGGCTTGCTTTTACGTTCACGACCGGTTAAATTTTCCGCTTGCTTTAAACCTTGGCACATAAATAATACATGTCGCTTAGCGCACCAATCGCATTTAACATGCACTCTACATCTTTTTGAAATATGTCCGCGTTTAAGACAGTAAAAACAACAATTTTCTTTTTTAATAATTTCTTTTATTTCATCAACATTCATTTTTCGCGCGGAATTACAATTTTAACCATCGTGATTTAACTTACAAAAAATACACTGGACCGATTTTTCTTCTTTTGAAACAAAAAGTACGCTCGCATAAGCTACCTCTTTTGTTGCGTCGTCCTTGCCTCGTTGTTTGCGTCCTTTCTCAGTCTCAGCCGGTAAACCAAATTCAGTCAGCGCCATGTCAATACGTTCTTGATTTTCGACTTCTACTTGTAAAAATTCCAATAACTTAGTAAGTCTGTCTTTAGTTTCAGGTTTACCGTTGGCATCTGCTGTCTTTCTCTGCCTGCTGCGTTGCCATGCGCGTAAAACTTCTTCAGGGAGTAAAGATTCAACTAACGGGTAGAGCATCGCGGCGCGTTTGTCTGTTGTCACGCCAAGCGTTTCTAACGCACAAATGTAAGATTCCAGTTTATCGAAAAGACTAGCTAACGTGGGCCTTTTACTTCCTTACCACGTTCTGTAATATCAGCCCAAGCAGCTCATGCACATAATATTCTAAAACAATATCATCACGTCCAAAACGGTTCTTGATGCATGTAATCGCCTTTTCATAATTTTCCGCGGTAGGTGGAAAACTGCTAACTAACTTGTTTGCTCTTGATTCAGGCACTGCTGCTTGGAGCAAATACTGGCATTTATCTTCTCTAGAAATACTTTTAGCGTTGTGTATTTTTTGGAATTGACTCCAAAAGGAAAGCCACTCTTTAACCCTTTCAGAACGGAATTATTATTTCATCATGAAAAGTTCTGATAACCATTTAGCGATGATAAGTGTTCATTTATTAAGCAATTTTTGCGATAAAAAAATTTTTTTTTTTTTTTTTTTCTTTTTAAGTTTTCTCAGTTTCTATCAAAGATATAATAGCTTAGGCCCTCAGTTTGAGATCGGAAATAGTCCACTTCAATCTAATACACATATTTTTTTTACAAAATTTAAAGCCACTTTTGCACAATTTCAAAAAAACCAAAAAATGTCAATGTACATTGTAATGTACATTGGTTCTGAAAAGGTTAATATTAACATTAAATTTAGGCAATTCGATTTTTGGTAATTTAGCTTTTTTTCTGTTACACTCGTGGCTATAATTTTTTGTGTAACGTGAGGGATGCGCAACAATTTATCTATTGCCAACTTCATCGTTAAATAATTTGTTTTGTAAACGTCCTTCGTTTCGATTTCTTTGAAGATGGCGTCATCTGTAGCATCTGACGAAAATCATTTCGCATCATATGCTGAGTGCGCAATATCTAACTCCGCCATCTTAGTTTCTAAGAAATGAAAGGCAACGGTTTTTTCTTCAATAGAACTCTGTTTATTGTCTATGGCAAGCGAAAATGCAGTATGTGCCTTTGTAAAAGCAGGTCGATGTGCTTTACGCTGCTTTTTAACCGCTTTCATCTTCAATTTCTACTTTTTTTTTATACTGAGTTCGGTAAAACATCGAAATATGCAAAAAAACAAATATACTCGTAAAATTCACACTGAAAAAGACTGCACTCACTTAAATGTACACAGTTTTTACAAAATCCAAGCCCGTCCTGTTACGGTTGCCATACAGTGCGTCCGTGTATCGCATTTACACATTTTATTATTATATTTAAAGAAATTTATTATAATGCCTCGAGGTGAATGCTTATCTGAACAAAAAAAAGGAAAAATCTTAGCGTATCGTGAAAGTAATATAAGTATTCGAGGAATCGCTCGAATACTTAAAAGATCGCACAATGTTGTTTTAAATTTTCTTGAAAATACTGCTTTTTATGGTAAAAATCAAAAAGGGAGGCCAAAGAAAAAGGTAACTGCACGGATTGACAAATAATAAAAACAGCGAGTAACTCTAATAAAAGCTTACGAAAAATTAAAGAAGAATTGCAATTAGAAATTTCACGCAGTACGATTCATAGAGTAATTAAAAAGTCAGAACATCTCGTAAGACAAAAGTTGAAAAAAGCTCCAAAGCTATTGCAACGCCATAAAGAGGCCCAGCTTGAATTTGCAAGATTTAACATAAACACTGATTGGAATAAAGTAAGTAAATGAGTAAGTATTGTACTAATATCGTAACAATATTGTGAATTGTGAATTGAAGTTTAATTTATTTAATTATATTTCAAGGTTATTTTCTCAGATGAAAAAAAATTTAATTTAGGCGGCCTTGATGGCAATCACTCTTATTGGAGAGATTTGAGAAACGAACCTCAGTATTTTCCACACAGAAATTTTGGAGGCAGAAGCTTAATAGTTTGGGGAGCTTTTTGTAAAAATGGGCTTTTACGTTTAGCTTTTCCATCTTGTAAAATGAATGCAACAGAATACATTGATGTACTGCAAAATCGATGTCATCGACTACCTTATTTAGATCAAAATGAAAGAGAAAATTTAATTTTTCAACAAGATAATGCATCAATTCATGCAAGTAAAGCTACAAAACAGTGGTCTGTTAATAATGATAATTTAGTTTTACTATGGCCTGCTTGCTCTCCAGACTTAAATCCGATGCAAAATTTATGGGCTATTCTTGTACGTACAACATTTAAAGTTACACACTAAGAAAAATCGTCTTCATTTATTTGTACAAAACTAAGCATACAATCACAGCGCGTCAAGGGGAGATGCGTGCGCGGAGGCTTCCCTGTTCTATCTAACTCGAAACTCGCTCACCGGGCCTGAATATCCCCTCTCTTCCTAGTAACATCAAACTTCATGTTTTTGATTGGTGAACGCGATATCGAAAAACCTTCTATACAAAATTGCTCTATATTGAATACACTAAATCACAAAAATGTTATATTTGTTGGAGAGAATAATATCAATAAAGTAAATTATCTTAGACTATGAAAATGACGATTAACTTCATTCTTACCCCTATAGTACAGTTAAAAATTGCTTAGTAAATATCTCTAGCATTACCTTACAAATTTCTAGTATTACATCACAAACAGCTGATAAATAATGACCTAATGAATTATATTATGATAAATCACAATTTATCTATTGTTACTATGGTAATGGAAGCGATTTCTCTGCTAGAGGCGCTCTTATAGGGGTAACAATGTTCTAAATTCGTATATTTATATATGTGTTAATAAAGCATATAATTGTTACTGTTTAAAATGTAATTTGTTTGAATGATTAATATTATTAAATGAAATTATGATGGACTATAAAAATAATAATTAACCATTTTTTACCCCCATATTTAAGCATCACCTCTGGTGGAGGAGTCGCCCTGATAAGCAAACTTTATCATTTATCTTTACATATTGACTCGTTATCAGAGTCAGTATTATCATCACTACTGCTAATACTATCTTCATTATCATCATGATTGGAATCATTATTAGAATCCTCATTATCAATGGAAACATCAGAATGCTTTTCTTCATCGTTACTTTTTGACGTTGTTATTGTGCGTTCATTGTCATCTGCGTTATCATTTGAATTCGCAAGAAATTATTTTTCTAAATTTATGCATCGTACTCTTGACGGAAAGGATATTTTTCCGAATGTGTATCTCAAATGGCAGCAATGCATATTTTACCACAGACATAAGAGAACTTCGAATCATGCACTGAGTTTCGCATCATGATTATTTTGTTTTTTCATATAGGTTATTTATGCGAAATTCAAATTATAACTACTAAAATTTTATTGCTTATATAATTTTAATTAACAATATTTGATTCTATATGATTATTGAACTGAGAAATAAAAATTTTATTTCATAAAATTATAATTCAGATCATGTAAAAAGAAAGTAATATTGTTTGTTTACTGAAATTATGTCATTAGGTAATAAGTAACGTAGATGCGAAATTTGCTCCATAATTTGGGATTGTCTTATGTCTGTGGTAAAATATGCGATGCCATTTGAGGTTGACATTCGGAAAAATATCCTTTCCGCCAAGGTTCTTCAGTATCGCCTTTTTGAATTTTCCTTTTTTTTTCTCTTCACGATTAAGGTCTGCTATTTTATTTGCAATATGTTTTCCCATCGCTTTGATTTTTTGTGCTACTCTCACTGAATCTAATTTTATTTCAACTGCCAAAAAATAGCGAAATATTCCTGAAAAAAATATAAAAGGTGCTTTGAAATTCGCATTTTTTAATTATGGTTTTTAGTTCAATAAAAATTTCTAAAAAATTGAATTTTTTCTTTATAATTTTAAGATGATATAAAGCAGGGGCCTCTCAATAGGAAAAATTTTTTTTCTTCTTAATCAATACTTTTTATAAAAAAAAATTTGTAATCAATTACTATGTTCATAATTTTGATTAAACTTTATTAATTTACTAAAAATATCTGCGTTTTATACTTGCTAGTGTTCTCATTGTATCAATTTCTTAGATGTTTTTTTATTCTATCAGTGACATGGCATTTTTTTATTAATTTTAATTTGTAACAAAAAAATCTACACTTTTATATCTTTGGTTAATATAAAGTATTATTTTCTTTTCTTTCTTCAATTCAGTTGGTGACCTCATGTTTTTGAACGTCTATGAAAAATTTAAAATATTTTTTTTTTTTTGACATTTTTTACTAAATTTTCTGCTATCTTATAAAAAGTCGCTGATACCATTTAATATTTTATTTTAATGGTTAATTACCTATGACTGCTCGTAGTAATGTAGGATCTAGTTTAGGCTTTGCTTTTTTATATTTCCCACATCTTTGGCCAGTTACTGAACTACCTTTTAAATTTCCTTGGCTAAAAATACTTTCAGTAATATGTCGAACGAACCCAGAAAATTCTGATCCTTTTTTATCTTTTTGAACGTACGTATACGTTCTATTTTTGGCGTTGTCGTATTCGATCTTGGATAAATAAATATCAATAATGTATCTACAAATAGATTACAAAACTATATTAACCCTTTCAGAACCAATGTACATTACAATGTACATTGACATTTTTTGTTTTTTTTGAAATTGTGCAAAAGTGGCTTCAAATTTTGTGAAAAAAATATGTGTATTAGATTGAAGTGGACTATTTCCGATCTCAAACTGAGGGCCTAAGTTATTATATCTTTGATAGAAACTGAGAAAACTTAAAAAGAAAAAAAAAAAAAAAAATTTTTATCGCAAAAATTGCTTAACGGGATGTCGTAGTTGTTGGAATCGAGTTTTGCTTTTTTTATCTTACTTTTTTTATCTTACTTTTAAATTCACTATTTGGACAAATATAATGACTTGTCCGCGCTAAAACTATATTAATACAATAATTTTTGTTAAATTAAAAATTCAATTTAGCTTCATATTTTTTTATGAACTTTGAATGAAAATTAGATATTAAGCTCGATAAACCTAACCTCAAAATAGTATATATCGAAAGTTTGTTTATAACTTTTTATGTATATTATTTTGATAAATTTCTTGACTTGTCCGCGCTAAGGATTAATCTTACGAATTTTCTTTCTGAAGTGAAAGAATTTGATTTGACGCACTGTTTACTCATGAACTTTGAATAAAAATATTATTAGGAGGAGCAGAACTACGATATCCTCTTAATAAATGAACACTTATCATCGCTAAATGGTTATCAGAATTTTTCATGATGAAATAATAATTCCGTTCTGAAAGGGTTAATCACATTCGAAAAATCTTATGATATATAAAACTATCTGAAAAATACACTAAAATCTTATTTACAAGTGTTTGAGTTACAAAGCTCACAATTTTTTTTATTCATTTCATATTTGGTAAAAGAAATAATTTATTAATCAATATGAATCATTTGTGGATTTATTAATATTATTAATTTATTTTTTTTTAAATTGCCAAATACTTATAATCTTTTAAGAAAGAGATAAAAATTTAGCTTACCGTATTATCACTTGGTCTAAGGTATCCTACATTAGCATCACCTCTAGCAATATTTTAAAAAGGGTTGATATCTCGACTAACTATTAATTATAAGACATGATTATTTTATGACTAACTAGGAGAGTGTCATACCTCCGGATCACGGATTTTGTTTAAACTTCGGGATAAGTTTTCAGATGATAAGATATGGAAAAAGCTAAAGTTATAGTCATAAATACTCAATATTTCCCTAGTTACAGGCAATTAAAGAAAATCACTAAAAAAATTACTAGATTTTTAAACGCATATAGTTTTTTAGTATTGATAGCTAGAAGCTTGAAACTTTTTTTAAATTAAAGCTAAGCTGAAATCCTTTCGAAACAGTAGTTACAGCATATCAAAATATTATTTTTTCTCAAAGTTAGAGCGTAATAAAGATTGGACCTGATTTCAGCTTTTATGTTTTAAAAAGAAAATTCAGGTCCAATCCTTACTACGCTCTAACTTTGGGAAAAAATAATATTTTGATATGCTGTAACTACTGTTTCGAAAGGATTTAAGCTCAGCTTCAATTTAAAAAAGTTTCAAGCTTCTAGCTATCAATACTAAAGAACTATATGCGTTTAAAAATCTAGTAATTTTTTTAGTGATTTTCTTTAATTACCTGTAACTAGGGAAATATTGAGTATTTATGATTATAACTTTAGCTTTTTCCATATTTTATCATCTGAAAACTTATCCCAAAGCTTAAGCAAAATCCGTGATCCGGAGGTGTGACACTCTCCTAGTAAGATATAAGATAGTGTAGTGGCATTATATGATATGAAAGACTTACCTTATTCATTAAGCTTTTCATAAATTTTCATCTGCAATTCCGCATTTACATTCTGCCACTTTTTTATTTCTTTCTGCTTTTTTATTATAATATTCCTATATGATTCTATATTTTTCAAAGCTTCTGACAACTTATGTTCCATTTCTTTTAATTTGTTTTTAAGTTGTACAATTTCTTTTTTATTTTTTTTCTAACTTTTTTGTGAAATTTTCGTCTCTTTTACGGATTTAAAAATTTGACTTGATTGAAGTAATTGAGATTCTGATAAATAGTTTTGTTGATCTTCATCGTTTTCAATATTAGGATTGTTTTGATTGTTTTGATCAATTTCGCCAAAATTTTCCACAATCTTTAGGTTTGTTGCATTTAAAATTTTACTTTTATCAGCTGAACTGTTAGAATGTTTGGAATTCTTTTGAACTTCGTTTAAGTCTGTGATTATCTGGAAAAACATTTATTTGAATATATTAATTATATTACTTATTTCAATTTCATTTTTTGCTTTCCTTTCCTTGGATTTCCTACAAAAATTCTTTGTTTTTTTGCTACTATTTTCTTTCGTTTCATCATTTTATATTTTTTTTAAGAAATGAATTTTGAAGTTCAGGAGAAATTGTAGACTGCATCAGTTCGTTCTGCAAAAAAATTTCAATTATAATAAAAAATTTTAAAATAAATCAAGAAATTCTAATTCATATATTGTCATTAATATAAATATATATTTCATATTTTCTAATTTATTTAAGTTAAAAAATGATGATATTTCATTGAAAAATGTAAAAGACTAATTGAAATTTATTGATGCTCTATTATTACTACCATCACTATGATTATTATTAGTATTAATATTATTACTATCATTATTTTTATTATTTGAATTTATCTTTCAAAAATTAACAAAAAATTTGAGTGTAGTATGCAGTTTCTGAAACTTCATACTCTTAAAGCCATTAATGTTTTATAGTTTTCAGTCCAGCAGGTATATTTTTCTCTATTAAAAAAAGCGCGGCTGCCCTAGTAGAAATCGGTTTTGCTAATAACTCTTATAAATAGTTTAGTTTGAGACAGAAGTAGCGGTTATTTGCAGTTAATAGCAGTTATCATCAGTTATTAGCAATTATTAGCATTCATAAGCGGTTATTTGCTATTTCATTAACAGTTATTAGCAGTTATTTGTGTTTATTTACAGTTTTTTGCAATTTCTTGCAATTATTTACAGTTATTAACAATTTTACGCCTTATAAAAAAATTTTTAATTTTTTATATATAGGAAAAAATTTCCAAGACAATAAATTCTTATGGATAACTATTATTAACTATAAATAACTGCAAGTTTCTGCAAATAACTACAAAAATCAGTAAATAATTGCAAATAAGTGCAAGAATCCGCAAATAACGGTAAATAACTGCAAAAATAAAAAGATAACTGCAAAAATAAAAAAAATAGCTGCAAAAATAAAAAAATAACTGCAAATAACTGTTACTATTATCTTAATTTTTAAAAATTGTATTGTACAAAATTGTTGTGCTTACAAATGTTAAGAGGCGGTCGGAACCAAATCGGTGACTTAGTTCGGTGCTTGTAATAAATGCTTGTAATAATTTATTCATTTATTAATATGGTAAAAATATAGTCATTTCCTCTAGTCATGTATATAAAGAATAATTTAAAATATTTAAAGCCACAAAAATATACAAAATATTGTTATAAAGCGAAAAATGTCACCTAACAATCGACACGACAGTTTTTTGCATGCGGTATATGTCAAGTCAGTTTGATATTTGTAATAAATGCTTATAATAATTAATTTACTTATTCATATGGTAAAAATATAGTCATTTCCTCTAGTCATGTATATAAAGAATAATTTGAAATAGTTTAAGCCATAAAAATATACAAAATATTATCGTAAAGCGAAAAATGCTTACTTGATATATACCGCAAGTCACCGATTTGGTTCCGACCGCCTCTTAATAACTTTTAATAACTGCAAATAACTACTATTAACTGCAAATAACCGCTACTTCTGTCTCAAACCAAACTATTTATAACAGTTATTAGCATTTGCTTGCAGTTATTAGCAAAACTTATTTCCACTAGGGTGGTCATAGAAATAAATAATGCATTATTTTCGAAATAAAATTTTTTCAGCTCTTACTGATAGAAAATTATAAAAAAAATGCTACATACTGCTAGTGAGATTCATAATTATTCGGTAAGAATGTTATCTACTCATGAACCGTGTTGTCCATTACTAATGCTTTGCGTTTGATTTCATTGATTTTCAAAATAATATAATTTTTTATTTTTGTCACTTTCTGAATGTGCTTAATAGTAGGTTGATCAGTTCAATTGAGATCATTTTTTGCAATCAACCATTGATAATAGCAAATATAACATTCATCACCTGCTTTTATAAAATAATGCATTTCGATAATTTTTCCACACGTAGTCTCGATCACAGTATCATTTGTTTTTATTACTCGTGTATATTTAATGGTATGAAAAGATGATGATTTATAAATATGTGGGAACACGTATGTGTGTTCCCGTATTGCGCTTGCGCAAGCCGGCTTCACTGCCGTGGAAGACGAAGCATCCATGTTGCGAGTCAGCAGCGTCTGAACTCACACTGAAACAAGTTCAGCGCAGTCGCTTGTTAAATAAAAAAGAATCAACATCTATTTCTTTCTGTTATAGTTCTTCTTCCTTTCCTTCACGCATTCCTGGTTTATTGGGGCTAGGATTTATTATTATAATCGGAGTCAGATAATAATCATTATTACCATCATTACCAACTGCACTATTTCCCATATTGGTGACAGGATGTAGAAGGAAGAAGCGTCGGTAGCGGTCATTGTGACTACCAAACAAAAATTACATAATTTTTCTTCAAGCGCTGCTTTTTCATCGCTGTCCTTTTTACTGCTGTTCTTTTCATCGCTGCTTTTCATCTCCAACATCTTTGAGACATCAACTTCAGCAACATCAAGTCTACATCTTGAGAAACCAGTAAAAGGTATTTATTTAGTGCGCGCGCGTTAAAATTCGCTTCATTGCGTGCCGTTAATTAGTATTTGCGCGTTAAATCAAATTACAATACAAGATATATCGTATTCAGTATTATTACATTTTTTTTCCATGTTAAGAAGGGGCCGAACTATCTGTCTTTGTCTAATAGCGTTTTTCATCATTTATGTAAACACTATCCGGTATATCAAGAAAAAAATAGCAGCCCCCGCTAGATATTAGTATAATAAGTAAATTTTGTAATAATAACCAAATTTTTTCACTGCGTAGTTTTTGAATAATTAGAGACCTACCAAAAGAAGATAGGTTATATTCTAGATTGCTAGTAGGTCTCTAATTAGTCAAAAACTATGCGGTGAAAAATTTGGTTGTTATTACAAAATTTACTAATTATACTAATATCTAGCGGGGGCTGCTATTTTTTTCTTGTTATACCGGATAGTGTTTACATAAATGATGAAAAACGCTATTAGACAAAGACAGATAGTTCGGCCCCTTCTTAAAAGCGCTTGAATGTAATGATAAAATAAGTGAAAGTGCGTAAAAAAGAAATTAAGAAAATTCGATATTGAATTTCATTTGGCGTCCATGTTGGCGTCGCATATATATACATATAGAAATACGGTTGCGCAAGTGAGATGGTAGATGTTGTTATTGCTTGATTAGTCGCGTTATACAAGGACTTTATACACGTGACATAATCGGTAAGAAAATTTGAAATTTTGGATTTTTAATGACGACTTCCAGGACGCCGCGTGCCTTCGCTGTTCAAGAAAAGCGTTTGCGTTGGAGCAAATATTTTAGACGGCTGCAGTTGGTTGTATTTATAGCTTTTAATTAAGATTATTTTTCAATTAAAAATTTAAATTTAATTATTTTTGCTTTTTTGATTTTTTGAATTTTTTTATAAAACTTTTTCAATTTAAGTCAATAAAATTAGTTTTTTACATTAAATAAAAATAATATTTTTAGAAAAATTTTACATGTTTAATAAATTTCATATTTTGAATTAATTTTTCACGTTTATTAAGTAAATTTTTCATATGCGTTTGCAACCAATTGGCAGCAGGGAACGCGGGAGGTATTGCCTGTTTCCGTGTGTGTTAAATGATATTTTTTACATGATCGTAATTTAACATATAATATTTTGCTAAACGTGCTCTGAATGACTGCAGGCAGGCTCTCCTTCTCGCCTTCTCGCTAAGACGTAGCGTGCGACCAGTCCGATTTCGTTAGTTTTTCATATTTTAGCTAGATTAAGTGCGTGTATCGTTTATATTGTATCGTTGGTAAGTGAACCAGTAAAAATTGGACTAAGAGTAAAGTTTATTTTAACATTTTTTAATGCAAGCGTTTGGCTGTTGCTGTAGAGCTTCGCTGGTCGGTCACGCTGGCATTTGAGGTGATGACCTTATTCGCTGGTGTGAATCGTATTGGTGGGTTTTGCGGTTCATCAGACATTTGTAAGTGTTATGTGTAATTGTAGTGATTGTTTTAATTTATTAAAGTTAATGTAAATAATATTGGTCCAGAGTTTGCTTTACGCCCCTGTGTGAGTGTGTGTACGCAAGAGTGTGTCATTAAGAATTGTGGCGTGGCGTGTCAGATTAATTGTCAGTGTGGGTTCTGAGCGCAGGAGTGTTTTTATGCGTTTTTATAAGTGATATACCGAATATTAAGCATTCACCTCCCCATCAGTTTTCTCGAACTAGAAGTAATACAGTTTATAACATGATGGCTCCACCTGTTAGCGAAGGTGTTAATACCAGCGTCGAGAACACAGTTCAGGGAAGTTTAGGGAATAATAATAGTGATAATAGACCACAAATAACCGATGATAATAGTCCGACAAACGCTGACAGATTGGCTTTAATCGAAGAAAGACTAGTCACGGTCACGGACGCGTTACAGACCCTCACGCAGGCTGCTGCTAGCCGAATTATTAATAACCAAAGCATTAGAGCGAGTAACCAGGTAGAGTCTACACCTCCGACTCAGCCCCCTAGTAATTTTAACGTTTTTGGCGATGGTATCGTTACAACGGCAACAAATTATGCCGTTTCTGCTCAGGCCAACGGCCCATCCGTTTTTACGAGCGCTGGATCTGTTCCTTTGGTGCCTGCTCCGACCTTCCCAGAGGGGTCACCACTAGCGTCTTATGGACAAAGTTCTGGCAACAGTACAGCTGCAAAATTTAAGTTTTTGCCTATTTGGAAAAATCCCATTGACACGTGGTTCTTCCTGTTGGAACAGCAGATGAGCAGAGCAAAAATTAACTCCGATGAGGACAAGTTTTGGGCTTTATTCTTTAACATCGGTCAAGACGAGGCTCATTTATATGAACATGTTATCGAACATGCTGTTGAGGGCGAAATATATACAAGATTGAAGCAGGCTATCATTAAACGTTATGCTAAGTCTGACAATGAAAAACTTAATTCGTTGTTGGCAGACGTACAAATGGGCACAGATAGTCCAATAGATTTCTTTCATAAATTGATAGACGCTGCCGAGATTTAGTTCCGAGATCAACAGTCCTCAAAGTGTGGAAAAATCGTTTTCCTAAGAAAGTTATATCTTATCTAGGCCCAAACGCCGAATTATTAACAGAACAGATGCTCATCCAGCAAGCACAGAGTGGTTGGGAGTTCTTTGGCGGCAGTAAGAAAGTAGTTTGCACGATTGAAGTACCAGATAGCGATGCCATGGCCGAAATAGAGGCTAGGGTCGAAGCCTTAGAAAAAAAATACGAATAAACGCTAGACTGCCGATTCTAGTAACAACAAAAATTACAGAAACAACAAGGTTCGACGTAGACATAGTAACATGGATAGTAAGATCCCAGAAGAACCGAGCGAAGATTTTACCTGCTGGTACCACCGTAAATTTGGTAATAAGGCTTTCAAGTGCTACAGCACTTGTAAGAGATACAAGGAATTTATGTCGAAAAACTCCAAAAACTCTAATCATAATAAGAAGAAGCCCCAGCAGGGAAACGAGTAAGTACTGCTGTAGCGGAGGTATCTGCAGGAGAAAACGAGGAATCGGCACACCTCCACATCAGAGATTTAATTAGTAAAAAGTTGTTTTTAATAGATACTGGCGCTGACGTCTCGCTTATTTCTAGAGGTAATGCCAAGTTGAACCGCACACCTCACATTAGACTTTATGCTGCCAATGACACCCTTATCAAAACGTTTGGTGTGGTTAAGAAACAGCTCGACTTAGGAATTAGTGGACCAATCATTTGGAATTTTACTGTCCCAGATGTACCCTATCCCATTATTGGAGGTGATTTGCTCAAGCACCACCATTTACTTCCTGATTTAAAAGAAAAGAAGTTAATTGATGGTACTACACTGCGAACAGTCGATGCTGTAGAGAAAAGGGTAAAATATGTCAGGATCTCTGTTGTTGCTCCTGGTCACGAATACTCACATTTGCTTGGTAAATATCCAAAGGTGTTTGGTATCGAACAAACTGCACCATTACAAGACCGTGGTGTTAAGCACTTTATTAAAACGACAGGTCCATTCATCGCTCAGCGAGCAAGACGCTTATGTCCAATCAAATTGCAAGTGGAAAAAAACGAGTTTAAGGAGCTCTGCGACCAGGGCATTTGTCAACCTTCTAGCGGCCCTTGGGTAAGCCCGATACATATGGTGCCTAAAAAGGATGGCAGTTGGAGGATTTATGGTGATTATAGGGCGTTAAATCAGGTAACTATTCCTGATCGTTATCCTGTACCACACCTCCATGATTTTCCATCTTTTCTTAGTGGAAAATCCGTGTTTACGTCACTAGATCTTCAAAAGGCCTATTATCAGATTCCTGTGGCTGAATCTGACATACCAAAAACAGCCGTCATGACTCCTTTTGGGCTCTATGAGTACAAAGTGATGATGTTTGGTTTACGTAACGCTGCGCAAACGTTTCAGCGATACGTCAACAGGGTTCTCGGAGATCTGGAGTTCGTATTTGTGTACATTGATGATATTCTTATTGCTTCCGCTAACGTAGAAGAACACAAATATCATCTTAGTGTCGTTCTTAAAAGGCTGGAGGAGTCGCATCTTCTACTTAATTTGGTCAAATGTAAAATAGGGGTTCAAGAGTTGGATTTCCTTGGTTATGAAATTAGTAAAGAAGGGTTCAGACCTTCTCAAAGTAAGGTCCAAGCTATTGTGGACTTCCCTAGGGTTCAGAACATTGACCAACTTAGACGTTTTATGGGAATGATTAATTTCTATCGCAGATGCATTCCTAATGCTGCACATACACAATGTTTACAGAGTCAACATCTTAAGGATTGTAAGAAAAAGGATAAGCGACCGGTTAATTGAGATCCAGAAAACGAAGCTGCGTTCAATAAATGTAAGGAAGATTTAGTACGAATCACATGTCTAGCGTACCCTGATGATCATGCTGAAACTAGACTCATTGCTGATGCTTCAGATTTCGCAATGGAAGCTGCTCTTGAGCAGCGATTCGGTGATGAATGGCGACCCCTAGCATTTTTCTCTCGTAAGCTTTCTCCAGCGCAGACCAAGTATTCTGCAGGTGATCGGGAATTAACAGCTATTTTTGAAGCGCTGAAACACTTCCATTATTTCGTACAAATGAGACGATTTAAGATTTATACCGATCATAAACCTTTAACGTTTGCAATGTCGCAAAACCTGGAAAAGGCTTGCCATCGTAAAGTTCGCCAACTCACATATATCGCCCAATTCAATTGCGAGTTTGTATATACAAAAGGAGAGAGCAATACAGTTGCTGATACTCTTTCTCGAATTGAAAATGTGGCTGAGGTTAAAATATTGAATATAGATGACGACAAAGCAACTGATCTCGTAAAACCTAGCGCTAGAGTAGACGCGTTTCGCCTACCACTCCTTTTCGATCTCAACTCGCTCAGCAAAAAACAGAGTGATGACGACGAACTAAAAAAGATCCTGTCAGATAAAAAACATCCTCTTAAGCTAACTAACAAGGAGAGTGTTTCACCTTCGGGTCACCGTTTTTGCTCAAATTTTGGGAATGTTTTCTGGATGCAGAAATATGAAGAAAGCCAAAAGTTTAGAGGCCAACGCTCAATATTTCCCTAGTTACAGGCCATCAAAGAAAATCACTAAAAAAGTTATTAGATTTTCAAACGCTTATAGTTCCTCAGAATTATTAGCTAGAAGCTTAAACCTTTTTTTAAATGAAAGCTGAGCTCAAATCCTTTCGAAATAGTAGTTATAGCATATCGAAATATTATTTTTTCCCGAAGCTATAGCATAATAAAGATTGAACCCAATTTTAGCTTTTATTATTAATTAATGTTTTAAACAAAAAATTCAGGTCCAATATTTATTACGCTCTAACTTTGGGAAAAAATAATATTTTGAGATGGTATAGGTGCTATTTTGGAAGGATTTGAGCTCAGCTTTCATTTAAAAAAAGGTTTAAGCTTCTAGCTAATAATTCTAAGGAACTATAGGCGTTTGAAAATCTAGTAACTTTTTTAGTGATTTTCTTCGATGGCCTGTAACTAGGGAAATATTGAGCGTTGGCCTCTAAAATTTTGGCTTTTTTCATATTTCTGCATCTAGAAAACATTCCCAAAATTTAAGCAAAAACGGTGACTTGAAGGTGAAACACTCTCCTTGTAAGTTAACCTTTGGACCAGATGAGACACCTTTGTACTGTGATGTGTTTGGTAGCAATATAAGGCCATATTTACCTGAAAGTTTGAGAATCGAAACTTTCGAGTTATTTCATAAGAATTCACATCCTGGCGCAAGGGTGACGGATCGATTGATTCGCAATAAGTTTGTGTGGCCTGACATGCATCGTAATATTGGTCAATGGTCAAAGCAATGCCTTAAGTGTCAGCAGTGCAAAGTCGCAAGACATAACAAGTTTTTACCAGAACATTTTATCGTACCTGACGAAAGGTTTACTCATGTTCATGTAGATCTTGTTGGTCCTTTACCCGAATATAAAGGTAACAGGTACCTCTTAAGAATGATAGACTGATTTACTAGATGGCCAGAGGCTATTCCGGTTAAAGACACTTTAGCGTCAACCGTTGCTAGGGCCGTCGTAGACAATTGGATAGCGAGATTTGGCGCACCTGAAATCATAAAAACTGACCAAGGTGAATTCTTCGCTTCATCAGACCGTGAACCTAGCAAGTCAGTGTTCTTGGAAGAATTTAGGGCTTATATGAGCAGATTGAGACCCGTGCCTGTGCAGCATAATAGTTCGATTAAGACCTTCGTATACAAAGATCTCGCTACCTGTTCACACGTGTTTATGAGGGTGAAATCGATCAAACCAACTCTTGACAGGCCTTACTCAGGCCCATTTAAAGTCATCTCCAGATCTCCTAATGGAAAAAACTTTGTGATTGAAGTCAAAGGGAACCACAAGACGGTAGCCGCTGAATTACTAAAACCAGCGTACGGTCTTGATGGTGAACCAGAGGAAAAATTGCCAACACCTGGTTCAGAAGCTTAAAAACACAAACAGAAAACTGTGGTGCATGCACAGGTACATTTGGATGACGTCTTACCAATAAACGATCCTAATCCTGCAAGCTTAGCGCCTGAAGGCGACGTTGCTGAATCAGAGAATATTAATAATAGCGTATGTAGCAACACACAAGCTGACGCATATGAAACATCGTCAGTGCAAAACGATGAACATGACACGTCAATCGCCCATGAGCAGCCTGCTGCCAGTCAGATTATAACTGATATTGAACCAGTCGTGGCTGACGTCTCTGGCCACAGATGGCTTTTAAAGGAGAAGCTAGCTCAAGGTAAATTTAGCTTTGTTTTCGTGGCTAAAGAGTGTAGAAATGACGCTCAAAGCACGATACCCATGGTTACCCATTAAGATTCAGACGCTTGGTCGATCAAGACTAGCAACTGAAATTGATTTCTTCACCAAGCATGCCAGTTATAGCAGTCTATCAGATTGGATTAATGAATTCAAATTACCTGCACTGGCTATTCCGAGAGTGGTAACTAATGGCGAATTTAATTTTTTATGATCAATAAGGAACATTATAGGTTCTTGGTCATGGAAAGATATGGCGTAAGTTTAGAAAAAACACTCCTTGAAGCGAACGGCAGATTGCCCTTGCATCAGGTCTTATCAATCGCGTGGCAGTTGGTCCTCGCGTTCGAATTTTTGCATAATGCCAACGTTATTCAAAACAACGTGAAGCCTGGCAACATTTTATTTGACCTGACCAATCAAGAGTAAGTATATTTGACGGATTTCAGTCAGATATCTAAAGTATACTCTGGACCTTTCAAGCCTAATAGTTCAAGGGCCCAAAAGGGTTACTGTATATATAAGAGCAGAGATGCTCATAGTGGTATGTGCACAAGACGTGGCAATTTAGAGTCACTCGTGTACAATATGATATCTTGGTCTACTGGGTCCTTACCTTGGACAAGTTTGCGTAGAGTTAAACTTCTGCAAACGCTCAAAAACCAAGCTTTTAACAACATTTCTGAATTTTCACAGAATTGTTTTGACTCGACCGACGTGCCTGCACCTTTCACTGAACTCATGGAAGAATTAGCACGTATCGGTTATAATCAGAGTATTGATTATGATAGGATTGGCGGTATACTCTTTAACAGTATGTTAGAATACGGCCATCTCCCTAACATTGGTTTGGGTTTTAGCTCTGAATATTTATAATCACGATTGTAATTTTGTAAATAGTACTAGTACATAATAAGCGCGCGCATATTTTATGAAACTACCAGTGGTTAGAGATAGGTGGACTATTTAGCGTCTAGTTGATGATTGTTGGTCGATTAGCTAACTTACTTTTCCGTGTTATTCTGCAGGTAACATGGATAAGTTAAATAGAACGATAGAGGAGCTACAGCGTTTCAAGGACAGCCAACGATGCTATAACATCAAGGCAGATTGTTTCTTGGCTCTGTTGTGTTTGGAGGAGTACAAAGTGGAAGCTCAGAACATCGAGGAAGGTAGAAAACGGCGTTGCACGCGCCATATTGGACATACCGTAGCGGCCGACTATGTCTCCCACGGCGTCAGATGCCCTATTTTATTGATTGATAACCAGCCAGTCAGGTAATTATTCCTGTTCAACATATATATGAACACCACTAAAGAGCAGATTTCAAAGGTTCTTGTGGAAGTGGGTTGCACTGATGTCGAGGTGGACAAAGTTTTCCATAAGGACGGTAAAACATCAGCTATATTGTTATGTAAGAATATAGCCGCATCGTGTCGGGTGCAATGCGCTGCCGCCAGAAAGAAACTAATCTGGAAGTACGAAGCCGGGGGCTCTAGTAACATCTGCGTGAGGCCGAGTGAGGAGTCGCTGTGTGCACCGGGGGCGTCTCTCTTTCATCGCGTCCTAGACCCTCGTTTATTTCCGCAACAAGTCCTCAGCATAGTAGCAAATCATTCCATCTTGCCCTTGATAACCAAACATCTTAACGCAGAGGATTTCTTCTCGTTCTATGAAGCATGTCATTCTTTGCGCACCTTTTGGTAATTACCAACTTGATTTGATGCCGCCATCTCTAGATATAAAAAAGAAAACGCGTTAGAGTTGATGATCCATAATGCTACTCATTTTAAGTTTAAAAGCATCATTGTCAAAGCAGGCACTCAGAATGTAAATAGCAGCTTGCTGCTCAAGATCATCAACCATCAGAAGAACAGGCTTACATGTCTCGACGTCGTGGATTTTACGGGCGTGGAGGTGACGCCAACCATCCTCTACTCGTTGAATGATTGGTCGTCAATTAGAAAACTTTATATTGGATACTCGCATACCTTCGTCCACAAAGACACTAAGTTTGGTATGGTAGAGGAGTTGTCTTTCGCCAACAACAATAACCTTACTTTAGAATTTTTAAATGTACAACCCTTGTTGCAACTCAAGGTGTTAACTGTATTGAATTGTAAAAGGATCCAGATCCATTGTATCATGGATTTTATACGGACCAACACAACTCTGAGGAAGTTGTCCATGTGGGATTGCAGAGGATGCGACCGTGAGGTATACGATTTCATGTTGATTGGCCATGTATTCAGTTCAAAGTGCCTCATTGAAAAATGGGAGTTAGCTTTCTCTAATGAGAGAAACCCTTTAATCAAGTGGGCTTACGAGCCGCATCTGAAGCTATCATTCGCACTAAGATACATTAATATAAGTAATAACCGCGACCTTGAGGGCCTCGTAGCTAGTATTTTAGCTAAAGCTCCTTACCTAGAGCACCTGATGGTAAACCGCCTGAAGATTAATTACGTGCTCGATTTTTCCCATTCTACTAGACTAAAAACATTAAGTATGGACTATAGTCCATTTTTACACGATTCTCGAACATCTATTACGAGCCTAGATATGCAAAGTATTAAAATTTGCAACAAGTTAGGCAAAAAGAAGACTAAATATTTAAGATTAGATTTTTTACATAGTATGTTTAAGACAGCTAGTCAATTGCGCATAGAATTAATTAATTGTAGAACCGAGAAGTTAGCAGTCTCACAATCGTGTTTTAGTGTCTATAGGGTTTATAAATCGGGAGAAAATTTAATCTTGAAAGCGGATAGAAGTCGGGCCGGTCGCGTTTTCGCGGACGAATGATTGTACGCGTAAAATATGTTACCACAGCGTTGATCATGACGATCATTTACATTTAATGTAATTTAAAATATTGTATTCACCTTTGTTTTGTGATTTTTTCGTGAAACGACTGCAAATATTTTTATATGGACAATATGTAATTACACAGGACTTTAGTACGTAACTAGTCAAAGTAATACTAGTCTTTTATGTAAAAAATGTTAGTACAATTAAGCATAATCTTCAATTTTGAAGAAATAAGTCAATATTTTTAAGCATTGTTCCTGTCAATTAAATGCTATCAAATATTTGCTATGTTTTAAAAACGTTAAACTTATTATTGTATATAGGTCAATTTGTTTTCCTTTTTTTAAGCATTATTATTGATCAAGTGCTATTAAGTATTAACTATGTCGTAAATTATTGAGCGTCGTTTAAGACTGATATGTTGTAAACTAACTTCAAATATATAACATTAACTATTTGTAATAGAATAAATTTATATATTCGGGATAAATATCCTTTGCTTGTACTGAAAGTTAACAACCTGTGATATTAATATGTATTACCGCTTCATGGGATGCAAACGAGGGGCTATTTACTATAAGAAATCATTGACCACCTTCAGATGAAATGATTTGAAATCATTATTGAAATCATTTGAAATCATTGAAATCATTTGAAATCATTAAAATCATTTGAAATCATTGAAATATTTTATTAAATTTTATGTGCACAATATGATTACCGAAATCAAAATTATTCAAATTAAAATCATTGAAATCATTTGAAATCATTGAAATCAATGAATATTTTTGTATTTAGCTTATAATTTAAAATATTACCAGAAATATAATACTAAATATTATTTAAATACCAAATTAATATGAGCTGCTCTGATAAATAAAATAATTTTTGATTTTTGGGGAATAGTATCTATATATAATATATAAATATTTATAAGAATTTTTTTCTGGAATTGAAAAAAAATGAATGATTTTAATCATAAGCAAGACGCATCGCACAAAAAATTTTTATGTAAAAGATAATTTATATCAAAACAAATAAAAAAGAATATATGTGAAAAATGAAAAAAAGAAATACTAACAAAAAATTTAAATAAGATCTATAAATAAGTAAATAAGCATTATTTACTTATGTTTGAATTTCTCTCTTTGTATCTGTCACACACGGCTGATAAGTTTTACGATCATAACTCTTATGGTAGTCAATTTTTTAAACTAACTTTGTGTTTAAAAAATTTAATTTTATGTTATACAAACGTTATAACTAAAACTAGAATTCATAGGCGACACTCAGTTTTCAAATATTATTTTATCCTACTTCCTTTATTGAAGATAAAATTGGAAAAGAATGTATTGTTAAAAAATCCTCAATATGTTGGCTTCTAAGTAAGAATAAATTCGATCTCAGTAGTGATAGATTACAGAGAGTAAGAGACTCCGAGTTGCAAAAATATAAAATTATCAGTAAACTAAATACTACAACGAAAATAGCTTATAACAAAAAATGCTCCGAAATTCACATTGGCGAATGGTATCTCTTTAGAAGATTAAATAGAAAAAAATGCTATCTTGGACATGTAATTAATTTTGGATATTTAAAAGGGCCAACGAATAAAAGTTTGGAATACTCAGCTTCCTATGCATGTGTCAAGAATAACACTAAAGATATAGGAGTTTTATGTCATTGGTATGAACCAGACAATAAAACTAAAAACTTCTCGTTAGTCCCCATGGAAAAGCATGGATACATAAATATTGAAAATTATGTATCGACTATATCAACACCTACAATAACTGAAAGTGGGATTATAGTTAATGATGAGCTGTATAAGAAAATAAAGAATTTTTTTGAATAAATAAATGTAAAATTTAGTTATTTTTAATTGAATTTTTTAAAATATAGGTATTATTTTAATTTTTATATGATTCAATAATGACGATTTAGGGATTATAATTTAAAGTAAGCTTAACCTTCATAAATATTAATTTTAATTATCTTAGAATGATTTCGGAATTATTGGAAATCATAAAAAATTTGCTTGAAATCATTTGAAACCATAGAAAATTTACTTGAAATCATTTGAAATCATTTGAAATCACTGCCTACCATAGGCTGTTTTGAAAATGTTTGAAATTAAAAGTTTAAAAATATATTTCTGAAATCATATTGAAATCATTTAAAATCATTTTGAAATTATTTGAAATCATATGAAATCTGTAATCATTTTGACACTTTTTTTTAAGTGAATAGCGCCTCGGATGCAAATTATGTAATCTCGCCTTTTATGAGTAAATTGTAAGCGTTATGTTGTGTAACCCATTTGGGGGGGAGTGTGTGGGGACACGTATGTGTGTTCCCGTATTGCGCTTGCGCGAGCCGGCTTCACTGCCGTGGAAGACGAAGCATCCATGTTGCGAGTCAGTAGCGTCTGAACTCACAGTGAAACAAGTTCAAGGCAGTCGCTTATTGAATAAAAAAGAATCAACATCTATTTCTTTCTGTTATAGTTCTTCTTCCTTTCCTTCACGCATTCCTGGTTTATTGGGGCTAGGATTTATTATTATAATTGGAATCAGATAATAATCATTATTACCATCATTACCAGCTATACTATTTCCCATAAATACATCTGTTATAAACTGTGATAGTAGCTTTAAATTCTATTATTTTCATTATAACTTCCGAACCAATCAATATTACATTATGAAACCGTGTACAAGTTTCTACAATTGTTTTCGAATTAAAAAATGATTTGCAGTACTCTAATGACTTTTCTGTTGTACACCCACCGTCAATGATATTTTTCCGAACATATACGTCGAACGGCAACGTCGCAGATTTAATTCATGGCGTAAGAATGTTATTTTTTGTGCACAGAGTTTCGCATCTCAGCTACTTCATTACTCAGCTTGCGCCGTCGATAATGAAGATTTTTATAGTTAATATCTCGTGAAAAATGTAGATGGCAATTCAATCAATTGTTTTACTAATTTGAATAAATATGAATTAAATTTTTTTGCAATAATATGAAAATATAAAAATGATATTTTTCAGAGTGTAAAATATACGCTTGACTGTGTGTGCATGCGTGAGTGCGTGTGTGTGTATTTAAAAATTAAATAACAAGTTTTTATTTTGTTTTAAATTTATTTTGAATTACTTTAATTTACTTTTGAATTAACGTCAAAAAACTTGGAAATTGGAGCCCGCACATATGGAGGTAACTTTTCATCCAGGTTGTGGCATTACAACATAAATTATTATTACAAATATACAATTATTTAGATTACTATTGGTAAAATAATCTATACATATCAAGTGTATAAGTTATCGATTATTAATTTAAAATAAATATCAACATAATTATGTTATATACAAAAAAGTTATTGAATTAAAGAGATCTTATTTTTAAATTAAAGAAATCTTTGATTGTGTATATAGCTTAATCTTTTTTGTGTGATATTCTGTATTTGCGACATGCTTTTGAACAATGACGTTCCAAGTATCATCGTTGAGAGCTTTTAAGTAAACTTCACATCTCCATTGTCATTGGTGATTACTTCTAGTTCTGTGGTGAGCTCTCAAATTAGATCTATATAAAAATTTTAACTAAATACTTTAACTGTATTCGTATAATTATATATTAAAAACTCAATTTTTTTTTAATTTACTTATCAGCAAATGATTTATTACAAACTGGACATCCGAATGGTAACTCACCAGTATGGAGTCTTGGGTGTTCTTTCAGCACCTATAGACGATCAAAACTTTTATGACGATAAGGACAATAATGCATATTTTTATTATGTTTTGACATGATTTGACAGCCTCATTTTCTTTCATATTAGTAGACACGTAAACAACAGATACAACATTTTGAATTTTCATGTTATTTAAACACACAGAATCCAAATGATTTTCTTAACTTTTAGATTGTATAGGATTGTTTCCTTAAAGATGCAATAATCTTGGCACTTATTCTAAAGATTCAATATTGACAATATCATAATATGCCACAGTTTGATCATCACAGCAGCTTGTAGATTAATTTCCATTAGTTAAATTATTGTTATTATTAACAAAACAATCTATGTTGTCAGATGATTCTGGATGCCACGAAATATTCTCATTTTTTTAAAATTGTATCGAGTATCAATTGGTAAATTTGACCATGACCAGATATCGTCCATTTTAACTTGCCTAACTTGTAAAAAATATATGTATATATACATATGTTTATTTGTATTTTTTTGTACACTTGTCTATTTGCTTTAAATCTGAAATGAGATCATCTTTTTCAAGCTGTTCTTCAAACCAAGCCCACGCATATAGAGGATAAGTAAATTTCCATCCACGATGTGAAATTACAACATCAGCTAATTTGTAATTAGACAAGTCTTGCTCAGTTGAAATCTTTACCTTTGATATTTGTCGTTCATTGTCATCATCCTCATTATTTTTATCATCTTTGTCACTACTCTTATCATCAGATTATGAATTTTCCTTTTGTTTTCTTCAGTATTTGTTTCTTTACTTTCAACATCTGTTTTCATTGAGTTGGATTCATCTGTCTTTTGTTTTGTTGTATCAGCAGCTGTCTTTTTTTCTTCTTTTGCTGCATGATGAGAATCATGATGGACGATTGTATCTATTTCGTCTTTAGAGTCAAGTTTTTCATAAACTAAATTACTAACTATTGGTTTAAGTCTAAATTCTTTAAAACGTCTAGAAACTACCTGATTCTATGTGAAGCTTTGATATGCATGAACATACATCAACATTTCATTTCAATGAACCATGTCCAGTGCTCCTTAAGGATTCTTGTGCCTGCAAATGTTGAGCCCCCATTCAATTTTTGCTTCAATTTTATCATCACGACAAATTTTCTGCTATGCAATACGTGCGTCACTAGTCTGCTTTAATATTTCTCAAGCTTCAGCTAAATTTGTATCTTATTCACCTCCTCTTTGTTTCAAAATTTAATTATTAGTTCCAGCCCAATCAGCTACAATAAAGATAAATAATATGTAATAACAATTTAATTTTCACTTTGAAATAATTAAATTAAAATAGTGTTATTTTAATAAAATTAGAGAAATATATTTATATACTGATTTTTATTTTACGTAAAATCTTATCAATTTTGAAGAAAATTATTTTTATTTAAAAATTACAGATGAAAATTATAAATAAATAATAAAGTATACTACAATAAATTTTTACCTCTTACAAGAGCTTTGCCAATCTCATACGTAAGTAAAGCAGCTATATTTTGAAATCTTTGTAAGCTATAATAATTGATATATCCATTATCACAAAGAGAAATCATTACTTCGTCAATTATGAGTGCAATTGTGAATCTGTTGCCTTTAAGCTTGCCTTATTTAAAAGGTTCTTTCTCAAACTTAAAGTCTCCAACGAAAGATACTTTTTCTCATTTTCTTGGCACTGATTCATTGAGTTGCCTTTGCAGGACGATCTTTATTGACAGCATAATTAAAAATACTAGATTTATGACGCATGATTCTAGCTATTTGATTTAAAGCAGTCCATCACATCCATATTGACATTGTGTAAAATAAAATGGCAATAATCTCCTTCTCTATTAGACCACTTTTTTCTATTATTACGATTTCTTGATCCTAAAAATAGAAATGGAATCAGATATCATATTTTTTTTTCTTTTAATTATCTACAGAGCAAGCTCCATTTATTAGCCTTTGTACAAATTTTTAAAGTACTATGTAGGGCCCACTAAGCACACATTAAATTTTTGACATTTTTTCCTGTGGTGTCTGCCCTGTTAAAAATAATGACGTCTTTCCAATACGTCTTTGAAAGATGTCTTTGAAGACGTCTTTGAAGACGTCTTTGGTCGTGTCTTAAATTGGAACAAAATAAGACGTCATTTTTTTAATGTTCAGGAAATATAGTAACCAAATTACGTCTTTTTCATAAGTAAAATAATTTCAAAGACGTATTTTTCCAATAAATACTCATAGTTAAAGACGTAAATTTTCAAAAAAAAATTCTTTTTTTTCAAACGAATAACGTCTTTCCTGTTGAAAATAATGACGTCTTTCTAAGACGTCTTTGAAAAACGTCTTTGAAGACGTCTTTGGTTGTGTCTTAGATTGAAACCAAAAAAGACGTCATTTTTCCAATGTTTAGAAAAGTTATTCAACAAATGACGTCTTCTTATTATTTCAAAGACGTATTTTTTTTAATAAAAATGACGTCTTTTCTTACGAATTTTTATTTAAAAAATACGTCTTTGAAATTATAAAAAGACGTTATTTGTTAAATAACTTTTCTAAACATTGGGAAAATGACGTCTTTTTTGTTCTAATTTAAGACACAACCAAAGACGTCTTCAAAAACGTCATTTTCTCCAAATTTAGGAAAAAATAACGTCATTTTTCATGGATTATGTCATTGAAAAATGACTTTACAAGATAATTATTTTCCATTTAAAGGAAAAAACAAAAACGAGGTTAACCTCGTAGTTTCAACTCTTCGAAAAACGAAGAGCATTTGCTATTGAACAGAGAGCGTTCCGGCCTTATATATCTGCGTCTTTGGCATTTGTATAAGGGATCGCAAAACTTGAAAATCGCCACCTGGTGAGTTAAAATTAAATTGACGCAATCAACCATCAATTCGACTGTAAGTCACTAGGTGGCGATTTTCAAGTTTTGTGATCCCTTATACAAATTTCAAAGACGCAGATATATAAGGCCAGAACGCTCTCAGTTCAATCGCAAATGCTCTTCGTTTTTCGAAGAGTTTAAATTACAAGGTTAACCTAGTTTTTGTTTTTTCCTTTAAATGAAAAATGATTATCATGTAAAGTCATTTTTCAATGACATAATTCATGAAAAATGACGTTATCGAGCCGGGCTGTGGCACAGTCGGTAAGAGCATTGGATTCGTATTCTCGGGGGACCGTGGATCGAATCCCGCTCGCGGCTGTTTTTCAAGCAAGCACCTCTGTTGCATGTGCTTTGTTCTTATGAACACACTTTCGAGCTCCATCGTTAAAGGACGAAAAGTAACTCAGTTGCTTAAGGCAGCTGGCTTGCGTCCTAGCGGATCGGGGTTTGACTCCCTGAGAAAATTGGGAAAAACAATTTTCGTAGTTTTCCGTGGGAAAAAGAACCCGAAGAACGCAAAAAAAAAATACAAAATAGAGAGTTCCTCGGAACAAAAAAAATTGATGATGGCCTATGATGAAAAGTCCAAAGGCCAATAAAAGATAAAGAAAGAAAGAAAGAAAATGACGTTATTTTTTCCTAAATTTGGAGAAAATGACGTTTTTGAAGACGTCTTTGGTTGTGTCTGAAATTGGAACAAAAAAGACGTCATTTTTCCAATGTTTAGAAAAGCTATTTAACAAATAACGTCTTTTTACATTTTCAAAGACGTATTTTTTTTAATAAAAATACGTCTTTTTATAATTTCAAAGACGTATTTTTATAATTTCAAAGACGTATTTTTTAAATAAAAATTCGTAAGAAAAGACGTATTTTTTAAATAAAAATTCGTAAGAAAAGACGTATTTTTTAAATAAAAATTCGTAAGAAAAGACGTATTTTTTAAATAAAAATTTGTAAGAAAAGACGTATTTTTTAAATAAAAATTCGTAAGAAAAGACGTATTTTTTTAAATAAAAATTCGTAAGAAAAGACATATTTTTTAAATAAAAATTTGTAAGAAAAGACGTATTTTTAAAATGAAAATTAGTAAGAAAAGACATTATTTTTATTAAAAAAAATACGTCTTTAAAATAATAAAAAGACGTCATTTGTTGAATACTTTTTCTAAACATTGGAAAAATGACGTCTTTTGTGGTTCCAATCTAAGACACGACCAAAGACGTCTTAGAAAGACGTCATTATTTTCAACAGGAAAGACGTCATTCGTTTTAAAAAAAAGAATTTTTTTTTGAAAATTTACGTCTCTAACTATGAGTATTTATTGGAAAAATACGTCTTTGAAATTATTTTACTTATGAAAAAGACGTAATTTGGTTACTATATTTCCTGAACATTAAAAAAATGACGTCTTATTTTGTTCCAATCTAAAACACGACCAAAGACGTCTTCAAAGACATCTTCAAAGACGTCTTCAAAGACATCTTTCAAAGACGTACTAGAAAGACGTCATTATTTTCAACAGGGAGACCACTCACTCTTTAGTAACATATTATCTAATGTGTTGTCAACCCACGGCAGAGACAGCAAAAACTCGACCAGATATTTGAAAAAAAAAATATTTCTCACATATTTCATAGATTATGTAAAATAGAAATTTCAATTATTTAATTCTGCAATTTCTCCAGTTACTGTTATTTTATTAACTTCAAAATCAGTAAATCTTTCTTTGATGGTCCCTATAAAGACTT
The DNA here is from genome assembly GCA_017163975.1 of Anastatus disparis. Taxonomy (NCBI): domain Eukaryota; kingdom Metazoa; phylum Arthropoda; class Insecta; order Hymenoptera; family Eupelmidae; genus Anastatus; species Anastatus disparis. The sequence continues at coordinate 1,835,043 of JAFFSR010000238.1, forward strand.
CGGGATTTCCAACATACTCAGTAATACCAAGATTAACCTCTTTTAGTCTCTCGCTTACATCAAATCTAGCTTTTCAGTAATACCTTCTATCACCTCCTTTTACACCATGGGAACCTATGCAATTAAAAATTATTATGTTTAATTATAACTTTCACTTACATAAGATAATAATACCCAAACAGTAATGAATAGTTGTAAAATTTTTATTTTATAGATATTTCTTATTGAAATTAATAAAAATGTTCAAACAAATTAAATTATTTATATTAACAATTACTTTTAATAAAGTATAATAGAGAATGGAAATATTTAATATTGAATAACAAAGAAAATTTATTTAAACATTTTTTGTTATATCTATTGCTATAATAAGATTTGTCTTTTTCTGTGCCTCTTTCCACACTGAAAAAAGCCAAGTGATTGATCACTTGATTTATCATCTAATTTATCATCTTATTTATTATATGATTAATCACCTGATAAATCACCTGACTTTATGACATGATCTGACAGGTGATTAATCAAGTGAAAATCATGTGATTAATCAGATGACAAATCAGGTATTGAAATAAAATGAAAAATTAGGTGATTAATCAAGTGAAAAATCAAGTGATTAATCAGATGAAAAATCAGGTAATGAAATGAAATGAAAAATCAGGTGATTAATCAAGTAAAATATCAAGTGATTATTTAGGTATCATGATACATTCTATGGGTTTTATTTGTATCCATATTATATTTTTATTAGTTGATGAATATAACATAGTTCTAATAATCGAGGATTTCATGATAGAAATCAAAGATACAATCTTAAATGTTTTCAAAATCTATTGAATTATAGAACAGATGCAAAAACAATACATGAGAATATTTTCCGCTAGAGCCCGTAACCGTGCTCTCATGTATTGAGCACGCTAAATATGTAAAAGGATTGATTCCGTCGGAGGACCGCTCCTCGACTATAATCACTCGCTCCCCGACTATAATCACTCGCTCCCCGACTATAATCACTCGCTTCTTGACTATAATCATTCCTCCTCGGCCATAATCACCACGAAGAGGTTGAGGAGACCCGATACCCATTGATTTAAGCTACAGAATAAGTGCAACAGAAAGAAAAAGGAGGGATAATGCTACAATTTCCCCTCTGCGCAGATACAAAAGCGCCCACATGCACTAATAACTACAGCGACAATATAGAGAAAAAGAGAGAAAAACAAAGGTCTCATTCACACCAGCTATTGAGTCATGTGTTTTTGAAAACAAATTCATGTATTGACGTGCCTATAACATCAGCAGTAAGAACAGAAATCATTCGCTGTTAGTACTGGCTCTTCTACATATAAAAATGGATTTTTCAAATATGTTCACGTTATTAAATAAAAATAAAAATGACATAAGTGATAGTGAAAGTGATAATAATTGTGATGATAAAATATATCGCAAGAAGTATCAAAAAATACAACCAATTCTTCAACAAATAAAATACAAAAAGAAAAACCACTTTATATTTTTAACAACTGTAATATTAATGTAATTAATAAATGATTTCTAAGTAATAATTTTTGTAATTTTCAATAGTTCAAAGTAATTAATAATTTTTTAAGTTTATGAAATAATGTACAAAAATTAATATAATAAAATGAAATTTCTTGTATGATGAAAGCCCGGATACGGACACCAGAGCCGAAAAATTGTTTATGCACCATGGCCAAGAGTCACTTGATATGTCTGGGATTATTTGTAGTGAGGGGGGAATAGAATAGTCTCGGCTGCTCACGCGGCCTCGACTTTTCTATCCCCCTCTCCCTACAAATACCCCTCGACATAATCAAGTGACTCCCGCCCAAGGTGCTTAAATAACTAATACAATGCCGATATATTTATCATATCCATATCACTAAGTTTGCATTAATTTTAGGGAATAATTGGGTACATGTACACATGAAAAAATCCAAAATTTCAGACTTAAATATTACCATGGTAATATTGAAGTCTGAAATTTTAGCTTTCTACCATGGTAATATTGAAGTCTGAAATTTTAGCTTTCTACCATGGTAATATTGAAGTCTGAAATTTTAGCTTTCTACCATGGTAATATTGAAGTCTGAAATTTTAGCTTTCTACCATGGTAATATTGAAGTCTGAAATTTTAGCTTTCTTCATGTGTATATGTACTCAATTATTCCCTAAAATTAATGCAAACTTAGTGATATGGATATGATAAATGTATCTGCATTGTATATATTCTTATGTATTGTTTTTGCATATGTTCTATAATTCAATAGATGTTGAAAACATTTTAGATTGTATCTTTGATTTCTACCATTGAAATCCTCGATTATTAAAACTATGTTATATTCGTCAACTGATAAAAATATAATATAGATACAAATAAAACCTATAAAATGAATCATGATACCTAAATAATCACTTGATATTTTACTTGATTAATCACCTGATTTTTCGTTTCATTTCATTACCTGATTTTTCATCTGATTAATCACTTGATTTTTCACTTGATTAATCACCTGTCAGATCATGTCATAAAGTCAGGTGATTTATCAGGTGATTAATCATATAATAAATAAGATGATGAATCAGATGATAAATCAAGTGATTAATCACTTGGCTTTTTTCAGTAGGGTTCACCACCACAAGGCATAGTAATAATCATAAGAAATTACTAATCAACTGTAAATAAATGAATAAGTCTATTTGAAGTATTTTAATTACAATTTCTTTTATTTACACTACAACAAAAATAATGTCTGCCATTGTGAATATGTTGCCTTCAAGCTTGCCTTATTATGTAAGAGGTTCTTGCTCAAACTTCAAGTTTCTAATGGAAGCTTCTTTCAGGCTTAACACGTTATACATAAGCTGATGGTAAAAGCCTTGATGATCATTCATTTTTGTCATTAATAATTATCACAATTTTTTTTAAATATATCAAGTAAATTTAAAGTTAGAACACACAAACTTCAACTGTTATTATGATAGAACATGTAGCACTGCACTTTAAATTATGATCACGAGAACAATAATAATTCTCAATTATTAATTATTCAATTATGTGATAAAAATTTCTGTGTAGTATTTACGCAAGAACGTTATTTATCGTTTAGAAACTATTTTGACATTTTTCGCGGGATATTAACTATACAAATCTTCATTATTGACGGCGTAAGCTGAGAAATGAAGTAGCTGAGATGCGAAACTCTGTGGACGAAAAAAAACATTCTTACGCCATGAATTGAATATGCGACGTTGCCATTCGACGTACACGTTCGGAGAAATATCATTAAGAGGCGGTCGGAACCATTCGCTGCTTGGTGGCGCTGCGATCAGGTGAGAGAAAAATATAAAATATTTTTTATACAGCAATTTAAAATTTACTGAAACAATAATATACTTTTAATCTTGTCATTTCCTCTAGCCATATATATGTAGAATAATTATTAATATTAATCTTGTTTGAAAAGTCTAAAATATTGTTATAAAGCGAAAAATGCGGCGCGAGGTAGAGTCGACGTAAACATTAGCATACATCATTTTTTAGTATTGCTCTCTCTGTCGCACTAAGGGAAGGTACACGCATGTTTACATCGGTCCTACGTTGCATCGCATTTTTCGCTTTATAACAATATTTTAGACTTTTTAAACAAGATAAGTATTAATAATTATTCTACATATAGATGGCTAAAGGAAATGACAACATTAAAAGTATATTGTCGTCTCAGAAAATTGTAAATAGCTGTATAAAAAATATTTTATAGATTTTTCTCACCTGACCGCAGCGCCACCCTATATGTAGCGGCGAATAGACCCGACCGCCTCTTAACGGTGGGTGTACATTTATCATTTTTAATAAAACTTTTGAAAGTACACCAAACGTTAATTGGTTCTTTCCAAATTTTTCAAAATGTTCCAATAGAAAAAAAGAAAACAACAAATGGTTCAATGAAAGTTCAGGATTTCAAAACATTCGGAAAGAATCCATTAACGGTGAGTGTACATTTTGCCAGCCATTTCTGGCAATTGGCTTTATGGATCCGTTGGGAGCATTGATCTTCTGTAAAAATTTACCAATAGCATTTTCAAACGGGAAATCGGAATTTGCTCTCAATGGGGACACTTTTCGGATACTTTCAGCAAAGTGTAAATGTCTATGTAGATTGAATATCATAATTTCTGTATTAGACATAATTTTACACTCTCCAACAAATTGCAACATTTGTATTTCACAATTTTTAATTTCATTATCAGTTATTGATTCTTGTAAATATGTATAAATACAATGGAAAACGTGCATAAGGATGAAACATTTTATTCATTAAAATTCCATGTAAGCAAGGAGCACTTACGAACAACAACCATATTTTCCATTCTAAAGCCTTATATTTTGGCGTAATTTAAGAAACGGAAATTATGTTGTAAATTACAACTAAAATTCATATTTGCTATTCTTTTATTAAAATTTTTCAGATCTTCTGTTGATAATATTTTTTTCCAAACGTTAAATAATTGTTTTGTTACCCCCAATAAAGTTTGATGCATATAGTCAGGTGATAAATTCCAAAAAATATCAAACTTTTGAAACTCTAGAAGAATTGAATGACCCTTAACACCAAACTTTGACGAGCTACTGGATGAAATTACATCGTCAATGTGATTTTTGTGAGCTTTATGACTTTTTAATTCGGGATCATCTTGTTGCATTGGAAATTGCATTGCATGTTGATGATAAATCCCATTATGATAACACTAACTGCATCCGAAATACCCATTAAACTGAATCCTATTCTGTAATAAAGGCCTTGTAACTGTATCTACACAAGCACAAAATGGAGCCAACTTCAAGATGGAAACTTCTTTTGTCCAGTAATCTATAAGCTGTATTCCTTGTTGACCTAGTACATCACACTGTTCTTTCAATGCAGATAAATATAAGTTCATTAATTGTGGAGTAGGCTCTTTTTCTGTTTGATATAATGCTACTAAAATAGGTTGTTTAAAACGAATTTCACCTAATAAGCAATTAAGGTGCATCTGTATTGGCCATAAGGCTTTTTTAGCGCTTTTCCACTGTTGAGCGCCATCAAGACTAGAAGTTAAAAGAAACAGTTTTCGATTTATTAAAATTTGTTCTATACACTTCTGAATCAATAATATCAGTAATAATTTTATCTTTTGATGTGCATGATTCTTTAGTTAAATCAAACATGCGACTTTTGAATGTTCTTTTTATTAAGTAAAGTTTGTAACTGATATTATATATTGAAATATATGAAATAATTTTCATCCATGCTATTAATTGTATATTTTTTTGACATTTAAGTCATTGCGTGTTAATTTTTTTCTTTTCTGATAAAGACATCTTTAATACAGTTTCCTTACAATCTTCATAAAAGTAATGTTTTTTTATATTATCTTTATGCGGTGCAATGAACTTATCGAGCTTATACGGTGAAAAATTCTAAGTGGAGAATTCAGATCCAGCTAAGCATTTAATAAAATTTTATTGTAATACCTTTTAGCTTTAACACAACATCGGAAACTTTTAAATTACTAATAGAAAACATTATTCGATTATCATTGAAGATTGATTCCTCAATATCTTCAAGGGGCTGTTCATTATCTGAGGTATTATTAAAGAAATCGTTGACTTGTGATTCATCTTCGGATGAATTAGAGTCTGTGTCTTCATCCGTTACATCATAATTACAATTGTGTATGTTTTCATGTTTGCCAAAATTTTATGTTTCGAAAGATAAGTGAGTAATGTCTCCTACTGTCATTATTTTCTGTTTCTGAAATCGGCTCAATCGTTTGAAATAAATTGTTTTGTGAAATAGAGCTACCAAAAAATGTATCATTGGATATTTTAAATTCTCTATTAACTATTTCGTTACACACTAAATCTTTTACGTAAATAGGATTTACAATATCTGACATTCTATCTGCAAAAATACGACAGTAATAAAAATCAGTTCAATATAAAATATTGTTTAATTTTAGAAAAAAAATAAAACGTTACTAATACTGATGTATGAGTGCGCGTTATAATAATGGGAAAAATATTCGAAAAAAATCATGAAAAATAAAGTGAAAGTATCGTGATTAGAACCGAATACCGTCAGATGAAAGTCGAGAACGCCACACTTTAACCACGTATCGCACTGGATGCGACCAGTGTAATTAAACTGTATGTAAAATTATATGGCGGTTATAATAATTACTTTAATTGTACTAACTAGTCAAATATTTATTCGTAGAGTCTGTGTATGTTTTCGTGCACGCTCGCGTGTGTGCATAAATTTATTAGTATCGTACTTATAAACTTTTAAAACATTCCATATTATAATAAGATTATAGATGAGCTTCGACATGGAACTTTAATTACGTGCCTACTACTTTTTTAAAGGCGAAAGTAATGAAATAAAATAAAAAGAATGGTAGTCATTTAATTACAGCAGTAGTGAACGTAAAAAAATAGAATTCATTGAATCTATAAAACTTCAAAAACTGAAAGAAAAATATCTTTTATAGAGTGAACAATGTATTTTAAACTTAGTCCATTTCTACAGACTATTATTATATTATTACTTGTGAAATATATACATGGGTAATTCTTTCATACTTTTAAAAATCATGTTACTGCGTCATTTCTCCTAAATATGAGATAGCACATCTTGTTAGCAAATGTTCACTGATTTATTGAGTTATTAGAAACTAATTTTGTTATATTTTTAATGATAATTAGACGTGTCATTTTATGGCGGATGGGGAAAAGAGGTTTTTTTTTTGAAATTTAAATGTTACCAGGCCATGTAAAATGATAAATTACCGCTATAAAAAAAATGACTACTGCTTTTTTTATTTGAAATTCACACCAAAGCTTTATCTATACACATACTTTTGGAAAATCAAGAGCATGGGTGTGTGCCTGTTAACAACAGTACTTTCTGAAAGGTTATTAAAATGTTACCAAAAATTTATATATTTTACTTTTTTCTGGAAAATACGATGCTGTAAAAAAGACTATTCAGCGGTGACATTTTAAACTACATCAAAAGGTAATATTTAGAATCACAAAGAGAAATTTTTTTATTAGGAACGTGTGCCTAGTGTAGATAAAGTTCTTTGTTCGTTTGAAATTATACTTAAAAAACGTGACTCACTTTTGAAAATAGGTTTTTATCCACTAATATGAAAACCTAAGCTTTGATTCATCTTTTCTCTGTTGTGAACTTTGTAATTTACTATTTTATAATACTCAATGTAATCTTTAAGTTGCTTTTGAAGTATTATTTCGAGTATTCTGGAAATCATTGAATTTTTCCCGGCTATTAAATTTTCCAAATTTACATCGATTACCTAGTTTCTATCAATGTTTTAATTCTAAAGAGTTTAAACTTTAAAAAGCTCAGTTTTAGTATGTATTTAATAGCTTACACCTAGAACGTTGAGTTGAATCATCACTGAAATTTCTAGATTTTAAATTTAAAATTTTTAGATTTAATGTTTATTAAATAAACTAAAATATTTGGTTAAAAGGAATATAAGTATTTTTATTCGAAAACATAAACTACACAAATCTATGTCAAATTTCATACCCTAAGATTGACAGTTTTAGCAAAAATAAATTGATATTCCACTCACTTATGATTTGTAATCAGGAATCCCAAAAGCCATTGGGTAACTAATATCACTCAATTTTAATACCCGAATCGCCAAAAATGAATTTTCCAAAAAATTGCCATTTCTGGCATATTTTATTTATTACAAAAAATTTTGTAATTATTAATGTAAATTGCGTATTTAAATATTTTCTGTAACATATTAAACATGTAAAAATGAAAAAGCTCAATGGAAAATGATCTATTATAGCCCAAAATACTTAAAAAACTGATCTGAGATAGGTAAAATATTATACCTGGGTGTGATAATAATGAATATATTTAAATGTCTTATATTAAAAAAAGCTATCTTCAAAAGTGAGTAATGCGATTTTTTCTTTTATTATCATTTTAATATATCAACATTTAAAAAAAATAAATTTGATACATGTCTTCAATTTTTTTTAATTTATTGAAAGTAAATTTTAACACTATGAAAAATTTACTCGAAAATCTGTCTTTTGATGTTTGTTAAAAAGACTACCCTTAAAAGTGAGTAACACGATTTTTTTCTTTCATTATAATACGTCAACATTCAGAGAAAATTAGTTTTATACGTGTGCCTGTATTTTTTTTTTTTTAATTTGTTGCAGGTGAAATTTTAACATTATGAAAGATTTACCCTCATATACACATTTTTCATTTAGCACATATTAATATTAGAGTAAAATAAAAATGTTTTTAATTATCCTTATATACGTGATAAGGCTCTCAATTTTATCGGTGTATAGAGTTTAATAATGTATGTGAAACTAAATATTGTTAATAAGAATTTAAAAATAATTATTATAATGCAATTGTTGTTGTAAATAGGATATTTTACAGGAAGATATTGGACAGAATAAAAGGTTCAAGTAAACAAAATACTTAGTTTTCGTAAATATAAAAAATAGTTATATTAAAATTACATAGTAAATGGAATAACGTGTTTAATTAAGACAAAGATTTACTCGGCCGATGCTGAGTTTACGGATTTTCGATTTCAACTTTCTCTAGACGAACGAACGCTGAGTCGCGTATAGTCCACGCATGCGCAATTTGCAGCTAAAGTTATAACGCTTACATAAAACATATTCAAAATTCAACATCCCCCCACCTATGAGCAGGATGCTCATATATTTAATTAAGAATCTATTCAAATTTAGTAATCTTCTTAATTTTACGACCGCTTCTCGTTACATATTCTTCTTTTGACCAAACAGTTTTAACTAATTCTTTATCTAAAAGGTCATTAGAATTGTCTAAATTTTTCTTTGCGACTCCATTAGCTTTAGCACATACAGATTTTCATACTTCTAGATCACCATCACAGAGTGGTAGACTATCTAGCTCGAGCGGGTACAATCGCTGAATGGGCCGTGTTAAATTTCCTGAATAAGTTTTTACGCGATAAGTGCGAGCAATACCGTCACCAATAAAAATTTCAACTATTCTACCCAAAGGCCATTCAATACGCTTTTTATCATCGCAACCAATTAAAACGAGATCTCCGATTTTTAATTACCGTGTCTCATGTTTTTTAGCGTTTTCTCAAAGTTGCCTAAGGTACTCGATGCAAACCGTTGTCTTAAATCGGCTTTTAAAGTTTGCATATGACTATGCTTTTCGCGTATATCAACAGCCATTATATTGTCTAGATCAGGTGTGCCAATTTCTCTGATGTCTTGTAAAAATAGGTTAGGCGTTAATGGCATTAAATCGGAACAGTTGGACGATAAGTGAGTTAGCGGACGCTCGTTTATTGTAGCTTCGCAATCTCAGAGTATCGTGTACATATCTTCATAGTTTACAGACGCGTTAGCTAAAATTCGTAGGAGCAAGCGTTTCACTAAACCAACTATACGCTCCCATCATCCACCCCACCAGGATGCGGATGGCGGGTTAAAGTGCCACTCTATTTTTCTTGCAGAACTATATCTAACAATATAATCCCAATTTACATTTTTAAGATCGTTGTCTGTACCAACAAAATTCAAACCGTTGTCACTGCAAACGATCGATGGTCTACCTCGACGCGCAATAAACCGACAAAACCTTTGTATAAACGCAACGGTAGACAATGATAAAAGAAGTTCTAAATGAATTGCTCTGTAAACAGCGTAAGTACATAAACACATGTAGGCTTTATTGCCATTTTTTAAATACAACTGTCCAGCCATATCGACTCCTACAATCTCAAAAACTGAAGCGTTTCTTACACGTTCGATAGGTAACGAAGACATTACACATTCCATTCTTTTCACGTCAAATCGTTTGCATCTCATGGATTTTGATATAATTGACTTTATATTTCGCCTTAAGCAGAAAATCCAATATCTTTCGCGTAAAGAACAAATCAAAGTTTGAGTGTCTGCGTGGCCGAGCCTAAAGTGTTCTTCTTCAATAATACGTTGAACAACAATATGCGATGACTTTAAAACTACCGGGCATCGAAAATTCCGATTATCATCACGTTCAAAAATTTTTGTTTTTATTCTTAGTAATCGATTTTCATCTTCGTAAACATTTAAAGATTTTACTGATTTTTGAGTTATCAACAAACATTTCTTTTTGAGTTAATTTTAATAACGCGATTTCTGCCTCTCTTACTTCATTACTTGTAATATAATTAGCAAAACAGCCGTTATTTTTATTTTCTTTTCTAATTCGCGCGTTATTTATAAATCTTTTCACCCATGCTATAACTTTCAAAATTTTTGTAAAACTAGAAAAATACCTACAATAAAAATCAGTCTCTCTCATTACAACATTGTTTAAAAGTACATTAGTTTTTAGAGAAACTTTCTCCATTTCACAATTTATTTCTTCTTCGTTTGTCTGGAACTCATCCTTGGGCCATAAGCTTCGAGTTAACTTCAGCATTTTTAAAACTTGATGCCTTTATTAATGAGTCTCCTAAACGTGCAGTTATTGCAGCAGCAAGCAGTTCTAAACGTGGTATGGTAATCTCCTTTGAAGGTGCGATTCTTGCTTTGGCGCCGATTAATTGTACTTGCACGTTGTCATCATGTTCAATTCTTATAAAAACTGCTGCTGCTTAAGCCAAAGCACTGGCATTTAAAAAGGCGTATATACTGACTTGGCTTTTTTCATTTATAGTATCTAGTCTTCTAGGTATTTTTACAGTTTGTAGCGCTGGCAAGTCTTCTAGCCATTGAGAGAAATCTTGTAGAATTTTTTCGGTGATTTCTTCATCCCAATCAATATTATCTTTCCATGTTTTTTTGCAGCAGTATTTTTGGACACAGCGTCACCGGTGATGTAAATCCTATGGGATCAAAAATCTTTTGCAAAGCATCATCCGTTTTGTGAGATTATTTTAATCTAAATTTTTTAAGAACGACAAATTAATGGACAATGTTAATTAATGACATTAATGTGTCAAGCGTTTTATTCCAGTTGACGTCCAGTACAGAAGTGTCGATGTTGCTGCCATCTCCAGTGAACTCCCACCGTCTGAGTTCGAAACCAGCTCTTTTTAATGCTGCACTAGCCTCTTTACTAAAAATATTTAATTCTTCCTATGTGTTGATGCTAGTAATACAGTTATCAGAATAAAAGCAATTCTTTATTTTTTCAATTGTTGATAAGCTTGCATCTGCTTTAACCTTTCCTTTTAAAATATTATTTAAATGAATTTCCATAGTCGCTCCCAGTAAAAATGGACTGCACGTAAGACCGAAAACAACTTTTGTATGTCGAAACGTAATGAGTTTATTGTCTTGATACCAAACAAATCTCAAATAATCTCGTTCCTTTTGAGCTACGCTGATTTGTAAAAAAACCTTTTTTATATCGGCAGAAGCTCCAATCTTCTTTTCTCTGAATCTAATCAAAATTGAAGGAATGAGCTCGATCAGATTAGGTCCCTTTTCTAGACATTTTTACATACATGTTTGTGCAAGAATAAAATACTTTCATTTTATTTGTTTCCGTAAACGAAAGTATTTATAGCTTATTTCGAAATATATACCTAAAGAATTTCTAATTTGATTGACACTTTTTTCACGTCTTCGTCGCGTACATCGCGAAATAATATTGTATTTACTACTTTTATGCATTTTTTCTTGTTTGTTTGATAATGTCCTAGATGATTATAAAAAATGATATCAATGGAAAAATAGTAAATCAATAAATATGGAGGCCCTATTTAAATATATGATGTTTCAATGTTATATACAAAACTTTACTAAACTATTATAATTCATTATATTTATATGTAACGCTTAATATTCTTTATGTTTGTAGAAAAATTGATGGTAGTTCCCTAGTGGAAAAATTGTCATTTATGATTATTTATAATCATTTAAAATGAAATATAGTAATAATTACTGAATAATAGTTTTAATCAATTACATATATTTGTAATCATTTATAATTACAAAATAAATTTTGACATATAAGCAAAAAATGTAATACATTTTCTAATTCGAGCAAAAGGATCATAAATGATTATAAATAATGATAAATGATTATAAGTAACTAAAACTGCTAGTAATAACAAATAAGTAAAACTGCTATTAATTGTAAATAATGAATAAATATTATAATTTTTTTTTAATTATAGATATTTCATCAATATTATACTTTTTATTGAAATTTGATTGTGATGAAAATAATTAGAAATTGTAACTGATATTAACAGTAAAAAATTCACATGTTTCAATTGCAGCGCTTATAATCATTTATAATCATTTGTTAACAGTTTCTCACAAGACTTTCAAATAGTTTCAAAATATAACATAAAAGGGATATGAACTGAAATGTAACAAGTACGCGTGAAAACATTTAAATGGAGTAAAAAAATCTAAGACAATATTGAAAATAAATACGGGAAATTTAAATTCTACTGTAATATGAGTCATTTAATGCAAAAAAATCAAAACTTTTAGAAAAAATTTAATGTTTCCTTTGCATACAATATTTTTAAATATTTATGGTTTTATATTTTTCGCCAAATCCTGCCCAAAACTACGACTTTCGCCCCGGAGGGGAAAAACAAAAGTCATAGTTTCGGCCCGGGTATGGCGACAAAAAAGTATACACTCCAAGGGAGGTAAAATGGCGACACCATAGCACATATTTGCCACCCTCGCCTTCAGCTCGAGATGGTTATTATATGTGCTATGGACTTGCCAATACTTTACCTCCATTGGTGTGTAATATACTATTTTCTTCATATCTTGGCCGAAAATTCGTGTTTCTGCTAGGTCAGCAGACAAAGAAACTCAGAATTTCTGCTGGGTGAGACGACATCTATCGCAACTAACGCAGCACTAACGACCCGAGGCAGGAAACTTTCGGTGGCTGCCAGACTCTGGCGCCGTCTAGGCTATAGCAACAGCTGTTGTTGTTACTATAACCTTACTCAAAATTCTTAAACATGAATTCTAAAATGTAAACACACGCAATATATTTACATATGCACATGAATCTTTTTAATACTTTTCTTCTCGGTTTTTTATGTTAATGCCGTGTTGTATGTGCGTGCGTATATGTTAATTTTTATACGTAATACATCGTTATGAAATACATTACGTATAAAATATTGAGAACAATGTTTACATAGTGTTTAATTTTATGATTTATTATTTATATTTTTTAATAAATTTTTACATGCAGCATTTTTATTTTATTTTTAGATTTATCATTTGTATTTGTTTTTTCATTCATAATTCGTATTTTTTTTTAGATTTATATTTTTTTGCATTAATATATATTTGGAATTATCATTTTTATTTTTTTTAAATTTATGATTTGTATTTTCGGTAAACCCTTAGATTTATCATTTGTGATTTTTAAAGTGTATTTGAATAAAGGCGCGCCTTTGAATTTTGTTCAGAGCTAGCCAGCATATGGCACGTGAGCGAATCAGAAAGAAAATTCATGGCCGTGTGCTGTCGTCAGCTGATTCAGACGCGTGACATTTTTTTAGATTTATTATTAATTAGCGTGACGAATTTTCGGCCAGCTATGAAGAAAATTAGTATTATCCACTCAAACATAAATTAGATCTTTATGCCGTACGTTTATCTCTCGAGACTTCGCCTCGAGAGACAATTCTACGCAACGGCAGAAAGATCTAATTTCTGCCCTCGTAGATAAATATAGTATTTTATAAAGTTATATATTACGAAATTAAAAGATGAACTGTCGTGTAGACCGGAGCAGTTTTAATTATCGACCGAGAAGTGAAAATGTTATTTTATCATAAATAAAATAATTATACTGTTTTCAAAAGAATTTTTTATCGAGCGCAATTTTTTATACATACATGATTGTATAATAAATGTATTTTTTCATAAAATTCACCATATTTTAAACGAAAAATAAGTAACCGTACTTAGAGTTTAATTAACAGCTGTAGTATAAAATTTTTAATTTTCTCAAATTTTCTCCAATTATTTTTGTCGAGCGCAATCGAGAAATAAATTTCGTGAATGTATTTAAAATTTTAATGCATTTCATTACGTATAGTAGGAGAAAATTAAACAACGGATTTTCAATTCTCGGTCGGTATCGAATCTGCTCCGGTCTGCTCCTAATTAATAATTTAAAATTATGAAATTTGGTTATTTAACGGAATTTCGAAAATTTAAAGTACACATAAATTTCTTATTATTCCTTTGAAACATTAAATCAGTTAACGACATTCAGTACATTAACATTGTATAACGTTCTATTTAAAGGGGAGACAATACTTACACGGAGAGAAATGTATGATTAAATATTAGCACAAACTTAATGAAAAATTACTATACTGTATAACATCGGAGAGACAAACTCGATATGTGTTAAATTTTAGTATATGTATAGAGTAAAATTTCAAAGCATCAAATTTTACTATACTATATATCAAATTTTTCTATACCTTTCAGCAAATTTTACTACACTGCATATTAGATTTTATAAATATCATGTATTAAATATTATGGATATGGATTTTTTTTTAAATTCTAAAAATATTATTTTCCAATGCTCATTGACGTTCTGAGAATTTTACTTGTGTTTTCAAATTCAGTTGAGGAAGAATTATTTTGTTTGTGTGTGATTGTTAGAAAGACACTTTTCGCAAATTATGAAACGCTCTTTTCGAAGTTGTATATACTACATTTATCCTAAATTACACACATCACAACAAGTTAATCGCACTCACACGCTACACCTAACGCATATTCTAGCTAACGCGTATTATCACGTAAAGCCTCTGTTTCAAATTCTCTTATATACCAACCAAGTACTTCTCTTACCGCTCGCAGGTTGAAAAAATGTGTCGTCACCTAGTGATTAAGCGCTGCAACAGCAGTCTCGTTGTGTCATTCTCTGTATTCATAATTTTTACGATACTAAATAGCGATTTTTGTGAGCGCGTATATCATAAACTCGTAGAAGTATAGTAAATTTTCATAAAAGTATGTTAAATTTTCTGCATATGTTGAGTTTGTCTCCCCATTAGTGAAAAATATAGTGTATACCCATACAGCATGAAAGGACGTTGAAAGGATTCTGAAAGGATTCATAAAAGGACTACAATCTTTCAGAAATATTTCACTGAAAGGATTCTGAAATAATTCTATGTCCGAGGTATTATTCTTTTAAAAATAATACATAAAAATATTTCATAAAGAATTCACAAGTCATTTCAAAATCCTTTCAATGGAAGAATTCTGTAAGGATCCATGAATTCTTTTGGTAATAATTCGTAAATCTTTTCATACATCTTCCATTGAAAGGATTCTGTAAGAATAATATGAAATATTTTTAAAATATTTCATTGTATTATTTCTAAAAGGAATATACCTCGGACATAGAATTATTACAGAATCCTTTCAATAAAAGAATTCTGTAAGGATCCATGAATTCTTTTGGTAATAATTCGTAAATCTTTTCATACATCTTCCATTGAAAGGATTCTGTAAGAATAATATGAAATATTTTTAAAATATTTCATTGTATTATTTCTAAAAGGAATATACCTCGGACATAGAATTATTACAGAATCCTTTCAATAAAAGAATTCTGTAAGGATCCATGAATTCTTTTGGTAATAATTCTTAAATCTTTTCATACATCTTTCATTGAAAGTATTCTGTAAGAATGATATAAAATATTTTAAAAATATTTCATTGTATTATTTCTGAAAGAAATATACCTCGGACATAGAATTATTACAGAATCCTTTCAATGAAAGAATTCTGTAAGGATCCATGAATTCTTTTGGTAATAATTCGTAAATCTTTTCATACATCTTCCATTGAAAGGATTCTGTAAGAATAATATGAAATATTTTTAAAATATTTCATTGTATTATTTCTAAAAGGAATATACCTCGGACATAGAATTATTACAGAATCCTTTCAATAAAAGAATTCTGTAAGGATCCATGAATTCTTTTGGTAATAATTCTTAAATCTTTTCATACATCTTTCATTGAAAGTATTCTGTAAGAATGATATAAAATATTTTAAAAATATTTCATTGTATTATTTCTGAAAGAAATATACCTCGGACATAGAATTATTACAGAATCCTTTCAATGAAAGAATTCTGTAAGGATACATGAATTCTTTTAGTAATAATGCATTAATCTTTTCATCTATCTTTAGTTGAGAGACGTGTAAAGTTCTAGAAATTTTATTCTTTCCTGTATTATTTAAGAATCAATTTAGAATTAATACACACACACACACACACACACATATATATATATATATATATATATATATATATATATATATATATATATATATAACGGATACATGATGATATAATTATTTATAGGATTACGAATAGTTTTACAGCGATTAAAATCGAAGTTATCATAACACAGACATCGCACGCATAACAATTTATAGTTTACATTTAAGATTCTTATTTTCCTTATATATGAAACAGGAAGCACTCTTACCGCTTGCGAGAGTAAGAGATACCGCCATCAAGCGGATAAATTATAAACTAATCCCGAAAATATTTCTAAATGATTCTGTTATCTTTCACGTTTTCTTTCATAAAGTCCTTTCAAAGTCCTTTCAGTAAGGATTCATGTAATAACTTTTATTCTTATCATAAGTTATTTCATGAAATATTTCAAAAAGATTTCAAAATTATTTCATGTAAGATTTCTTGAGACTTTACCAAAATATTGCATGAATTATTTCATGAAAGCTTTTTGAATGAATCTTGAAATGATTCGGTGAAAGAATAACTTAGATCATTCTGAAAATCTTTCTAAATTATTTTCTGATTTTAATCGTTGGAAGATTTCTGAGTTCTTTCTTGTTTCCTTTCAAGAAGTCTTTTCAAAGTCCTTTCAGTAAGGATTCATGTTATAACTTTTATTCCCATCATAAGTTATTTCATGAAATATTTCAAAAAGATTTCAAAATTATTTCATGTATGATTTCTTGAGACTTTACCAAAATATTACATGAATTATTTCATGAAAGCTTTTTGAATGAATCTTCGAATGATTCGGTGAAAGAATACCTTAGATCATTCTGAAAATCTTTCTAAATTATTTTCTGATTTTAATCGTTCGAAGATTTCTAAGTTCTTTCTTGTTTCCTTTCAAGAAGTCTTTTCAAAGTCCTTTCAGTAAGGATTCATGTAATAACTTTTATTCTCATCATAAGTTATTTCATGAAATATTTCAAAAAGATTTCAAAATTTTTTCATGTATGATTTCTTGAGACTTTACCAAAATATGACATGAATTATTTCATGAAAGCTTTTTGAATGAATCTTCGAATGATTCGGTGAAAGAATAACTTAGATCATTCTGAAAATCTTTCTAAATTATTTTCTGATTTTAATCGTTGGAAGATTTCTGAGTTCTTTCTTGTTTCCTTTCAAGAAGTCTTTTCAAAGTCCTTTCAGTAAGGATTTATGTAATAACTTTTATTCTCATCATAAGTTATTTCATGAAATATTTCAAAAAGATTTCAAAATTTTTTCATGTATGATTTCTTGAGACTTTACCAAAATATTACATGAATTATTTCATGAAAGCTTTTTGAATGAATCTTCGAATGATTCGGTGAAAGAATACCTTAGATCATTCTGAAAATCTTTCTAAATTATTTTCTGATTTTAATCGTTGGAAGATTTCTGAGTTCTTTCTTGTTTCCTTTCAAGAAGTCTTTTCAAAGTCCTTTCAGTAAGGATTTATGTAATAACTTTTATTCCCATCATAAGTTATTTCATGAAATATTTCAAAAAGATTTCAAAATTATTTCATGTATGATTTCTTGAGACTTTACCAAAATATTACATGAATTATTTCATGAAAGCTTTTTGAATGAATCTTCGAATGATTCGGTGAAAGAATACCTTAGATCATTCTGAAAATCTTTCTAAATTATTTTCTGATTTTAATCGTTGGAAGATTTCTGAGTTCTTTCTTGTTTCCTTTCAAGAAGTCTTTTCAAAGTCCTTTCAGTAAGGATTTATGTAATAACTTTTATTCTCATCATAAGTTATTTCATGAAATATTTCAAAAAGATTTCAAAATTATTTCATGTATGATTTCTTGAGACTTTACCAAAATATTACATGAATTATTTCATAAAAGCTTTTTGGAAGAATCTTGAAATTATTCGGTGAAAAAATAACTTAGATTATTCCAAAAATCTTTCTAAATTATTTTATAAATTGAATCGTTGGAAGATTTCTGAGTTTTTTCTTGTTTCCTTTCAAAAAGTCTTTTCAAAGTCCTTTCAGTAAGGAATCGTGTAATATTTCATGTCTTAACTTTCGTTTCCTTTTTGGTAATATTTTTGTAAAGACTTTATAATCTTCCTGTGTATTATTTCATAAATTCTTTTCAAAAGAATATAGTTATCTTTTTAAGTTCTTTTTAAATGCTTTCAACGTATTATTACTTGTAACATTTCATGAAATTATTTCAAAATTCTTTCATGCTGTGTGGGTAATATTAAAAATATGCGACGAAATATTACATAGCAAAAGGTTTCTTATAAAAATAATTAGCAATAAAACTAACAAAACTGTAGGTTATTGCTACTAAATTACAAAAAATAGCATGAAGTTATTTAATAATCATAATAACAATATTTATAATAAAATATATTAAAATTTTGATACTTACAGATTCTTGCTATTGTGTTAAAAGCTTTATTTCTTTATTAAGTGAATTTTTCTTTGTAATTTGTTTTTTTGCCTTCTCTTTATGTGAGCTGTCAATATCTGATAGTTCTGAAGCCGATTGAAGTAACTTTGTTGGTGGTACTTTTATTCTTTCGTTTCTAATTTTTTGATTTAATGCCCGCAATGAATCTGTAAAGGAAATCGAAAATATGAATATAATATTAAATAAGATTAATTTTGAGAAAACCAATATTACCTTGCAGAAAAATAATAAGAACATCGCTATAATCGAATCCATTTTGATACATCAACTTGTATTATTTTACAAAATTTACAGATTCCGTTAGATGATAAATGCGCGAATCATCCATAATTTCGTAAAGTCCATTGTCATATTTTACACAGGCAAACATATCTATAAAAATAAAAACGTGGTAAAAAGTAAATATTATTTTTTTTATTTTTTTCAATGAAATTTATATTTGAGTTTTTTATTTATTACGTATAATTTTCTCAATAAAATCGAATATTATTCGTTATCAATATTGTTTTACTATGATTCAAAAATACGAGAATCTCTGAAATCATCACATAATTCTACGTCCATGATACATTCAAAAATTCTACTTACAATTTCATGAATTAAAATTCATTAATTTGTAATTTTAAAGAATTAACATTGTAAACTTTTAATTCAAAGATGTTTTATTATAATATTACTACTAAAAGCTAATTTTAAGCTAATAATACCATGAGAAAAACGATTCAATTGAAGTTCATTCATTTACTATGCTACAAGTTTTAAATAAATAAATTTGAAATCTTAAATAAAAGAAAATTATTTATAGGAAATAAATTATAAATCATTTGTTTAACCCTTTATCGCACGTATTTTTGTATGATTTTTTTTAGATTTATTATTTTTTTAATGTCATTTATTTATAACAAATAATTATTAAAATGTAATAATTAAGAAGCTTAAACAATCTATAGAATAATACTTTCACATGTTGTTAAGAGTCAATCGTATCGCTCAGTCCTTTTCTAATCTAAATTTTCTTTATAATTAATAAATTAAATATTAATATATAAATTTAAAAAATGAGCAAACAATTCTGGAAATATATGGAGTTTCCATTATTTTTCAAGTAACCCATATGGAAATAATTTCTGTGAATAACTATTAATAACTGTGTAAAAATGTGAAAAAATGTGAATAATTGTTAATAACTATAATAAACTACCGCAATCGAGACATTAATAACAGTAAATAACAGTTGATAACAGTTAATAATTGTTACGTATAGATAATAATAATGATTAACTGCAAATAATAATAATTTACTGTTATTTCTAGTTATTTACAAATATTTATAATTTTTCACATTTATTCACATTTATTAACAGTTACTAACACTTTTTCACACTTTCAAAAATTTTCACACGTATAATCGTTTTTTTTATATATAGGCGAAAAATTTTGTAAATGTGAAAAACTGTTAATAACTGTTAATAAATGTGAAAAACTGTAAATATCTGTAAGAAAGTGTTAATAACTATAATTCACTGTAACTTATTGCAAATAAATATAAATAATTATAAATAAGTATAAATAATAATAAATTATTCACCAATTCTAAAATTTTGGAAAATGTGAGTAACTGTTAATAAATGTGTATAAATGTGAATAAATGTGAATAACTATAAATAATTATTAATAATCATAACTTTCAGTTAATAATTGTTATTTAGCATTCATAACTATTATTAACTATTATTAATTGTTATTAACTGTTTTTTACTGTTATTAATTCTTATTAATGTCTCAATTGCGGTAGTTTATTACAATTATTAACAGTTATTCACAATTTCTCACAAAAATTATTTTCATATGGGAAAGTATGAAACGAAAAAAATTTAGTTGAGTTTGACTGTGTTTTCCGTTTCATACTTGATTTGAAAAATAATGGAAATTTCATATTTTTTCGTAAAATAGAATCGTTAATTCGTTTTTTGCTCTACAGCGCTCATCTCTTACATTTGTATATATTTAATTTATTTATTATAACGAAATTTTAGATTAGACAAGGACAGAGCGATACGACCGACTCTTGAAATATTTTATAGAATAGGATCCTTCCCTTTATGGTGACAAGACAAAATAAAAAAAATGGACGAAATTCATGATTAGATAGATAGATATATATTCATTTTGTAACAGTTTACAAAAAAGTGTGTAATATCTACAAAAAAATCTCAGGTGAGAAATCAGGTGATTTCTCATGCCCAAATCTCATGTGACAATTTTATTCGTTTTTTAGGTATTGTAAATCATTTTTAATCAATTAAGGACTATTTTTCAAAATTTCGGACTTAAAAAATTTTTGAAAAAATTCAGATTAAAAAAATTTGGACTGATTTAATAAAAAAATTTCTAAGTCCAAAATTTTGAAAAATAGTCCTTAATCGATTAAAAATGATTTGCAATGCCTAAAAAACGAATAAAATTGTCCCATGAGATTCTGGCATGAGAAATCAACTCATTTCTCACCTGAGATTTTTTAGTAGGGATACAAAAAATATATAATACATAATAAAATACAAAATAAGATAATACTGTAACGTTATGTGTAAATATTGCACTCATGATATCACAGTCGATTTCCTAAAACTAATAATACTACATAAGTAAGTCACTTTTCAGAGCGATATCGCAGATCATTACCTTGGTAGAAATTAGTCCGGGCTACTAGACAGTTTTAGCTAGAATAATCAAGTTCTAGACAGATCTGTACAGATAAACTAGACAGATCTGTTCTGGCGTGTAACGCCTTTCCCTTCTAGATGTCCGTATAGTTTTCTCTTATAGAACTGTACAGTTCTATCGAGACGTTAACGTATAGTTAGGGTTAGGCGCAACATAATTTCATATAGACGCTTTAGTTGGTCATTGTATTTCATGGCCTCACCTGCACGAATGTATACTATGCTGAAATGTATAGTCTTGTGTATGTAAATATTCTGTCTTTGTCTCTTGCATGATAACAAAGAGAGATAGAGATAGAGACGCGACTATAAATCCCAGCCTATACGTGATACTAGCACTTTTACTTTCAATATGACTTTCTAGTGATAGTTTTGTTGTACTTTCCATTGTTCAGTTGATAAATTTTTAAAATTTTTATTCATCGATGTTTTTGCACACGATATTTAAAGAAAAGGTGCAATGAAAGAACATTATTAGGTTAGGTTTGGCTTTACTTCGTCACATGCTGCATGCTTTGTAAGTTGGTAGCGCGCGCATTCAAGGGTTATATTAGTCTATATCCATGTAGTTTTTCTTATCCAGAATAATCGAGTTTTACTATAAAGGCCTAGAAAGCTTATAAGGGCACCTAGATAAAATTTCTACCAGGGTACAATAATAAAATACAGACATAAACATTCATAAAAATAATAATAAACAAATCTGTTAAATTAATATCTATAAGTCAAAACAATAAAAATAAAAATAAAATATAATAAAATTAAAATCAAACATGTTAAATCAAAAAGTAAAAAGTAACACATTCACTCTCAACCATGCGCTCATCAACCATACTATAAATACAGGCATCTGTATACGGAACTACACATAATAAATGATTGAAGCAAATTTGCAAGCAAATAATATCTTTGAAGTAGAAAATTGTTGTTTTTGTTATGAGGATGAGACTATTTCCCTCCGGGTGACTGCAAAGCTCATAATATATGTTTAAATTAAAGAATAATATAATAGAAACATAGTTTTTGAAAAATTCTTGAACTTTAATTCTACACTGAAAAAAATATAATCTAGAACCAAAGAGAATCCGCTTGGTGGTAGAAGATTTTCGTTTTGTTTTAAGCCATAGAATTCCACTTGACTCAAGAGGAAAATCTGCTTCAATGATATCGACTTCCTTCTAATAGATATTCTGATACCACCTAGCAGAAATATTTTTGAAGCAACTAAACTCTTAAAATTAAATCTGCATCCATCAAGAGGAAAACTAGTATATTTTATATAAATAATAATCTAAAAATTTCATTTGAAATTTTTTAATTTAATTTTTATATGAAATTATTAAATATATATTTTTCTAACTACGTAAGCATTAGCTTACATGTTCTTATTCATATGATTCAAGTAAAAAAATTAATCATTTTTAAGAAATATATTATTACAATAATTAATAATATATATTTACATATAAAACATAATATAATTTTTTCCATCAAAAAATTGAATCTTATGCATTATTTTCTCGTTGTACAATTCTATAAAGCAGCATGTAACATATTCCGTTTTTTACATTCCGTATTTATTCATTTTCATTCATTTTCAATTCCATTTCCGTTTTAACATTTTCCGTTTCCATCCAATGCGCATAAAAATGCTCATTGAAACCTAAAGAATGCCATTTTTTACATATTAAATAAATATTTTCATCATATTTAAATATATAAATTATTTATATGAAAACGGGTAGAACATCAATATTTTCCCAACATAAAAAGAGACCTTGTTTAAATACGATTCCGTTTTCCTCAAACCATTTTAATATAAACGTCGATGTATGATAATTATCTCAAGAATTAAAAGTTGATTTGAATTTTTGAAATTCAGGTAAAGAACTCAAAGATTGTGTCTTAAAAAGTCCATAAACAATGTTTTTTTAATTGAATTCTTAACCAAAAAAGTATAAGCAAGAGATAATTGATTTTTTTTTACATAAAGATAGAGGTAAATTAACTTTATTTTTTGAGAATCTACCGTAAGAAATAAAAACTCTATGTTTTGCTTCGAAGCGCATACACCAAGTTTTAATTATTGGTCCCATCTTTATAAATAAATCTACATAATGTAATAAATAATGGTGTTTCGGTTTCAAAGGATCGTTTGGAAATAATTCTAATCTTAAATCTAAATATTCTTTTATCAATAATTTTAAATACGATAGCAGCTCAATTTAAATTTATATCTATAATTTCTCTCATTATTAAAAACCATTTCCAGCTTTCTGTATTTTCTGGTATAAGATCACCTATTAATAACGGTAAATACAAAATTAAAGTAAGCATTTCCGAAACGTACATATTTACACTATTGTTAATTAAATGAGCCTCTGTTATTGGACGAGGTCTGTCATTTTCATGCGTGCCGTAATTAAAATTGTTAATTCTAGAATTAATTGTTTCTAATGTAATACCTGTTATTTCTATTATATTTTTAAATAATAAAGACATATCATATCTGAGACGCCATTCAAAATGTCATACACAATATCTACACTCATATTCTCAGTAACATAATAATTATCTAAAATACTAAAAATATATTCTGATGTAACGAATTTTAAATGATGTAAATACCTTAAAAAATACATTCTGATGTAAAAAATTTCTTTGTGGTTTTTATTAATAAATATTATATATTGAGCTTTAAATGAATTTTGATTCACAAATCCTTTTTAAATTCGTAATTAAAGTTTATTCAATTAACAATTCCTTTTAGATTGATAACACAGGCCCACAAAAAAAAAACAAAAGTGTCTGTGCAATTGACCAGACCTATATATTCTTATGTATTTTTCGACGCTGAATCCGAATTCGCAATAAAAAAGTAGGGTCCACCTACTTTTTTATGGGGTTTTGCTCAAAAAACCTTATTTTTTACGGTTTTTTCATGGTTTTTTTTAAATAAAAAAAAAATTAAGAGAAATTTATTTTTTTTGACTTCAGAATCGAATTCTACGGGAAAAAAAATTGAAAACCATGTTTTTAATTTTTGTTTTTACAGAAATTTCAACCCACCATACGACGATAAAAAGGCAGAAAATCGCGAAAAGTGAAAATTTGCTTCAAATTTGATTAAAATGACATTGAAATCAAGTTTTACGATTTTAAACCGATTTATAAGCATTGAAAATACTTTGATGGGGGTTTTTGAGATCGCTGATCACGAATTTTAAGTCATTTTTTTTCAAAAACAACTCTTGGTCGGCGTAAGTGCACAATAAACGTGATAAATTGATATTTTTTTCAAAAAATCGATGTTTTGGATACTGTTCTGGAGGTTTTCCACTACATAAATCACAAAACTAGAACCTTTTTCGACTCTTGATCATAAAATAAGACTTAGAACTTATGTATAGCGATATTCATGAACTCCATTATAATATTTTTAGCTTCTTTTAAGAAGTGCCTTAGAGTTTTAATGGGTTAATCAATTGAGTTTGTAGAATTTTCGCTAATACTTCGCAACTTCAATAGTTAGATATTGGATACTAGATATTGGCGATATCTATTTTTAATTTTGTCTTCCACGAAAATATTTTAAATGAAGTTTTGAAGTGTTTTACGCTTACGCACACGTTTCTCGTCAAATGACTGGCGTAAAGGATTTCTGACACGTTTTTGACCTCTTTTTGAAGATGTTTCTCTTTTCATCATCCAGCAGTAATCTGCCAACATATTTATACCCCATCGTCCTTGAAATCTGCGTTCAAATTCCTTCAAGTATTGGTGAAATCTTTCTCCTTGCTCTTCACTAAACTGTCCCCGTTGTTCTCAGGAAATTGATCAATATGTGAATCAAGGAAATGAAGCTTTAAGTTCATTAGGCAGCCCAGTTTTTCAAAGTTGCGTACCATTTTTTTTACAATAGTTTTGTAATTTACGTCTTTAGTGCTACCCAAAAATTTTGTTGATACATCTTTAAAACTAGACCATACTGCTTTCTCATCATCTTTCATAGTTCTTTCAAAGTTTTCATCTCTAAATAGAGTACGAATTTCAGGCCCATCAAAAATACCTGCGCTTAGTTTACCATCTGTTTTGTAGTGAAATACTTGGCTCAAATATTCGTAGCATTCCCCATCTTGGTCTAATGCCTTGACAAATTGTTTCATTAAACCAAGTTTTATGTGAAGAGGTGGTATCAAAATTTTGGACGAATTCACAAGTGGCTCTTTTACAATATTTTGTTTTCCAGGTTCAAATGACTCTCTTAGTGGCCAAATTTTCTTTTTGTAGTGGTTTCATTCTCACATCATCCTCACATCTTAGCGCTTCCCTGCAAGACAGCGCGTCTTCGCTGGTTTCGTTACTACGAAGAGTTGGACCGACGAATCATTCTACGCATTCCATTTTCGGGGCAGTTGTCATCGTGGCCAACGTCTTCGTAGCAGCAGGTTTTTGATAGTACTGCTATTAAGTAGCAATAGAAGTTATAAACTTTAGATAGTTTAATTCAACTATCCAAAATGCAGAGAGTATCTAATGATTGGAAAGTTCAAGTTCATCACGCTAACAAAAGCTAAAAACAATTGCTACTTTTGATAAACAAGAGTGTATGACTTACATTTAAAAAAAGACGTTCATTATTCTAGTCCTAAAACTGTTGAGTTTCCAGAAAATATCCGTATAGAAGGTTTAGGAAGTGAAGAATCACGAGATAGTTTTACAGTAGGTTTTGATTCTCTGCATGTGGACGATCATTCGACAAATCAGATTAATGTGAAAGAAACTGAACCAAGCGATAACACATCATCTCAAGATCTAAGTGAATCCGACCAAAGTGAAGAAAATCTCTCTTCAGATGATTATGAAGAATATGTACCTAAAGGTGTGAAGAAATCTGTGAAAAAAAATGATCAAAAGAGTCTGAATGATTTATTTAGAAAGGCTGGTCTATCTAAAGAGCAATCTGAATTGATGGCTTCAGACTTTAAAAAGCGAAATATGCTGACAAAGGGAACTAAAGTAAGTGAATATCGTGACCGAGAGAAAACCTTTCGAAAATATTTTAAAGAAGATTCAGGGCTAGTTTACTGCATGGACGTAAAAGGACTTATTGACGAATTGAAACCAGGTATATACAAACCTGAGGATTGGCGCCTGTTCATTGATTCGTCTAAGCGGAGCCTTAAAGCAGTCCTTCTTCATAACACAAATAAGTACGCTCCTATACCATTAGCGCATTCAACAGTGCTGAAAGAAGAGTATTCAAACATTGGATTGGTTTTTTCAAAAATAAAATACGAGGAACATAAATGGCTAATATGTGGAGACTTAAAAATTTTATCTATGATACTAGAACAACAATCTGGATTTACAAAATATCCTTGTTACTTGTGTATGTTTGATAGTAGAAATAAGGAAAACCACTAAAAAAAAAAAATTTGGCCACTAAGAAAGTCATTTGAACCTGGAAAACAAAATATTGTAAAAGAGCCACTTGTGAATTCGTCCAAAATTTTGATACCACCTCTTCACATAAAACTTGGTTTAATGAAACAATTTGTCAAGGCATTAGACCAAGATGGGAAATGCTACGAATATTTGAGCCAAGTGTTTCACCACAAAACAGATGGTAAACTAAGCGCAGGTATTTTTGATGGGCCTGAAATTCGTACTCTATTTAGAGATGAAAACTTTAAAAGAACTATGAAAGATGATGAACAAGCAGTATGGTCTAGTTTTAAAGATGTATCAACAAAATTTTTGGGTAGCACTAAAGACGTAAATTACAAAACTATTGTAAAAAAAATGGTACGCAACTTTGAAAACTGGGCTGCCTAATGAACTTAAAGCTTCATTTCCTTGATTCATATATTGATCAATTTCCTGAGAACAACGGGGACTTTAGTGTAGAGCAAGGAGAAAGATTTCACCAATACTTAAAGGAATTTGAACGCAGATTTCAAGGACGATGGGGTATAAATATGTTGGCAGATTACTGCTGGATGATGAAAAGAGAAACATCTTCAAAAAGAGGTCAAAAACGTGTCAGAAATTCTTTACGCCAGTCATTTGACGAGAAACGTGTGCATAAGCGTAAAGCACTTTAAAACTTTATTTAAAATATTTTTTTGGAAGACAAAAATAAAAATAGATATCGCCAATATCTAGTATCCAACATCTAACTATCGAAGTTGCGAAGTATTAGCGAAAATTCTACAAACTCAATTGATTAACCCATTATAACTCTAAGGCACTTCTTAAAAGAAGCTAAAAATATTATAATGGAGTTTATGAATATCGCTATACATAAGTTCTAAGTCTTATTTTATGATCAAGAGTCGAAAAAGGTTCTAGTTTTGTGATTTACGTAGTGGAAAACCTCCAGAACAGTATCCAAAACATCGATTTTTTTAAAAAAATATCAATTTATCACGTTTTATGTGCACTTACGCCGACTAAGAGTTGTTTTTTGAAAAAAAAATGACTTAAAATTCGTGATCAGCGACCTCAAAAACCCCCATCAAAGTATTTTCAATGCTCATAAATCGGCTTAAAATCGTAAAACTTGATTTCAATGTCATTTTAATCAAATTTGAAGCAAATTTTCACTTTTCGCGATTTTCTGCCTTTTTATCGCCGTATGGTGGGTTGAAATTGTTGTAAAAAAAAAATTCAAAACATGGTTTTCAATGTATTTTTCCCCGTAGAATTCGATTCTGAAGTCAAAAAAAATAAATTCCTCTTTATTTTTTTTTTATATAAAAAAAAACCATGAAAAAACCGTAAAAAATAAGGTTTTTTGAGCAAAACCCCATAAAAAAGTAGGTGGACCCTACTTTTTTATTGCAAATTCGGATTCAGCGTCGAAAAATACATAAGAATATATAGGTCTGGTCAATTGCACAGACACTTTTGTATTTTTTGTGGGCCTGTGTGATTGAACATATTTTAATTAACAAATCAAAATCTAATCGTAAATTGGAAAGGCTTTGATTAAAAAATCAACAGGAATTCTTAATTAAATAAATTTCAATTCAAAAATCAAATTCTAATCGTGAATTAAAAGGGCTTTAATTAAAAATTCAAAAGGAATCCTTAATTTAATAAGTTTCAATTCAAAAATCAAAATATTATCGTGAATCGAAAGGGTTTTAGTTAAAAATTCAAAAGGAATCTTTAATTGAATATATTTCAATTAAGAAATCAAAATGTCATTGTGAATTGATAAGGCTTAAATTACAAATTCAAAAAGAATCCTTAACTAAATAAATTTAAATTAAGGAAATAAAATGTAATCGTGAATAAAGAGGGCTTTAATTAAAAATTCAAATGGAATTCTTAATTAAATATACTCTAATCAACAAACAAAAATGTAATTGTGAATTGAAAGAGTGTCAATTATGATTATGATTTGTGAATTTGAGGGCTTTAATCGATAATTCCACAATTCCTTCTTAATTAAATGTACTAAAGAATTTTTATCATATATATAGATATATAGAAAAACATGTGTGGACGCGCACATACGTACGCACCTGCTCTCATATATATGCAACATTTTATGTCGACCCACACGCACACATACAGGCAAGATGATATATATGGTCCGTTTCATGTCCATTTGCACTCGTCCACCCGCATATTTTTTGTTTTATATGTATATCTGTATATATATATATATATATATATATATATATATATATATATATATATATATATATACATATATATACACACAAACATGAGACATTTCATGTCGTCCAGCACGTACTCATAAGTAAAGGTTTCTCTATATATGTGGGACATTTCATGACAACACGCACACACCCATCCAAGTACCCTTAGGTTTATATACATGGGACATTTCATGTCCATTCGCATGCATGCACACACACGTTAATATACATAGGATTTTTCACGTCAATTCGAACGCACACACACAGGTTTATATATATATATATATATTTATTGCCATGCTTGAATTTCGCGCGCTTACACTGCTTAGCGCTCGACCGCCAGCAGCAAGTACGGGCGCTGATACGCTACGAGGCGTTGCTCCCGCAACGGGAAAAACGAGCCTCTGTGCATATATGAGCCGTCGCTGGCTCTCTCAAGACTCACTCCTTACCTGACCGTCCGTCTGTTAGCATGTACAAGGGGGAGAACTTTGCATGCTGCAGATGGCCTTTCCTATACCGCCTTTGACTCTCTTGGAGTTTACATAGAGTCAAGTTTCTGTACCTTATTCTCGTGCACTCGGAGATTACTTTGCACGATTTCCTGCCTCTCCGTTGGAGTTTTACATCCTCCTGCCGTGTATTTTCCTCTCCACTCTCTTGGAGATTACATAGAGTGGGGGTCCTTTACCGACTGTATACAAGGAGTATACTTTTCACAGTCTCTCCTTAACGTCGTGTATTAGGAGGCATGCTTCGCACGACTTCCTTTCACCTTCCAACCACCAATACGCTACATCATCCGTATAGGTCGCGTTGTATCTACCAGTCGGTAAAGTAGATTTCGCGTTAACTCGCCGTGAATAATTATTATTCATATTTTGCGTCATAAATATTAATCTCCTGTTCTCTTTTTTTCTTTTTTTTTTGTTTATTTCGCAGATGTTTACTAGAACGCCATGCCATCTACAGGTGGAAAAGAGGAAACAAATCTTTATTTCTTATTAGCATTATCGCCAGTCAAAAAACACATTTAGTTCGATAAAAAATATATTTTTTTATGTTTGCATTTTATTTTTACCGGCGTTGTAAAGAAAACTTTTGCAATTATTTAATAAATTAA
Source organism: Anastatus disparis (assembly GCA_017163975.1). NCBI lineage: Eukaryota > Metazoa > Arthropoda > Insecta > Hymenoptera > Eupelmidae > Anastatus > Anastatus disparis. The sequence continues at coordinate 1,865,396 of JAFFSR010000238.1, forward strand.
CAAAAGATTAATTTAATTTGAATTAGTCGTCAAATATGCTTATTTACCTAGTTTCGAAAAACCTTTCCTGTAAATCCGACCCGTCGTTTACACCTTTAATTATTAAGTATATTTATTCTCATTTCAACATTTAAATTTTATTAATAAATTGTTTCTTTCTATATAGAGTTAAATCTTTAATTATATTTATTCTTTATTATAATTGCCTTCCTTTTTTTATTAGATTATATACTTTACTTTAATTAATTAAACTCAATTAGTTTATAAGTTTGAACTTTGTCTTCTATCCACCGCCGTAGATCATCCTCATAAAAGTCTGATGCAACTGCCAGCTAACCAGAAAAGCCAAACGTTACAATATCTATGTATATATGGGACATTTCATGTCAATTCGCATGCATGCACACAGACTTTAATAAACATGGGATTTTCCATGTCAATTCGAACGCACTTGCACACGCAGATTTATATATGTATGGGACATTTTATGTCGATTCGCATGCATGCACATACACGTTGATATACATAGGATTTTTCACGTCAATTATAACCCACGCATACACAGATTTATATATATGGGACATTTCATGACAACTCTAACACACCTATTCGAGTGCCCTTAGGTTTATATATATGGGACGTATCACATCAACACGCACGCACCGGTTTTTATATATTTAATACCTTGAAAACTAGCCGTGTAAAATTTTTCTACCATCATTTTCCGAAAAATGATTTAAATTTAAACACAGGCAAATAAACAAATTTTTTTTCTATTTTTAAGTCATAATATTTTCTATACAAGTACTCAAAACTAAATTGCCAATATACCATTAAAAAGTCCTTACAAATGCGTTTAAAATGAGTGGTCGTAGAGTTCTGTACGACCTTTATTTATTGAGATACAAAATTTTTAAATTAGTACTTTTTTATCAAGGGTGGCTCTTTTTTATTGGACCCCACTGTATATATATGTATGCGACCGTTTTTGTCAACTCGCATGCACACACACACATGGGCTTATTAATATATATATATATATATATATGTATGTGCGTGTGTGTGTGTATCTGTATACACATATACATGGGATATCTAATGTTAATTCACACGCGTGCACACACAGGTATATATACGGGACGTTTCATGGCAATTAACATGCATGACACACGTACTTGAGTTTATATATATTTTTCTTCATATATATATATATATATATATATATATATATATATATATATATATATATATATATATATATATATATATATATATATATATATATATATATATATATATATATATATATATATATATATATATATATATATATATAAAGATATATCGCCTACGCTGCTGCCGCCGCCGCCGCCGTGTATAAGAATTTTATGTGCCCTCAGTTAGCTGAAATTCAGCTAAAATTTAGCTGAAAGTTAGCTAAAAGTTAGCTGAAATTCAGATAAAATTTAGCTAAAAGTTAACTGAGAGATAGCTGAAATTCAGATAAAATTTAGCTGAAAGTTAGCTGAGAGATAGCTGAAATTCAGATGAAATTTAGCCAAAAATTAGCTAAGAGATAGCTGAAAGGTAGTTAATTGTTAGCTAATTTAATTAATTGTTACCAAAGAATGAACGAAATTAGGAAGAGAAAAGAACATTGGGCTGAGCTCGAGGTAAATACGTTGAATGGTTGTGCTCCTATCGTAAAGCGATTGAATATTATTATAGATATCTTCAACATATTTAAAGTATTAAACTATCATAAAACGTTTTATTATACTTAACTTCATATACACTGAGAGAAAATTCATGCTAATAGAGCATGCGAACTGCCATCTATGCGAGCATATAAAACATTGATACAAATATGACAGGCCGTGAGAAGCTCTATTAGTATTAGATTACCTTATACTAAAAAAGATGGTATGGAGAGTAACTAAAGCATGAACGGCATTCACTGATGACTCGCGTGGTATACTTCGATGACTCCCCACTCTCATATCCTTTGTTTGCTTGAGTCGCCTTCTCTTTTGGGTGGCGACGCGAGCAAACACGGCTGGTCTATACCCAAAATTATGTTGCAAATTTCTTTAACGTATTTTCGTAGCGTGAATCTTTTATTTCTTTTCTTTTCTTTTTTTATGAAGGGAGATACGTTATAAATATAACCTGTTAAACTTTTTAACTTTAAATAATTAATTTTTAACTTAAAATTTAATTATTTTAAACCGCTGAGGGCAGATGAGCATGTACGATTTTACGCCAGAGATATTTCAGAGTAGCGTTGGTCTAGTGCGTAACGTTCACGCTTTTCCTTTTGAGTACGCGAGTTCAACTCTCGGCTAGGGTCACTTTTTTTTTAATTTTTTTTTTATTGTTTCAATATTTTTTATTCCTTCTTATATTTATTTTTTTTAGATTTTGTATTTTTTTAATAATTTTAAAATTTAATTTTTCACAAGTACGCTTGTTTTTTTCAATGAAAATTTTTAAAATAAATTATTCTTTATAGGTAGTAATTACAAATATTGATAAATAAATAATAGTGATGTTTATTTTATAATAGTGATGTTTATTTTATAATAGTGATGTTTATTTTATAATAGTGATGTTTATTTTATAATAGTATAGTTTAATTTATTTATAATTTAGTTTATAAAATTTACAATAAATTACAATAAATAAATAAAACTTAGTTATTATTATTTATGTTATAATATATATTGTATATTGAAATATGTTTATAAGGACAAAATTGAACTATAGTATTGTAAATATCACTATTATTTATTTATTAATATTTTAAATTATTTTCTATATAAAATAATTTATTTAAAAATATTAATAAAAAAACGAGCATATTTTAAGTAACTTGTGAAAAAATAGATTTTAAAATTAATAAAAAAATAGAAAATAAAAAAAAGCAATAAAAACTATTGAAATAATAAAAAAAAATTAAAAAAAAAGACCCTAGCCGAGAGTTGAACTCGCGTACTCAAAAGGAAAAGCGCGAACGTTACGCACTAGACCAACGTTACTTCGAAATATCTCTGGCGTGAAATCGTACATGCTCATCTGCCCTCCAGCGGTTTAAAATAATTAAATTTTAAGTTAAAAATTAATTATTTAAAGTTAAAAAGTTTAACAGGTTATATTTATTAACGTATCTCCCTTCATAAAAAAGAAAAGAAAAGAAATAAAAGATTCACGCTACGAAAATACGTTAACGAAATTTGCAACATGATTTTGGATATAGACCAGCCGTGTTTGCTCGCGTCGCCACCCAAAAGAGGAGGCGACTTGAGCAATAGAAGAATGCCATAGTTAGCAGTAAAGAAAGAATAGTGGACAAGCCACGTTGACTTCCTTCACGTCCCATGAGAGGATACAGCGCTAGCTATCGAAGGATATTAGAGTGGGGAGCTACTAAAGCATGTAAACAAACAGTTTTTGGATAGCACAAACCTCGTAAGAGTAGATGGCGCTGTTATTAAAGCATAGGATATTACTTACTAACTTTGGATACTAGACTACATGCTCTATTGGCATGAATTTTCTCTCAGTGTACCTTAATAAGTGTATTTAACTTCTAATAAATACTAATCTTCATGACCAAGAAACAAAAAAAAAAAAAAAAAAAATAATAATTTTAAATTAATATAAATTTAAAAATTATATATATAAAAGTTTATATTTGTAGAAGGTGATGCAATGGGGGGTTGGCGAGCGAAGCGAGCAGGGGGGAACCCCCCCTTGTATATATATGGCACCGTTCCTGTGAAGGCGCATTCATGTCAATTCACATGCGTGCACACGCATACACACACGGGTATATATACATATATATATATATATATATATATATATATATAGGACGTTTTATGTCAATTTTCCCCATGTATATTAATATATCTTTGGGACAGTTTATGTTATCTCGCATACATACACGCACATATGCCCAGGTTTAGGTATATGTCTTGTCAACTCCCACGCACGCACACGCATGGGCTTATATACATATGGGATGTTTAATGTCAACTTGCTCGCATATACAGAGGTTTATATATATATATATATATATATAGTCTTAAGCGTTTTTCGGTCCTTATTACTCTCCTGCTCCCTTATCCTCTTATTAAATGATGCCGTCAATCTGATCGTGAATGGCAACTTTTATGTATTTATAGAAAACTGTTCCCCCTTCCCCCCCTTCATGATCAGTAATTGGACCTCCGTATCCTCCCCCTAATCATATTTCTGACCTATTTGTATATTGTCTTTTTATTATAGCCATCTTGTATTGTGATTCATTTTTTATATGATTGGATTTGTTTTATAATTTTCAATACTAAAGGAGATATATTAAATGAAATTCTCTATTATCGCGATCACAGAATAAAATTTCATAATAATATATCATTCTCATATTATAAAATTATTTCTATAATAGTATAAGAATAATAACAATGATAATTGATAATCTTTTTTATTTCTATTATGTATATACATACAGTGCCACTCAAGAAAATTTGTCCACCTAAGAAAAAATCGGAAAAAAATCAAAGTTTTATATCTCTGCGAAAAAAAAAGTTTTAAAGTTTACACTAAAAACCATTAATAACGTGAGTTTCGATATGAAAAAGTTTAAATATCAACCTTTTATCCATAAAAAATTAAGCTATTTTAAATTTTTTTATTCAGTTATTATATTATTAAAGAAGTTTATGTCGAAATGATAAATGGTGATAATTTTGTGATTATGATAATTATGGATTTTGGTTATTTATAAATATTAAGTAATATAATTGTTACATTTTTGAAAAATTTATGTTAAAATGATAAAATGAATAGTATTGTGATAAAACTAACTTTGAATTTATAGCTTATATAGATATTATTTATAAAAGAATCAAATGTCTTTATATTTATTGTTAAAATATGAATAAATCCCTACTAAACGTTTTAAGAGTAGGTCGAGTATATCTGTCCTTTTTTAATCAAAAAATTGATTTTCTTACAAAAATTAATAATTTTAGCAAAAAATAAAGAGAAAGCCGCATCTCGTATCGAAAAAAACAAATTTTTCTTTAATTAGAAAGAATTAATTGCATTGCTTCATTTTCAAGAAAACCTTGAAAAACTCAAAATATAGAGGTTAGGGTAAACAATTTAGTTTTTCAAGGTTTTCTTGAAAATGAAGCAATGCAATTAATTCTTTCTAATTAAAGAAAAATTTGTTTTTTTCGATACGAGATGCGGCTTTCTCTTTATTTTTTGCTAAAGTTATTAGTTTTCGCAAAAAATTAATTCTCTGATTAGTAATGGACGGAGATACGTGACCTCCTCTTAAGTACTAAAATATTGTTATTATTATGTTTTCTATTTTTTCACTTTTTTAATAATTTGTAGTATTTTGTTCTCTTTTTCTGTAATTATAAATAGACGTATTATTCATAAACCACAATTAAGGGGATGTAAAATGGACACTACACCTGTACTCATAAATATTTACTATCTTTACATTTCATAGCAAAATTTTCAATAAAAAAATGCATTAAGTTGTAGTATGTACCATGAAGATTATTCAGTTAAATTTTTAAATGAATTCATTCATTAGTTATTGAGAATTTTGGGTTCCAAAATTATTTATTAAAATTTTTCAATTTTGTACAGGAATCCAAATATCTTAAAAGCTAATGAATGAATTTATTTGAAAACTTATCAAAATAATCATCATGGTACATACTACAAGCTAATGCATTTCTTTTCTGGAAATTCAGCAATAAAATAGAAAGGAAGCTAATATCTATAAGTACAGGTGTAGTGTCCGTTTTACATCTCCTTAATAGAGTTAAAAATATGAAAAAATTTTTACTATAGGGAAAATGAGAAAAATAAATTTTTTTTTGTTTGTATTTGAACTTTAAGATCGGATTTTTTACTAAGAAACACAACTTTTTTTTCTCTGGAGTTTTATTTTTAAGCACCCTTTTCGAGATATCAACTGTTGAAAAAAAAGGATTTTTTTTACGTAAATGAGTATAACTCTTTTAAAAATAGACTTGAAGTATGTTTTAACCTCTCATTTTGAAGTAGAGTATTGTAGTTTTCATTTCTATTTTGAATTTTTAATCTCCGACAATTTTTGACAAAATGAGACAAATTTAAAAATGGATGAAAGAAATGAAAAAAAATAGCTTTTTTTTATGGATAATTTTTTATCGATAAACACAGTTGGAATTTTTAAGATTCGATTATTTTTTGAAATTTTTTCTCAGATGGCCAAATTTTCGGGAGCGGCAGTGTATGTAGCTGTTGTAGCTCATTTTGAGAGATATCGCATCATTAATTTTTTATATAAATGTATCTGTGGTTGATGTCTTACGGTACTTGAATGTTTCTGGACACCTTGATGTCACCTGTAGTATCATTACTTAATGTTTATCAAATTCATATTTGTTCTTGTAGACGCCTATCAATCTTCCTGGAAATCTAAACGTCAGTCAGAGGAATAAATTTTGCAATTTTTCATATCGTCTATTAATTATAAAGAAATTTTCATGGAATCTAAGATTCTGGTTATTTCTGCTAATCTTAAGAGGCGGTCGGGACTATTTGCCGCATGGGGGTGTTGCGGTCAGGTAAGAGAAAAATGTAAAATGATTTTTACTCAGCGATTTACAATTTACTGAAACAATAATATACCTCTAATGTTGTCAATAACTCTAGCCATATGTATGTAGAATAATTATAGATGTTTATCTTGTTTGAAAAGTTTAAAATATTGTTGTAAAGCGAAAGCATATGTATTCATCATTCTTTAGTATTACTTTCTGGCCGGCGTGAGCATATGTATTCATCATTCTTTAGTATTACTTTCTCTGTCGCACTAAAGAAAAATACACATGTTTACATCGGCTCTATTACGCGCAGAATTTTTCGCTATACAAAAATATTTTAGACTTTTCAAATAAGATTAGCATTGATAATTATTCTACATATATATGGCAAGAGTTATTGACAACATTAGAAGTATATTATTATCTTAATAAATTGTAAATCCGTGTATAAAAGATATTTTATATTCTTCTCTTACCTGCAGCGCCACCAAGCGACAATGGTTCCGACCGCATCTTAAGGTAGTTCTCCACGTATATATAGCATATAAATTTTGGATTTTTTTATCTTTATTTTAATTATTTTATAAGGGATAAGCAAGTGTATATCGAAAGAAAGAGGCCTTGGAAAGTGGTAAAACTTTTTTTATAGTTAATAGAAACTGCGGATATGCTAATATTGTTAGTAGAAGAAAAACATTATAAAACACTGCAATCTCCTTTATTTTTCGATTTTAATGTATCTGGGCTCATTTTGTTTCTTATGCAAATTAAGGAGGGGTGACTGTAGGTAATTTGGCAATAACATTTATGGTTGACGCATAAATTTAATTGTTTTCTTAAATTTTATAAATTTTGAATAATCAATTAGAGTCATGCGTCAACTATAAATGTTATTACCAAATTACCAACGGTAACCCCTCCCAAAATTTCGAAAGGAACAAAATGAGCCTAGAAATATTAAAATTGGACGAAAAATAAAGAAAATTGCAGTGTCTTATGATGTTTTTCTTCTGCTAACAATATTCTAACAATATTCTAACAATATTCTAATAATATCAGCATATCCACAGTTTCTATTAACTCGAAAAAAATTTTTACCACTTTCCAAGACCTCTTTCTTTCGATATACACTTGCTTATGCCTTATAAAATAATTAAAATAAAGATAAAACAATTGACAATTCATGTGCTATATATACGTAGAGAAACAACCTTAGAATCTAAATCTGAAAGAATCTCCAAGTTTCATTTGACGTAGTCCCTGCAAATGCCTGTAAACTTCATAAGCGGTATGGAAAATTTCAAAATTCATTCCTATAGAAGGCTTCCAGGTAGCCAGGATCACCTGGATATTATCAGATGTCATCTCGGAAAACGTACATGTTATTAAGAAATAATGCGCTAAATTTCATAAGATATTCTTGTAGACAATGTTTATCTTTCTCGAAACATCTATGTTTGGCTAGATAACATTTGCAACAACTTCAGAGTAGTTATTAAACTATAAGTAGAATTTCAAAAGTTTTTGCTGTAGATGATGTTTAAGTTGTCATTAACACCTAGGTATCCAAAGACGGCGATCGTGGGTACCACAGCATAGTAAATAACTATTTTTTAACGAGTATCTACATCGGGAAGGTAAAGTATTTATCTATATATATACATATAAAGTTAAGTATGTATTTGTATATGTGAGCGTGTACGTGCGCGTATGAGTTGACATCAAATGTTCCATATAAACTTGAATAAACCTGTGTGTGTACGTGCGATTCGACATGAAATGTCCCTTATGTATATGGCTGATTCCATTCAGATTCATGCAGGCCGTCACTAATCGAATTTTTTTTTTGTTCTAAGTAATAAAAATACCTTCTATTATGTATATGAAGAAAAAATTTACCTCATAGAACGCTCAAAATTTTTTTTTTTTTTTACTACAGCATTTTTAGTGTTGGATGTAAAAACGAAAATTCAAAAATTGAAAATGAACCTCTACTTTTAAATGACTATAGCTCCGTCAATTTTTAACCTTTTTGGACGTTCTTTTAACGAAAGTATGCGAAATTTGGTCTAGTTTTAAATGCAATCTCGATTTTTGTAATACAATTTGATCTCGCTGAGTTATTTACGAAAAACCGAAAAAAGCGATTTTTTTTAAACACGATTTTCTCAAAAACTATATTTATTTTTTTTTTTGAAATTTTTATATGATTTTATACGTAAAAAATACTAACTTTAAGGGTAGGTGAGAATATGCGATTTTGCCTTATTTTTTTTAAACAGATTTTTAAACGTTTTTTTATATTTTCGATTTTAAAACATTGATACCATGGCGCATCGTACTATTTTTCCAACTTTACGTGTTCTTACAACTATTTTAATGCTTTTATTTATTAATATATCAAAAATATCAACAATAATCTTTTAAATAAACCCCGGATCGAATATTTTGATCAATTAGAACAAAAGTTATGACGATTTAAAGTTTAAAAAAAAATGCTGAAACTTTAAATAAATATATTTACTTTGAATTTTGAATTTTGAATTTTGAATTTGAATTTCAAATTTTGAAAAGGTGAATTTTTTAAATACAAAAATATATTATTTGGTCATTCCCAATGAACAAATAATATGCGATACAATTAAGAAATGAACACTAATGAATTGAGAACTAATGTGAATAAAAAAATCTGAATTTGAATAAAACCTTTCAATTTACTTCTTGCCACTCATGTCTCAAAGTTTTGGCAGTGTAGATTTGGTTTCGTTTATTTTTTCTACAGTGAATCTTTTGAATACCTTTAATTTCTTTTGCATTTCCTAACTATTCCATTTTTTTTGTCTGTCGAAAAACTTCTAACTCATCCTTGCGGATAACAAGAATGTTAATCGACGGAGTATATTTTGATACGTGAGTGGCGAAATTTTCAGCGTTTCTAATGAAATCTGGATTCTTCTTGGACAGATTATGCGTGGTAGCATAATGTATAACTAAACCACCAACACCATCACAAGCGCCTTTGCCATGACCTGTTGCAGAAAAAAGCCATTTTCTGTTTACTTTTGAGTTTTGAAACTCATAGAATTGATATCTATTTTTAAAATGACTGGCAGCTCCATCAGAAATGGTTATGATTTCATCAAGATCTTGCGCAATATGTTTTTGTTTTAAGTTGTCGATAATTAAATTTATAGTCATTAGGGCATGAAACGAATCATGTTTAATATCGTCAGAGACGGTGACATTAATGACTGTCTTATCATTTCCAAAATAGCATACTGACGTAAATATTGATATTTGGTTTTTACTCCAATGATAGCTTTGAATTTCATTTTGAAGCAGAACTGTCCAATTTTCTGCAAAATCGACATGAATAACTAATTGGAAGTCATTATTTTTCGCTAAAAGTTTAACCTCTTTAATTGCTATACGTTAAATTTCTTTGACCAATTTATGAGCTCTTACAGTGAGAGCACGCTCTCTTAACTCTATTAAGAAATTTTCAATTGTGCTAGTTTTATTCAGTAAATTTGATTTTTCTGAATAAAATCTGCAATGTCTTGCTTATTCTCTTTTTTATAATTATTCAAAGCATCTGTAAATATCATATTTATTTAAAGTTTCAGCATTTTTTTTTAAACTTTAAATCATTATAACTTTTGTTCTAATTGATCAAAATATTCGATCCAGGGTTTATTTTAAAGATTATTGTTGATATTTTTTATATATTAATAAATAAAAGCATTAAAATAGTTGTAAGAACACGTAAAGATGGAAAAATAGTACAATGCGCCATGGTATGAATGTTTTAAAATCGAAAATCTAAAAAAAACGTTTAAAAATCTGTTGAAAAAAATTAGGCAAAATCGCATATTCTCACCTACCCTAAAAGTTAGTATTTTTTATGTTTAAAATCATATAAAAATTTCAAAAAAAAAAATATATAGTTTTTGAGAAAATCGTGTTTGAAAAAAATCGCTTTTTTCGGTTTTTCGTAAATAACTCAGTGAGATCAAATTGTATTACAAAAATTGACATTGCATTTAAACAAGACAAAATTCCGCACACTTTCGTTAAAAGAACGCCCGAAAAGGTTAAAAATTGACGGAGCTATAGTCATTTAAAAGTAGAGGTTCATTTTCAATTTTTGAATTTTCGTTTTTACATCCAACACTAAAACTGCTGTAGTAAAAAAAAAAAAATTTTGAGCAATCTATGAGGTAAATTTTATCTTCATATACATAATAGAAGGTATTTTTATTACTTAGAACAAAAAAAAAATTCGATCAGTGACGGCCTGCATGAATCTGAATGGAATCAGCCATATATATATATGAGTGAAATTCAAAAAGTTGTTAAAATCATGTTTTTTAAAAATTAAAAAAAAACTTCCTAAATTTTACTTGATATTTTTTAATATGTTTATCAATACTATAAATAAAAAGAAAACAATAATGGGCGAGCTGTATTTCAATTTTGGAAATATAATATGTGTAAATGTAAATAAACTTATAAAGTGTGACACGAAGACATTTTTTTTCTTTTGTATACATTAAAAGTGATTACTTGGCAAGTAATATATATAATAACAAATATATTTCACAGTCAATTTAAAGCTCTGAAAGCCTACTTTCTTTTCCCGTAGTCCAAATCCTGATTAGATTTTTTTTTCGTTAAGAAAATTAGCGTTACACGAAGACATTAGAAAAGGTACGTTTTTTTTATGGTTTGATTTAAATATATTTACTCACCATATATAAAACCTTTTACATCAATAACTCTTTGAATTACTAAAATACATATTAATTTTTATATTTGACGATATTTAACTCTAATTATTTGACTTCTTAAATGATTTTCACGATAAACTATTAAAAGTGTGATACGAGGACAAAAAAATTGTCGTAACTTTGTCGTCAGTTTTGAATACATTTTATTAAGCTATTGTATTTCTACACCCCACCATTAGATTCTTTATTTAAAAATCTTCAAAAATCATTACAGTAAAATTTTAGTAACTATGTATTTAGATACTTTTTATTTTGAAAACAAAATACTTGTACGCTTCGCATGCGAGACACGAGGACATTTTTGTTTATTTTTCTAATTTATTCCTTTGGATTAGTCATTTAATCAAAGTTTTAATGGTCAAACAAGTTGATTAGAATTGTTACTAGCTAACTGTTGGGTTTAGATACGTACATATTATTTACATAAAAAGTTATTATGTATAAACACCTATTTTCAATTTTTTGAATTTCACCCATATATATATATATATATATATATATTGTAACGTTTTTATTTCCCGCGGGTGGGAAATATTACGTCTTTACCTCCTGTTGCCAGACGCTTCAGTGAGTGACCAGGGTTCGAGGCAGGAGGTCGGTTAGGACGGACGGTGGAAAGATGAAGGATAGTAAACGGGTTGACACGTTTCTTTATGCTAGGGAGTACCAGAGCTTTATTGTACTCTGAAACTCATATACTACAACGACGTATAACAATAATAATGAAAAGTAATAAACTAACCTAAATTATATAAACCAAAAATAACTAACCTAATATGTGTACGCAAGATACAAAGAAATAAAGGTTGAATTTAATATGTGCCACTTGACGGCTTTATGCGCCTCTTGTTGGCGATAAAAATAAATGAAATCAAAAGTAATAGAAATAAACTTTATCTTTAATAATTAGTCGAATTAGACTAACGACGGTTAACGGCCTGGATGATAATAAACGAACAAAGCTATAATAATTATAATATTAATAAACTATTCTATATAACGATGGGTGGACTACACCCTTAATGCGGTGACACGGAATATGGCTGAAGGCCTGTGATTCTCTAATACGCGACAACCACACGTGGTTAGAGAAATCTTAGCTTGCCTCTTTCCGGTGGCGGCAATCGGTGGGAAGCACCCTTAATACTAACTTAATGCTACGGTTATAATAGGTGGAAAAACACCTTAAAGTTATTATGAACTAATCTTAGACAGAATGTCTTGTATACGGATCGGCGCGGCGGCTCGGTAGTATATAACGGTTCGGTGGAAATCACCCTTAATATCAAATATTAGTTAATAATGAATTAATAAGAATTACTATTTACAAAACGGCCGGTACGGCGGCTCGGTAGTACAAACTAATATGATCCTATATTAAGTTAAACTAATCTAATATATACAGGACGGGCGGTACGGCGGTACAGCGGTACGGCGGCACGGCGGTGCGGAAGTGCATTGGCGGTTCTCTCGGTCGCATTCTATCTAAGCCAGCGAGCACACTCGGCAAAGATTAATTGCGTCTCGACTTGCTTCTAATGGTTTGATACATTAGAGCGAGCGAGAGAGAGTGGCTTTTCTTATAAGGCCTAGGAGCCTCATATAAGAAAGCCAGTACTGTATACTGCTTTCTCTCTCTAGGCCAGCGAGCGCACTCGGCTAAGAGAGAGGGAGAGCACAGTACCCAATGCCTCGACTCTTCGTTGAGGCTTAGCTCTTATATCTACCCGAGCTCGCTGTTCCTCTTGCGGGAGCAGCAAAAACTGACGGCACCTGGCGGTTGAGCCTGTTACTATCGTGCCTCGCGGGAGATTTGAATGACCTGTCTGCACGATTATGAATAATCGTTGCAATATATATATATATATATATATATATATATATATATATATTGAAATGAGTATTTGTGTATGCACGTATGAGTTTACATGAAAAGACCCATATATATGAACGTGTGTGTGCATGCATGCGAATCCACATGAAATGTCATAGATATATTTATATCCTCGTAGGCCATATTCGTATCAGTACGTAAAGAGCATGCTAAATTTGTATTGACATCGCATATGTCTCAGACGCGCTCTTCGACTCTTCACTAGATTTATATGTCCTCCTGAGACATATTGAGACTTAATATGTCTAAGGAGAAATCAATATGGCATCACCAATTCTACTACACTGAAAAAAAACATAGTTGACTTTATTTTGTTCTCTAGTAACTACAACCATTTTATTCTAGTAATCAATATATAGTCAGGTTAACCTTTTACATTAGTAGCATTTATTAGATGCAACATGGTAGGAATTACTAAAGTTTTTATAAGTATTTTAACTATTTTTTTTAAACCATACTAACCAAAGTTTTAAGACTTTTAAGTCTTTTTGAGTCTCGTTGGTTCTTGTTATTCTATCTATTTATCTTAGAAACTCTAATAATATGCAAATTAATAGTATTATTTATTGTGCAGTTTTTGGGGTTGGAATTTATTCATCGTGTGCTACACTGATAGAAAGAAAAGTTAACAGTTAATTCAGCAAGGTAACTATTAATGAATAATGCATTTGAATAGAGAAAAATCGACGAAATTTTTATTTATTAATAGTTGAGAAATGGTGTATTTGCCGTGACTGCTTCATAAAGTAGAACAAATTTAATACCACGCGTAAACAGTTAAGGAATAGTTTCTTAAGAACTGATCATATAATTTAAGATTGTTAAATAAATGAAATAATTAATCAATTTAAAATATATTTTATTTTATATTTTAATGTCTCTGAAACTAAAAGTAAAACTGTAAGATTTATTAAAAGGAAGAGAGACCAATAAATTATGATTCACAAACATAACCTTAAAGTTACACCTTAAGCAAGTTGGTATTCAAAATCATCATTTATCAACTATTAATGAATATTTCTTAACTATTAAGAAATATTGATTTGACTCGAAAGTCATGAAAATTTTGAGTCGAAATTCATCGCGACTTAACTGTTAACTTTTCTTTCTATTAGTGTACTGAATGCCTACCAGAGAATCTAGTTTTATTTACTATGTTGCTGTAGTAAAGAAGAGAAACAGCAAATTGGTAAATCTTATCATTCTAAACGTAATAAAGCCAACTATGTTTTTTTCTCAGTGTATGTTTCGTTCAATATGTCAATGAGCAAACATATTGAAGGAAAGTTAGTGAAAAAAAATGACTTGCGCTTCGACAGCAGCTATACTCATTACAAAATGTCAATCTAAGGAACAAAAAAAATATCAATAAAACTAAAATTTAATCTTAAAAGTATTAAAAAAAATATTAATATTTTCAACTAATAAGTTATAGTTTCTCATACGACCTACTTCGGACATAAAATCATCTATATCCTTTGGCTATTTATTCAGGTAGAATCTGAATCTCGGAAAATGTTTGCCGCTTGAGCAAAAATCTACCTCGGGCGCGCTTCGCGTGCCCTTGACCATTTCAGCTCAAGCACCAAATATTGTTCACGATCAATATTCCACTTGAATATGGCCAAAGGACATATATAACTAATATATATATATATATATATATATATATATATATATACACTAGGGGCATTCCCCCCTGCTCGCGCTGCTCGCCAACCCCCGTTTATATTTACATTATGTCAGCCAGTAATGAAATTTGTACTGACCAAAAGTATTAAAAAAATGAATATTAATTATATATTTGCTCAGACAGATTCCCACACCACCCGAAGAGGTACTGTCAATAATACCTTACAATTAATTTATAATATAAATTAAATAATAAAAAATGTATGGTATTATGGCGCGTTGGTTTTTTTTGTTTTATTTTTAATAATTATATAAAATCAATTATAATAATTTTAAGTTATTTCAAGACATGTTAAAATTAATTAAAATTATTCCTTTTTTTTATAAAATTATTCAAAATAAAACCATGGTTACCTTCGCCTATAGCTCTACACAACCATGAGAGTCTATATTCCTTCCTCCTTATACCATAGACTCTATTTACAATCCATCTTCCACCAACAGTATTACATATTTAAACAAAGTTTTAAAAGTCATTTTATAGTTTGTACAATTTGTTATTATATTATTGTTATATAACAATTGTTCAATTAATATTTATCTTTTTTAAATCTTTGTTTAAGTATGTTTATTGGAATAATTATTATAACTTGATATTTTTCAATTAAATATTATTGTAAGATGTCTTACAATAATATAGAACAGAAATTTTTTATATTATAATTATTCTAAATTTAAAATTTAATACTTGATTGAATTCTATGTTTTTTAATATTATTATTATTAAAAATTTTCCAATTATTTCTTATATTTGAATATTAATTATTATTATTTTTTTCATAACATTTAGTATCTTTAATTTATATACTCAAAATTAATATATTTCCTTTTTTTTAATATTAGTTTTATTCGAAGTATTAAGAGGCACGGTAGCATCTCGACGGCGAGTTAAGGTATATATACGAAAACGTCGAGGCGCGCCTCTTATACTTTGAATTAGAGAGTTGAAAATTTTAAAGTAGATTATATCAAAATGCAATCATATTTTTTATATATAAATATTAATGAAATGATAAAGATTTTTATTATCTTTAATTTAAAAAAAGTTTCATTACAATTCGTTCTCTCAATCACGAGAAAACGTAATTTTAAATTTTAAAGCACCAGATTCGCGTTATGAAAATTCTTCTCCGTCGTTTCCAGCCAGCGAAAATTGTTCAACCGGAAGTGCGTCACATCTTAGTATTGTAAGAGCGCTATGAGCGTATTTTTTGTCTGCTGGCGCTGGCATAGTAGTTATAGTATAGTGAATTCGTATGTCGGTGTCGGTAGTGTTCACGATCGCGATATATAGACGTTAATTAATCAGGTTGTGGGATATATATATATATATATATATATATATATATGTATATATATTAGGGTGTCCCTTATTTACCAATATTTTTTTTTTCGTTGTGCCGCCCCCTGGATCTTTAATTCATGCTGAAAAATGAAGATTTTACTCGGAAAAAGTGAGAAAAAGACGTTTTAAACCGTGCCTATTTCGCAAAACGAGATTTTAGTCCACGTATACGCGTCATACTTAATCTAACGTATTTCATTTCTCTACTATGTTTAAAAAGAGCTTTAAACAGTTCAACTATTACATTTTTTCATGTAAAATTTGGCATAGAATTCGAATTTTTACTCATTTTAAATCAAAACGTACATATAGTAAGGTAAGAGACACTTTTACATCAGTTAAGGTCAGTTTTTTTAATGATTATTTGTTTTTTATTAATAATGAATGTTATTTATGATTTGTCTGATTATTTTGAGTAATAATTTTTAGAATATTAGACATGAAAATTCACAAAACGAATGAATCAACATACTTTGTATATTTCAAAATGTCGGAAACACGTAAAAGCGAATGGGCGTGTACGTAAAATTCACCAAAATTCTCAAAAAATATATAATATTAAATAAAAACAAATATAGTCATTATAAAGCAATAAAATTTATTAAAATTTTTGTTGTTTTGATAAAGTTTCAATTATCATCTTTTTCCTGCAATTTTATTTTTTTTACAATTGTTTGCTTATTAGCATCTTCAAAATCTTTACGAAATTGGCATACATTTTGTATCAAGAATAATTTCTGATCTTCATTCTTGGTTCTGTTTATATAATCTTCGGTAAGTTTTACAGCTCTTTCAGCAGCATCATTTACAACACGTAAATTTTTAACAATCTCTAAACCTTTTAAATAATCATCATTAGTAGACCAAGTCTTACAATCAGTGTACAAAAAGTTTTTGTTAATATTAAATCCATCAAAAAATAAGAGTGATTGACGATTTATAAAGTGATCTGATTCTAGAATTTTAAAATTTTTTAAATCTGTAGGATTATTAATTATGTATTTTTTCGGAGGTAAATCATCAGTGTAAAAGTCTTTTTCTAACGATAAAACCATCTGACATCTGACTTCAAAAGATAAAGCATCATCAAAAAATGAAATAGCACTTGCCTCAGGGGCTAAGTACCACAAATGCCTTTTGATCTTTTCTAAGGCAGCATTGGATACTAAAGAATCAATGTCAGCATAATCGTACAGTTTTTTAATAAATTAATTAAAAACTTGAATACATCGAAGGTAGGGGAAATCGGGATGAATCGGACCCCTGGGGAAATCGGACCGGCATCACTTTATGTAAAAATATAGTAAATTTTTATTTGACCAATAAGATTTTAATATTGTTACATTGAATTACTTTTTTGCTAAAGTTTTTCTATGTAGTTTTAATCTTCTAATATTTACGTATATTCATATAAAGTAATGCTGGTCTGGTTTGTCCCATGGGTCCAATTTACCCCGGTTACCCCTAATATTATAAAAAAAATATTATCATACGCTTAAACCAACTATTGTAAACAAAAATTGTTTTTGAAAACAATCTTAGAAATTTCATAATGTACAAAATATGTTAATTTATAATTGTTGTGAATTTTTATGTCTATTTTTTGAAAATTATTACTCAAAATAATCAGGAAAATCATAAATAACTTTCATTATTAATCAAAAAAGCAAAAAATAATTTAAAAAACTGACCTTAATTAATGCAAAAGTGTCTCTTACCTTACTATATGTACGTTTTGATCTAAAATAAGTAAAACTTCGTTCTTATGCTGAATTTTACATAAAAAAAATCTAATAGTTGAACTGTTTAAAGCTCTTTTTTAACATAGTAGAGGAATGAAATACGTTAGATTAAGTATAATGTGTGTACGTGGACTGAAATCTCGTTTTGCGAAATGGGCACGGTTTAAAACGTCTTTTTCTCACTTTTTCCTAGTAGAATCTTCATTTTTCAGCATAAATTAAAGATCTAGGGGGCGGCACAACGAAAAAAAAAACATTGGTAAATAAGGGACACCTAATATATATATATATATATATATATATATATATATATATATATATAAATGAATATATATAAAATAATAATAACCTCGCGTTATAATATATATAAATTAAAATAATATTTTCGTATAAACGTATTCTATAATTCTAACATAGTATGATTTTTTATTATCAACTAAACACTTTCTTGTGAATGATGTCTCGTCGACCTGGAGGTCCTTCAACTCACCTAAACATCATCTATAGAAAGTGACAAAAATATATATATTCCCAATGATAATACTAGATGTGTTTCCTCGTGGATGATGTTTCGTGATCCTGGAGGCCATCCTGGCCACCTGGACATTATCTCCAGGAAGTGACAAAAAATTTTAAATTATAATACTAAATTCACTTTCTCGAGAATGATGTTTCGTCGACCTAGAGGTCGTCTAGGTCACCTGGACATCATCCATAGGAAGTGACAAAAATTTATATATTTCTAATGATAATACTAGATGTGTTTCCTCGTGAATGATGTTTCGTGATCCTGGAGGCCATCCTGGCCACCTGGACATCATCTCCAGGAAGTGACAAAAAATTTTAAATTATAATACTTAATTCACTTTCTCGAGAATGATGTTTCGTCGACCTAGAGGTCGTCTAGGTCACCTGGACATCATCCATAGGAAGTGACAAAAATTTATATATTTCCAATGATCATACTAAATGTGTTTCCTCGTGAATGATGTTTCGTGATCCTGGAGGCCATCCTTGCCACCTGGACATCATCTCCAGGAAGTGACAAAAAATTTTTTAATTTCAATTATAATACTAGATGCACTTTCTGAATAACGTTTCGTCGACCTGGAGGTTGTCCAGGTCACCTGGACATCATCTTCAGGAAGTGACAAAAATTCACGTTAATTTGTAATTAATGTATTCAAGCGTCTACTGAAAAATTGTGTTACGATTAATTAAACATAAAAAAATTAATTGAACATAAATGTTTAATTTAATTAAACATTTCATCAAAATTTGTTCACTTTCTAATTTTTTTGTTTTTAATATTTAATTGTCTATAATTTCTTTATAAATTTTAAAAAGATTTTTTGTTATATTTTGTATCTAGTTTTATAGAGTTATACAAAAGTTATATATAATCATTTTCAGATACAAACTATATCCAGTAAGCTATATATAAACTTGACACAATAGTTTCACATGGGTATGTCTTTTAGTAATAAAAATGTGAAAAGACATGAATAAAAGTTCAATTTTCTAAACTTAACATTTTTATACTGAGTAATCGTTTTAATTACTTCGATTAATGTCTAAATATAAAAATAGTTTCATTTTACTGTATTCAACAATAATATATTGAAATATATTCATGGAAGGCACTTCGATCATTTTTGGTCTGAAAAATGTAAATTTTGAGAATTTAATGTTATCCTTTTTTTTCACCAACTGTGTAGTTCTTTGTAACTAAAAGAGATGGAGCTCTAAAATTTTGTAGGTGCTTTTAAAGAATATTAATTTAACAAATTAAATATTTAAGAATTATTTAAATTTTATTATTTTTATTAAATTTGATTACGAACTACAATGTATTTTGTTTTCATGATATTAATATGAATAATACTAAATTATGTGCTATTTAATATAATAATTTTTAAAATCTTTTTTAAATGAATATATTAATCTTAATCTAAATATTTTATATTATTTGGGTGTTATCTAAAACACTAAATTTAAAATCTTTGTTATATTTATTCTCCTCATCCTGTCTTTTTATTCTAAACTATTTTGAAATTCCGTCACGCTTTTAGAATAATATATATTTTTTCAGTATTTTTTCAAACTAATTAATAAATATACAATTTTGGCTAAAGAAAGTTTAGAAATCAATCAAGTAATCGTTGAATATTACTGTATTCAATTCATTCTTTTTAATAAAAAGGAATGAAATTGACATTGATTAATAAGCTCTTATGTTTCAACTTTTTTAAATAATATAAAATTCATAAAAATACCATCAAACTATTTTTTTATTTTATAATTTTATCAAATTTCTTGAAATTTTTTTAATATTATAACCGTTATTTTTTGTTTTTAATCATTGTTCAAATTGATAAATACTATTTAATCTTTATTATTACTTTTGAAAAAGTATATTTTAGGCGAGTTCAGGTATTGAATAGTATAGTATTCTTTAGAACATTTTTTCTAAATATTTTATTTTATCCAATACATAATATTTTTTATATTTCAGTTTTCGAAAGTACTGAAATATTATCATCAAGTTTATACTTTTTATTTGATTAATCTTTAGTTTTTGCTTAAGAAAGTTTTGAAATCAATCAAGCAATCGTCGAGTACTTCCGTATTTAATTCATTCTTTTTAATATGAAGTTCATAATATGAATAATATGAAATTCATAAAATATTTACAGTTTTGGCTAAAGAAAGTTTCGAAATCAATCAAGCAATCGTCGAGTACTTCTGTATTCAATTCATTTTTTTTAATTATATAGAATTTATCAAATGCTCAATTTATATTCTTTTTGATAGATGAATGTTTGGAAAAATTTTTCCAAATAATTTCTGAAAAAAGTGATTACTGAGATGAAGATAGCGATGATAATACACATCAAAATCAAAAAATAAAGGTATACCAGATCAACATTTTATTTCATTTATGAGTGAATATTAATACATGAACATTAAGGAACTATAGTTGATCTTATATCTATTTTTTACTTTATTCTTTATGAGAGACATATTTAATTAAAAATTTCTAAAAACTTGGCAGAAGGGCCATTAGCTTCTAACAACTTATATTTGAGAATTTGCTGCCATCAGCTTCACAATTATTCATGCGTTTTTAAAATTATGCATTCTCTATTTCATTGCACTATCATTTTATTTTCAAGAGCTTTAAAACATATTAAATTTTACTAAATATCTACAAAATAAATTGCCAGGCCCGTAGATTAATAGTTTATGGTGTATTTGATAATTTTAAAGTTTATATAGTAAAACTAAGTGAAAGAAAACTAAGAATATTGAATTCTCTGCATTACATAACATCACATATTGTAGCGTAGGCTACATCCAATTTACCACAAATGAATAAAAATAAAATTAAAAAAAAGAAATTTAAATTAAGCAAAAAAAATGAAAGTAAAAAAAAATGAATAATAAGAAATAGATAAAAGAAAATAAAAATAAAAATAAAGACACAGATTAAAAAGGAAATGAATTTAACTAAATTGATCTCACTACACCAATTAAATTTCACTTAACCGAATTTTGTATTCACTGACTCTAAATTGATTGCTTGTAATTGATGTAACTTATATTAAATTTAATCTTTATGAGAAAAAGCTAAAGGACTATGAAATAAATTTAACACCATATAGAGGGAAAAAGCCTTTCGGCATAAAAAACCCTTTTTTATTAAATTTTACAACACTGAACTATCGCACTTAAAATTAACGCAAGATACGGTAAACGCTTGCATATGCTGTCGGTTTTCGTGCGCGCACGGCTTTGAATCAGAGTACACAACAAACGCTGATTTTAAGAAAATCAAAGTAACGTTTGTTGCAATTGAGTTTGAACGAGGTAATAGACTTTGATTCTCACTGAGACCAACGTAACTTCTATTACAGCTAGAGTGCGGTGTACTAGGACACGAAATTACGAGGTAATAGACTTTGATTCGCAGTTGCGATCAACGTAATGTCTATTACAGCTAGAGTGCGATGTACTAGGACACGATTGTATGTTTCAAGATGAGACTCGTGACGCGAGGCGTGCAGAGAGGTGTGTATTCAGTCGCGCTTGACGATGAACTGAACTGTACAAATGACTTGATTTGACTCGTTAACTCGGGCGCAAAGTGACCCGAGTATAGAAAAATTTGACTATGATGACCGCAACGTGCTGCCACCTCTTTGCATGCCGCGTTCGAGCGAGTCGTGTGTTTGTCGAAATTCCACGAAATAGATGTGATTTCGTGGAATTGACATGGTGCGACGCAACATACTCCGGGCGCAAGCTGCGAGTATGATAACAGGTGTTTATTCAGATCGCAGTATGAGGAAAGGAAAAGGTGTCATATTCTTTTTGAATTGTTTAAACGTTATACAAGAGTTATAATATATTATGATATATCGAGATCGCTAGCCGCTCGCAAGATAGGTAAAATACAAAGACGAGTGATATTTCGCTTATATACGCCGCTCGCAGTCTTGATTGATGCTACTCTGACTGTGCCATCGTCCCCAGGAAAGACCTCGACGACAACACCCAGTGGCCACCTAGCACAAGTGGTAACATCATCCATTAAAATGACAACGGAACCAGGTTCTAAGATTGCCGTTGAAGAATGCCATTTTTGTCTAATTTGGAGTTCGTGAAGATATTCTTTTTGCCATTTTTTCCAGAAGTCTTGTCTAGCCTTGGTAATGAAATTGTAAGTTGAAAGTCTGTTGTCTGGCACTGAAACAAAATTATGTTCTGGTAAGAAATTAAAAGGTCTACCTATCAGAAGGTGAGCAGGTGTCATAGATATGGGGTCGTTGGGATCAGCTGAAAGAGCATATAAAGGTCGTGAGTTTAAAATCGCTTCTATTTCAATCAACGAAGTGTTGATTTGTTCATAAGTAAGTTTCTGATCCTTTAAAACGCGTTTCAAATGACGGTTTCAAATGATAAAGGTGGATTGAAATGCCATTGAATTCGTTTGGCTGCAGCATAGTTGCTGATTGATTCATGAAATTGTGTGGTATTAACTATGTCATAGATTTGACGAATTTCCCTATCTGCTCCTACAAAATTAGTTCCGTTGTCGGAATAAACATGTTCAGGCACACCTCTACGTCCTACAAATCTGCGGAAGGCAGCTAGAAAACCTTCGGTTGAAAGATCAGTTGCCAGTTCAATGTGAACTGCCTTTGACACCATACAAACAAAAACGCAACCGTAAGTTTTAATGAATGACCTATTTCTATCTTTTTTCTCTTTAATCAAAATGGGCCCGAAAAAATCTACACCTGTGTGACAGAAGACTGGAGATTCGTGAAGTCGAAATTGTGGCAAGTTTGCCATTTGAGCGTTAATAAGTTTAGGTTTATGTCTTATACAATCTACGCAATGTCGAATGATTTGACGTACCTGATCTTTACCATTAAGAATCCAATACTTCTGGCGAACGTTTGCCAAAGTAGATTGGACTCCCGCATGTAAATTAACCTGGTGTTTTTGTCGAATTATCATATCTGTCACATGATGTTTACTAGGTAATAAGATGGGGTATTTTTGATCATAAGAAAGATCTGAGTGTTTTAATCTCCCTCCTACTCGAATGAGACCTACATCATCAATGAATGGATTCAAATTATCGAAGGGCGTTCCCTTTTTATGAGTGCCTCGCGCTTCCTTGGCATGAATTGATAAACGATTATATTCAGTAGAAAATCGTTCTTGTTGAACTAGTAAAAGAATTTTTTGTTCCGCTCTAATGAGTTCTGACACTAATAATGGAGAATTTACCTGATTAGTTTGAGTTTCTACTACCTGCCTATCTTTAGAGATTTTATCTTTCCATCGTAATATGTAAGCTACTACCCTAATAAGTCGTTCAAGCTTGGAAAATGAGGAATAAATTCCACTGCCCCTGTAGGCTGATAACGAGCAGTTTTCCGTTGTAAGTCCAGGTAAATCAGCCACCGGTACCTGCGTTAGACGCGGCCAACAAATTTCGTTATGTTTTAACCATTTGGGTCCTGATGCCCATAAAGAATTATTCAGAAAGTCCGCGGGGAGTTGGCCTCGCGAGAGTGCGTCCGCGGGGTTATCGTTGGAATTTACAAACCTCCAGCTAACCTCGTTACCTAAAGTCTGAATGTCTGCTACTCTGTTTGATTCAAAAGGTCGTAATACACCGAAAAAAATCCGTTACGCCAATGGTTCCATACCTCATACAACTATTATTGTTCGCGAGGTTAAAACTACAGCGGTCTAAAATATGTGACGCACATTATTAGATAGGTATAGTAACAGAGTAGTTCACTGTAAATACTGCAATAGTTCGAGCGCTGAACGTTGGCTGTTGGGGGTAAATGAAATACGATCCGTCAAAACACACGAACGCGCGTGATTCCAGACTCGAATGATATAGCGTCGATGAGGTTTTACTAAAGCCTCATCGACGCTAATATCATTCGAGTCTGGAATCACGCGCGTTCGTGTGTTTTGACGGATCGTATTTCATTTACCCCCAACAGCCAACGTTCAGCGCTCGAACTATTGCAGTATTTACAGTGAACTACTCTGTTACTATACCTATCTAATAATGTGCGTCGCATATTTTAGACCGCTGTAGTTCCAACCTCGCGAACAATAACAGTTGTAGGAGGTATGGAACCATTGGCGTAACGGATTTTTTTCGGTGTAAATGAGGGGCTTTCTTTAACCAAGCTAATACTATAGTTGAGTCTGACCAAAGAATAGTCCTATCTATTGTAAAATTTAACTGACTCCTAACCTCTACATACAATTTTTTGCACAAAGTTCTAACCTCGGTATAGTTATCCCACTAAGTGGTGCTACTCTAGATTTACTACAAATTAATTGAATAAATATATTTCCTAAACGATCTTCTGATTTAACATATATACAAGCTCCGTATCCGTGTAAACACGCATCGCAAAAGCCATGAATTTCTATTTTAATTGGATTTTTAATTAAAGAATGCCTAGAAAAAGAAACTTCTCGTAAAAGTGTTAATTGATCAGCTAAAATTTTCCACCTGTTGTAAATGTCCTCTGGCAAGTGCTCGTCCCACGTAACCTTCGCTGCCCAACATTCCTGAATTAATACCTTAGCATACAATACTACTGGTCCTAATAAACCAAGAGGATCAAAAAATTTTTGAGATTTCAGACAGTAAATTTCTCTTGCTCGCCCTAACCGGTATGTCAATATTTTGCACAGTATATTTTAAAAGATCATTTTGAGTATCCCATATAATACCTAAGGTTTTCTGAATTGACTCTTTCGTTATGACACAATCTAAGTTGAAGTATTTTTTCTCTATATTGTTTAAAACCCCTTTATGATTCGAAGCCCATTTTCTAATTACAAACCCCCTCAAGCTAGTAGTTGAATTACTTCATCGCGAATAGCTAATATTTCATTAAATGAGTTAGCCCCAGATACGAAATCATCTACCTAGAAATCGCGCAAGAGCAATTTACTGGCTTTTGGAAAGTTTTCTGCTTCGTCCCTAGCGAGTTGTCGTATAGCAAGAAATGGAGCTGGAGCTGTCCCAAAAGTAACTGTATTTAATTGAAAAGTTCTAATTTTACCTTCATGATACCAAAAAACCTTCTGAAATTTCCTATCATCTGGGTGTATTAAAATTTGCCTATACATTTTCTCGATGTCAGCTGTAACGACAAATAAGTGTGATCGAAACGAAATCAGTTGCTGGAAGTTATGAAAGAGCGAGATTCGAACTTAGCAACCTTGTGAGATTCCCTATCAAAGTTAGATTTAAACTTCCTTTTTACATCTCCCTTGAGTTTTGACTCTGCAGCTGAATGTTCAAGTCCTTGAAGATTGAAGATGTTTGCCTGTAAAAACGCACAAAATTCTTTCAACGTAGGAGGTTGATCGATATCTAATTTTTCTTGCCATCTACTCAGCATCCTCTGGGGAATACAACGTTCAGCTATTCGAACGACCAAATGTTCACAGGAAACTGGAACTCCGACAATTTGTTCAACCATTGTATAATGTTGACGAATTGCATCAAGAAGTTGAGAAACGCCTTCTACTGCAGCCGCTGGGACTTTAGGCAAATCTATCAAAGCGTTGAGATGATCAACGACTACGAGACGCTTGTGATCATATGCGTCAGTAAGTGTTTTCCAAGCCTTTGCATAATTGTCTGCGCTATGTTCTAAAGCAATAATTTTTAATTTTGCTGACCCAGTGAGAGCATTTAAAAGTTGAGTATGTTTAACGAAATCGCTAAGATCAGTTCGTGAATGAACTAAAGCGGTGAATTGATTTTTGAATAACAGCCACTGATTGGCTTTGCCTTCGAAAGTTGTTATTTTAATTTCTGGTAATTTAGGTGCATCATGTCGTTGAGTGACAGTGATGTTGCTCGCGTTCAGTGTTGAATTAGCAATTGGATCGTTTCTTATAATAGGATTAATCAAACCATCAGCGTTGGCGGCTATTTCATAGTATTCTAATCTTAAATTTTTATAAACATCAATCAGCTGATGGTCAGGTTTCAATACCGCTAAAGCCTTGTGATATTTTTGACTTTGTACATGACACGCTTCGAGATCTCTTAATCTTAATTTCGCATTGAAAGTATTGGGATTCGGACCTTCAAGATAAATTTTCAATTCTTGTATTTGTTCGCTAAATGATTTGTATTCCTGATTCGCAGTTGCGATCAGTTTTGTTACTTCTTCTTTTTCCATTTTCTTAAGTTAAATTGAAAGAGAAAAAATGAAAAAAAATGAAGAATGATTATTTACGTGGGGCGCGATGTCGCGGTTTAGGCCCTGCTAACCTGCCCGGTACCAAAGCCAGCTACCGTCACACCCTCGTCGTGGCACCTATTAACTCAGCAAACCACCCGCCGCGATTATTGCGACGAACGATCCGCTGTGACTGGTGCGAAGGCGAAAACAGCGGCCACCTCTGGTAATACGGTCTAACTAAACAATAATTAATTGACTTGAACTATATTACTTTAGCTTAATTTTAACCTTAGATTTAACTTGATGAGATTAAATTTTAAATTTCAGTTAATTGAACTGTAATAAAAATAAAAATAAAATTTGCATGAGTTGAAATTTTAAAGGAGATTAATTTTTAAATAAAATGCAAAAAACCTTTTTCAAAAGGAATTAATCTTTTTAAATTTGAATTGACTGATTTGAAATTATTTTAAAAATTGAGCAGACTTAAATTTATTATTAAAGAACAATTTACATGTATGCAAAAACAGAAATACTAAACTACAATGTATAAAAGATTCGACTTTGTTCAAGTATACACTCAAAACACTGCTTCAGTTTGTTTGAATAATAATAATAATGATTTCGCCTTCTTTAAACGAATACGAAAAAGGGACACTGCCGTTTCGTAAAGAATGTAAAAATATTGTCAATTAATAAAATATAAATAACCTAACCTAAAATATTTTCCCAATAAGTTAATAATACTTGAATGTTTTTATCACACAGATCTCAATTAAATTGTCTATGTGTCGTAAAAATTTTTGATTGTAACAGAAAATTTTTGTTTCTATTGATTTGCAAATTTCAAGCTTATAGTAACATTGTCTCCGCACATTCGGAGTTCACCATTCTTATCAAATTGAGCGCTTATTAAATTGCGATTTACTAAATAAATTAAATTGACTTTAATTATATGATTAGCAAAATTAACGTTACGTTGTTTGAATGAATTTTGTTTACTTTAAATTTACTCTGTATTTGAACAAACAAAACAAAAAAAAATGTTAATGATATGTAAAAATGAGACTATTTAAATTAAATTATTAAAAGAAATTTTAGTTTCCACAAATGAAATATTAATTACACAACAAATTATCTATAAGTCAATCTAAACTATTAATCACTATCTTTTTCTTTTGAATATTTACGATAGACACCTTTCTTTCTTAATCTACAAAATATGAACTGAACTTCAATCAAATGTTTGATAATGATACCTTATATCTACATATAACACCACTTATTTTATTCTAGTTATGACAAGTCAACAACAAAAAAATTTTTTATTATATTTTACTTTAATCAATTGTACTCATCAAATCTAATTTGAATTAGCTAGAAAATAAATTTTGAAATGTGACTGAATTGAGAAAAAAAATGTTAATTCTTTCTTTCAAAGAGAGGAAAAATTTACCTTTATTTTTTGAAAAGAAAAAATGTTTACTTTGTTTTACAGTTTGACCTTTGAACTAAATAACATTGACTTATCTTTTATTTTCCTATTTGATGCCACCGGGCGCTGAGGTCCTCCTGTTGCGGGTACGATGGCAGTCGTAGCAGCTTGTTGACTTCGCAGTTCTGGGAAACGTCTTTTTCAAACGCTTTTTTCTTCACAAGTTACGACACGCGCAATACGCTTCGCAGCGCGTTTTTTCGAATGCTTTGTATGCGCTATAAAGTATACTTAGTTTTTACGATTTTTTCGTGAATTCTACTTCACAAAGAGGCACCAAAATGTAGCGTAGGCTACATCCAATTTACCACAAATGAATAGAAATAAAATAAAAAAAAAGAAATTTAAATTAAGCAAAAAAAATGAAAGTAAAAAAAATGAATAATAAGAAATAGATAAAAAAAAAATAAAAATAAAAATAAAGACACAGATTAAAAAGGAAATGAATTTAACTAAATTGATCTCACTACACCAATTAAATTTCACTTAACCGAATTTTGTATTCACTGACTCTAAATTGATTGCTTGTAATTGATGTAACTTATATTAAATTTAATCTTTATGAGAAAAAGCTAAAGGACTATGAAATAAATTTAACACCATATAGAGGGAAAAAGCCTTTCGGCATAAAAAACCCTTTTTTATTAAATTTTACAACACTGAACTATCGCACTTAAAATTAACGCAAGATACGGTAAATGCTTGCATATGCTGTCGGTTTGCGTGCGCGCACGGCTTTGAATCAGAGTACACAACAAACGCTGATTTTAAGAAAATCAAAGTAACGTTTGTTGCAATTGAGTTTGAACGAGGTAATAGACTTTGATTCTCACTGAGACCAACGTAACTTCTATTACAGCTAGAGTGCGGTGTACTAGGACACGAAATTACGAGGTAATAGACTTTGATTCGCAGTTGCGATCAACGTAATGTCTATTACAGCTAGAGTGCGATGTACTAGGACACGATTGTATGTTTCAAGATGAGACTCGTGACGCGAGGCGTGCAGAGAGGTGTGTATTCAGTCGCGCTTGACGATGAACTGAACTGTACGAATGACTTGATTTGACTCGTTAACTCGGGCGCAAAGTGACCCAAGTATAGAAAAATTTGACTATGATGACCGCAACGTGCTGCCACCTCTTTGCATGCCGCGTTCGAGCGAGTCGTGTGTTTGTCGAAATTCCACGAAATAGATGTGATTTCGTGGAATTGACATGGTGCGACGCAACACATATAAAAAAAAATAATTTTTAAGCACAAAATAGATTTTTATTAATTGTAATAGGATGTATTCTTGTTCTTTATCTTTGAATGTATGAGTATTCAAATTCATATTTTAAACTGTTATTTAACACACGTGAATTAGCTAGCAATTAAATTATAAACCAGTACACATTAACATTGAACATTTCACCAACAAAATATTAATCTACGGGCCTGGCAAGTTATTTTGTAGATATTTAGTAAAATTTAATATGTTTTAAAGCTCTTGAAAATAAAATGATAGTGCAATGAAATAGAGAATGCATAATTTTAAAAACGCATGAATAATTGTGAAGCTGATGGCAGCAAATTCTCAAATATAAGTTGTTAGAAGCTAATGGCCCTTCTGCCAAGTTTTTAGAAATTTTTAATTAAATATGTCTCTCATAAAGAATAGAGTAAAAAATAGATATAAGATCAACTATAGTTCCTTTATGTTCATGTATTAATATTCACTCATAAATAGAATAAAATGTTGATCTGGTATACCTTTATTTTTTGATTTTGATGTGTATTATCATCGCTATCTTCATCTCAGTAATCACTTTTTTCAGAAATTATTTGGAAAAACTTTTCCAAACATTCATCTATCAAAAAGAATATAAATTGAGCATTTGATAAATTCTATATAATTAAAAAAAATGAATTGAATACAGAAGTACTCGACGATTGCTTGATTGATTTCGAAACTTTCTTTAGCCAAAACTGTAAATATTTTATGAATTTCATATTATTCATATTATGAACTTCATATTAAAAAGAATGAATTAAATACGGAAGTACTCGACGATTGCTTGATTGATTTCAAAACTTTCTTAAGCAAAAACTAAAGATTAATCAAATAAAAAGTATAAACTTGATGATAATATTTCAGTACTTTCGAAAACTGAAATATAAAAACTATTATGTATTGGGTAAAATAAAATATTTAGAAAAAAAGTTCTGAAGAATACTCTACTATTCAATATCTGAACTCGCCTAAAATATACTTTTTTAAAAGTAATAATATATTTTACAATAAATTTCAATATCATTATGATAATCATAATATTATTAATTAATATATTTCATAAATAAAACGATAAAATTAAATAATATAATTTTTTCTTAATTATTAATTATTTTAATTTTATTTTTAATATATCTTTATTTCATTTTTAAGTCTTTTGGATGTATAAAATATATATCTATATTGTTTTCTAATATCCTTGACTTTTTTGCTAGTATTAAAAAAGATATATTGAAATAATTTTTACAAAATTAATAGAACGTATTTTTATGTTTCTTTTTTTTTTAATTATGGATTATTTATTTAATAATAAATAATTTTTAATATTATTCTTTTATTAAAAAAATCAATATAATATAATACATAATGATATGAATTTTATTAATTTTTTTTTGTTTCATAAAATAATTTTTTATTTATTCTTTAAACATTTTATTATGTTCGAATTCAATTAAAAATGTATAAGTTATAATAGGATTTTATTTGATTTATTTAACGTTTAATGCCCGTATCATAATTATAATAATATTTTCAATTAATTACTAATCCATGTACGTCATAAATAAAATTATAAAGTGAGTTTTTTATTAAATTTTATTTATTTTTTTTAAATATATCTTAATGCAATTAAGTCTTTTTGATGTATGAAATATATGTTAAATTACTGTTTTAATATATTTGATTAATTTTCTGTTATTATAAAAGATATATTTATTATTTTTATTGATTTATTACTTAAATATATTTTATATTATATTTTATAATATAAAAAAAATTATATTAGCAATAAATATTTATAATATATTGTATTATGAGTTAAAATATAATATTCCATTATTGGATCACGTATTTCTAACTTATATTGAATAATTTTATTTGTCATATATTTATAATAATATGTTACGTTGTTCCAATTTTCAAAATGAAGTTTTTCATTTTCAATACCGATATAGTTATTGGGTTATTGGGTTATTTCGTTTATTTGGTTATTTAAACCATCTAATTCTTCTTGATGTTGTAAGTTTTCTACAACAATGTATTTATTTGGAACTGGATCTCATTCCATTTTATAATGATTCAATTATTATTAGTATTAATTAAATTGTACTTTAAATAACTTTTTTATTATTTTTTTTTAAATAAAATATTTTAAGTTTATTTTTATTTTCTTTTTTATTATTTTATATTAATTTTTTTATATAGAAAATTTAAAGTATGTTTTCATTTTATGTTTTATTATGTTATATCTAAAAAAAACAAATGTTTTATTAGTATGTAAGAAATATGAATATATTTTTAATATTAAAAAAATTAAAGTTTTTTTTTGTTATTTCTCTAGTATTTCTTTCCATACTATATTGGTTAATTCATTTTTATTTTCTAATTTATTTTGAATATGTATTTTAGAAGGATTTTTACTTCTTGAAAGAGCAACATATAATTGTCTATCTGAAAATAAAGGTTTTTTTACGAATATTTCTACGTTTTCAAAACTTTGACCTTGTGATTTATTTATAGTTATAACAAAAGCTAATACAATAGGGGATTGTTTTCTATATAAAATAAATGGTAAAGACGATGATTCATTTGTGGTTAATGTAATACGCGGTATAAAAACTTTATTTCCTTTATTTTTGCCTGTAATTATAATTACTTCAGCTTCTATATTGTATTTAAATAATCTCGTTATCTTTAATCGTGTTCCATTGCATAATCCATCTTTTATTCTTAAATTTCTAATTAGCATTATTATGGCATTTATTTTTAAATTAAGTTCATGTGGAGGTAATCCTTCTCTTATATTATTTAACATTTTTATTGGATAATTTAAATGAATATTATCATCTGTTTGATCGACACCCTTATATGTTACATAATCAATACTATAATATGTCACTGTTTCATTATTAATTAAATTCAATATTTTATTATTTCAAATATTCACATCTTCATTATGCGTACTTAAAATAACATTTTTCGAAAAACAATAAATATTGTTAATGTTTTGATCAATTTTATTGCAAACATTATTAGTTTTCCATTTTTCTGGTATAATAAATGTATCAACTTTTCCTTCTCCGATATCTAATAAAAATGATGAAAAATTTTCATCATTAGATCTTATATTTTTTTTTTAATTTAAAAATATGAAACATGGGCCATAGGGTTGAATATTTTATAGTTTGTTCTATAGTTGTATTTTTATTTCTATGTTTTAATAGAGGTAAAATTTGACGAAAATCTCGACCTAAAATAATAATTTTTCCTCCAAAAATTTCATTATTATGACAGACATCTTTTAATGTTTTGTCAACTATTTCTAAAGCTTTTTTAGGAATCATTGATGCTTTGTCCCATATAATTACATTTGCTTCACTTAATTTTTTCTTATCTGAATCAAATTTTAAAAATGCACTTACAGTATTATTTAAATCTAACGGTAATCTAAAAGTTCGGTGACTGGTTAAACCTTTTGGTAGTAAAATTGAAGCAATACCTGTCCAAGCCATTGATAAGAATTTCTTTTTTATTGTTATAAAATAATATATTAATGTTTTATATGAGAATGTTTTTCCAGAACCCCCTGGTCCATCTATGAAAAAAATTTTATGATTATTATTTATTATTTGTTCAAAAATATGTTTTTGATCGTTATTCAATTGTTTATACATTTTTCAAATTTTTTTTTATTAAAAATTATAATTTCATCATTAATTTCTTCGTTTTCCTCGATATAGTTTTCATTTGGTTCAGGTAAACCAAAATTTTCACATGACATTTGTTCTGAATTCAATATTTGATTAATATGGGATGAAGCTTGGTTTTCTTTATTTTCTTTAAAATCTTGAATAAAAAATTTTTTATATTTTTCCCAAATAATGTTACCTTAAATATTTTCACATAATAAAAAACATGCAAAATATTTACGTAATTGTATTGGTAGCATAACATGGCATGCTTCTTCAAAAATATAATAAATTTGTTTTTCGTGTTTTATTAAATTCATTGCAAGAGCAGTTTCTTTATAAGTATTATAAGTTACATTTTAATAAGTTCGTAAATCTTTAAAAGATGTTGGACCTTTTACCCTGTTTAATATTAATTTAAAAAAAAAACGTTCACTATCTTTTGGTGATACTACATTTAATCTACCAATGGCTATATTTTTTCTAAGTTTTGATCTTTTAATCCAAAATGTAGTCTTAGAATTAAAAATATAATATTGTGGGATATTAACATATTTAATTTTTTTAGCAAAATCATCTTTTTTATTCAATTTAAACCATGCAGTCAATGTAGTTTCGCATTTGTTTAATGCTGAATGTATATTATTTTTATAAAAAATTATTTTTTGTTGTTTTTCTGTATGGATATTTAATCTTATTACTGTATGACTCCTACCGCATAGTGGAAATGCTTGTAATCTCCATGCGGCCTCCATTGGACTTAAATATCTTCAATCTATGTATTGAGTTATTTCATTATAAACATCATCATTATTATTTTCTTCATTTTTATCTTGTTTTATTTTACAGTAAGCTTTATCTACACCTTTATAAATATAATCATAAATATATTTTATACTTTGTATTGACATACAAAGTTCAGTATTGATATGAGCATTATATTTTGCTAAAAAAAAAAGGAACTACCATATAATTATAAACTTGTATAATTTTTTTATTATTTTTTAAATTATATGTATGATTATCTGAAATATTATTTCTTCTTTTGTATTGTGGATATTTGTTTTCTTCAACTACTGTAATTTCATCAAATGATTTTGGGAATTTTTTCTTACATTTACTTCTATTTTTTTCGTAACAAGGTGATTTATCTGTATGTGGTCCATGTAACATGTATTTAATTACTGATTTTTGTAAATATTTATTTTGTGATGAAGGTATTTCTGCTGAAATATATTTATCAATATTTTCTGGAGATAATATTTTATGATTATGATGTAATGTTATAATAATATGCGCGTGAGGTAACCCTTTTTTTTGAAATTCAATCGAAAATACATAAGCTATAACAGGACCAAAAATTTCGTTTTTTATAATATCATTCAATAACATTTTAAATTTTATATAAAATAATCTTACTGTGATATTTAATATGTCATTGGGAGTTGTCGCTTCTGAAAAATTTTTTAAAATCTCTTTTAATTCTTTCCATTTAGGATTACACGTCATTGTTATAAATAAGTCTAATTTTCCTACTGTTCTCATTATTGCCATGGCATCTGGATAATATTGCTGCATATATCTTGGACTACCAATATATGATGAGGGTAAAATAAAAAGATTTCCAATTCTTTCTTTGTTTTCAAAATTTGTTGAAACATTTGAAGCACTATTTATTACATGATCTAATAAACCTTGATTCCATTCTATACGTAATTGTTTTTGATTATTTCTAAAAAAATTGATTTTATTACTTTCAACCATCACATATGCATGTATAATGTATTGTTGTGTTAATCTTCCACAATATAAAATAGGGTTGAAATTTTTTAAATTTGGTCTCCAATGAATTCTAAATAAGTAATATTGTAGTATTGTAAGACAATCATTATTTTCAATATTTTCATTTTTTTTATATCCTATGCTCCAACCTAAATCTCCTGCTGGAAACATTAAAGGAAAAACCATTGGATCCACGTGATGAGATAATTTATTTAAATAAGTATGAGTAATTTCATCTCCAGAAGATAATTTAGGATGTACACAAAGATCATAATTATCTGGAATTCCTGTATTAGATACTATGATAGCACCACATTCCGAAGTTAGTGGCTTATTATAACGATGTTGTTGTTTATCATTTTTTCGCATAAAATACAATTTATAATTTGGAATATTTTGTATATTTGATAATTGATGTAAGCTTTTGTAATTCTTAGCCATGGGATTATCATTCATTATCCTTGTTAAATTTAACATGTTCTTTTGTTAATTTTTCATTAGTTTTTAATCGTTTCTCAATTGCTACTGTATTATGGTAAATGTATAACTGTCCACATGTAGGTTTAATGTCATTAGTAGAAATTAATGTATTAGGTGCTGTATGACAAATTTGTCCTTGAATTTTTAAATTATATATAGCTTTTTCTTGGTTTTGAATGACATTTGCATTAAAAGTTGCAAAACTAAATAAATTATTATAATATCTAATCAAATTTCTAAAAACACTATCATGTAATAATAAATATTTTAATTTTTCATTATATTTAGTTAATGGTGATAAAATAACTTTTCCTTGTTGACAACAATTGAACTTCTTCTTTCCAAAATAAAGCAGTACAATATTAACATTCGTAACTCATTCTACCTAAATAATTTTTCAAATTTTTATATATGTTATTTTTATTGTTTATATTATTTTTTAAATTTAATTTTTTAATTGATTTTTTTTGTCAATTTTTCATTTTTATTTATTCTATTATAAAGCTTATTTTCACTTTTATTTTTTTTTGTTTCTGTTTTTATTTTTTTTATTATATTTGTTTCATTAAATTCTTCATGTTTTAATTTTCTTTTAAGATTATAATTATTATTATTATTATTATTTTTATAATTTAAAATATCATAATGACCTGCATCATATAAAAAATAATGAAAAATAAAATAAAAATTATATGACATTATTCATTTGTATAAAGGGTATAAGAGATAAAATTTTACATTAACAATATAATTTTTATTTTTACTTTTTTATAAATAAATAAATTAATAATTATTATAATTTTGATCTTTTTAATTAATAAAAAACTTACAATAACATTTTTACTTTTGACATTTAAAGAAATGTGTGAAATTTTTTTTAAGGATGTTTTATGATTATATCAAAATGTACAGAAATTTATGAAACTTCAAAATATGATAATTTAATATATAAAGAACAAGCTAGAATTTTTTCAGTATTTTTTATCACGAGTTTTTTATTAAAAATCTAGTTTAAAAATAGTCCCAAATAACATTGCTCTTATGGGAGACTGAAGCAATTTTTGCTTATGTCTTGAATTTTTCATATACGCAATGTACAGAATTAAAAAAAAAACTGGTATTATGAAAGAATAGGTTCTAAGGAATAATTTGATATTTTGTTTTTTATACCTCATCGGAAATTTCGCAAAGATAAATGTACTTAAAGTTTATATTTTCATTCATTATCGGAACACTATCACAACAAAATGAAAAAGTTGGCAGCGCCGTACAAATATAT
The DNA here is from genome assembly GCA_017163975.1 of Anastatus disparis. Lineage (NCBI taxonomy): Eukaryota > Metazoa > Arthropoda > Insecta > Hymenoptera > Eupelmidae > Anastatus > Anastatus disparis. The sequence continues at coordinate 1,902,233 of JAFFSR010000238.1, forward strand.
ATAGATATACTTATCTGGTAGTCTTTATAACAGCTGACTTACAAACGTAAGTTTTGAGGTTGTAATACGAAGGAAGACTGTGATGCGTCAATAATTGATATAAAAAGTAAATGAATAATTTATATCAAAACTAAAAAAGTTAATATCTAATGATATTTTATGGTTTTACATTTATTTTTTATGTAATTTATTTAGACTGATTTTTTTTTTCTAAGATTGGTAGCTCTACATCTTTTAATGCTTTTAACCCATGTCTCCCCTGTCCCTGCTACCCTCCCTTTGGCATCATAGAACATCCTTTATTTATATTATTTTAAAAGTGGATATGTAGGGCTATGGCGAAGGGTACCACTTTTATTGTTTAATTTTTCTTTATAAACAAAAAAAAAACCCAACACGCCATTGACAATACCTTGTTAAACTGATAAAAAAAATAAAAACTTCTACTTAAGACTTTCACTAGATAAACTCAAGACAACAAGAAAACAAATTTAAGCTAACCTGAAAGAAGAATCTTTTAGATGTAGGAAATTTCTTAATAAGTTTTTCTGACCAAGACAATCAAGACAAAGTAAAATGTGCTTTACTTTTAGGCAAATACAGCTTGGACCCAAAAAAAAGTAAGCTTAAATGTTGAAAGTATAAAATTTTTATTTTTTTTTGTCTCAGTATGGGTGGTGTGGAAAGTTGTCTAAGGAACGTAGTTATTAGTTGATGGTTAAAAAATAATTATATCAACAATCTATGATATTATTAACTATGTATTAAATATATATTCCATTATATAGCCTTAAGCAAGTATTTCATAAATATAAAATTAAAAAACTTTTTTCTTAATAGTTTATATTTCAAATAAATAATTGACGTTTAAAAATAAAATACAGAATCAATATATTTAAGGTAATTAAATACCAATATTTTTTATAACCACATTTGGTCTCTAAAGTATTGGAGTCATCAAACAAGAAGGTTTTTTGAAAAAATATTGGTAAAATTTAAATATTTAATTAACGATATAAAAACAAACACTAAATGATTATGAATAGTGTATCAGGGACATGAGGGGTTATGAGGGGGGAATCTTTTTTTTTTAAAAAAAAAGACATTTTAAGAGACATTTTTACGTTATTTTGAGGGGTGACTTTTGATTTTTTTGGAGGAGAAAAAAAAATGAGGAGTAGGAGTGATGGGGTAGTAGTGGGAAGAGTGATAGTAGTGGTATAGAGAATGAGTAACAAATACATTGATAAAATAAGGTAAGTTTAGCCAAATTATCTGAGGGGGGGGTGAGTGACGTACGAGGGGTAGTAAGAGGGGTGACTTGGGTAGTAGAGGGGGGTCTTTTTTTTTCTTAAAAAAGATCATTTCTAGACAGATTTTTACGTTATTTTGAGGGGTGGATTGTGATGTTTTAAGCATACAAAAGAGGGGGAGGAAAAATGAAGGGTAGATGAGGAGGTTTTTTTTTATATAACTATATAATATAGAGAGATATATATAGAAAAACCTGTGCTTGCGAGTACGTGCGAGTTGACATAAAATGTCCCATGTATATATATATATATATATATATATATATATATATATATATATATATATATATATATATAAAAAAAATGTGGATGAACATGAGCAAGTTGATATGAAATGGACCATATATATGCAAAAACCTGTCTGTAAGGTCACACATGAGTTAACATAAAGAGGCCCATGTATATAAACGTGCGTGTGCACGAATGCAAATTGACATGAGACGTCCCATATATGTAAACCTAAAAAAACATGGATGGGTGTGTGAGAGTTGTCATGAAATGTCCCATATATATAGAAAAGCCTGTGATTATGAGTACGTACGAGTGAACATGAAATGGCCCATATATATATATATATATATATATATATATATATATATATATATATGTGTCAATCCACGTCAAACGGATAATGGCTCTGTCCAAAATTGTAGATCACCAAAAAAATCGTGTATGGGCTCAAAATTTTCGTCTTAAACTCTACTTTCTTTTGCAATATGGTGATTTTGAAAATTCAAAATGGGGGCTCAAACCTAGAGATTTCATAAAAAATTTTCTAAAATTGATTTTAATACATTCAAATGTGATTATACGTATTTTTTTATATCAGAAATAATAATATTTATTTACACCTCATATTTATACAACTGTATTTGTGTGTGTAAATCTGTGTGTATGTGCTTGTGTTCCTGTCTGTGTGTGAGAGTATTAGTGTACTATATACATTCTACATTTATCCTTCTACCTGATCCTTTTCATTCTTCAAACTTTATGCAATCTATTCTTCTTCTAATCCTTGTTCACTTCCTACTTCTTGTCATCACATTTTCTTTTGCAGCACACTCACACTTCTCGAACCACTCTCATCCCAATCTTTCTCAAACCTTCTCTTTCTCCATAATCTCTCTTGCACCGATCTTTCCCTTACTCTCTTTTCACCATACACTTGCCTCCTTACTACTCCACTTTTAAATCTTTCTCTTCCTTTTCTTTCTCTTCTGGCTCCTTCCTCTCTCTCCCACACCATTAGGGGCTCATCAACAACTATACCTTTCTCCAGCTTTCCTCTCCTAAATCTTTTCAACAACAAATCCCTTTTTAGTCTATCTTCAAAAATCATTCACTCAGCTCCCTTGTCTCCTAATACCTCCAGTGCCCAGTTCGCCTTACCAATACTACTTTCCACCCATATCTCTAACTCTTCCATACTCCTATCTCCTCTTTTCAGCACTAACAACCTCTCCTTTCCATACGTTTTAACCATATGCCCCATGCTTTTTCCTATACTGCTGCTGCCTTCTTCAACTACTTTCTCTCCATCGCTCTCATCATTATCATCCTCTACTCCTTCCTTCATTTCCATCTCCATTTCTTTATCTCTATCCTCCTTTGTCTTTCCTGCCATACTAAAAATTCTTTTCAATCTCCTTATTTCTCTTTTTCTATCCTACTTAACCTCTCTTCCAACCTTTCACTCCATGCTTTATTTTAATCCACTCTTTTCTCTAACTTGCCAAGACTTTCTTTTATCTCCTTTATGCTCTTTTCTAAACTTCTCAAACGGCTTTCACCTTTACCTTTATAAATACTCATTTTCTTATCTTTCTTGTTTTGCACCTTTTATTCTATTCTACTATCACCATGTGCTTCGCTTTACTTCTAACCTTACCTTTTCGTATACGCTGCTACTAACTTAACTTTCACCCATACTATCTTCCCTATACTTACTATTTTCTTTCCTTATCTTCTGCTCTACTCTACCATTCCTTCTTGTCCTTTACACTCTTTCCTCCTATTTATTTTTTTTTTTTTGTTTTCTTTTCTTAGCCACAGTACTCAGAACTGCTTCTCTACCATTCTGCTCCGACAAACACCTAATCCAATTCTTACCTTTGCATTTCGATACTTCACATTTTTCAATTATATGTTTCATCGTTTCCTCTTCTTTTCCACATAGCCTGCATAATCTTTCTTCCTCCTTTAACCAATGCTTGTTTGCATTACATTTGTTTCCCATTCTAAATCTCGCTATTTTTCTAATATCTCTGTTTCCTCCCACGTCTTTTTCCAGCAGATAATTTTGTACCTCCAGGCATCCATTTGTAATAATTCTCACCTTCTTTGCGTAACTTGATTTCTCTAATTTTTCCACGTTTTTGCCCATTCTATTTCTTTACTTCTCTTTATAATTTCACCCTCTACATCCTCACCACTTCGTATTTTCCTATAAAATTTCTCCATCGCTAACCCTCTTTTCTTCAAATGCCTTCTCTTTAAACCTTTCCACATATCCTTCCTCTCCTTACTATTTATATCACAGTTTTTATCTTTCCTTCTTCTTTCGCTTTCTTTTTTCTCTTCCCTTTCACATTCCTTTCTACACTCTATCCATGCCAATTTCTCCAAAGATCCATCAACTTTTTTACTCATTTTAACCTCAAACCTCACCGCCCTTTTCAATGCTTCAATCTCCACACTGTATCTCTTTGTTTCAGCTTTTATTACACAATCCGCCGTATTTCTCTCTAAACCCAACACTCATTTTATGTATTTTTTCTGTATCCTCTCTATTTCTTCCCATCTATGCCAGCCCCATATTTCAGCTCCATATAACATCATACTCTTAATCGTCGCCTCGTATAACCTCATTCTACTCTTCCATCAATTCTTAAACAGCTTTTCACCTATTCCCCATATTTTTCCTAGTTTACTGTTCGCTTTTCTTTTTATCTCTTTAATGTGTTCGTTCACATTTCCATTCCTTTGTATTATAAAGCCCAGATAGTTGAGCACTCTTACTTTCTCAATCTCCTTACCTCTCCATGTATAACTTTCTACTTTTTTTCTTCCTCTTCCTTTTCTCATCTCCATTATTTTCGATTTCCCTACGTTCAGTTCCAAAACTTTTCCTTCTACGAATTTACTAAATCTTTTTAACATACTCCTCATCTCACTTCCATTTTCCGCCATGAGCACAATATCATCTGCATACGCCAGGCTATACACCCTGCTCTCCCCTATCTGAACTCCTCCTACTTGTCCCTCCTTTAATTTCTTCTCCAATCCTCCAAAAACAATGTTGAATAGTAGTGCACTTAATGGACAACCTTACCTAACTCCCTCTTTTACCTGGAACTTTTCTGTTAGCTTGTTCTTAATCTTCACCCTTGCTTTCGTACAACCATAAATTTCCTTAACTTTTTCTATTATTTTACCACTAATATTCATCTCCTTCATTATCCTCCATATTTCTTCTCTATTCATCATGTCAAAGGCCACGTTTAAGGCTGCAAAAAATAATACCACCTTGCCCTTTCCATTCTTAAGTTGCCCGTCCATAATTGTTTTAAGACAAAAAATACTCTCCATTGTACCACATCCTTTCCTAAAGCCAAACGGCGTATCACTTAAACACCTTTTCTCTTCTATTTCCTTTTCTAGCCTTCTTTTCACAATTTTCGCATATATTTTGTATCCTGTATCCATCAATGTTATTCCTCTATAGTTTTCTACTTTGTCCTTATCTCCCTTTTTGAAAATCGGTGTAATCACACAACATCTTCATTCTTCTGGAAAACCTTCTCCTCTTCATATCTTATTCAACAACCTATACATGTTCTCTAATACAAATTCCTCCCCTTCTATCCATGCTTTATTCGTTATCTCATCTTCCCCTGTTGCTTTCCTTTTCTTAAGTCCTTTTATTACTCTACTTATCTCCTCTTTACTAATCTCCTCTTCTTCTCTCTTCTCATCTTCCACTATATCTTCTACCCTCTTTTCTTACCTCCTCTTTAATCTCCTCCTTCTTTCTGTAACTATTAACTTTTTTCCAAAAATCCCTTCCAGTCTTCTCCATCAGCTTTTCCATTATTTCTCAACCTTTTTTTTCCTTTTTTCTTCTTATTGGACCTTTATACTTTTTTCTTTCTATAACATACACTTTTTTATTGAGTTTTCCTCTCATTACACCCTCTAATACTCCATTCACATAATCTTTTCTTTCTTGACATTCCTCATCCCACCAATCCTCAATCCCTTCTTCCCTCCTATTCTTTAATATTTTTTTCTTTAAAGCATTCCTTACTTTATCCTTTAACTCCCTCCATGAATCTACAAACTCCATATTTATTAACTTTTCTTTATATTCCTTTGTATCCTCCTCTCCCCATACCGTAATCCATTTTACTTCTTCTTTTTCTTTATGTCTTTTTTTTTCAAATTTATCTTACATTCAATCGGCATGTGATCTGACAGTTCACTCTTTATTATTCTCATTTCAATCAGCATCTCTTCCATTTTGTCATTTAAAATTACATAATCAATTACAGACATTCCAACCCCACTTATAAAGGACCATTCCCCATTTTCATCTCCCTGTGTGCATCCATTTTCCATACACATACCTTGCTCTCTTAGCCATTCAATTAACTCTTCACCTTCCTTATTACAAATCTTATCTTTAGAGTTTCTCACCTTTCTATTTGTCACCATGTCTATCACACCTCCCTCCTCCGCCACTCTTGCATTCCAATCTCCCAGCGGTACCACTCCTTTCTCTCTATTCTCTTCGATTAAGTTCGCCAAAATCTCTAGACTTTCTCTCCGTAACTCTCTCATGTACACTCCAGCTATAATCATTTTATCGCTTCCACTATTCACTTCACACCAAATTACTTCTTCTGTTACATTACTCCCCCACATTACTTTCATTCCAACTCCTTTTTTAATTGCTAGTATGCTTCCTCCTCTTGGTCTTCCTCTCTTTTTCTCTCTCTTTGACCACCTAACCTCAAACTCAAACTCTTTAAACATCTTATACACTAACTCCATACCTCTCTCTTCTATCCATGTCTACTGAAGGCTAATCACATCATATTCCTTTATAATTTTTTCAAATTCTTTACTTTTCTTTCCCAAACCCGCTACATTCCATGTAAGACATTTGATCGACTCCTTCCTTTCTTCATTGCATACTCTCCTTCTACTCCATTCCTTCTCCATCTCCCTCTTTTTCACTTGCCTCATGTTAAGTCTTCAATCGACTCAATCAGAAACAAAAAAGGACTCGTGGAGTTTAGAACCATGAAACTTTATTGAAAAATTATAACAAAAGTAAAGCCGCGATTATAAGTAACTGAACGAAAAAACTGGAACACTAACAACACAAAGAAAAAGGCTCACTTAATTAGAAAGAGAAAGGATTCACGCACTACGGGGCACATCCTTCTTCAAGGATCTCCGGAATCATACTAGCCGTGGAGACCGCCGGTTCGTCCACTTCGGAGGCTTGGCACCCCTTTCCTCTCCCTATTCCCACTCCTTGACTCAACGCCATCATCCGCTGCTTTCCGCCAAAACTCGCGCCGCGCATCTCTATCAGCGTTCGAACATCCCGCCCGCCTTCGCTTACATGAGCGAAAATCTGGGCTAGAGATTCGAATTCCAAGATGAGTCAAGATTGTAGTCCTGGTAAGAATCTACAAAGCTTCGTGATTGGACGAGTGTAGATCCCGGATGCTGTCCTGAGCGTGATGACCCGCACCAATCCATCAGGACCAGGGTGAGTTGAAGTTACTCGTCCAAGAGGCCATCTGCCGTGCCGGAGCAGGGAAGGATCGAGGATCAGTACGAGGTCGTTGACCTGCACGTTTGGAGCCGCGACTCTCCATTTATTTCGTTGTTGGAGCGTGTGAAGATAGTCGCGAGACCACCTGTTCCAGAAATGATCACGCAGCGCTTGGACCAATCTCCAGTGGGTGAGATGATTGAGGTTTGGTACGGTTTGTTGAGGCTCAGATATCTGTTGTGGAGCGAATCCAGTTAAAAGATGCCACGGTGTCAGGAGCTCGACGTCTTCAACTTCGCCAGCAGGAGGAATCAGAGGGCGCGAGTTCATGCAAAACTCAATCTGGCTTAGCAAGGTGCTCATTTCCTCGTAGGTAAGGATTTGCTGCCCGATGACTCTCTTCAGGTGGGATTTTGCCGACTTCACTGCGGCCTCCCAGAGGCCTCCGAAGTGAGGAGCTGATGGTGGAATGAAGGACCAGTCGATGCTTTGATTGGCTAGGGTGTTTCTGACGACGTCCCACTCGATTGAGGCTTCGCAGAACATGGATCGCAATTCTGCATCCGCTCCATGGAATGTAGTTGCGTTGTCACTCCATATACCCGTGGGTACTCCTCGACGGCTAGAGAATCTTCGAAAGGCAGCCAGAAAGGTCTTGGTCGTTAGGTCACTCACCATCTCTAAGTGCACCGCCTTGGTGCAGAGGCAAACAAAGACGGCTATGTAACCTTTTGAGGATTTTCGGCCTCTGCCGCTGGAAACTTTGGTCCAGATGGGTCCTGCGTAGTCTAGACCTACTCTGGAGAATGGTCGAGACGCTTGCACTCGTTGGGCTGGTAATGCTCCCATCAGTTGATTCGACGTCCGTGCTCTCGTACGAATGCAGATTCCACAGCGCCTGATTATATCTCGAACCTTTTGTCTTCCTCCGATAATCCATGCCCGTTTGACTACAGTCGAGTATGTTAGCGTGGCTCCCCCGTGCAGAGCTGTCTTGTGAGCCCAGTCCACTAGAAGGTGGGACAAATGGCACTCCTTGGGGATGATGGCTGGGTGACGTTCCGAAAAGGGTAAGGCAGATGATTGGAGTCTGCCTCCTACTCTGAGCACGTTTCTATCAAGGAAAGGGGACAATGAAATGAGCTGGCTTGCCCTTTTCAAAGGTTCTCCCCTCAGCAGTTGCGCGATTTCCTCCGGAAAGTAATGATTTTGGGAGATGCGGATGCATCTCAAGAATGCGTCGTTCATTTCGGCTGCGCTCAGTGGTCGATCGAGGTTTCCTGATCTTTCGGCCGAACGAAGCTCCAGAATTCGCAGACAGCGTTTTCACTGGAGCAACCCGGGTCTTACACGTCAACAACCGGCAGTATGGCTGGCCGGTGGTTTCGATGATTTTTACATATACTACGGCTGCATACGCAGACTGGCTTGCGTCCGCGAAACCGTGGAGCTCTATCACTGAGTTGGGGCCGGTTCCGAGCCACCTTGGGAGGTGGACCTCTGAGAGATGTTTGGAGTCCTTTGTGAAATTCGTCCATCGCAGTGAGAGATCCTCTGGCAATTGGTCGTCCCACTCGATTTTTCGCTTCCACAGCTCCTGAAGCATGATCTTTGCTTGAATAATATATGGCTCGATCTATCCCAACGGGTCGTAAAGTCTGGCTATGGTGGAAAGAACTCCACGTTTTGTGCCTGATTGGACGGGGACTGGAAAGGATGAGGTAAACCTTATTTCATCCTGGGTTGGGTTCCAGAAAAGTCCCAGGGCTCGAGCGGGATCAGAACTGCTGAAATCCTTCAGCGATGGTCTCAGACGGTCCTTTTCTAAGAGTCCTTCCAATAACGCCGGGTCGTTGGAAATCTATTTTCGCAATTGGAAGCCGCCAGACCTCAGGAGAGGAATGAGTTCGTCCCGGAGTGAGAGAGCTGATGAGACACTATCACTGCCGGTGACAATGTCATCCACATAGGCGTCCCGCATCAAGATTTTGGTCGCCCGTGGGTACCTTTCAGCTTCGTCTTGTGCCAGTTGTTTCAACGTACGCAAGGCCAAGAAGGGAGCGCACGATAACCCATAGGTGACGGTAAGAAGCTGGTACTGTTGGACAGGTCCATCCGCAGGTTGCCAGAGGATCCTCTGCAGATCTGTATCTTGTTCCTCCACACGAATTTGGCGATACATCTGAGCTATGTCACAACAGAAGACGATCTTATGGAATCTCCATTGTAGGAGAATGGTCGCCAGATCTCTTTGAAGGGGGGGACCGGTAAAAAGCGCATCATTGAGGGATACGCCCAAAGACGAAGGACATGATGCGTCAAAAACAACTCGGATTTTTTTGCCGGCGTCAGATCTCTGCCAGACTCCGTGGCGGGGCAAGTAGACTACATGGTCCCCAGAATGAGGAGTGAGAGGGTCCTTTATCCTTCGCATATGTCCACTTTCCTCGTAATCCCCCATGAAGGATTCGTATTGTTGACAAAACGACGGATCCCTTGACATCTTTCTGCGAATCTGTTCCATCCGATTTCGGGCTGCCTGGATAGTATTGCCAATTTGGCCGAGCCTCGTGGGTCTGATAGGTAAGCGAACTTAGTACCTCCCAGTGCTACCCCTCGTGTGACCCTCCTGAAAGAGTCTTTCACACTCCAGATCCTCCTGGGAAGGGACTGGAAATTCTTGAATCTCCTCGAGTTCCCAGAATTTGCGTAGCAGCTGATCTGTCGTATCCAGTCCCATTGCGTGAGCATTGAGGGCATGAACCGAGACATTTGAATCGTTCACATTTGAAGTTGGCCCTGAGATAATCCATCCTACTGAGGTCTTCTGTGCGATAGGCGCTCCAACTGGGCCCAATTTGATTTCACGTTGAATCAGGGAGCTGTAGGCATCGGCTCCAATGAGCATTTCTACTTTAGCTCGTATTGAATAGGTTGGGTCGGCTAAATCTGTTTGCGGTAAATGTGGCCAGGTCCGGGGTCGCAGACTGGCTCTGGGTGTTTCAATTCCAAGATGAGGCATGATGTACGCGGATACCTCAAGCGGTCCCTGCACGGTTGTTATAGTGACCCTGGTTCTGCGATAAATCTTGTTGGTTTGATATCCTCCTATGGTGTTAACAGCGACGTTGACGTCCAGGAAACTTAAACCTGCTCTTTGTGCCACACCCGCCTCGATGAACGAAGCCTCTGACCCCTGATCGAAAAGGGCTCGCACTGTCACTGGTCGCCCGTCAGGAGGCAACAGTGAGATTCTGGCGTCGGGAAGGAGGATTAGTCAGTCAGCCGCAACAGGATCCGGGGGTTCTCCACTGATTCCCGTACTGAGACAGATCCGCTTGGCGTTGTCCGTCGAGGCCCGTGTTGGGGTTTTCCTTTTGCTGAACCGTGGTGAATCGTGAAAGGCGGTGTGATGGCGCTTCTCACAATGTAGACAGGATCTTTTCGACAGACAATCGAGGTATCGATGTCCGGGTCGGAGGCAGTTTAGACAGAGTCTCAGGCGATAAGCAGTGTTGCGACGCTGTTCCACAGATTCCTTCATGTAATCAGGGCATCGTCCCAAGTTGTGCGTTGCTTGGCACAAAGGGCAGGCGTCCTCGCGTATCAAGGTTAAGAATGATTGAGTCTTGGGTCTTAGCGATGCTGATGGATTGCGTCCTCGCGAATTGGATCTCGCCATAGTTGGCTGGTTGACTTTACCGGCCATTTCGTTGTGCTTTAATGCTCGTACCCGAGCCTGCAGAAATTCCACCAACTGATCATAGGTCGGTAGGGAATCGTTGTTTCCCAATGTAGTTTCCCAATCCTTTCTGGTGACTGGATCTAAAGCTCTGACACCAACAAAAACGAAAATGTCGTCCCAGTGTTGTACCGGCCGGCCGATTGTCTGAAGGGAAGATCTCCTTGAGCTTATGATGTCCAAAATGGTTTGGAGTTGACTTGATTCCTCCTTTTCTAGGGGCTGTATTGAGAGGAGATCATTCAGATGCCGTGTCACGATCAGTCGTGCATTGTCGTAACGCTTCAACAAAGTTTGCCATGCAACGGCGTAGTTCGCACCGACGGTGGGCAGGTGTACAATCGCTGCGTGGGCTGCCCCAGTAACCGCTGTTCTCAGGTAATGTAGTCTTTCCACATCTGACAAGGACCGCTCCCTGTCCACGAGAGACAGAAATAAGTCCCGGAAAGATTCCCACTCACTCTGGTCTCCATTGAAGATAGGAAGGTTGATCTTCGGTAAGTGGCCGCGAGCTCCTCCCAGCCTCATTGATGGATTGGAGACTGTAGCCACCGAGTTGCTATTCTGTAGATTATACAGGTGCCCGAGAAGCTTTTTATATTCCGATAGCGTTGTGCCGTAGCAATCCCTTGTGAAGAAGTCAGTTCGCAGGAATTCAGTGCGTTTTAGCAGCTTATCATAGTCCTTTAGAAAGCGATACCACAGTTGTTTGAGGGTCTCGATGTGTGCCTGAATAAGTCCGGGGGTGAGTGGGTTGTCATCTCGAAGGTGGTCCGTCCGGAAGTTTGTAATCCGTACTGCTGTAGTCTCGAGGCGTTCCAATCTGTTCATCGTGATGTTAATTGAATCCTTGAGAACCCAAATGAGCAAGAAAAACTGGGACAACCTAGTGCCGCCCGCCTTGAGCGTAGCGTGGAATCTTCTTGGAGACTTAGGTTCGCTCAAGTAAGTACCGAGCTATAGCTCGGGTTTTTTTCTCTTTTTCTTACACGGGGCAGTTGTCAGAAAACACGCGCACCAGGCATTTTCTGTTTTTATCACACTGCCTCGTGGTTGCCAAGATATCGGGAGGAGAAAGACACGCGCACCGGGTGCTCTCTCTATAGCCTCCCCTCTGATTTCTCTTGATTTGAGAATATAAAGGAAGACACGCGCGCTGGGTGCCTTCCCTTCAGCTTTCTCTATGATTTTCTCCTGATTTGAGAATATACAGGAAGACACGCGCACTGGGCGTCTTCCTTGGTGTGCACACCACCCTCGTTCGTTAACACAAATCGCAAAATAGAAAGAAAGAAAAAAAATCAATTAGAAAGAGATAAAAGAAAAAACACGCGTCACAAATTCATCCACGATCCGGCTCGAAGGACCAGAAAATGTTAAGTCTTCAATCGACTCAATCAGAGACAAAAAAGGACTCGTGGAGTTTAGAACCATGAAACTTTATTGAAAAATTATAACAAAAGTAAAGCCGCGATTATAAGTAACTGAACGAAAAAACTGGAACACTAACAACACAAAGAAAAAGGCTCACTTAATTAGAAAGAGAAAGGATTCACGCACTACGGGGCACATCCTTCTTCAAGGATCTCCGGAATCATACTAGCCGTGGAGACCGCCGGTTCGTCCACTTCGGAGGCTTGGCACCCCTCTCCTCTCCCTATTCCCACTCCTTGACTCAACGCCATCATCCGCTGCTTCCCGCCAAAACTCGCGCCGCGCATCTCTATCAGCGTTCGAACACCTCCTTTCTTTTCCTATGAAACCATTTGTCTACTCTCTCATTCCAAAACCATACATCCTCTTCTCCTTTCAGCCTATAAAAAAATAATTTCACTTTTGTTCCTTTTCCCTTTAACTCTTCTGCTTTTTCTCTTATTATGTATCTGTTTCTCCTTTCTCTCCATGTTAAATCTTGCTCCAGAAAAACTGTGGAACCTGATAATTTATTTTTCTCTTTCATTATCTTCTGTTTAATCTCCCAGTCTTCACATTGTACTACGACCAACTTCTCCTGGCTCATTATCTTCCATGCCTTTCTAATTTTACACTCTATCTTCAATTTCTTTGCAAACTACTTCATAGCCTTATCCTTATTCTCTACACTGAGAGAAAAGTTTAATAACTGTTAAAATATCTGTATATTTGATTTTAGTTTTGAGTTTTCTTAGTATTTATTGTATTATATATTAATAATTAATATATATTGAGCTAATAACTTCATATATTTACTATAAAACTTTACGTGTCTTTAGAAAGAATATAATATCTTAACTATTAATATTTGATTTCAACTATTAAGATTTGTATATTTAATTAGAATCTACAATATATACTTTAATAGTTAATATACTAAGTTAACAGTTATAAAATCTTTCTCTCAGTGTAGGTCCTTTACCTTTTCTCCTCTTATTAGTATATTATTTTTCTTTTTCCTTTTTTCTTCCATTTCAGCCAGCCATATAACTTCTTTTTCCTTTTTTCCTCTGAATTCTTTAACAACATTGTCTACTTCCTTTGCCAAATTTGCTTCTCCACTGCTTATTCTCTTATTTATCTCTTTCACCTTCTTTCTTATCTCCTCTAGAGCTTTTTTACATTTTTCCATCTCTTCCTTCTGCTTTTCTTCTTTCCTTTTTCTTTCGTTCTCGAACCCTATCAGCTTCTCATAATTATGCCTACATCTATCTCCATCCACCATTCCTTCTGTCTCTAACCTCAATATTTCCTTGTTCACTCTTTCCTCCATACCTCTCATTTTTCTTACTAAACCCTCCTTTAACTCACTCACATCATTTCTCATTTCCTCTCTAAACTTCTTACTTTCTATCTCCATTCTATTCAAGATTTCCATCATCTGCTCTATTTTTTTATCCCCCATATCCTCTTCTTGCCCTTTCAAATCTCTAAAAACAATAGTATTATATAGGCTATCCTCTTCACTATTCTCCTCACTAGAGTCCTCCTTATCACTGTTTATCTTATTTGTTGCCTTCTTTCTCACTATTTCCTCTAGGCTGTCTCTTTCTCTTTTTCTCCCTTGCGCATCTTCCAGCATTTCACTTTCTCCTACCCTGCACTCCTTTCCTTTTCCTGCAAACTCTCCTTTTCCACTTTTATACCACACCTTTCTTTCCCTTCTTACTGCAACAATATTATGCTCACTTTTAGCTTCAATAAACCTGGTTACTCTACCTATATTCTTTAGCATTCTCACTTCAACCACACTTATATGTACTTACTCTATTTACTTTTCTCTACCCAATTCTCTTCTCTACTAATATTCTAACACCCTTCCTTCTAACCTTCACCCTTATTTCTCTTTACTATTCTCCTATTTCACCTACTCTCTCTGTATATGTTTGTTTATTTCCCTCCTTTTTACCTAACTCATCTAAACTCACTTTCTCCTTACTCTTATTCAACACTTTTCACTCTTCTTCTACACTCTACCCCACACAGCATGTAAGCTTCCTGGAAGCTTCCTGGAAGCTTCCCGGAAGATGTGTAAAAAAAGTTGAAAGCTTTCAGGAAGTTTCAAGTGGAAACTTCCCCGAAGATGGATATGTCCTCGATCAGGAGTCTTCCGTAAGTCTGTCATGGAATATTTCAGTGAAAGCTCACTGGAAGCCTCCGTAAGTCCTTCATGAAATATTTCAGTGGAAGCTTACTGGAAGCTTCTGTAAATTATTCATGAAATATTTTAATGGAAGCTTACCGACAGCTTCCGTAAATTATACATGAAACATTTCAGTGAAAACTTACTGAAAGCTTCCGTAAATCTTTCATGGGATATTTCAGTGAAAACTTACTCGAAGTTTCCGTACATCATTTCTGAAATATGTTAATGGAAGCGTCCAGGAAGCTTTGGTAAGTTTTTCGTTGAATATTTCAGTGGAATATTACCAGAAGCTCCTAGAAGAAAACGTGGAAGATTTAATTCACTGCAGAAAAAACATTGAAAGCTTCCAGGAAGATTCCAGTAAAAATTTTCCGGAAGATAGACGTGTCCTCGATCAGGAGTCTTCCGCCAGTCGTTCATGAAATATTTCAGCGGAAGTTTACCGGAAGCTTCCGTAAATTATTAATGAAATATTTAAGTGGAAGCTTACTGGAAGCCTCCGTAAGTTTTTCATGAAATACTTTATCGTAAGGTTACCGAAGCGTCCGTAAATTTTTCATGAAATATTCCAGTGGAAACGTACTGGAAGCTTCCGTAAATCTTTCATGGGATATTTCAGTGAAAACTTACTCGAAGTTTCCGTACATCATTTCTGAAATATTTCAGTGGAAGCTTACTAAAGCTTCTGTAAATTTTTCATAAAATACTTCATTGGAAGCTTACTAAAAGCTTCCTTAAATTAATCATGAAATATTTCAGTAAAATATTAAATAAGTGATGAACTAATATTTCTTTTAAATATTTCAGTTTATGAATATTGAATAATTCATTGAAATATTTCTGTAATATTGCTGGAACATTTCATGTTTTATTTCAAAAAATTTTTTAATCCGACACTGAAATATTCAAGTAAGTTGTTACATTATTTGTTGAAATGTTCCAAATGTATATTTCTCAAATCTTTCAAGAAACATGTCATGAAATATTCCTGTTATATTTAAAAAATATTTCATGAAGTATTAAAAAAAATGTTTGAACATAACACTAAAATATTGAAGAAATATTACTACACCATTTCTTAAAATATTTCAAATCAATAATGCGCAAATTTTTCAAGAAATATTTTATGAAATATTTCTGTAATATTCCAGAAATTTTTCATGAAGTATTTAAAAAAATTTATGAATATAAGAGTAAAATATTGGAGAAATATTGTTTGAATATCTGTAGTTATCTTGCGTGCACAGCAATTCCTTCATGTTGCCAGCAGGTGGCTACTTGATTATATTTTCATGTGATCGTGAATGCAGTTGACAAACTCTCGCAATGTTTCAATAACAATTTCTAATATTTCGCTAAAAGGTAAATGAAGTCTTCCATTCAAACTTCCATGAAATCTTTCGGTGCAATGATTTATCAATCTTCCAACGGAATCTTCCTTGGAAGGTTTACGAAAGCTTTCAGGAGCCTTCCACTGGAATGTTTTAATGACAATTTTCAATATTTCGCTGAAAGGTAAACGGAGTCTTTCATTCAAGCTTCCATGAAATCTTTTGGTGCAATGATTCATCAATCTTCCAACGGAATCTTCCTTGGAAGGTTTACGGAATCTTCCAAGAGACTTAAATCGGAATATTCCATTGACACTTCCCAACATTTCCCCGAAAGGAAAACGGAGTCTTCTATAAAGCTTCCATGAAATCTTTCGGTGCAATGATTCATCAATCTTTCAACGGAATCTTCCTTGGAAGATTTACGGAAGCTTTCAGGAGTCTTCCACTGGAATGTTTCAATGACAATTTCTAATATTTTGCTGAAAGGTAAACGAAGTCTTCCTTTTAAGCTTCCATGAAATCTTACGGTGCGATGATTCATCAATCTTTCAACGGAATCTTCCTTGGAAGGTTTACGGAAGCTTTCAGGAGCCTTTCACTGTAATGTTTCAATGACAATTTCCAATATTTTGCTGAAAGGTAGACGGAGTCTTCCATTTAAGCTTCCATGAAATCTTTCGGTGCAACGATTCATCAATCTTTCAACGGAACCTTCCTTGGAAGGTTTATGTAGGCTTCCAGGGGTTCTTTGTAGAAAGTTTTCTTTGCAATATTTTAGAAATATTTCTGTTTTTCTTCATAAAGCTTCCATACATATTCCAATGGAATATTTCACTGGAATATTTCGGAATATTCCAATGATATCTTTCATGCTGTGTGGGACACCCCTGCTTTATCAAACATTCTACAAAACTTTCCCTCTACTTTCTATTTACTAATCTTTTATATTTTCTCTTAACCTTTTTCAATATACATACACGGAGCGAACAAATCGGGAATACTTTCCTGCGCCCTCTACTGCAATAGTTCCGTACACATGTTTTTGGAAATAGACCTTGTGTATAAGCAACGATTCCATAACCCATCGGGAAAAAGTCCGAACGCTTATAGGAAAAAGTCCGTACGCTTATAGAGCGTTCGGACTTTTTCCCGATGCCTTATGGAATCGTTGCTTGTACGCAAGGCCTATTTCCAAAAACGTGCGTACGGATGTGTAGCAGTAGAGGGCGCAAGGAAGTATTCCCGATTTGTTCGCTCCGTGTATACACGATTCCACACTACACAAAAAACACACTCTCTCCCCAAGAGCCATCAACTAGTCTGAATGTGTGCGTATGAGTCGACATGAAATGTTACATATATATGAGCCCAAGTGCGTATGTATGTGCGCGTCCACATGTGTTTTGCTATATATATATGATAAAAATTCCTTAGTACATTTAATTAAAAAGGAACTGTGGAATTTTTAATTAAAGCCCTCGAATTCACCAATCATAATCATAACTGACGCTCTTTTAATTCACAATTACATTTTTGTTTGTTAATTAAAATATATTTAATTAAGAATTCCATTTGAATTTTTAATTAAAGCTCTTTTCATTCACGATTACATTTTATTTTCTTAATTGAAATTTATTTAATTAAGGATTTCTTTTGAATTAATAATTAAAGCCCTTTTCATTCACGATTACATTTTATTTTCCTAATTGAAATTTATTTAATTAAGGATTCCTTTTGAATTTGTAATTTAAGCCTTTTCAATTCACGATTACATTTTGATTTCTTAATTGAAATTCATTTAATTGAGGATTCCTTTTGAATTTGTAATTAAAGCCCTTTCTATTCACGATTACATTTGGATTTCTTAATTAAAATTTATTCAATTAAGGATTCCTTTTGAATTTTTAATTAAAGCCCTTTGAATTTACGATAAGAATTTGATTTCTGAATTGAAATTCATTTAATTAAGAATTCCTTTTGATTTTCTAATCAAAGCCTTTTCAATTCATGATTAGATTTTGATTTGTTAATTAAAATATGTTTGATTATTAATTCAAAAGGAATTGTTAATTTAATAAAACTTTAATTATAAATTCAAAAATGATTCGTAATTCAAATAATTTTTAATTACTTTTTTTGCAACCCTGAACCCAAGAATCAAATAGATTTTTCCTCTTACTCCTAGATTATATTTTTTTCAGTGTATAGCGCAATAATTAAAAATTAGCTTATTACATTACTATAGTATTTTTGATACGGTAAACGCGAATTCGTGAGCCGATTTTATTAATTAATTTTCTAAAATTGATTATTCGATTGATTTGCATGCATGAAATCTTTAAGTTAACTAATTTTTTCTCTAAAAGTATTGATTTTATGAAAAAAATCATTAGAACATCCCGCGTAAAAATCACAACCATTGGCAACATATTGCGAATATATTGGCCATTTCTATTGCGAGCATATTGCGAATATTTCGCACAAATAATTGCCACTATATTGCCAATATTGCGCCAAACAGCATCCTGCCAAATATTGCCAATATGTTGGCAATAGTTGCTAATTTTTTCTAAGTATAACTGCAAATAATTTTGGCTAACTATTGCAAAAATATTGGCAATTGTTTATAAAAATTTTTATTTTTCTAAATATTATTTATTAGAATTTTAAATTTTATTTTTATTATTATTATGAATTTTATTTTTTTTATTTTTAGTATTGACTCAAGATGTTAATTTATGTACACATATCTAAAATTTTTAATATTTTTTTTGTAATAATTAAAACTTAGATTTCATCGTGTTTCAGAACAATTTATTGAAATATCACAAAAAAGAAAAATATTTTATTTGTTTATTACAATTATTAAATTAAAATAACATTAAAGATATTAACGACATGGACATCTTAGCGAAGAACACATCATGTTGATGAGTGTTGTAAACTCCGATGGCGTGAGGCTTGTTTCGCATTTGGAATTTACATAATCTGAAAAAAATCGATAACAATTAAAGATTTATAATAAAAACAAAATATTTTTTTACAGTATTTAAAAAAAATGAATTATTACATTCTGTTGCATTCAGGATATCTGCAGGTATTTTATTTCTAGCTCGAGATTTCCCTCTAGCGCACATATTTTTGAGGTTGTTGGTTCCAACCAGAGCTTTGAGCAGCCTGCGCGTCATTTCTTTCGGATGTTTTTTCCACCGCTGAAAGTACGTCAGCTGAGCTTTGTCGATCCATACATTCCAAACATCATATAATAAAACTTTGCCATTTCCTCCCTGTCGACAAAGCACTAGAGGATCTTCATCTAACTGTTAATACAATATTTATTTTAATCATATTAATTTAAGTATAATAATTTTATTGTATTTAAATATTTAATTTTACATCACTCTCTGGATCTGGATTTGGATTGCGATCTCTTGACCGATCCCTCTGACGTAACCTTTCTTCCTCTATTGCAGCCTCTCTTGCTCGTGCTCTTTCACGATCCCTTACGCGTTGTCTCTCTTCCTCTTCTGCTCGCAGTCTTACCTGTCGTTCTTCTTTCTGCCATGCAAGCTCTCTTTCCTGTTCTTTTTCTTTCTTTCTTTGACGTTGTCTCTCTTCCTCTTTTGCTCGCAGTCTTTCCTGTCGTTCTTCTTCCTACCGTGCAAGCTCTCTTTCCTGTTCTTTTTCTTTCTTTCTTTGACGTTGTCTCTCTTCCTCTTTTGCTTGCAGTCTTTCCTGTCGTTCTTCTTCAACTTCGCTTTGTATTTCATCTTCACTTTTTGATTCATCATCATTCTCACTTTCACGAGGTTTCTTATTTTTATTTTGCATTTCTTCATTTTTTTCGTCATCTGTTCCATAATTCTTATCTTCATCGTTACCGTCATCTTCAGCTGTTAGTCGTTCTGGTCTTGTTTTTTCTCTCTATTTAAATTTAACCATAATATTATTAAATAGTGAATACACAAAAAATTTTCATCATTTTATGTAGTGATAATTATTATAATTATTATATCATTATAATATAATAATTATAATAATTTAATCGGTGCGTGCAAAAAGAGCTTTTAGTCCATTGTAAAAAATTTGGAAATAAATTTTAATTAAATAAATTCAAAACTTACATTATTAACCTTTTAAATCTCTTTTAACATCTGCACTCTCAATTAGTCATTATTATATTACATGAAATATATTAAATATAATTATTTTACTTACTAAAAATGCGTACATTTCATCGTCCGAACTGGATTCGG
The DNA here is from genome assembly GCA_017163975.1 of Anastatus disparis. Classification (NCBI taxonomy): domain Eukaryota; kingdom Metazoa; phylum Arthropoda; class Insecta; order Hymenoptera; family Eupelmidae; genus Anastatus; species Anastatus disparis. The sequence continues at coordinate 1,922,285 of JAFFSR010000238.1, forward strand.
TTTCCTCAATAACTGGATTTAAATTTAAAAGTCTTTCATTGCCAAAAGTTTTAACATTTTTTTTATTCTGATTAATTTTGTCAAGATTTTTTGTAATAACTGATTCACTTCTGATTTTTCTTAATTGTTGCTTTTTACTTTTATTTTTTTTTATTACATCGCCATCAGTATTTACTGTGAGTGCTGCTAAATATTCTCTATCATCTGAAAAAACAAATATTTATATTTTTTATTAATATATATTAATTAGGAATTTTTAATAAAACAATATTATTTATAAAATTTTTTAATTCATACTTCAAAAAGAAACTGAACTTATTTCTTATTTTTTAATTTATTTTATACTCACAGCTTTTCATGATGATTTTTGCCTTGTATGATTTATTTTCATAACGAACGTAAGTCGTTTCTCCTATTTCCTTAATAGGAGACAAATCACTTTCTAAAATAATACTTGTGTTTTTGGCCTTTAACCAAAAGACCAATACGTACATTTTAAATTAATTAATTTATTATCATAAAATTAATTTTTTATGATAACTTTTGTTAGGTTGTTATGTATTTTGGTGATCGCAAAACTGTCAATGAGAATATTAAAACTAAATGGTGCAACTTCATATTGAATGATTTTTTCAATGTAAAGTTGTTTTTTCAAACACTGACACGAATCCTGCGAATAACCTAACTAATTTTATGCATAATGTCGAAACGACCAATTTTTTTTGAAGATTATTCAAATACTTTAAAGAAACGCTCGAGCAAGTTATTTTCTAACAGTGATATAGAGATTGTTGATGATAATATAGCGGTGATTAAGGATGTTGCGTGGAAAGTAAGTAAAATAATATTTTTAGATAAAGTATATTCGAATATCATCATATTAATTGTAAACATATTTATTTTTATATTTACTAATTCTTATTTTTTTTTAATAACAGTATAGTTACAGTATTGATTTTTTTATCAGTGATTATTAAATTATTTCAATAGAAAGTTGTATTTACCTCATTTATTATAAATTATTTAAAATCTTATTAGAAAAATTTAAAAATTTTCAGATTTTATAGAATAAGAATATTTAATAATATTATTATCGTCAACATTTTTTGAAGAATCACAAATTTTAATGCATATGTATTAAATAAATAATATAAAATGTAATTTTTGTTAAGGTTGGAAAAGAAAAGTCTGGTTTTTCTTGCATACAAGCTCAACCATATAGACAAGAGCTAAACGCTGAAGAAGTAACTGATGCCATTCATTCGGGAAATTGCAACAGAAATTATGATAGTTCTGGTAAGTATTAATACTTTTTACTATATTATGGAACATTTAATATCAAGAGGCGCGCGTCGCGCCTCGAAGGCATATATGAGTCTCATGAACTTGCAGCCTGAGAGGCCGTAACACGCGCCTATATATTCTTTGATTTTTTAAAAATCTAACCTATTCTTTTTTTCTTTTTTTTTTTTTTTTTTTACTATTTTTCTTGTTTTTTTGGTTCTTATTGTATAAATTTCATTTTATAAATTTAAAATTTATATCAGAAAAAAATTTAATAAAAATATATTTAGTTTTTAAATTGTCAATATTTAAGAGCAGTTTGTATATTTCTGTCTTTTTTAATTATAGAATTAATTTTTTGTAGGAACTAATAATAGCAGCAAAAAGTAAAAAGAAAGCCGCACATCTAATTATAGAAAGCAATATTTCCTTTAACGAGAAAAAATTTATTTTAGCGCTTTGCTTTCAAGAGAATTTGAAAATTTTCGAAAATAAAGGTTAGGATAAACAATTTGATTTTTCAAAGTTTTCTTATAAATGAAGTAATAAAATTAATTATTTTTCATCAAAGGAAATATTGTTTTTTATGATATGAAATGTCTTTCATTACTTTTTTTCTACAATCATTAGTTTTAACATAAAATAAATTCTTTTATTAGAAAAGGATAGAGGTATACTACCTGCTATTCACGTAAAATTGAAATTATATAATTTAACTTTATACAGAAAAAAATGACGATTTTGATAAATGGAGTGATGCAGAAACCTTCGATAATGGAGAAAATGAAGAATTCGAAGAAGAGCTATCTAAGAATGAAGAATTGTATGCAGGAGCATCAATGAAAGTTATGGAATTCGTTTTGTGTATAGCAGCATTAAAATCGAAATTATGTTTACCTGATACTCACGTAGCATATATACTTAAATTATTATCTTTGATTCTTCCGAAACCGAATAAATGTCCTACTAGTTTGTATAAATTTAAAAAATTTTTTAATGATGTTGGTCAACAGAATTTTAGAAAACATTTTAATTGTATTGATTGTAATTCCTTTGTATTAAATAACCATCATGATATTGATAATGATGAATCAATTGATAATAATGAAACAGTTTTTGATCATACTGATTCTGATGATTGCAATACTGATAAAAACAGTAATTACTTTTTAGAAATACCTTTGTTATTTCAGCTGGAATCATTTTTTAAACGTCCTGGTTTTTATAATAAATTAAAATTTAATAATGCATTTAGAAATTCAAATCAAGCTGTATTGAAAGATATTTATGATGGTCCCATTTATCGAAAACTGTTGCAACCAAATCATTTTTTATCCAATTTGAATTGCTTGTCTTTCATGTGGTATACTGATGGTATACAAATTTTTAAAGGTTCCAAATTTTCTTTATGGGCTTTTGTTTTAATCATTCTTGAGCTTCCATATAAAGAACGTTACAAGTTAGAAAACATTATATTAATAGCATTGTGGTTTGGAGAGAAAAAACCTAACCCCAATATATTTTTAGAGCCGTCGATCGCATCATTAAAAAATTTATATATGGGACTTAAAATATATGTGAAAGATTTGAATGTAATTGTAACGATTCAGGGAATGATTGTATGTGGAACTTGTGACCTTCCCGCGAAATCATTGTTCATGTCTATGAATCAATATAATGAAAAATTCGGGTGTCAGGTATGTAAAGAGAAAGGGATAACAGTCTGCAGAACTCGAGTATATCCATACAAAGATTTATTAGATTTACGTAAAGAAAAGGAGACATTAACATTTGCTAAACAAGCGTGCGAAATTCTAAAACCGGTTTGTGGCATAAAAGGACCGACCATTTTATCTAAAATTTGTTATAAATATGTTACTTCTACAGCGATTGATATCATGCATTGCGTATTTGAAGGTGTAGTGAAAAAATTGACAGGATTATGGTTTGAACCAAAATACAGCTCAGAAAATTTTAATATATCAATTTTAATAGATTTAGTTGATTCTAAATTGATTTCAATAAAACCTCCAACATTTGTTAATCGTCGGCCAAGGTCAATTAAGGAACATTTTCATTTCTGGAAAGCATCCGAATTTAAAAATTGGTTTTTTTATTATTCTGTTCCGCTTCTAGAAAATATTTTACCCGATGAATATTATGAACATTATAAATTACTTGTATTGGCTATTTATATTTTATGCAAAGAAGAAGTATCAATAGATAACATCGACTTAGCTGAAAAATTAATTAAAGAATTTCTAATAAGATTTGAACATCTTTATGGCCTTGAATACGCGACAGCTAATGTTCATGGTCTTGCTCATGTAACTACTGTGGTTAGACGTTTAGGCCCTTTATGGACAACATCCTGTTTTCCTTTAGAGGATTTAAATGGAAAAATTAAATCGCTTGTACATAGTAGCAACAGTCCGGGTATTCATATTCTAAACAATTTAAATATATATCAAATTGTATACCTTACAATATGAATCATTAACAAAAGATAGTGATGCATATGAATTCTGTAATTCTATTATTTTTTCAAAACGCTCGTCAAAGTTAAAAAAAATAGAAAATTCTATGTATATAGCTGGGACCTCAACAAAAATTCGATCTGCTCAAGCCGAAGAGATTATGTATGAATATAATCTTCAAGGGTCAAATATTTTTTCTTTTCAAAAACTGTATAAGCAGAGAATGTTATTTACCTCAGAAAAGTATCAAAAAAATAAAAAAACAGAATCTTTTTTTGTGAAATCTGCGATTGGATCGGATTTTTGCATAGGAAGTATTGATTATTTTATCCGAGTAACTAATTGCAGTTGTAAGAAAATATGTGATTGTGAAGGCAATAAATGTGTAATAAATTGTGATAGGTTGGTAGTCATTAATGCAATGAATTTAAAACACGTATGTTATCATATTCCGACAGAATGCGAAACCGTTTCTTATATAATTGATCCAGTAAATGTTATTGGATCAGAATAAAATATTGTTTTTAAAATCAAATGAGGTTTATATCATATAATTGAATTAACAAATGTATTTTAAAACAGTGACGATCTTTAATAAATATTAAATTGTGCATAAAATTGTAAAATTAGTATTAGTCATTTTATTTTTATGATTGATTTTTAATATATAAAATTAAAAAATAATATTTCTTTATAATAAGTAGTAAAATAATTAATTTTATAAACAATTGCCAATATATTTGCAATAGTTAGCCAAAATTATTTGCTGTTATACTTAAAAAAATTAGCAACTATTGCCAACATATTGGCGATATTTGGCAGGATGCTGTTTGGCGCAATATTGGCAATATAGTGGCAATTATTTGTGCGAAATATTCGCAATATACTCGCAATATAAATGGCCAATATATTCACAATATGTTGCCAATGGTTGTGATTTTTACGCGGGATTTTTGTTTGAAAATAATGTATAGAATGCACCAAAATTTTCGTAGATTAAAAAATGTAGATTCACAGAAAATTTGCATAGCGAACAAATAAAGTTCACTACAAAAATAGAAGTGCATAGATTAGCTTTTTATTGTCTAATTTTTTTCATTATTTTACAATGAAAAAGTAAATGGACTTAGAATTGGGAATAATCATTTAAAATCTGTTAATTTTTAATTTAAAAAAATTAAATATTTTTATTTTTTATTTTTTTGCTGAGCTATTAAATTGCTAAGTCTTTTACTTAAGGTTGTTCTGGCTATACAGTCTATGTCAAAAGTTAGTACTTACGTAGAGAGGGTTTATATAATTTTTCACATAGTTATTTATTAGATAATATTAAAACAGTCATTTTAAACTTTGTTTCATTTAAACATAACATTTTATTAAATAGTTATAGCATTTTAAAGTTTATAACTTTTACCGAAATCTAATGTCATCATAAACAAAGGTGCCAAAGTTTCAAAAATGATTTTATTCGACAGCAACAAAGTTTATTTTGTTCAGTTTAAAATTTTTTATCTATTGACAAGGATAGAATTTCAATTCTAATCTTTTCCTTAAATTCATTACCGATTTTCTACGACAAAACAGTAAGTACCATCTGAGACATATACATTTTTTCGTAAACAATTAGCAATAAATTTGAATAAAAAATAAAAATCGAAATTTCATCCTTGTCGATAGATTTGAAATCTTAAAATTTGTTACTGCTGAATAAACTCATTTTTTTAACTTTGGCACTTTTGTTTATGATTACATTAGATTTCGATAAAAGTTATAAACTTTAAAATGCTATAACTTTTTAATAAATTGTTATATTTAAATCAAACAAGGTTTAAGATGATTGTTTTAATATTATCTAATAAATCACTCTGTGGAAAATTGAATAAACCCTCCCTATCCAAAAATATAAACCACTATCGAAAATACTAACTTTTGACACAGACTGTATAGCCAGAACATCCTTAAAAATTATTGAATTTAGAAAAAAAATTAGGATATTTTTTATTGCAAATAATATGAAGACTACATTTCATGATTTATAGATAGAAATATGCACATTTTCAGCTAATTTGTATGTTCAAACAATGGAATTTGTTATAAAATAAAAAAAGACCTATTTATCTTAACCCTTCATAATTACATTGCTAGTTCGTGGAGATGAAAAAATGTTTTTAATTTTATATATAAATCACAAATTAACCAAAAATATTGAACTAAATAAAATTTATTATATTAAAAGAACTATAGCGTAGATTATTTCAACACTCAAACACACAAACTTTTTCCAAATCACTTTTTTTAACTCTCTGAGTCTGAATATATAGGTAAATCTACAGAATTTTCAACTAATTATCTTACTTTTTCAATACAATTTTTAAACAGTTATTATTCTGTTAAAGAGATGTAAAATGGACACACCCTTAACTTATGAATATTGACTATCTTTCCATTTTATTGCAAAATGTTCAGCAAAGAAATGCACTAGTTTGTAGTATGTACCATGAGGATTATTCAGTTGAATTATTAAATAAATTCATTGATTTTTGAGAATTTTGGGTTACAATATTTTTCATTAAAATTTTTTGATTTTGTGCTAGGAATCCAAATATCTAAAAAACTAATCAATGAAGTCATTTGATAATTTAACTAAATGATTATCATGGTACACATTACAGCCTAATGCATTTCTTTTTTGGAAATTCATCATTCAATGGAAAGGCAGTTGATATTAACGAGTACAAGTGTAGTTTCCGTTTTAAATCTCCTTAATATGAGTGCGCACACCTCTATTAGGTCTTCAGTTTTTGGTTATTGATCTCAAAAATCAAACTTTCGGTTTTTCATAAAGTTCTGTTGAACGATGCCTTCAAAATATTCTAAATTTTTCATAAAGAATCACGATTTTGCATATTTTTTAAATTTTAAAGAAACATAAATTTTGGTCACCTGAGTAACAACTATCAGGGAATTGTATTTTATCTGATGCAAAATTGTTATTAACGAAGCAATTTAAAGTGGTACATGACTATAATTAAACCCAAATTATTTGTTTTCAGATAGTAAAGATAGTTTAAAAGCAGGTCGAGTATATCTGTCTTTTTCTAATCAAAGAAACATAAAATTAATTTTTTCTTATCAAAGAAAATTTTGCTTTTTCTAATACGAGATGGGGCTTTCTCTTCATTTTTCGGTGAAATTATTAGTTTTTGTGAAAAAATCAATTCTTTGATCAGAAAAGGACAGATATACTTGACTTGCTTTTAATATTATTTATGGTTATTATTTTAACGTTCTATAATTAATATTTCCTTTAAACTTTAGAGATTTCGCACTTTTTATAAAATATTCATGTGAAATCTTGATTCTTTATGAAAAATTCAATACTCTAGAGACAATGTTGAAGGTCACATCGTGCCAATAAAGAGTAAAAAATACATGAATTTATTTTGTAAAAAAAATATTGATTCTAATCTCTTTTATAAAAATATTAATAAGTCAATTGTATACCTTTTATCAGTACGATATGACCTTTTGCAAAAAAATAGTACATTACGTAACGGGTATGGAAAGGCTTTATTTACGAAACGAGAAGTTTACAGCCTGAGCCGAAGGTGAGGGTCGTAACGAGTTTCGTAAAGAAGCCTTTCCATACTAGTTGCGTAGTGTATTTTTCGCCATAAGAGCAAAAAAAGAGCAAAGAAGTTACGTTTTCAGCATAAAAACATTTTAACAAAAAATTTTATTCGTTAGCTATAAAAAATCAATTTTCGAAGGATGTCCACCTCTTAGAGTATTTACAAAAAAAAAAATTTTTTTAGCTGGAACACGTTAACTTTAAATTGGAACTACTTTTTTATTTGCATATTATCCTCTCGCATGGGTTCAACAATCAATTCATTTTTACGCTTTATACAAGTGCGAAACTCTCAATTGTTTCAAACAAAAACGAAAAAACACACACTAAAAAATAACAAATTATTCATATCCAAACCCTGTAACAGCATAATTAAAGATATGTTATTTCTTACATGTCAAAAAATTTTCAGTCTTTTATCTCTATGTGTTGAAAACTAGCCAGTGGTTCCCCTTGATATAAAGTTTCGTAAATACCAATGAACTGTTACGGCTAAATCGATAACAAATGTATAATATATGATTCTTCTACGCAACGAAAATAATTTTTATGGAAGTTCGTAAACCTACTTATGGTACTGTACCCTATTGAAAATAATCATGTGATTTTTTTATGTAAATTTTTACCTAAAATTTATACACTGTTAAAAAAAATTGAATTTTGCTTCCAGTACATTTATAAAATCTCTATTTTTACTTTAAATTTTGTGCAAATTTACATTAAAATTACGGTAAAGTTATTAATTTTTATGTACACGCTTGAAGCAAGCTTCCAGTTTTGCATTAAATTTGCATTAAATTTCATGTTTTTTTAACAGTGTAGGTAATTTTTATAGGTAATATTTTTCGGTAATTTTTTTCGGTAATTTGGTGATGGAATTCCAATTGAAAGTTTTTGTGATTTTAGAAATACAACGTAAATTTATGGATATTTTAGAGAGATTCAAATAATATTGTTTTCAAATTAAATTTATTTAATTTGAAATAATTAATTAAAACATTTGTTTTATTTCTTTTAAAAATGCTAATTAAAGGGTCTCTACCCTATTGAAAATAATGACGTATTTTTATGACGTCATTAAATGAACGTCATTGTATGACGTCTTTTGGCGTGTCAGGAATTAAGACGGAAAATAACGTCATTTTTGCAATACTAATGTCATTTCATTACTATTTTCTGCCCCATTCTTGCTATACAGAAATTAAGTCATTTCATAACGTCAAGTATGTATTAAAAATGACGTCATTTTTTGTTTTAATTCAGTAACAATTACGTCATTTGGCGTATCAGGAATTTTGACGGAAAATGACGTCATTTTTATAATACTAATGACGTCATTTCAAAACGTCTTTTTCTGCCCTTATTCTTGTCATACGGAATAACGTCATTTATGTATTGAAAATGACGTCATTTTGTTTTAGTTCAGCCCTGTTAAAAATAATGACGTCTTTGGTCGTGTCTTAGATTGGAACAAAAAAAGACGTCATTTTTCCAATGTTTAGAAAAGCTATTTAACGAATGATATCTTTTTATTATTTCAAAGACGTATTTTTTTATGAAAATGACGTCTTTTTCTACGAATTTCTATTAAAAAAATACGTTTTTGAAATTATAAAAGGATGTCATTTGTTAAATGGCTTTTCTAAATATTGGAAAAATGACGTCTTTTTTGTTCCAATCTAAGACACGACGAAACTTGTCTTCAAAGAAGTCTTTCAAAGACGTCATTTTCTTCAAATTTAGGGGAAAAATGTCATTTTTCATGAATTATATCATTGAACAATGACTTTACATAATAATCATTTCCTATTTAAAGGAACGTTTTCAGTTTAATCGTAAATGCTCTTCGTTTTTCGAAAAGTTAAAATTACGAGATTTACCTCGTTTTTATTTTTTCCTTAAGAGGCGGTCGGAACCAAATCGGTGACTTGCGGTATATATCAAGTCAGCATTTTTCGCTTTACGATAATATTTTCTATATTTTTATGTCTTAAACTATTTTAAATTATTCTTTATATACATGACTAGAGGAAATGACTATATTTTTACCATATTAATAAGTAAATAAATTATTATAAGCATTTATTACAAATATCAAACTGACTTGACATATACCGCATGCGAAAAACTGTCGTGTCGATTGTTAGGTGGCATTTTTCGCTTTATAACAATATTTTGTATATTTTTGTGGCTTTAACTATTTTAAATTATTCTTTATATACATGACTAGAGGAAATGACTATATTTTTACCATATTAATAAATGAATAAATTATTATAAGCATTTATTACAAGCACCGAACTAAGTCACCGATTTGGTTCCGACCGCCTCTTAAAATGGAAAATAAATATCATCCAAAGATATTTTGCAGTGTCATAATTCATGAAAAATGACGGTTTTTTTTCCTAAATTTGGAGAAAATGACGTCTTTGAAGAGGTCTTTTGAAGACGTCCTAGAAAGACGTCATTATTTTTAACAGGGCAAATAACGTAATGCAATGACGTTATTAGTATTATAAAAATGACGTCATTTTCCATCCCAATTCCTGACACAGCAAATGACGTAATTATTTTTAATAAGGACTGAACTAAAACAAAAAATGACGCCATTTTCAATAAATAAATGACGTTATTCCATATGGCAAGAATGGGGCCAGAAAAAAACGTTTTGAAATGACTTCATTAGTATTACAAAAATGACATCATTTTCCGTCCCAATTCCTGACACGCCAAAAGACGTCATACAATGACGTTATTTAATGACGTCATAAAACTACGTCATTATTTTCAATAGGGTATTCTTGTAAATTAACCAGAAAATTTAATTGTATATAAACACGCACTACTATTTTATATTTTTCTTCAATCTTATCAAAAATGTTTTTGATAATAAGTGATGGTGTGTTTAGAGTTACTAAAAAAAAATAAAAATAAAAACGATGCAAGAATGGCATATAATAAGGGCGTGGGCTCACGCTTCGTTTTAAATTCTTAGTAAAAACTATTTCCGGCTTGTTGAATCTGAACAAAAATAATATTTCAATCAATGAATTTAAGTAGAATTTATTATTATAAACGTTTTGTATCATTTTACAATAAAACATGGCACCTATGATCGTTACAAAATAATAAATTTATAAATTTATTTTCTCGCACTCAGAGCGCAAAATACTATTTTGACCAGCTGTTGTGAGGGAGCAAAATACCTCTTTGCCTCCCTAGGGAGCAAAATGAATTCGAACTTTTAACAGGCTCGATAATGTAACCCGATATTTTTATACATCAGTCAGTGTGTGTAACTCGATGCTTTTTATACATCAGTTAAGTGCTTCACTTAGAATGGTCAATTCTGCGAATTGTAAATTCCCCGAATTACAAGTCAGGGGTGAACAAATTCCTCGAAAAAGTTCACATATATCAGTAGCAACTTTCAGTCTATTTAGCATTGATTTTTTCGAGTATTATTTATGTAATATTTAATCTTGCACGTTGCATCGAAGACATTTTCATATCCTTATAATATCAGCCAAGTATTCAACGCCGAATCGTAAATTCTTGGAATTACAAGTTAGCGATGGACGATTTCCGCGAAAAATGTTAAATTTGAATAAATCAAAATTTAATTTTATTTTTAATGTATTATAAGAAAAATATATATATAGTATTGAAAACTTGTCTAACTGAGATTTTTGTTATTTACTCAAGTATTAAACGGTGAATCTGCAAATTAAAAGCTGAGCGCAATAGATATTATTATTACAAATATTTATGCACAAGAAGAAAAAAATCTATCGCTTTGTTTTTGAGAAAAGTAAGTAACGCGAAAATATTATAAACATAAACTTTCACTTTGGCGTTACTTACTTTTCTCAAAAACAAATCGGTAGATTTTTTTTTCTTGTGCATAGATGTTCATAATAATAATATCTATTGCGCTCAGCTTTTAATTTGCAGATTCACCGTTTAATACTTGAGTAAATAACAAACAACTCAATTGTTACTCGGTCAATATCAGGTTCTACTCTGGCCTGCCGTTAATGGTTTTATTAATTTTATTTTTATATTAGTAATATTATTTATTTTTTGGAGGCGGGGGCGCTGCCCCCGAACCCCGGCAGGGGCTTCGCCCCCTGCACCACCAGGGGCTCCGCCCTGGACCCCGTCCTGCGCCCCGACCTCGACTACCTCTTACGATCTTAATAGCCTTCGAACAAGATTGTACATACTATCACAGATGCAAGTTTGTCATTCTTAGAATTTTGCGCGCTTGTTAGAAAAATAATATTTTTGATGCTCTTCGCGTGAGAAAATAGTATGCGCAACGCGGGAGCATATAGGTGTTTGTCGACTCGTGCGATTTGTCGCTCTCGCTACGCTCGAGCGACAAACACGCACTCGTCGGCAAACGCCTATTTTGCTCCCTTGTTCCACAATGTACTATTTTGCTATCCTAATAATATTTTTTCATTTACAAGAAGATATGAATTATTTGTTGACATCGAACGAAAGTTGGATAAGGCCACATACATAAAGTATAGTGTTCGTATTTATAGTTTACGGTGATGCTTTGTTTTTCTATATAGAATCAAAAGAATTCGGCTATAAGATTGACAAATTGAAGCTTATAAGTATTTTAAAATAATGTTTTTACAATTATGAAATTTTACTTTTCTAATATTTTACATTCATTTTTCGCAATTCATCCAAAATGAAGGAAGCAGGCAAAAATATTAATGATAGATTGAATAAAAGAAATATGAAAAAACAAATAACACTGAAAATCACTCCGTTAGTGAATTAGAATATTTTTAATCTAAATAACGAAATAATTTGTTCTATCTACTTCTAAAGAAATAGTGCCCTTCATTATTCTGGACTAACATTTTTTGACATTTTTTCTTCCAATTGATAAGTTTCAATTATAATAGCTTAATAAAATTTTCGATATAATATACTCATAACTTCATAATGCAAATAATACGACAGATAGATAAATTTTTCATTAATGACTTCCTATTTTTTTTACAATAAATTATATAGAACTAACAATAGATCAGAATAATCGAAGCTGTTCTAAATATCGACATTTAACATTTAAAAAAGTATATAATCGAATGAATTCTATCAATTTAATTTTTTAGAGAAAATATTTCATATTAATTTTATAAGCTTAGTAACGAGCGAGAATAGAATTATATGATCAATAATACAATTGTGAAAATTGATAAAACGAAAATAAACGAATCTCTATAGATTAAAGCAAAAATATAAAAACATACCAATTTTAAAATATTTCTAATTTTATGAAACTTCCCAATAAGCACACATCTGGAAAAAAGAATTCTTTAAGAATTCACGAATGTCCGCTCTGAAGTTAATAAAATATATTAATAAAGTATTCATAAAATATTCACAAAGTATTCTTCCACAAAATTTAAATAAAAAATAACTCTTCAACGTATCTTTATAAATATTTTAAAAGGGTTAAGAAAGTATTCATAAAGAATTCTTTTTTGAAAAAGTAATCATAATCCAAAGTATTCATAAAGTAGTCAAAAAGTTTACTTTTGAAACACTGATTTTCTAGTAACTTAGTCACTTTCAAAAATCGAAAGATGTAATGGATATTTTATCGCTTTTCAGATTGTTTTAAAATCATTTTTAATTTTGATTTTCATGAAATTCAAAATTGAAAACTTGAAATCCCTGATAATTTTATAAATTGGAAAAATTCAATTTAATTAATCATTTAATAATTTAAATATTTTTTATCTATTTTAAACGAAAAAATTGTTAACATTTTATGAAAAAAAATCTATAAATATTTTAAGTGTGTTTTAAATAAATTCTCATTTTGAGAATTTAAACAAATATCTAAACATTCTTCAATTTAAAATAAATTAACCATGACTTCACAAAAAATTTCTTTCATTAAATTAAGGTATCTCTTAAATATTTAATAAATTTTTATTTAAATTATTCAAATAAAAATGTAGTTTGGCTAATATTATTAACCATGAATAATTAATTAACAAATTTACTAACATTTCTTATGCTTATACCAATTAACATGTACAAGTTTCGAGAATTTATCAACAGATGAGTTGGTAGCCAAGGAGTCGCTGTTGAGCATCGGTCGTGTACGGACGCATCCGCGCCGCTGCTAGCCGAGCTGACATTAAAAGTTACCTAAATAAAATTGCATTCTATAAATTACTAACGTGAATATATTAATAGTGTATTACTTCAATGCACAATAAGATTTAGTCGTTAATAAATGCTTATCATATTGTTTTTTATTAGCAAAACATTAGTTTAATAAACACGAGAAACATGTCGCAGACTAGCGGGGGGAGAAGCTCCGCTAAAAGGAAGCAATCCTCACCGAGCAACGCGTCAGATCAAATAGAAGTGCATCAAGTAAATAAAATTTACAGAAAAGCAAATCTTACAAACATTGAAAAAGAATTTCAAAATGCGCTAAAAGTTTTAGGAGCCAAAAAACAGAGTGAAATAAAACCTAATCTTAACATTACTAGAAATAAAGCAAATGTATCAACAGATATTACATTACAAAATGGCGTCGATAACGCGCTAAATATCGAATCAACCAACTCGCCATTGACCGATCAAGATATGGAAGAAGACAACCTATCTCAAAAAAGCCTCGACAGCGATGAGTCTAAGACATGGTCTAAACCACGCAAATATTCTAAACTCATCGATCAAAATGATGCAACAGCGTACACAGCGCTCACGCAAAACAGATTCGCGCCCTTAACAAGCTGCGTCACAGAAAAGGGAAATGAACAAGATAACACACCAACAATAACTAAAATCAAAAAACCTCCACCGATATATTGCCGTCATGAATCCACGAAGGATCTAATCAAATCATTAGTTCTAGAAATAGATAAAAATCTCTTTTATTTGAAAGACTGCAAAGAAGGCGAACAAACATTAAGAGGCGGTCGGAACCATTTGCCGCTTGGTGGCGCTGCGGTCAGGTGAGAGAAAAATATAAAATATTTTTTATATAGCAATTTAAAATTTACTGAAACAATAATATACTTTTAATCTTGTCATTTCCTCTAGCCATATATATGTAGAATAATTATTAATATTAATTTTGTTTGAAAAGTCTAAAATATTGTTATAAAGCGAAAAATGCGGCGCGAGGTAGAGCCGACGTAAACATTAGCATACATCATTCTTTAGTATTGCTCTCTCTGTCGCACTAAGGGAAGGTGCACGCATGTTTACATCGGTCCTACGTTGCATCGCATTTTTCGCTTTATAACAATATTTCAGACTTTTCAAACAAGATAAGTATTAATAATTATTCTACATATAGATGGCTAGAGGAAATGACAACATTAAAAGTATATTGTCGTCTCAGAAAATTGTAAATAGCTGTATAAAAAATATTTAATAGATTTCTCTCACCTGACCGCAGCACCACCCTATATGTAGCGGCGAATAGACCCGACCGCCTCTTAATAGCAGCAAATGTAGAAACCTTCAAAAAACTTAAAAATCTGCTCATTAAAAATAACATACCGTTTTATTCATATACCATTCCTTCAGAGAAAAATAAACTGTTAGTACTTAAAGGCTTAACGGGAGAGTTTACAACGGTAGAAATCAAAGAAGAACTAATCAAATTACAAACGCCTAACATAAACATAACAAAAATAGAAAAATTAAAAGTGAGTGATTCCTGTGCTCAAAAAAACTACCTTTTAGTGCATATAACAAATAACAGTGACACAAAAAATTTAATTAATCAGAATAGTCTCCTAAATCTAAAAGTCAGATGGGAAATGTATCGTAAAAAAAGAATATATCAATGTCACAAGTGCCAAAGAGTGGGGCACTCGAGCATCAATTGCAACCTTGGCTTTCGTTGCGTCAAGTGTAGCGAGAGTCACGAACCCGGTCAATGTAAAAGAAACAAAGAAGATAATCCATCACCGCCTTACTGTGTAAATTGCAAGCAGCCAGGCCATACAGCCAACTACAGAGGTTGCGCCTACCTAAAATTTGCCCAGTCTTTAGTTAACAACACATCAAACATTCAAATTAAACCAAGGAGTCAGCAATACAAGATAGCGCACCCGTCACGTTCCTACGCTACTACTGTATCGACTACAGGTAACGCAAACTATAGCTTAAATTACCCGCCGCTTCCTAGGCCCCAAAATCGTAATGATCTCCAACCAGACAACGGAAAAGTAACAGACTCAATTGAAAACCTTTTAAACGCTTTTAAAGCGGATCTTGTAAATATTTTTAGTACACATATCGTGCAACTTCAAAAACAAATCACATCTAACAATGAAAAAATCAACTTAATTTTTAATAAATTAGATTTAAAATGGACAGAGTAATAAAAAATTTACACATTATTTCAATTAACGTCAACTCAATAATAACAAATGCGCGCAGATATAATTTACTAAATTTTATAAATAAACACAACCCTCATGTTTTGCCATTGAATGAATCTAAATTAAATAAAAATCACCAGATTTCTTTTAAAGATTACGTCATTGTTAGAAGTGATACAAAAACAACAAAAAGTATCACAGAAAACATTGTTAACAGTGTACTTAAATACTCCCAGAGTCTACCCTCTAGAGATTGTCACAACGCCTCTCGCCTAAAGACACCCAAGTATTGGTGAATCACCGATGGAAAACTTCTAGATGAAATTAGAAAAAGATCCAAGAGAAAACATAAAAAAAAAATAAATAACATAACAATAGCGTATGTACTTATACAAGTTAACTATATATTGTAAGTAGCAAGCGTGCTACACCTTTCTCACTTTTCCCTTCCGTAAAAGGAAGTTTATAAATATGTATATATTCTGCATTTATATTTAAAATTTAACCATATCACGGCACCTCTCTGGCAGACTTAAAAAGCGTCATATATTAAAAGTTGTTAACCTAACAATTGTAAATGGCTACCGATAGCCATCAACGAAATTTTAATGTATAATAATTATACTCTTTATTCTTTTCTTTTTTTTTTAAGTCACTGAGATCTTGGTTTTTTTTTTCTAAGCACACTTTTTTTTCCAAGAAATAAACATCCACATTAAAATCTATTTTAGTGCAATTGCACAAATACGATTTAGCAATTCGTTCAAATCTTTTAAACGTCTAAACCCCACTCACATCTAATCAACGAGTCCTTCAAGCGCGAAGGCAAGCGATTTTAATGCGCAATTCATGGAGCACTTTTCCATTAGCGCTGCGACTTTAGAGTTAAGTTTTGGTTGTTTCTCTTGTAACTCAATAAATGTATCAAACTCTGTATTATATTGAAAATAAAAACAATTTAAAAAAAAAAAAAAAAAAAAAAAAGTTGGTAGCCAAGTAGGCTAAGTCATGGGCAACAGTTTTTTTTATTTTGTTTGACATCCTCAAGAACCGTGGTTCGAATCTCGAACAAATAATTTATTTTTTTTTTTTTTAATTTAATAGCTTATTTTTAATCAATTATAACATTTTTTTGTTTTTCATAATCATGTAAAATAGAAGGATTATTTATAATTTGATGATTAAAAAAAGTATTTTGAGAATGTGATTCAATCAAAAGAATTGTTTAAGAATACTTTGTGAATACTTTAAAAACTAAAGTGATCGGACATTCGCGAATAAACAAAGCAATCATTAAGAACTCTTTATTGATACTTTCGTTGACGAAAGTATACGCAAAGAATTCTTTTTTAATTCTCTCTTTGACACCGTTTGCTTGTTGGGTTTTCATTCAAATTTCAAATGAATTATATAAGTTAAGCTTCGTTTTTTCACGGCGGATTATTTTTTTTCATGGGAATATATATGGAATTGGCCAAATAAAACATATATATATACACATACACACGCAGAAATGTACATAAATTATTTTAGCTGAAACTCATTCTTGTTGATAAATATATTTGAATTGTATTCAACAATTTAATAAAATAAAAAAAATAAGATAAATACAGCGAAAGTTAACGGAAATATATTGAAAACATATTACAAATGGCTATAAACAACAGTGTCAAAATTAATTTCACAAAACTAAAACTATTTTGATATTAAATGTTTTCACTCAACATCACGACTATTTGTCATAATTCCACACATCGTAGAAGTTAAAAAATTATCATACCCTGGTAGAAATTCAACCATCCGTTGGCCAACGGTTGGTTAATCTTTAATAAATTAACCAACTGGTGGTTAAAGTTGGTTAAATTTCTACCAGGGTAGTAATATTTCAATTTAATTTTGAAGAAATTAGAATAGTTTCAAAAAAAAATTTAATTACATATTGTCATAGAACGTAAATCGAATAAGGGCACATATAACGTATGGTGTGCGGTGTTTATAGTTTACCGCGATGTCTTTTCCTTATCGAATTCTAAGAATTTAGCTGTAAATTCGAGAAAGCCTAACCTTCTGTAAAAGTCCAAAAATAATATTTTATAAATGTGAAATTTTGTGTTTTTAATATGTATAGTATCTTTACTATTTATCGTGGATAAAAAAATTACTTGATAAAATCGTATTAAATTTTTATTCCTATCAAATGTTTGTAATAAACGATATATTTCATTAGAAATTTTTTTTCTAAATATTTTCTTAACTAAAATAATTCATAAAATAAATTACATATTCGATAAGGAAAAAAAAGAATATGGACACACACATAATGTATAGTATGCGTATATGCCGATAGTGGTAGCGTCAAAGTGGGAAATTTAAAAATTTCCAAAATAAAAGTATTAAAAAAATACTTTTTATGATTTCATAATTAATAATAAATTCAAAGAAAGAAAGTTATTGTAACAAAATAAATTTATTGCTCTTATTCATAATTTTTTAAATAATTTAAAAATTATGCAATATTCATAAACTATAAATAAGTGCAATAAATTAATTCTGTTATAGTAACTTTCTTTCTTTGAATTTATTATTAATTATAAAATCATGAAAAGTATTTTTTAAATATTTTTATTTTGGAAATTTTTTAATTTCCCGCTCTGACGCTTCCACCATTGGCTAGAATGGTTTACAGCGTTGTTCCTTTATCGAATTTTGAGAATTTAACTGTTAGTTCGACGAAACCTATAACCTTCTATAAAAGTTCCAAAATAATATTTAATGAATGTTAAATTTTGTTTTTTTAATATTTTTATTATCTTTAATATTCATCGCGAATAAAAAAAAAATTAATAAAATCGTATAATTATTGTTTCTAACCAAGCATTTGCAATAAACAATATTTTTTATTATAAATTTCTTTTCTAACTGTTGACTTAATTAGTCAAACTTTTCATGGAATAAATTACAAATAATAAACTTACCTTTTACAATGTGTCGTATCCATACACCAGCAATAAATTCAGCAAAAGGATGAAATCCAAAAAACGATGTATGAATATAAGCACTTATATATAACAAATTATATTTTTTTTATTTAAAAAAAAAAGATTAAGAGTCCGCTGTATCTCTGTCCTTTTCTAATTATAAAATTGACTTTTTTTCCCAAAATTAGCAACAAGAGGCAAAAATAAAGAGATGGTTTCGATGTATTTAATAAAATGTAATATTTTCTTTGATTAGTATGAATTAATTTTATTGCTTCGTTTTTAAGAAAAGTTGGAATAACTTAAAAAACTAGAAATTAGTGTCAAATAATAGGATTTTCAAGTTATTCCAACTTTTCTTGAAAATAAAGCGGTGGAATTAAATTATTCTTATCAGAGAAAATATTGCTTTCTATTACACGAATCGAAACCATCTCTATATTTCTGCCTGAAGCTATTAGTTTTTATAAAAAATAAATTTTAAATAGATTCGGTAAAACAGGTAACTGTGTCGGTATACAGCTGACTCTTAATATATAAAGGATATTGTCCTCTATATGTTAACCTTTTTTACATCGTAATGTCGAGGGAGCCTAGCCCGGTTCCTGTTTAACACATTACATTAGGCTAGACTGTCTGACCCACCATACCGAAAACTTTGACTACCGATGGATGGTCAGCCACTTTTGTGACCAACAATCAACCGATACTGAATGAGGTCAGATTTTTTAAGAGTCGCGATATAAATGACACATATATTAATTTTTTTTGATAAAAGTTAGAGGTGCCTGGCCAGGATTATATAACAAATAATATAGCACTCGTAAATATCAAAATTGTTTTATTTTTTTGCAAAAAAAGTCTAATATTATGCGGCTTGAAGTGCAGTGGGTAGCAAAACTATGAAATTCAAATAACGATGTAAGCACTTATGCATAACAAATAATAAAGTACTTGTATATATAAAAATTGTTTTTTCGCGTAAGGAAACTCCAATATAATGCGACTTCAAATACAGCGGGTAAACCACAACGTATCCTCACGGTTCAGAAGTCAAAACGAAATTGATATAGAATAATGAAACTACTCGCGAGAAAAGTAGGGAGCAGACGCTACAATGCCAGTCAGAGTCGCCGAAAAATTATATTAGATTAGATTTAACCATTTATATTCACCTTATTAAGACCCCTCAAGTAGCGTCATCAGATACAGTGTAAAATAAATGACGTGGCCAAAATAGGAACTACTGTATTGGTGATGAATTAACAAGGCGAATTAATAGGCAAATTTGAATGAAAGTATGGATAGAAAGGGAGGAAGAGAAGTCGAACGTGTTTGTGTGTATGTGCGTGTACAAGTCACGCATGCAATTACACAACATAAACATTGTTTGATATATCATAATCTTTTATGTGAATCCCCACAAAAACTTACAGGATTTTATCGGTAAAATCTTCATTTTGCTTTCTCATAGAGACAGCATTGTATCGATAAAAAAATTTTTTTTTATTTTTTCATTAATTTGTACATATTTGAACTAGGTGAGTCGAAAAAAGTGGTTTCCAGAAAATGTCTGTATGTGTGTGTGTGTGTGTGTGTGTGTGTGTGTGGGTGCGTGCGTGCGTGCGTGCGTGCGTGTGTGTGTGTGTGTGTGTGTGTGTGTGTGTGTGTATGTGTGTGTGTGTGTGTGGATGTATGATTTCAGTAAGTAAATTGTATCTGGAGAACTACTCGATGGATTTGCTTCTAATTTTGCATGGAATTTAGTTTTTTGACTAACTTGCTGGGAAGCTATTGATAATTGGTTCTTCTGGCGTAGTTTTCATTTTAGAGTTGTTTAAAAAAAAAAAAAAAAAAAATTCGATTTTTCATTTTACTCGATGAATTTGCTTCAACATTTGCACGGAAATTATTTGTGATTGCCCAAATAAAATAAATTTAAAAAAACTGATTTTCTTAGCTTAGTTTTAATTTTAAAGCCTTTTGAAATTTTTGAAAAAAATGTTTCTATTTATTAGGCATATAAAATCTTAAAAACTACTCAATGGATTTACTTCAAATTTTCCATACAATTCAATTTTTCGATCAACTGGTGCGGAAGCTATTGAGAATTGGTTTTCTTAGCGTAGTTTTTTTTAGAGTCATTTTAAGAATTTTAAAAAACTTTCGATTTTTCATTTTTTTTTGTATTTTACGTAAACTACTCAAAGAATTTGTTTGAAAATTTGTATGGAACTTAATTTAGACTATCAAAAGTAGAACAACTTTTGAAAACTGATTTTCTTAGCGCACTTTGAATTTTAGAGCATTTTAAAAATTTTTTCTTAAATTTAAAAAAAAATTTTTATTTAAAATTTGATAGATTTGCTCCAAAATTTGTATGCAAGTTATTCGCTACTGTCTGAAAAAACAAGCTTTGGAAAACATATTTTCTCAGAGAAGTTTTAATTTTAGAGCATTTTGAAAATTAAAAAAAAATTTTTATTTTTCATTTATCTTCTATTTTGTGTAAACCATACTATAAATTTTCTCCAAAATTTTTGTACAATCAATTCGATATTGTCTGAAAAAAATAAGCTTTTAAAAACTAATTTTCATAAAGTGGTAACAATTTTAGAGAATGTTAAAGATTAAAAAAAAAAATTTCGATTTTTTATTTCTTATTTTTTTTATTTTACGTAAAGTACTCGATAGATTTGTTCTAAAATTTGCAGGGAAATCATTTGCAACTGCCGAAAGAAGGAAAATTTTCAAAAATGGATTTTCATAGGGTAGTTTTAATTTTAGAGCATTTTTTTAATTTTGAAAAAGAAATTTTGAAAAGAAAATGTCATTTATTCAGCCTATTAGATCTCGAAAATTACTCGATGGATTTGCTTCAAATTTCGCATACTATCTATGTTTTTGTATAAGTAGACGGGAAGCTATTGAAAATTGGTATTCATAGAGTAGTTTTTTTTATAGAGCCATAAACATGAACTGTATTTATATATAAATATGATTGCATTTTATAAAGATTAGAAATTTTGTTGTAATCATTCTTTTTATTACTACATTATATCATTTTTTCAATAGAACAAATTTTGTTGTATTACTTGATGATTTAAAATAAATTATAAATGTTGAAGAAGCAAACAGCTAGCATATATGTTCGAAATTTATAAAGTACAATATGAGTAAATATTAATGTTAGACAATTTTTTAATATTAAAATCACATTTAAATAAATATAAAAAAATTAATGAAACTCAAAAACCTCTATGAGAAAGCATTCCACCAAAGCACTTGGCAGCGTTTTTTAAATAGTATTCAAAACATTTTTCCTGATGAATAACTATTACTAACGCCTGAAACACCATTATCACGTTATCATATTGTAACATGGCAGATTGGCTATATTACTTTTATGTATATTTGTGGCGCATATAGCCGACAGAAGGGAGCATCTAACTACGGGCAAGACGGAAAGCAGACCACGCGAGTCAAATAGTTAAAACTCTAACCCAAAATCGTTGGCACACACGTGCGAATTTATAAAGCACGTATAATGTACACTGATACAGCTAGCGAGCAGCTTGACTCGAGTAGCTGAGCTTGGGTCCGTTAAGGATCGTTTGTCTCTCTCTTGCGGCACGCGCAGCGTACAGCAAGAGAAACAAAACCGAGCAGAGGCAAGAAGGAATACCATTATTATTCCTTCTGTCGCCAGCGTCCGATAAAGAGCGTTTTGACTTGCGATATCGCGTAGTATTAATTTTGTGTGTGCGAATATCGTGAGCTTGAGTAAGCGAGAATAGATAGATTCACTATTCTCTAAATTATTTTATTGTGCTTAAAATTGTTGCGAGTGCACAATTGCTAAATAGAAATAATATAATCTGTCTTTTACGACGTGTGTGCCGGGCGATCGCGTGCGCGTTCTATTGCATATATTCCCTCCGTGCTTTTCTAATTCTTTTTTTTTATGTGTTTATTGCTCGTGTCCCTTTTAGCTTACATTTTTGATAATATCTGCTTTTCGTCGTGCTGATAGTTATTTAATTAGTGCAAGCGGCGTCGCGTACGCTATACGCGGCTGGCGTCCATTTTGAGCAAGCGTACGATTACTGTACAGATTTCTTAAATAAAGTTTCTCTTGTTTTTGTTACTGATTTAATTACAGCTTATATATTTTTATAAAATTAGTGCAACCTCCTGATCCCCAAGGTTGTCACAATATTCAATTTAAAAATGAAAATCAATAACTTGAATGCGTATGTATATTCTAAAGTATTTATAAAATGAATTGTAACTAATAGAATAAAAATCCCAAGTTGATATCCATAAGGAGAGCATATAAATGAATATTATTTCTTATTTGAATAATACTTAAAAATAATTTTTATAAATAAATAATGATTATAAGTATTCCAAACTTATTTATAAAGAATAATTTATGACTATACATTAATTTTATAATTTGTATCATGTAAACATCAGGTGTGAACTCATCAAATTTGTTTTCTATAAGATACTATAATTTTCACTGTAATAAGTTAATATGGGTATTTGCATCAGTAAATACTTACAATATCAAATAATTTTGTAATATATATGTATATATATATATATATATATATATATATATATATATATAATATTGGCATCGCTAAATTACGATAAAATATAATGAAAATTGATTTTATTGAACTAAAAATTTTATGGGATTCGACTGGTTAGTTTTTTTTTTTTTTTTTTTTTTTTTTTTTTTTTTTTTTTTTTAAAAGATTAATATATAAAGGATATTGTCCTCTATATGATTAACCTTTTATATATGGTGAAGTCGAGGAAGTCCCCCGCCCGGCATCTGTTTAACACATTACATCAGACTAGGACTGTCAGACCCACCATACCGAAAACTTTGACTACCGATGGATGGTCAGCCACTTTTGTAACCAACAATCAACCGATACCCAATGAGGTCGGATTTTTTAAAGAGTCGCGATATAAATGGCACATACACTTATTTTCTTTCGAAAAAAAAGTTAGAGGTACCTGGCCAGGATTCGAACCCATGCCCTCCGCGTTGAAGGCAAGAGCTCTATCCATTACGCCACCGCGCTCTATTACGCCACCGCGCTCTATTACGCCACCGCGCTCTATTCGACTGGTTAGTAGCAACTGGGAAATTGCTCATAATATCTTAATACATTTTGATTAGAAAAATTCTATGAATTTCAAAATGAATTTGATTATAATTTACTTCACACACAGCATGTAAGCTTCCTGGAAGCTTCCCGGAAGATGTGGAAGAAAGGTTGGAAGCTTTCAGGAAGTTTCCAGTGAAAACTTCCCGGAAGATGGATATGTCCTCAATCAGGAGTCTCCCATAAGTCTTTCATGAAATATTTCAGTAAAAGCTCACTGGAAGCCTCCGTAAGTCCTTCATGGAATATTTCAGTGGAAGCTTCCGTAAATTATTCATGGAATATTTCAATGGAAGCTTACCGACAGCTTCCGTAAATTATTTTTGAAACATTTCAGTGAAAACTTACTGGAAGCCTCCGTAAATCTTTCATGGAATATTTCAGTGAAAGCTTACTCGAAGTTTCCGTAAATCATTTCTGAAATAATTTAGTGGAAGCGTCCAGGAAGCTTTAGTAAGTTTTTCGTTGAATATTTCAGTGGAATATTACCGGTAGCTTCCTAAAAGAAAACGTGGAAGATTTAATTCACTGCGGAAAAAACATTAGAAACTTCCAGGAAGATTCCAGTGAAAAGTTCCCGGAAGATGGATATGTCCTCGATCAACAGTCTTCCGCAAGTCGTTCATCAAATATTTCAGCGAAAGTTTACCGGAAGCTTCCGTAAACTTTTTATGGAATATTTCAGTGTAAGCTTACTGGAAGCCCCCGTAAATTATTAATGAAATATTTCAGTGGAAGCTTACTGGAAGCCTCCGTAAATTATTAATGAAATATTTGAGTGGAAGCTTACTGGAAGCCTCCGTAAGTTTTTCATGAAATACATCATTGTAAGGTTACCAAAGCTTCCGTAAATTTTTCATGAAATATTCCAGTGGAAACGTACTGGAAAGTTTCGTAAATTATTCATGAAATATTTCAGTGAAAGCTTACTGGAAGCTTCTGTAAATTTTTCATAAAATACTTTATTGGCAGCTTACTGAAAGCTTCCTTAAATTATTCATGAAATATTTCAGTGAAATATTAAATAAGTGATGAACTAATATTTCTTTGAAATATTTCAGTTTATGAATATTAAATAATTCATTGAAATATTTCTGTAATATTGCTGGAACATTGCATGTTTTATTTCAAAAAATTTTTTAATCCGACACTGAAATATTCAAGTAAGTTGTTACATTATTTCTTGAAATGTTCCAAATTAATATTTCTCAAATCTTTCAAGAAACATGTCATGAAATATTCGCGTTATAATTAATAAATATTTCATGAAGTATTTGAAAAAATATTTGAACATAACACTGAAATATTAAAGAAATATTACTGCACCATTTCTTAAAATATTTCTAATCAATAATGTGCAAATTTTTCAAGAAATATTTCATAAAGTATTAAAAAAAATTTATTAATATAACTGTAAAATATTAGAGAAATATTGTTAAAATATTTGGCTGATTCCATTCAGATTCATGCAGGCCGTCACTGATCGAATTTTGTTTTTCTTCTAAGTAATAAAAATACCTTCTATTATGTATATGAAGATAAAATTTACCTCATAGAACGCTCAAAATTTTTTTTTTTTTACTACAGCAATTTTAGTGTTGGATGTAAAAACGAAAATTCAAAAATTGAAAATGAACCTCTACTTTTAAATGACTATAGCTCCGTCAATTTTTAACCTTTTTGGACGTTCTTTTAACGAAAGTATGCGAAATTTGGTCTAGTTTTAAATGCGATCTCGATTTTTGTAATACAATTTCATCTCGCTGAGTTATTTACGAAAAACCCAAAAAAAGATTTTTTTCAAACACGATTTTCTCAAAAACTATATTTTTTTTTTTGAAATTTTCATATGATTTTATACATAAAAAATAATAACTTTTAGGGTAGGTGAGAATATGCGATTTTGCCTTATTTTTTTTAAACAGATTTTTAAACGTTTTTCTTAATATTTTCGATTTTAAAACATTGATACCATGGCGCATCGTACTATTTTTCCAACTTTACGTGTTCTTACAACTATTTTTATGCTTTTATTTATTAATATATCAAAAATATCAACAATAACCTTTAAAATAAACCCCGGATCGAATATTTTGATCAATTAGAACAAAAGTTATGACGATTTAAAGTTTAAAAAAAAATGCTGAAACTTTAAATAAATATATTTACTTTGAATTTTGAATTTTGAATTTTGAATTTGAATTTCAAATTTTGAAAAGGTAAATTTTTTAAATACAAAAATATATTATTTGGTCATTCCCAATGAACAAATAATATGCGATACAATTAAGAAATGAACACCAATGAATTGAGAACTAATGTGAATAAAAAAATCTGAATTTGAATAAAACCTTTCAATTTACCTCTTGCCACTCATGTCTCGAAGTTTTGGCAGTGTAGATTTGGTTTCGTTTATTTTTTCTACAGTGAATCTTTTGAATACCTTTAATTTCTTTTGCATTTCCTAACTATTCCATTTTTTTTGTCTGTCGAAAAACTTCTAACTCATCCTTGCGGATAACAAGAATGTTAATCGACGGAGTATATTTTGATACGTGAGTGGCGAAATTTTCAGCGTTTCTAATAAAATCTGCATTCTTCTTGGACAGATTATGCGTGGTAGCATAATGTATAACTAAACCACCAATACCATCACAAGCGCCTTTGCCATGACCTGTTGCAGAAAAAAGCCATTTTCTGTTTACTTTTGAGTTTTGAAACTCATAGAATTGATATCTATTTTTAAAATGACTGGCAGCTCCATCAGAAATGGTTATGATTTCATCAAGATCTTGCGCAATATGTTTTTGTTTTAAGTTGTCGATAATTAAATTTATAGTCATTAGGGCATGAGACGAATCATGTTTAATATCGTCAGAGACGGTGACATAACTGACTGTCTTATCATTTCCAAAATAGCATACTGACGTAAATATTGATATTTGGTTTTTACTCTAATGATAGCTTTGAATTTCATTTTGAAGCAGAACTGTCCAATTTTCTGAAAAATCGACATGAATAACTAATTGGAAGTCATTATTTTTCGCTAAAAGTTTAACCTCTTTAATTGCTATACGTTAAATTTCTTTGACCAATTTATGAGCTCTTACAGTGAGAGCACGCTCTCTTAACTCTATTAAGAAATTTTCAATTGTGCTAGTTTTATTCAGTAAATTTGATTTTTCTGAATAAAATCTGCAATGTCTTGCTTATTCTCTTTTTTATAATTATTCAAAGCATCTGTAAATATCATATTTATTTAAAGTTTCAGCATTTTTTTTTAAACTTTAAATCATCATAACTTTTGTTCTAATTGATCAAAATATTCAATCCGGGGTTTATTTTAAAGATTATTGTTGATATTTTTGATATATTAATAAATAAAAGCATGAAAATAGTTGTAAGAGCACGTAAAGTTGGAAAAATAGTATGATGCGCCATGGTATCAATGTTTTAAAATCGAAAATATAAAAAAAACGTTTAAAAATCTGTTTAAAAAAAATAAGGCAAAATCGCATATTCTCACCTACCCTAAAAGTAAGTATTTTTTATGTATAAAATCATATAAAAATTTCAAAAAAATAAATATAGTTTTTGAGATAATCGTGTTTGAAAAAAATAGCTTTTTTTCGGTTTTTCGTAAATAACTCAGCGAGATCAAATTGTATTACAAAAATCGAGATTGCATTTAAAACTAGACCAAATTTCGCACACTTTCGTTAAAAGAACGTCCAAAAAGGTTAAAAATTGACGGAGCTATAGTCATTTAAAAGTAGAGGTTCATTTTTAATTTTTGAATTTTCGTTTTTACATCCAACACTAAAACTGCTGTAGTAAAAAAAAAAAAAAATTTTGAGCGTTCTATGAGGTAAATTTTATGTTCATATCCATAATAGAAGGTATTTTTATTACTTAGAACAAAAAAAAATTCGATCAGTGACGGCCTGCATGAATCTGAATGGAATCAGCCATTTGTAGTTATCTTGCGTGCGCAGCCATTCTTTCATCTTGCCAGCAGATGGCTACTTGATTATATTTTCATGTGATCGTAAATGCGATTGACAAACTCTCGCAATGTTTCAATGACAATTTCCAATATTTCGCTGAAAGGTAAACGGAGTCTTCCATTAAAGCTTCCATGAAATCTTTCAGTGCAATGATTCATCAATCTCCCAACAGAATCTTTCTTGCAAAGTTTACGGAAGCTTTCAGGAGCCTTCCACTGGAATGTTTCAATGACGATTTCCAATATTTTGCTAAAAGGTAAATGGACTTTTCCATTCAAGCTTCCATGAAATCTTTCGGTGCAATCATTCATCAATCTTTTAACGGAATCTTTCTTGGAAGATTTACGGAAGCTTTCAGGAGCCTTCCACTGGAATGTTTCCATGACGATTTTCAATATTTCGCTGAAAGGTAAACGAAGTCTTCCATTTAAGCTTCCATGAAATCTTCGGTGCGATGATTCATCAATCTTCCAACGGAATCTTCCTTGGAAGGTTTACGGAATCTTCCAGGAGACTTAAGTTGGAATATTCCATTGAAACTTTCCAACATTTCCCCAAAAGGAAAACGAAGTCTTCTATAAAGTTTCCATGAAATCTTTTGGTGCAATGATTCATCAATCTTCCAAGGGAATCTTCCTTGGAAAGTTTACGAAAGCTTTTAGGAGCCTTCCACTGGAATGTTTCATTGACAATTTCCAATATTTCGCTAAAAGGTAAACGGAGTCTTCCATTCAAGCTTCCATGAAATCTTTCAGTGCAATGATTTATTAATCTTCCAACAGAATCTTCCTTGGAAGGTTTACGGAATCTTCCAGGAGACTTAAGTCGGAATATTCCATTGAAACTTCCCAACATTTCCCCAAAAGGAAAACGAAGTCTTCTATAAAGTTTCCATGAAATTTTTTGGTGCAATGATTCATCAATCTTCCAAGGGAATCTTCCTTTGAAGATTTACGGAAGCTTTCAGGAGCCTTCCACTGGAATGTTTGTCATGACTGTCATGACGATTTTCAATATTTCGCTGAAAGGTAAACGAAGTCTTCCATTTAAGCTTCCATGAAATCTTCCGGTGCAATGATTCATTAATCTTCCAACGGAATCTTCCTTGGAAGGTTTACGGAATCTTCCAGGAGACTTAAGTCGGAATATTCCATTGAAATTTCCCAATATTTCCCCGAAAGGAAAACGAAGTCTTCTAGAAAGTATCCATGAAATCTTTTGGTGCTAATGATTCATCAATCTTTCAACGGAATCTTCCTTGGAAGGTTTACGGAAGTTTTCAGGAGACTTATGTCGGAATATTCCAGTGAAAATTCCCAACATTTCCCCGAAAGAAAAACGGAGTCTTCTATAAAGCTTCCATGAAATCTTTCGGTGCAATGATTCATCAATCTTTCTACGGAATCTTCCTTTGAATGTTTACGGAGGCTTCCAGGGGTTCTTCGCAGAAAGTTTTCTTTGCAATATTCCAGAAATATTTCTGTTTTCTTCCATAAAGCTTCCATACATATTTCAATGAAATATTCCATTGGAATACTTCGGAATATTCCAATGATATCTTCCATGCTGTGTGGGTTATATATTACTACTATACATGGTTCGTAAAAACCTTATAAAATACTGTTTTCAATAAAAAATTTTTGTTTACTGTAATAAGTTATTATGAGTGTTTGCACCAGAAAATACTTATAACATCAAATGAACTCATTTTTTCAATTCCCGTAAAATAAAAACATAAATTTATCATCAATTAACTAATAATATCCCAGTTACTTCTAAGTAGAACGATCCTATAATTTCCAAAAATAATTTCTCTTAATTTTACGTATGTAATACGATAAGATATTAGAAAGAGAAACCCAATAAAATATTATGTCATAAATTTATTGGAGAATCCTGTTAATCAATGAATCAGAAAAAAATAATGATACCTTACATTAGCAGTTAATCATAAAATTACGATTTCGATTGATGAAATAAAATTATGTTTGTCCTTATAAATTACAAAGAAGAAAACAACCTCATAAAAACTTATTTGATTTTATAAGTAATTTTTACAGCTCAACTGAATTAAAATTCCAAAATCAAAATAAATGAAAAATTCATCAGCAAAATACGATATAATCCAGAGAAAAATATTTGCATCAGTAAATTACGATAAATTACAAGTAAGATTTTTTTATGGAATTAAAAATTTTATCGGATCTTATTGGTTTCTTTCGACTGGGAAGATACAGAAAATAGACCGAACTCTTTAGAAAATCATCAACATCTAACAGGAATGGTAAGAAAGAAGAAACTCTATACTCCAGCGATTGTTATGCAAAAGACTTCTTTTGAAGGCATTCTTTATTTGACAGCCTGTATTGACGATCGTATACGCATAAACAAAAATATTAAATGTGCACTGTCAGAGTATCACCAAACTATTGTTAAAGAATTGTGCAATGTTTTTGACAAAAATTCTGTTTTTTCTAAAACTAATGTTTTCATCAAACTTTACATAAACTCTGAATTTGAAAAATTGAAAAGTAAAATATTATCTGTATTGAAAAATGATTTTATTGAAAATTATTTTAATATTATAATGAATTGATTATTTTGCACTTTAACTCTATATTATCAAGTGTTTTATTTAAAATTGTAGCAATAAATATTTTATATTAATAAAATATTGTACTTTCTTAAATTCATAACATATGTAAAATTTATGCTAGTATAACATAACACATTTATAAAATAATTCGTTTTTATTCAACCTTTTTATCCTATTTCCCTCTAATATATTAGAGAGTATGTATATTAAAATGTATATTTCTATACCCACACAGCATGGAAGATTTCACTGAAATATTTCGAATTATTCCACTGGAATATTTCAATCGAACCTTCCATGTAGATTATTGAAAGTCACCACGAAATATTTCAAAATATTTCATTAGAATCTTCCATTGAAAGCTTCCAGAAATATTTCATGAATATTTCAAAGAAATGTTCGAAAACTTTTTCGAAATATTCCTTAAAATATTCACGGAAGATTTCTGAAATATTTCATGAAATATTCGATGTAATGTTTATTAAATATTCCAGTAAAATATTTCATGGAAGATTCTAGGAAGATTCCATGAACATTTCGCTAAAAGATTCTGAAAAACTTTTAAATCGTACAGCGGAATATTACATAAATCTTCCATAAATATTCCACGAAATATTTCACGAAAAGATCTCAGTAATCTTCCAGTGGAATATTTCATGAAAAATTTCATAAAGAATGCATAAACATTTCACATAAAGGTTCCTAAAAACTTTAAAATTGTACAGCGGAATATTACATAAATCTTCCATAAATATTCAACGAAATATTTCACGCAAAGATTACAGTAATCTTCCGGCGAAACATTTAATAGAAGATTTCAGAAAGACTCCATAAACATTGAGCTGAAAGATTCTGATAAACTTTAAAATCGTACAGCGAAATATTACATTAATCTTCCATAAATATTCCACGAAATAATTCACGCAAAGATCTCAGTAATCTGCCGGTGAAATATTTCATGAAAGATTACAGAAAGATTCCTTAAATATTTCACTGAAAGAGTTCGAAAAACTTTTAAATCGTACAGCGAAATATTACATAAATCTTCCAGAAAAATTCTGCGAAATATTTCACAGAAAAATTTGAGTAATCTTCCAGTGAAATATTGCATCAAAGATTTCAGAAAAAATGCATGAACATTTCACAAGAAGGTTCCAAAAAACTTTAAAATCGTACAGCAGAATATTACATAAATCTTCCATAAATATTGCACGAATTATTTCACGCAAAAATTACAGTAATCTTCGGGTGAAACATTTGATGAAAGGTTTCAGGAAGATTCCATAAACATTAAGCTGAAAGATTCTGATAAACTTTGAAATCGTACAGCGGAATATTACATAAATCTTCCATAAATATTCCAGGAAATATTCCGCAGAAAGATTATAGTAATCTTCCAGTGGAATATTTTATAAAAGATTTCAGAAAGATTTCATAAACATTTCACAGGAAGATTCCAAAAAACTGTAAAATCGTACAGCGGAATATTACATAAATCTTTCATAAATATTCCACGGAATATTTTACAGAAAGCTTTAAGTAATCTTTTGGTGGAATATTCCATGAAAGATTTTAGAAGGCACCATAAACATTTCATTTGAAGATTTCGAAAAACTTTTAAATCGTACAGCAGAATATTACATAAATCTTCTAGAAATATTACACGAAATATTTCACAGAAAGATTTGAGTAATCTTCTAGTGGAATATTGCATGAAAGATTTCAGTAAGAATGCATAAACATTTCACAGGAAGGTTCCAAAATACTTTAAAATCGTACAGCGGAAAATTACATAAATCTTTCATAAATATTCCACGAAATATTTCACGCAAAGATTACAGTATTTTTCCGGTGAAACATTTGATGAAAGATTTTAGGAAGATTAGCTGAATGATTCTGATAAACTTTAAAATCGTACAGCAGAATATTACAAAAATCTTCCATAAATATTTCACGAAATATTCCGCTGAAAGATTTAAGTAATCTGCCAGTGAAATATTTCATGAAACATTTTATAAAGATTTCATAAACATTTGACAGGAAGATTTAAAAAAACTTTAAAATCGTACAGCGCAATATTACATAAATCTTTCATAAATATTCCACGAAATATTTTACAGATAAATTTCAGTAATCTTTTTGGTGGAATATTGCATGAAAGATTCTAGAATAATTCCATGAAGTTTTCGTTGGAAGATCGCGCGGAACGTTACGGGTGGTTTCCATCGACGCTGATAGGGGGATGTTCGTTAAATGGGAGTTTTATCTCTAAGCAGTTGGAAGATACCTTACTTACTATATAAGTGAAAGGGTATCGGCGCATTGATGTGTACAATCGAAGCGAATATGTAATTGCGATTTTATAACTAAATGTTTATGTATGCGTATATGTATTGATGTATAAGTTTAATGTGTTATTATGTAATATATATATACTATCCCTACACACCATTTCACATGAAAATTTCATGAAAGAGGAGAGATTACCCAAACCTTTCATTGAAATATTCTTGAAATCTCTCAAGAATATTCCATGGAATATCCTAATGTAGGAAGAATCAAGGAAATACGAATATTAAAGGAATATTTCATGGAAGATTCCTGAAATGTTCAAAAATTTTCGTGCTAATATTCTGCGAATTTGCGGAATATTTTATGATAGATTTCTAAAATCTTCCAGAAATATTTCATGGAATATTTTATAAAAAATTCCTTAATTCTTTTGTGCATATTCCATTAAAAGTTCATGAAATGTTTCAAATCTTTCGTTCCAATATTTTGGAATTCTTTCATGAATGTTCCTACGTAATATTTTATGAAATATTTTAATGAAAGATCTGAGATGTCTTAAATCTTCTAATGAAATATTCTTGGAATCTTCCAACAATATTCCATGGAATATTCGAATTTAGAAGGAATCCAGGACATACGAATTTAGCAGGAATATTCCATGGAAGATCCCTAAAATATTTCAAAACTTCCGTGCCAATATTCCAGGAAGCTTCCATAAATATTCCATGCTGTGTGGGTATGTAATATCAGGAATATTCTTTTCAAAAGTTATAGCGTAATAAAGATTGGACCTTAATTTTTTTTAAACATTAATTAATAATAAAAGCTGAAATTAGGTCCAATCTTTTATTATGCTATAATTTAGAAAAAAAATAATTTTTTGATACGCTTTAACTACTGTTTCGAAAGAATTTGAACTCAGCTTTAATTTAAAAAAAGTTTTAAGCTTCTAGCTATCAATGCTTAAGAGCTATAATTGTTTGAAAATCTAGTAACTTTCTTAGTGATTCCCTTTACTTGCGTGTAACTAGGGAAATATTCAGCGTTTGTGACTATAACTTTAGCTTTTTTCATATTTTGTCATCTGAAAACTTATGCCGAAGGTTGAGCAGAATCCGTGATCCGGAAATGTGACACTCTCTTAGTATGTTATATCTGTTTTAGAATTAACTTTAATACGTAAATACATTAACTAATATTAAATAATTATGGAGTCATTTATTGAAACATTCATTTTCTCAAATATATTTTTTACATGTACCTATAACTAATATACTTAAACTACCTGAACCGACGAAGATATATACTAACAGAAGCGCAGAACCCCAAGCCGCTTTAAAGCTAAAAATATGTAGTAGGTACCTCGACCACGCGCAGTGTTAACGTCGCTTTCAGTAGGTAAATGATAACGACCGATTGGTAAATGAGAGGCAGTTATCATTGTTGTTTATTCCGATTATATTTGTAAACTGTAATGGAATTTAAAAAATATGATCAAACCGTATATAATTGTTTTAAAATGAATTAAGAGAATGAAATAATAAAAAAAAATTTAAGTTAAACTTAAATTGTTATTCCAAAGAGCAAACAATTTATATATAACGTTCTTTTTACAATGTTTGTAATCAGCGATGGCTTAATACATAAGTCGCTCGCGCGACAATCCTTTTGACGTCGTTTCAAATCCCGTTCGGATTTTTTTTTCTTTTGCAAGTGTTAAGAAAATCTTGTATTATATTAAAGTGAAACCACTTTTTTTTCCGTTTCTCCGGTTCTCCGGTTCTCCAGTTCTCCGGTTCTCCAGTTCTCCAGTTCTCCGGTTCTCCGGTTCTCCGGTTCTCCGGTTCTCCGCATTTGTTAAATGTGTCTAATCTTTTGGTAATACGAGTAGCAATTTTTTAGTACACACTGAAAAAAAACCCGAATCCAGCGCTGCGAAGTTGATTGTATTAGCGGGATGCGAACAACACTCGAAGCATAAGTATACACAAAATCGTAGTAGGTTTATGCGTGACTATACCGCAGTCAATCATTGCGACCGTCTGTACAGCATAGTAACGCGAATCCGTGTGGAGCGCTGCGACTGCATTGCCGAGTCAATCGCTTCGACTCGTCGGCATCATCCATGCCGACAGCCGAAATCGGGCACAACTTTTAGCGTTGCATGGTCGCTTGCTTCGACTCGTCGGCGTCTCGCTTGCCGCAAGCCGAGACCGAGCACAGAGACAACGTTGCGAGTTCGTATACTTCGACTTTCTAGATTCTAGTACTGCGAAAGTCGATATTAATACTTTACGTCAATTAAAATTATGTGTTAATTTAATTTTCATTCAAAAAGTATTAATATGATTATTAAACAAGTAAATGTTTTAATTCTTTAATATTATTTAGATTAAATTTTATTTATTAAAATATTATATGAAACGTTTATTAAATTAAATAAGGACTAATGATTCGTTATACTTTAATATTTACTCGAATTTCAAAAATTAGATATCTTGTTTAAGTATATTCATTAATCATTTATAATAAAATGAAGTTGACCAATATTTTACATGAAAATATTTACTAAGTCGACTTAATCAGTTAATATAATTTAATGAATATCTATCTATCTATCTAAATGATATCTGATAAAAAATGTATTCGTATATTTTCTTCAAAATTAAGGAGAGAAAAAAGATCTTATGATCAATTATAAAATGAATATTTTTCTGACTCTTTTGCAAATTAAGAAGTTTTCAGTTATTTCCCCGTTGAAAATGAGAAAATTAATCAGGTAAGTTTTCTATTAAGTTTTTTTTGTATATTGAATAATAACCTTTCACCAATCAGATAAGCGAAAAAATTTACATATTGTAATTTTCAAAAATTCAATAACATTCTATATTTTATTTATAAGAAAAATGATTCTATTAAATTTTTACTTTGATTCGATAGTCTTGAATCAAAAATTCATTAAAACATTAATTAAAAAAAAGATTTAGAGCTCTAAAATTTATTTTTTCTATTAAGGGATCCAATTGTAACTTATTCCCTCAATTTTATCAATTTTTATTTTTTAACTGTGTCAGTGAACATGAAATATCTCATATACATATATACAAGTGTATTATTTTATTAAAAATTCATTAAATATGATAAAAGAATATTTGAATAAAATTTAATTCAAATAGAATTCAAAGATTTAAAGATAAATTTTTAAACGTTCTAACTTCGTATGCAACTTTTTTGAAACAATTTTTAAATAGTTACCATTCTTTCACATTAAAAAATACACAACTGTTTGCGAATAAATTGTCCGTTTCGAAAATAATAAACAAAATTCATAAATCGAGTTTATATGGAAACATTTTGTAATTATAACAGCTTTCAAATCAATAACATCAAATGATTTTTCATTCCATAAATATGCTAATGGATAACAAATTTATGAATTTTTATTTTTGTTTTGAATTATACTTTATAAAATTATGTAAGAATTCTTTTCTAATCTCAAACAAATATTTTATTAACGGCAGGCCGGAGTAGAACCTGATACCGACCGAGTAACAATTGAGTTGTTTGTTATTTACTTAAGTATTAAACGGTGTATCTGCAAATTGAAGGTTAAGCGCAATAGATATTATTATTATGAACATCTATGCACAAGAAAAAAAAAATCTATCGCTTTGTTTTTGAGAAAAGTAAATAACGTCAAAGTAAAAGTTTATGTTTATAATATTTTTCGCGTTACTTACTTTTCTCAAAAACAAAACGATAGATTTTTTTCTTCTTGTGCATAAATATTTGTAATAATA
This sequence comes from Anastatus disparis, assembly GCA_017163975.1. NCBI lineage: Eukaryota > Metazoa > Arthropoda > Insecta > Hymenoptera > Eupelmidae > Anastatus > Anastatus disparis. The sequence goes on from JAFFSR010000238.1 coordinate 1,958,926, forward strand.
ATATTTATTGCGCTTAACCTTCAATTTGCAGATACACCGATTAATACTTGAGTAAATAACAAAAATCTCAATTAGACAAGGACAGCGAATCCGGCCTGCTCTTAAAACTTTATTTCATGAATGTAATTATAAATTAAGGGGATGTAAAATGGACACTACACCTGTATTCATAAATATTCACTATCTTTACATCTTATTGCAAAATTTTTAATAAAAAAATGTATTAGCTTGTAGTATTTACCATGAAGATTATTCGGTTAAATTTTTAAATAAATTCATTGATTAGTTATTGAGAATTTTGGGTTCCAAACTTATTTATTAAAATTTTTCAATTTTGTACAGAAATCCAAATATTTTAAAAACTAATGAATGAATTTATTTGAAAATTTATCTAAATTATTATCATGGTACATACTACAAGCTAATGCATTTCTTTACTGGAAATTCAGCAATGAAATGGAAAGGAAGCTAATATCTATAAGTACAGGTGTAGTGTCTGTTTTACATCTCCTTAATATTTTTAAATTTAAAGTATCAATGATTTTAAATTAAAACTTATGTATCTAAATTAATGATATTTTATTAAAATTAGAAATAAATAATATTTTTTCAAATGAAATAAATATTTAGCACTGTATAATAACCTATATTTTTTATTGAATGTTCAATGTCATTAATTTAACTAAACAGTAATTTATACGTCTATTTAAGTTAATTACATGACAATATAATTCTTTTTCTTAATAATTGTATAGGATATATTCAATGAAAGTAATATCTCATATACTTGTGCATGGATTTAATTTTTAAATAAATTTACTAGGAGAGTATCATATCTTTGGATCACGAATTTTGCTCAAACTTCGTGATAAATTTTCAAAGAACAAAATATAAAGAAAGCTAAATTTATAGTCACAAACGCTAAATATTTCCCTAGTCCAGTCAATTAAAGAATATCAATAAAAAATTTACTTGATTTGTAAATACTCATAGCTATTAAGAGCAGGTCGTATATCTCTGTCCTTTTCTAATCAAAGAATTAATTTTTTTGCAAAAACTAATAATTGTAGCAAAAAATAAGGAGATGGCCCCATTTCGTAAAATAAAAAGCAAGATTTTCTTTGATGAGGAAAAATTATTTTTATCGATTCATTTTGAAGAAAACCTTGAAAAACTTAAAAAATAGAGGTTAGGATGGACAATTCAGTTTTTCAAGGTTTTCTTAAAAACGAAGCGATAAAAATAATTTTTCCTCATAAAAGAGAATCTTGATTTTTATTATACGAGATGGGGCTTTCTTCTTATTTTTTGCTACAATTATTAATTTTTGTGAAAAAATCAATTCTTTGATTAGAAAAGGATAGATATACTCGACCTCCTCTTAAGCGTTAATAAAACTAAAATAAAAACTATGCTCAAATCTTTTCAAAATAGCACTTGCACGATGTAAAAATTTTTTTTTTTTTCAAAGTCACAGCGTAATAAAGATTGGACCAAATTTCAGCTTTTATTATTAATTAAAGATTTGAAAAGAAAATTCAGACCCAACCTTTACTGCGCTATAACTTAGGGAAAAAATATTTTTATATACTGCAAATTCTTGCAAAGGATTTGGGCTCAACTTTTATTTAAAAAGAATTTTAAGCTTGTAGCTATTAATGCTTATAAACTATAAGTGTTTGAAAATCTAATTATTTTTTTATTGATATTCTTCAATTGTCTGTTATTAGGGAAATACTGAGCGTTAGTGTCTATAAATTTAGCTTTTCCTATATTTTGCCATTCGAAAACTTATCCCAAGGTTTGAGCAAATGTTCGTGATCTAAAGATGCACTACTCTCCTTATTAGTGAAGTTTCATTTTTTAAAACAAAAAAATTACAATTTTAGAATAAGAAAATACTTATTCCAAATTAATTAGTGTTTGATTGAATATCGTTTATATATAAAGTATATCATTATTTTACTAAGAAGTATACATAGAATTTTCAAATAATGAAATCTTTTTTTAAATGTAAAAAATATTTTATTGACATATCTACACATTTCATTTAAAAATTGACTTCCTGAAATGAATTATATTTGACTCAAGAAAAATATATTCTTTAAGTAAAAATATTTTATTTAAATTAGAAAGTATTTGCTTTTTTTCAATTAAATGTAAATAAAAATCTGTAATGATAACACGACTTTATTAAATCAATAAAATATCTCATCAATTGTTTCGGTCGAAATTCTACAATTAAGGAGATGTAAAACGGACACTACACCTGTACTTATGGATATTAGTGAAAAGGGGGTCTAAACTCCAGACAGTTGTGACGTCACAGGGGATGAGTATTCACGCCCCCCTGGGGGCGAGTATTCCAGAGTTGGGGGGCGCGTATGCCAGATCGGTCGTCTGAGACGGCGCCTTATCGCTCGGCCTTATCTCGCTTCTCGATAATCGGAAATTTAGTAAAAAATAATAAATGTTAATAATAAATAATAAATGTTAATAATAAATAATATAATGAATGAAAAAATGTTAAAATCAGTGACAGTAAATTATTGAAAAAATTATTGAAAAAATTAGTAAAATTAAATTTTTTAAGAAATAAGGATTTTTTGAGAGTTTGTCACTTGGTATAATTTTAGAATATTTCAAGTTTTTTCTGTTTTTTAATATTTTTAATATATTACCGATTAGTATATTTTTGAATATTTTTGATATATTACCGATTTGTATATTTTTAATATATTACCGATTTGTATATTTTTAATGTTTGAATATTTTTGATATATTTACCGATTTTCAATATTTTCCTGTATTAATATATTTACGAATTTAAAGAGAGATATTTTACGAGTAAGTGGATAAAAGAGAAAAACCCTGAAAATCAACACTAGATTGTCCAAGTGATGTATATATATATATATATAAGCTTTACAACTGTGTGTGTGTGTGTGTGTCTATGTAACCAGCTAGTATTAACGTATAAGCGTGTGTACAACAACGAATGGAGATGTACGAGTGGTGGGGGTTATAGTAGCGCCAGAAATAGAATGGCTCCTGTTAGAGCGAACGCTACACTTGTGTGGGTGCATCCGTACTCTAAAACTTGGGATGTTTATATTATGACCTATATTATGCTGCACGACCAGTGCATTCGCTCTCGATTACATCGCTTACTCGTTCTCTCTCTCTCTCTCTCTCTCTCTCTCTCTCATCGTTGTCCTTGTCGGAAAAGCCGAAGTACGTCGTACGGCGCCGAAGACTACCGAGACTATGCCCTATAGAATACCCAATGACCGTCTTGCCCGGTATCTCCGGCCTTTTATATCGACGAAATTTAAGAAATAATTTTGTAGGTTAAAATTTTCAAAAATTAAATTAGTAGAGGGGTCAAAATAATTTTTGTTATTTTAATAAGGGGACGTGAAGTAACAAATTTTATTGTTAAAATTTTGATAAAATTTAAGAAATAATTTTGTAGGTTAAAATTTTCAAAAATTAAATTAGTAGAGGGGTCAAAATAATTTTTGTTATTTTAATAAGGGAATGTGAAGTAAGGTTTTCTTGAAAAACTTAAATCATAGAGGTTAGGGTGGACAATTTGGTTTTTCAAGGTTTTCTTGAAAACGAAGCAATAAAATTAATTTTTTCTTATCAAAGAAAATGTTTCTTTTTTTGATACAAGATGCGGCTTTCTCTTCATTTTTTGATAAAGTTATTAGTTTTTGTGAAAAAATCATTTCTTTGATTAGAAAAGGACAGAGATACGTGACCTCCTCTTAATCTATCATTATCCTTTGTATCGGTTGAAAATAACGTACAAACATTATCTCGCTTCTCAATAAACAGTTGACAAAATTTATAAAAAAGGAAATAAATAGAAATAAAAATTAAATTTGAAATTAAAAAATTTTATTTTAAGAAATAATAAATTTTAGGAAATTGATAAGGTCATAAAAATAAAAGAGTTTGGAAAGTAAATTTTTTATTAAAAATAAGACAAAATATATTTTACATTAGTTAAGATTCAAATAAAAATTGGTTAGATTGTTTCTCTATAAATTCATCATAAAATAGTTTGGAGTGAAGCAGAACTAATTCTAAATAAACAATATCAAAATAAAATTCGAGAAAAACTTTGTGTATCGAAGCATTGAATTTATCTCTTACAATCTTATGAATTTCAAACATATTGTTGTGTTATATCTTTTTCACAACGAGGTCACTGTTTTCCTTTCGTAAATCGGTATCATTAACTAAAACTGTTAATTCTTGAAGTATATAGTCCTTACAGGCATTAACTTGTAGCACAATACGCTGATTACGTCGAAATCTATCATCGATGCACATAGCTGCGTTTTTAAAACCGTAAAATGTGTTTTTTTGCATAATCATGGCAGGCGAATAATTTTTTCTTTTCTCACAGTTGTTTTGTGCGTCATTCTTACACTTACTTTGTTTATGAAAAATCATTGCTTTTGTAGCGAAAGATGATGAGAATGTTACATCTATATCTTCAAATTCAATTTTTGTTGGAGTGTTGTTATTTTTAATGTCTTTTCGTTTGAAATACGAACAAATATATCGAAAACAATTTTGTAGTCGGCACCAATTTGATGAATCCAAAGTCAATCCGTTTAAATTTTCATTATTTGTTAGTTGTATCATCGATAAAAAGGTTTTATTCTCTTGATGATATTTTAATCCGACTATTGCTCTTTCACTGCCTGTGTTATTGAGCGGATAGAGTGGTTGCAAGTAAATTAGCGTTTGAATATGTTTTAGACTTATCAGTATAAGTTTCGGTCATTGTAATTTTTTTCGATGGCTTACTATTTTCAGTTTCCAGAGAACTCGTAAAATCTATTTTTCTTTTCACCATACCCTGGTAGAAAATTCACCATCTCAAATGGTGAAAAAATTAATGATTGGTCAACTTTCTTAGTCAATTTTTAGCCAGTCACTGGTAAAAAGTTGTCGAAAAAATGGTGAATTATTAAAATTTACATATATTTATTATATATATATCCTATTTTAATTAATGTTCAATTTTCTTTTAATGTAACTATACATATTATTAATTGTTTTATAAATAAGTTATTTGATTTATCACGCGTGTAGTGCTGCAAACATTTTGCGTGGAGTATAGCTGTTAGGTTATATATCTATATGGCGACAGCAGATGTTAGCAGAAAAGCGTGATCATAACCTATTTTGCTTAGTAAATATTGAAATAAGAAACGAAAATATACAGAAAAGAAGGATGCTAAACATATTGATTAATTAAATTTTAATTACAACGAGTTATACTAGAAAAATCGTTTAAAGAAGAATTTGACAATAATTTCAAAAAATTAGATGAATGTCTTGAAATATACACTGAAGAAGTTAAAAAGATTTTTTTAACGAAAACTATGAAGACTTAATGTGTGACAACGAAATTAGTGATCAAGAAAACGAAACTATGAATTTTGATGAGTCTTATAGTAAAGAAATCAAATAATTACAAGAGTGGGTTGTTGTAAATAATATTGCTCATAAGAATGTTGATGATTTTTTGAAAATATTAAAAGAAAAGTTAATTGCTGTTCTGCCCAAGTGTACAAAAACGTTTTTAAGTTATGATGTGAAAAGATGGGAAAAATAATATTTTACTTTTTAAGAATTATTCTAAAATCAATAATATATTGAAATATTATTGTTTAATAATTTATAATTTATAAATCATTTATTATTTTAAAATTGATAAGTTCTAACTTTTCAAATAGAATATTATAATAAAATTAAATATTTTCACCATTATTTTGTCAACTTTTCACCATAAAAGGTCGCTAGATAGCAGGGTATTTGGCCATGATTTTTAGCATTTTTTGGCCAAATTGATAAAAAATGGCCTATGCTTGGCCAAAAGATACTAAAAATTTCTACCAGGGTAGCTTTGAGTCATTTTAGACGACGCAACCACTATATTTTCACTTGAAAATTGCTTCACACACGTGTATGTTAGACCGCAAACCCCGAAATTGAAAAAGCCGTAATTTTCACAATTATACTATTCTACACTCGTCAAAAGTGTCGAATCACGATAAGCCGTTTGTTCAAGTAATCACGTTGTGTCACTGTTGAAGCATCAGAAAACTGTGTGACTGAACCCTATAGGGTATACGCATATATTGAGATGTGGTGTGAAAGCAATAGAATGTTTTCGATAATCTTTTATCTAGTTTATGTATATTTTTATCTCGCGTACGAGTTGATGGAAAATATTTCAAGTTAGTAAAACACCGACAGAGAGCATTGAATATATTATGGTATTAAAAGTCGTTATATAATATATATCTCTATAAGCTTTACAGAGGATAGACATCGCATGGCGCTCAAAATGCTACCGCCTCGCAATCAGAATGCTTGCAATTTTGATGAGACACATCCCTCGCGCGCACTCACTGTTATAGCAACCTTCTATGGGGCTAAATTTTCTATTTTAAAATTCAAAGTATACATTTAAAAAAATGAAAGATTAAATGTTGAGTTTTAAAATTCAAAAGATTAGAGAAAAATGTTTAGTTCTAAAATAAGATTATATTTGTTAAAATATAATTCAAAGTGAAAATGATTTTTCAATATTTACGCGAGTATAAATTTTCTATTTTATAAATTAATAAAAGTTCAAAGAAAAGTTTTCAATTTTAAAAATAAAAAGTGTAAACAAATATTTTCTATTTTAAAATTTACAAAACAAAAATTTTAAGAAAAAAGTATGACAAAGGGCAGGTGTATTGAAATAAATAAAGAAGTATTTGGTTTGTTAAAAATAAGAGAGTACTGAAAAGTTGTTACATATGTTTTATCAAGAGTTAAAAATTAAAAGCTTAGAAAACTGAGCAAAATTCGATACATATGTTTTTTTAACCGGTCAAATACAACTGTCAGCATGCTAGTCCTTGATCTTTTATGAAAACTTGTAATGATATTAAAAAGAGGTATGTTAAGGGTTTTCAATGACACATTTTTTTACTTAAGTATATTCCCAAAGTTCTTTTTAGAGGAAATATACACGTCAAATAGTTTTTCGCCCCCTACAAAGTGAAGTTCGCTCCTACAGCTATTTAAAAACCACGCATTTTTAACTGGTCTAGTGTTTGTTTTCTGCAGTTTTAAATTATTTTAACAGTGTAAAATTCAATATTTTTGTTTTCAATAAATAATTTTATTGAGACGCATCAACCAAGCATTTTTAACTGATCCAGTATTTGTTCGTGCAGTTTTTGAATTATTTTTAACAGTGTGGAATTAAATATTTTTCTTTTCGATAAATAATTTTATCGAGACTCAATAGCCAAGCTGTGTTAAAAATATTAAAAGATTATTTTCGTTTTTTATTTTGAAAAGAAATTTTTAAAAAATGACAGCAACACTAGTGCTGGCGGCCTTAATCAGCGTAATAGAAGGTGTGAATAAGATTTTCGAGAAGACGGTAAAAGAGGTATGGGACATTCATCATACTGTATGTCAATTGATAGCTTCTGGTGAGGGTAACGAGCGAATATTTTGTTATGCTCACGAACGTCTATATTTAGTTGAAAGGATATCGCAGGATATGGGTATAAGCTTTACCATGTCTCTCGAATGTAGTGACAGTACATGCAACGAAAAATTCAAACAAAGCTTTCGTGGAACGGAGTGGGAGCCGATAAATAAAAAAGCGACTGTAGTGGAGTCGCAACATCAGTCAAGAATAAATAATTACCTCGACTTGTCAATTGTAGCTTACACCCGTAACTACAAAGTTAAGTTCAGTTAAAAGGAGTTGAATTCACCTGATGTGGCCTGGCGTAACATTAGTTATTCGATAAATAAAGTTTTTATATGTATCATTTAATTTATAATTTCATATTTGTATTAGCGTGTAAAACCGTATTCTGTGTAGTTTTAAAACTGCTATAATTGTAATAATTTTTATCAAAAAATAAATGTATTAAACCACAACACATTTTTTATTTTTTCGGCTACTTATTTTGACAACTCGTGAACTATAAATTTTAACTTATCTCCCGCAGCTAGTACACTGAAAAGACGTAGGGACCGCTACAGTCACCCACCTGACCGTAGTTACGCCGAATCCTACAGCCTGTATAGTTTGTGAAATCGGGACCGTAGCGGCGCCGGCCCGTGCCTTGAGAGCGCCGCAAACGACCTCTTGCGGCGCTAGTTACCGCGTCTATCACACGGCTTATTAGGAGCTGCTACAAAACGGGACCACTCAAGCGCCGGTCTTGCTCCGTAATGGATTGAAAGAGGGAGCGCCGTTACGGATATACCAGTGTGGCGGGGAGAGCACCGATGTCTTTTCAGTGTAGGGTGGTAAACTACAAGCTATAAACTGGAGTTGTTAGTAACGTAATTTGAGCCGAAGAGAGACAACGCGGGAGTCCCAAGCGTATCGAATAGCTTCAAGCAGCGCTGGTCGTGTGCCGTCGCTCATACAGCTAGTAAGCGCACGCGCACGCTCGTAAGCCTTATCGTATCTAGCTTGCTGTTTGAGCCGCCCGCTTACTCGGCTGATACGCGCGCGGTTATCAGCCTTGCGAACTCGCGACTAGCTTTCTTATTTCGCCGCTAGCAGTTTGAGCGCGCCGCCCGCGGGTGGCCCCACACTATAAGGCTTACAGAGACGCTGATTGATTATTATAATTGTATATATATTATTTTATTAAAATATTTATCAGTAACAAACATGAATACTTTGTGGCGTCATCCCTTTGCTTGTTTGCTGGCAGGTCCTACTGGTAGCGGAAAAACAACTTTTGTTGAAAAATTATTAAAATTTCGTGAAGAAATGATCGATGCTAGCATGGATCGAATTTTATTTTATTACGCCGAGTGGCAAGACGGATATAAAAACGACGAATTTATTAAAGACGGAAACAAAATTGAATTTCGCGAGGGACTGCCTAAACCAGAAGATTACTCAAACGATCCCCACTTGAAAAAACTTTTAATCATCGATGATTTGATGCGCGAATCGTCGAATCATATAGTTGTCGACTTATTTACCAAAGGCAGTCACCATAAAAATATCAGCGTATTGTTTCTTACACAAAACATCTTTCACAAAGGTACTTATTCACGAGATAAGTTCAAATTCTTCGTACATAATTTTATTTAAAAATCCACGAGACCGTGCGCAGATTCAACATTTAGCAAGACAAATATACCCCGAAGATTCAAAATTTTTACAAGAAGCGTATCAGGATGCAACGGCTCAAGGTTTTGGATATTTAATGATTGATTGTAAGCAAGATACTTTAGATGAAGTTAGATTTCGAACAAGTATATTTCCGGACGATGAGTATCAATACGTTTACTTACCTAAATATACTCATAGCGCATACGCATTAAATCTTTGACAATAAAAGCTTTATCACACGTCGTAGCGATTCAGTTTAGATCGGACTATGGAGAAAGACACTCCCCAAAGTAGTCGGCGAGATCGACGTTTGCTACGGAACTCTCCGTTTGAAAAAAAGTATGTTGCCCTCTTGCAGGTGCTAAGACATTCGGATAAAAATCAGCGCGTTGCATTGCTGCGTTCAGCAGATAAAAAATTAATAAATCACATTTGTGAGTGCGCGTTAAATGTACTCAAAGGTACTGTCAATTTAAAAGAGTGTGAGAAAAATAAATTAAAAAAACATAAAAATATTTTAAGAAAATTAGCTAAAAAAAGTAAAAATTCTTGGAAAGTAAAAAAACGTACCATAGTTCAAACGGGAGGGAGTTTTTTACCGTTTTTATTACAACCTATACTGGATACATTGTTCTCGTTAATAATAAGAAAATAAAAAAATGGAGAGAGCAAAGAAAATGATACTCTTATCTAAAGAACAACTTGAACGAATGCAGAGGGAAAATGAAAAAAATAACGATCGTAAAATTACTGATACTAGTGTAGGATCGACTGTACTGGAATCTACTCAAACGGTAGGTAATATGTTATCCCGATTAGATAATGAAATGAAAAAAATTCTGGATTCTACAACTTACGAAAACGAACAAGAAAAACTGAAAGATTACTTGAAAACGTTACAGAGATATCTATTTTTTGTCGACGACGAAAAACGAAAACTTTCGCTTTTAAAAACAAGTGAAGATGAGAAGCAGGCTTTAGACAGTTTTTCAATATTAGAAAGTGTCCCAAATTTATATAAAAAGAAAGCTGAATTATTATTAAACTATTTAAAATCCAGCAAAGATCGCATTACGTGGAACGAAAAAGGTCTTGTACATATAGATGGCGAAAAAATTCAACATTCGAATATCATCGATATAATAAACGATGCTTTACGGAATAGAAAAAAAGTAAAAGCCACGGGGAGAGAACAGTTTGCAAAGATACTTCGAAATATCGACACACCGCGCGAATTTGTCGGTAATGATGAATTGTGGGAATTGAACAACGTTAAACAATCTTCGAATAAGAAAATAAAATTTCAAAATAGTATAACATCCAATAAAGACGATAGCGAAGTTAATGATTCAACAAAATTACGTGATAAAAGTGATAATTTCTTTTCGTTTTTAAATAACACAGTTTTATCTGGAAAGAGTCCCAACAGTAGCTCTTAAAAAAAGAAAAATAAACAGAAGTACATGTTTTCCTCAACACCAAAGTCGAATAAAAAATGGTTAACTAATTTAATTTAAAATGGATATTTTAGAAAAACAATATTTTGATCCACAACATGAAGCAGGGTTTTCAGGAGCACGAAATTTAATCAGAGTAAATAAAAAAAAATTTTCTTCGGAAAAAATTAAAAAATGGTTAACGAAGCACGATACATACACTTTACATAAAACTATACGTCGAAAATTCCCACGCTTATATTACGATGTTGACGCTATTGATCAAGTATGGGAGGCAGATCTCATACAATTAACATTATTAAAAAATTATAATGACGGCATCGGTTATTTACTCGTTGTGATTGACGTTTTAAGTAAATTCGTGTGGGTACAACCTTTGCGCGATAAGACTTGCCAGGAAGTTACTATAGGGTTTTAAAAAAATAATAGACTCCAACAAAACCCGCTATCCTTCTATGCTTCAAATAGATCGTGGAAAAGAATTTGTTGGAGGGGCATTACAAAAATTTCTTAAAGACAATGATATAAGATATCGTGTCGTTACAAATCCTGATGTTAAAGCGGCTGTTGTAGAACGTTTCAACAGAACCTTGAAAGAACGTATGTATCGATATTTTACGTTCAAAAATACAAAACGTTATATAGACGTCTTGCAACATATAGTTGACGCATACAATAAGACACCTCATTCGACTATAAAAATGCCACCAGCTTCAGTGACTATAACGCGAGTGTAGCTAGAAAAAATTTAGTTGAACGTGCACAGCAGAGACAGCCTGTTCGTAAAAAACCTAGATTCAAAACTGGACAGTATGTACGTATAAGTAGAGAAAAAAACGTTTTTGAAAAAGGTGCAACTAAATCATGGAGTGAAGAAATATTTAAAATATTCCGTGTTTTAAAAAGACAGAATTTATTCATTTATGAGTTACACGACTTGCAGGGAGAAGAAATTGAAGGTTTTTTTTATCCCGAAGAACTTGTTGTCGTTGATAAAGAAAGAGTAGAGCAGCAAGAGTTTAAAATTGATAAGATATTAGGTAGCAAAGGAAAAGGATCGAAAAAACAGTATTACGTAAGTTGGGTTGGATATCCCGATAAATTCAATTCTTGGGTTCCCGCTTCGGAGTTGAAAAAACTGTAATAATGAATCAAAACGATTTTACCATTGTACTACCAAGCAACAGTAGTTTAAAATATTTTCCAAACAACGCTACTATAAATTATTCAACACGATTACCTCATCAAGTATAATTGATAGGTAAGTGGGTAGTTGGAATCTCTGAAATTCATATACCGTGCTCGAGTCTTCATTTACAAGTTTAAGATACAATAATAACTGACTATAAAGGAAGTAAAGGAGTAAATTCGTTTCAACATGGAACGTATAACTCTATGCACACTCTTATTCATGCTATAAACGATGGTTTACTTAAATTCCACGAAAACGAAGTGCGTGAAAAACTCTCATACAATGAAAAAGGTGGTTTTGTGTATTTAAAGCAGTTTCAGAATAAAAAAGAAGCTGAATTCACGGATAACGTTAAACGTATTTTAGGTTTTGAAAATGGTACATATGCAATTTACGATGCAACGCAACAAAAAGGGACAAACGATACAGGCCTCACGCTAGTAGGTGATCAGCCAGCGAGCCTATCAAGAGCTATTCCTGATCAACTTTTTGTTTACTCTAATCTTTGCGAACCGTCAATAGTAGGAGATACTTACGCGCCTCTATTACGAATTGTTAATATTGAAGCAAATAAATTTAATTTTGGATCTACAATAGTCAAAAGATTTACGCCTGTTAATTATGTTCCACTTCTAAACAATAGATTTCAAATTGTTGATATAGACATAAGAGATCAATTCGGTAAACCTATAGCATTCGAGTTTGGGACAGTGACGGTAGCACTACATTTCAAAAGGGAGTATTGAAGAAATAATTATGAGCATTCACGATGTATATTATCAACATCAAGTGGGAGAGGGGAGAGGGGTAAGAAACGTCTTTGTTGGTGCACCGCGGATGCGTGGCCATGGATTGGGGTCTTGGTTTTCTGGATTGTTTCGGAGTGCATTACCGTTCTTAGCTAAAGGTGCTCGTGCTGTTGGTAAGGAAGCTCTGCGCGCAGGCGCTAATATTCTTGGGGATATTCGTGAAAATAATATGAGTTTTAAAGAATCTTTTAAGAATCGCATGAACGAATCGGGAAAAAATCTTAAACGTAAAGCTGCCGATAAAATAAATAAAATGATGGAGGGATAGGGGTATAAAACATCGACACGCAAACGATATCGACAGTCTTCTCCCACTTCCGCAGCGCGACGGATCGCTTCAAAATCGAAAATAAAACGCTCCAAAGTGGCTAAAGTTAAACGTGCAAGTAAGAAGAAAAATAAAACAAACGAAAAAGAACGTAATATTAAAAAAAGAGTGAAAATTAATAACAAGAAAATAAAAAAATTTGGTGATATATTTGATTAAAAATGTCTTTTTTACACAGTCACTCGGAAGCTTGTCTCAAGACAGAGCTTGATATTTTCTCGCTACCTCCTACACAGACAGCTATAGAATCGAGCAGATGGGTATTTTACAAACCCGTTTCGTCTTTGAGTGACGAGAGTCCGATCGAATTCTGTGTGAATTCACAAAACGAGGACTACTTAGATCTAGCGCATACCATGCTCAAAGTGAGTGTAAAATTGACACCGTACAAGAAAGAGACAGACGGTCTCGTAGCACCAATCAACAACTTTTTACATTCGCTATTCAATCAGGTTGATGTTTACTTTAATAATAAATTAATTTCACCAGCAAATAACGCATACCCTTACAGAGCATATCTCGAAACTCTCTTGAACTACGGACCAGCTGCAAAACAATCGCATTTAACATCGGTTTTATGGGCCACCGATACCGCGGGTGAAATGAATGAACTTCCCGGATCAGAAAAAAATACAGGCTTAACGGGATGTCGTAGTTGTTGGAATCGAGTTTTGCTTTTTTTATCTTACTGATATCTTTTTAAATTCACTATTTGGACAAATATAATGACTTGTCCGCGCTAAAACTATATTAATACAATAATTTTTGTTAAATTAAAAATTCAATTTAGCTTCATATTTTTTCATGAACTTTGAATGAAAATTAGATATCAAGCTCGATGAACCTAACCTCAAAATAGTATATATCGAAAGTTTGTTTATAACTTTTTATGTATATTATTTTGATAAATTTCTTGACTTGTCCGCGCTAAGGATTGATCTTACGAATTTTCTTACTGAAGTGAAAGAATTTGATTCGACGCACTGTTTACTCATGAACTTTGAATAAAAATATTATTAGGAGGAGCAGAACTACGATATCCTCTTAAGAATAAGACAAAACTTTTTATCAAACAATAAGACCGTCGATTTAATAGGACATTTACACTGCGACGTTTTTAACCAAGATCGATTTCTGCTTAATGGGGTCGAAATGCGTTTGGGACTAGTTCGCTCCAAAGATATTTTTTGTTTAATGGATGCTTCGAATAATAATTACGGAGTTCATATCACAGAGGCACCTTTACTTGGACGTCGTGTAAAAATAAGCCCGACCGTCATGATTGCTCATGCAAAAGCTCTGAGTTCAACTACAGCCAAATATCCTCTTACGCGTGTAGAAGTAAAAACCTTTACTATGCACAGCGGTATAATGGGGGAATCTTTAGAAAATGTTATTCTCGGCCAGCTGCCGAAAAGAATTATAATCGTGTTTGTTGATAACAAAGCCTTCAACGGAGACAAAAAACTTAATCCGTTTAATTTTAAAAATTATTCGATAAACTTTTTGTCTTTTTACGTTGACGGACAACAAATACCGAGTAAACCCTTGCAACCACAGTTTGATGAAAAATCACCTCAATACATAGAGGCATATCATACATCATTTTCAGGCACAAGGATACATTTTATGAACGAGGGAAACGATATTGATAGACAGGATTACGCAAATGGATTTCGTCTTTTCGCTTTCGATCTTACGCCAGATCTTTCAGCGCACTTTGCCAGTCACTGGAATCTTGTAAAAAACGGTACAGTTAGAATAGAAGTAGGGTTTGATAAAGCGTTATCGAAAACCATAAATTGTGTTGTTTATGCAGAGTTTGATAACGTATTAGAAATAGACGCTACCCGTCAAATCGTTGTTGATTATAACTCGTAAAAATCTTCCTTCCCTCCCCTCTACATTATCGCTTCGGATAAATGAAAACATGACACAAAAACTTTTTGAACTATCAGTCTGTTTGTACCCTTTTTACAGTCCAGTCGTAATCTTTTCGCCAGCATTATGGATAAAATAGATTATATAATCGGCATTCAAGCATTTCACGATAAAGACGGAGATTTTTTACCGAAAGAAATCGCTGTTCTCGGATTCGAATGTAATTTCGTCTCACACTGGATGATGAAACCGCATTACAGCTGTTCAAAATTAACTAGAGGATTGTTAGCAACAAACAGCTACCTATCGTGTTTTTATCACGGGATCGCGTGGTTCGACGGTGAATCAAATCTAGACGATGTATATAATGTACTACGTGAAGTCGCAAGGAACGCAGTACGTATTTTCGTGCGAGGCGCGCAAAAACAAGAGTTACTTGAACGAATTCTTTCTCGGCAGATTATTAATCTAGAAGAATACAACTGTCCCTCCTTCAAAAATTTACCACGAACAAGCAATCATTATTGTTTCTATCACGGTATAAAAGGAGAAAATTTTAGCTGTGCTTTGACTCATGTATACAAGTTAAAAGCCTGGCTCATGAAAACAATTTATGTACTGATACAAAAAGAAGAATCAACAGACGAGCCCGACAGTCAAGAAAAAAATAAAATCAACAATATTCATAATAAAATTAAAGAATCAGATCTAGATAACGAATCACCACGGACAACCGACTGCTCTACCCCCACTACTGTCATTGAAAATTTAAGCAGCAGTGAGAACGATATTACAGAAAAAAATATCTACGATAATATCAGTGATGAACTCGTTGCAAGTGCTGA
Source organism: Anastatus disparis (assembly GCA_017163975.1). Classification (NCBI taxonomy): domain Eukaryota; kingdom Metazoa; phylum Arthropoda; class Insecta; order Hymenoptera; family Eupelmidae; genus Anastatus; species Anastatus disparis. The sequence goes on from JAFFSR010000238.1 coordinate 1,974,622, forward strand.
AAGGTCTCAAAAAGATTCCTGCCAAGACAGTGGGTGGGTTTCCTGCAGACAAGATTCCTCTAATCTGGGAAAAACCGTGTGCCCTTGTAGTTAATCTCGATGGAAGCTCAAAACCAGGGTCTCATTGGGTTGCAATTTACGTCGATTCCGATGGACAGGGGACTTACTTTGACAGCTATGGATTACCCCCAACCATACCAGATCACATCGATCGCCTTAGAAGAAACTGCCGAGTGTACGAGTGGAACATACAGCAACTGCAGAACCTCAATTCTGCTGTGTGTGGGCAGTATTGTGTGGATTTTTTGTTTTATATGTCTCATAATTATTCTCTTAACATGTTTTGTACGTTATTTTCAACCGATACAAAGGATAATGATAGATTAAGCCTTATATTATTTAACCGAATTATGAATGTAAAAAAGAAACAAAAAAATAAAAAAGAAATTATATGTGCCCAGTGCAATCAAGTGTCTAAAGCAAAAAATATTATGTAATGTGTATGCCTGTGTGTGCGTGTGTATGTATGTGAATGTGAATAACTTCCAATATTTTTTTTTACTTTGTTACCATACTTAGTTGTTATCAAGACACCATTAAAGATGGGTCAGGCACCGAGCTCGGGGAACGCTGGCGATCGCACTCCTCTAATCGGAAAAAATGACAGTAAAAAGTCAGAAAATCAAACAAAAGACTCACAATGGAAACAGTATTCACAAAAAATTTCTACAAACACATACTCTATCCCTGAAAGAAATGGGTACAAAAAGTTTTGACTTTAAATATATATGTAAATAAAAAATACATGTAAGACTTGCAAAGTCGTATTACTCCGAAACTTATATACTTGTATCGTCGTTGTAATAATTTTATAAAAAATAAACGTATCAATCCAATATATCTCTATTTATTACTATACCCTTCCATCATTTTTTCTCTAAAGTTAATATTTCATTCTTATAATAAAAAATTTTTTCTTCAATTTTTACTAATTTTTAAATATAATTTTGTAATAATTTATTATCATTGATATATATTTATTTATTATTAGCATTTATTATTAAAATTTTCTATCATCTAAAAAAGGAATATGATGTAAAATGAATTGTATATTACAATATATTTTTTTTTAATAATCAATTGAGGGAAGTATTTTCATACATTGGTGTAACGCATACACCATCTAAGCGTAAGGTGTATGTTAAAGTCGATATAAAAGGCCGGAGATACCGGGCAAGACGGTCATTGGGTATTCTATAGGGCATAGTCTCGGTAGTCTTCGGCGCCGTACGACGTACTTCGGCTTTTCCGACAAGGACAACGATGAGAGAGAGAGAGAGAGAGAGAGAGAAAGAGAGAGAGAGAGAGAGAAAGAGAGAGAGAGAGCGGGTAAGCGATGTAGTCGAAGGCGAATGCACTGGTCGTGCAGCATAATATAGGTCATAATATAAACATCCCAAGTTTTAGAGTACGGATGCACCCACACAAGTGTAGCGTTCGCTCTAACAGGGGCCATTCTATTTCTGGCGCTACTATTACCCCCACCACTCGTACATCTCCATTCGTTGTTGTACACACGCTTATACGTTAATACTAGCTGGTTACATAGACACACACTCACACAGTTGTAAAGCTTATATATATATATATATATATATACATCACTTGTACAATCAAGTGTTGATTTTCAGGGTTTTTCTCTTTTATCCACTTATTCGTAAAATATCTCTCTTTAAATTCGTAAATATATTAATACAGGAAAATATTGAAAATCGGTAAATATATCAAAAATATTCAAACATTAAAAATATACAAATCGGTAATATATCAAAAATATTCAAAAAATATACTAATCGGTAATATATCAAAAATATTAAAAAACAGAAAAAACTTGAAATATTCTAAAATTATACCAAGTGACAAACTCTCAAAAAATCCTTATTTCTTAAAAAATTCAATTTTACTAATTTTTTCAATAATTTTTTCAATAATTTACTGTCACTGATTTTAACATTTTTTCATTCATTATTTTATTTATTATTAACATTTATTATTTATTATTAACATTTATTATTTTTTACTAAATTCCCGATTATCGAGAAGCGAGATAAGGCCGAGCGATAAGGCGCCGTCTCAGACGACCGATCTGGCATACGCGCTCCCCAACTCTGGAATAGTCGCCCTTAGGGGAGCGTGAATACTCGTCCCTTGTGACGTCACAACTGTCTGGAATTTAGACCCCCTTTCTACTGATATTAACTTCCTTTCCATTTTATTGCTGAATTTCCAGAAAAGAAATGCATTAGCTTGTAGTATGTACCGTGATGATTATTTAGTTAAATTTTCAAATAAATTTATTCATTAGTCATTAAGAATTTTGGGTCCCAAAATTATGTATGAAAAGTTTTCGATTTTGTACAGGAATCCAAATATCTTAAAAACTAATGAATGAATTTATTTGAAAATTTAACTGAATAATCTTCATGGTACATACTACAAGCTAATGCATTTTTTTACTGAAAATTTTACAATAAAATGAAAAGATAGTCAATATTTACGAGTACCGGTGTAGTGTCCATTTCACGTGCCCTTAAATTCTGGTTTTATTCCTCATAAATCTTCATCTTTTTCTATTTACAATATTTTCGTCTATGCCTACATTACTTTTGTATAAGAAATGTTTTGACAACGAAAAATTTACTGCTAGAATGCATAAATTATTTTTTAATCAAACGTTTAGCTTTGTCCATTACAAAAAAAGGAGTCTGGTTAATTAAACAATATAACAATTCCGTCAAAAAAAATGTTAGTAAATTACAAAATTTTCATAAAATATTAGAAATTCAAATTTATAATTTACAATAGGCATAATGCAAATTATAAATAAACGTTACTAAAAATGATATTAATTTAACAAAATTTATTTCTCAGAAAGAACTATCAAATGAAAGAAATATTTTATTAACCTGTGCATGAATTCGATTTTGAAATTAACTCACAAGGAGAGCATTGCATTTGAGTTTCGGATTTTCTCTTAACTTGAGGATTTTTTTTTTTTTTAAATTACGAAATAAGCCGCGTCAATTTGGTCTAGCGCTCAATTTTTCTAAAGTTATAAGCATTTATGTCTAAATTTAAAACTTTTTCGTTTGCTTTATAGTCGTACAGTTTTTGAACTTATTATTCTGGAAGATTTGTATTAATATTAATCACTAAAATTATTTTTTTACTAAAATATTCATTAGATAAGAGACTTAGATCCACCTATTATAATTATATGTAGATTTTTAATTATCTGAAAAGAATGCTCACAAGGTACTGTGCTTTAATTTTATTAAAAATAGATAAGTACGTATTAGTCAATAATAAATTAGAAATTTATAATTTTTCATGTGCATTGAAGATTATTATTTTTATTAAAGATTTTTTCAAAGCCGTGAGAAAACATATAGATTAGTAATAATTTACTAATTTGAAAAAAATTATCCAGGTGCTTCATATTCTTTTCTGACAAAGTTAAGAACTAGGTAATAGAAAATAATATTAAAATTCGAAATAAAAGTAATTTTTTTAAATGTCACATTATAACATAAATATGTTTATTCATCGATCATAAAATTTCGACAACGAATGAACGAATATATTTAAGTCTTAAAGATGAGACAACTGTCGTTCTTCAACAATTTTTTTTATTTTTATATCAGAAATAAATATTTTTCTTGCCTTATTAGTTTTCTCATTTCCAACGGGGAAATAACTGAAAACTTCTTAATTTGCAAAAGAGTCAGAAAAATATTCATTTTATAATTGATTATAAGATCTTTTTTCTCTCCTTAATTTTGAAGAAAATATAGGAATACATTTTTTATCAGATATTATTTAGATAGATAGATAGATAGATATTCATTAAATTATATTAACTGATTAAGTCGACTTAGTAAATATTTTCATGTAAAATATTGATCAACTTCATTTTATTATAAATAATTAATGAATATACTTAAAGAAGATATCTAATTTTTGAAATTCGAGTAAATATTAAAGTATAACAAATCATTAGTCCTTATTTAATTTAATAAACGTTTCATATAATATTTTAATAAATAAAATTTAATCTAAATAATATTAAAGAATTAAAACATTTACTTGTTTAATAATCATATAAATACTTTTTGAATTAAAATTAAATTAACACATAATTTAAATTGACGTAAAGTATTAATATCGACTTTCGCAGTACTAGAATCTAGAAAGCCGAAGTATACAAACTCGCAACGTTGTCTCTGTGCTCAGTCTCGGCTTGCGGCAAGCGAAACGCCGACGAGTCGAAGCAAGCGACCATGCGACGCTAAAAGTTGTGCCCGATTTCGGCTGTCGGCATGGATGATGCCGACGAGTCGAAGCGATTGACTCGGCAATGCAGTCGCAGCGCTCCATTCGGATTCGCGTTACTATACTGTACAGACGGTCGCAATGATTGACTGCGGTATAGTCACGCATAAACCTACTACGATTTGGTGTATACTTATGCTTCGAGTGTTGTTCGCATCCCGCTAAAACGATCAACTTCGCAGCGCTGGATTCGGGTTTTTTTTCAGTGCACCCTATATAATTAGTCCTCATTAGTCATGAGCATCTTTTTGGGTCATATTTTTTTGGGTCTTATATTTTTTTGGGCCCAAAATTTTTTTGGGCCTTATATTTTCTTGCACCCTATATTTTTTTGGACCCAGAATTTTTTTGGTCTCTATATTTTTTTGGGCTTTATATTTTTTTGAGCCCAATATTTTCCTGGGCCCAATATTTTTCTGGGCCCAATATTTTTTTGGTCTCTATATTTTTTTAGACTATATTTTTGGGTCTTTTATTTTTTTGGACCTAATATCCTTTTTTGACTTTATATTTTCTTGTGCTTTATATTTTTTGAGCCTAATATTTTTTCGAAATTAATATTTTCTTGGGTTTTATAATTTTTTTGGGTACTATATTTTGTTTAGCTCTATTTTTTTGGGCCTTATATTTTCTTGCGCCCTATATTTTTTGGGCCCAATATTTTTTTTTAATTTATATTTTCTTGGGTTCTATAATTTTTTGGGTCCTATATTTTATTTAGCTCTATATTCTTTTGGGCCTTATATTTTTTTGGGCCCAATATTTTTCTAGGCTCAATATTTTTTTGGTCTCTATAGTTTTTTGGGTTCTATATTTTTTGCGCTTTATGTTTTTTTAGGTCCCATATTTTTTTTACTTTATATTTTCTTGGGCTCTATATTTTTTAGGCCCAATATTTTTTCGATTCTTATATATTATTGGGCTCTATGTTTTTTTAGGACCAATATTTTTTGGGCCCAATTTTTTTTCGAAATTAATATTTTCTTGGGTTTTATAATTTTTTTGGGTGCTATATTTTATTGGGATCTATTTTTCTGGGCCTTATATTTTTCAGGCCCTTCATTTTTTTGAGTCATATATTTATTGGGCGTCATATTCTTTTTGGGCCTTAAATTTTCTTGGGCTCTATATTTTCTTGGGCCCAATATTTTTTCGATTCTTATGCATTCTTGGGCTCTATATTTTTTTGGGCCTAATATTTATTTAATTCTTATATATTCCTGTGCTCTATATTTTTGGGCCCAATATTTTTTTGAAATTTATATTTTACTGGATTCTATGATTTTTTGGGTCCTATATTCTATTTAGTTCTATATTTTCCTGGGCCTTATACTTTTCGGGCCCTACTTTTATTTGAGTGCTATTTTCTTTGGGCCTTATATTGTCTTGGGTTCTAATTTTTTTGGGACAAATATTTTCTCGATTCTTATATATTCTCTGGCCCTATATCATTTTGAAATTCATATTTTCATGGGTTCTATAATTTTTTCTGGGTCCTATATTTTATTTAGCTCTATTTTTTTCTGGGCATTATATTTTTTAGGCTTCACATTTTTTTGAGTCTTATTTTCTTTGGGCCTCATTATTTCCGGCCTCTTATTTCTTAGCTTCCATATCTTTTTTTGTCCTATATTTCTCTAGGCCTTATATTATTTTAGACCTACTTTTTTTCGAGTCCTATTTTCATTGGACCTCATTTTGTTGGGCCTCTAATTTTTTTGGGCCACTTATTTTTCTGAGCCTTATTGTTTTTCAACTTTTTTTTGGATTTTAATTTTTTTAATCTTATATTTTTTTAGGCGAAATATTTTTTTTAACTATTATATTTTCTTGGTCTCTATATTTTTTGGGCCCAATATTTGTCTGATTCTTTTATTTTTTTTATTCTTATTTTACTTGAGCTCTATATTTTTTGGATTCTTATATTTTCTTGAGCTCTATATTTTTTTGCCAAATATTTCTTTAAATCTTATTTTTTTTTCATTCTTATGTATTCTTGGCTCTATATTTTTTTGAGCCCAATATTTTTTGGATTCTTACATTTACTTTGGCTCTATATTTTAAGCTCTACATTCTGCCATAATCAACTAAATTAAACTTAATTTTCAATAATGTTCATACGGCTTCCATGTCGTACAATTGGTAATGTTTGCCTGAAATCTCCTGATGCAATCACAGTTTTACCACCAAAAGGTTGGTTCACATCGCATAAATCTTAAAAAAGACGATCAACTGCTTCAAAAGCAAATTTTGAAGTCATGGATATTTTATCCCGAATAATTATTTGTGTTCCCTTCGTTTGCTTTTTGCAGAATTAGGCTTAACATTACAAGTTGTACAATCTGTTATATTTAAGAGGACGTTGTATCTCTCTATCTTTTTCTAATCGAAAAATGTAGGTTTTTGGAAAAACTAGTAGTTATTACTGGAAATCAATAGCTGTCCGCAACTCGTACAGTAATAAACAATATTTTTTCTACTGAAAACCAATTAATTCTCTAGCCTCACTTATGATTTCGTAAGTATACCAAACTTTTTTTGAAAATAAAGCATCAAAATTAATTTCATTATTAATTTATGTATTCAAGCGGCCTCTTAACGTTAGTTTAAATGTTGTATGCATGGTTTTTCCATCGACTAATGAATTTGCTGCTATAGCTGTTCAAGCTACCCATAAATAATGTATAGTATGATATTTAAAATCAACTATTAAAATGTTAAGTAAATAACTTTTTTCACTTCCACCTGGTCCATCTATAAAAATATATTTTTCTTTACTTTGGTTGTTTAAACTTTTTATAGTAGAGTTGAATATTTGCCTTTAAGAGCAGGCCGGATTCGCTGTCCTTGTCTAATTGGCATTTTTGTTAATTACTCAAGTATTAATCGGTGTATCTGCAAATTGAAGGTTAAGCGCAATAGATATTATTATTACAAATATTTATGCACAAGAAAAAAAAAATCTATCGCTTTGTTTTTGAAAAAAGTAAGGAACGCGAAAATATTATAAACATAATCTTTTACTTCGGCATTCCTTACTTTTCTCAAAAACAAATTAGTAGATTTTTTTTTTCTTGTGCATAGATATTCATAATAATAATATCTATTGCGATCAACCTTTATTTTAAAGATACACCGATTAATACTTTAGTAAATAACAAACAACTCAACTGTCACTCGGACGGTATCAGGTTCTACTCCGGCCTGCCGTTAATTATCATTTGAAGAAGTCATTTTCATTTCTAATTCATTAAGAATATTATTATTATGATTTAAAATTGTTTGATTATTATCTTCTTCTATAAATGTGCTTATGTTAGGTAAATTAAAATCAATTAAAGAAAATCCATTGACTTGTAAATTATTTTTTATAACATTCAATGCAAGATTTTCACCTATAGTTTTCTCGTATTTAGGATAGTATAACTTATCTTTATATTTTTCATATAAATCTCGTGAATTTATAGGATTATGAAAAACGCAAATGAAAGCAAATAATTCATAAAGAATATAAAGGAATTCTGTTGAAGATGCTTCTTCCAAACATCTATCCCCCATTCTTCATCTTCATTAATTAATTGTTTTGCCTTAGCTGCCTCAGAAAACGAATTGTACATTATATCATCAGCAGTACGCAAAGCTTCAAAAGATGTGGCTCCTTAAACATGTAATAGTAATAACCTAATGAAATAACGTTCTCTATCTTTAGGACTTACTAAGTACATTCTACGAAGTATTGGTTTTCTTTTTTTTTCTTTTATTCCACTTTTTCAGTTTTTCATTAAATGTATGAAAATTTGGTATGTCTGAATACAAGTGATTTCGTGCTTCAAAATCTTCTCTATTAATTCAAAAGATGCTGTTAAAAGATGTTGCTCCCACATTTTTTTGCATGATCATTTATTCTCTTTCTTCTTTAAAAAATACGTTTTGTTGATTTTCTTCATGAACGCTTAGACGTTTTATAGTATGTAAAATGACATGTTAAGGATATTCTCATAACCTGTGCATTACTTGAGGTGGACATAAATATCGTGTATTAATGTATTGTTGGGTTTCGTCATATTCATATTCAACATTTCCACGATTGACATTTCAAAAAGTGTCTTTATTTTCTGATTGAAAATCCACATTTACTTGCTGTATTTTAATGTATGCACAATCATGACCTTTATAACAGTATTTGAATAAATATTTAATGCAGTGTACAGTGGAACAAACTTCTACGTGTATGTGTGCATTAAGTTTCAATAATAAGTAAGGATTATAAGGAACAACAAATCCATTATCTGCGATTCTTTCTGTAAATTCATTTCTCAGAATTATTTCACGCTATCATTTTTACGTTTGTATAGTAAATATCCATTGAATTTAAATGTTGTTGTATTATTAAATTTTCTGGAAAATTTTCAGTACATTGTTTTGTATTTCTATCCATACACGGACAATTTATATTTTGCGTACCACAGGGACCGCGTATCATAAATTGTTTAACAATACTATATAATTATGGATAAATATCTCTATTCGGGATTCCTGCACTCATTATTTTATCAACTTTTTCGGGAATATCAAATTTATCATTTTTATCCAAGAGTAATTAGTTACTAACATATGCATATGACGTAATCCTCGTTTTTGAAATTCAATCTCATAACTATATGCAATACATTTTTCTAATATTCCCATTTTTATCACTAAATTTTCGAGTTCTTCTACTTTTTGATAAAATACTTTTGTTATAATATCTGGTCTATCTATTGCATTTTCATAAATTTTCAAGTTTTCAGTTATTTCTTTTCAATGTGGGTTACAGGTCATCGTTACAAAAAGGTTAGGTTTGCCACGATAATTTACAAGTGTCATTGAGTCAATGTAATTTTGTTGTAAAAATCGTGGACTTCTTATTAAGCTTGACGGTAATATTACCATTTTTCCAATTTTTGAAGAATCTAATTTTTTTTTGTTATGTAAATAGTCTATAACACCTTTATAACAATCACTTCTTAATACGTTTTGGTTTTTTTCGTATGAAATATAATCTGGAAGTTTCAACTTTTTTAAACGCATAAACAATGAATTGTTGAGATAATTTTCCCAAATTAAGGAATGGATTCAATTCATTTTTAACACTAAATCTATAATTATGAAATTTCAAATTTAAAATATTAGTTTTTCCAAATTTACTTTTCGTATTTGGTATCCATCCAAAACCAACATTAGGATGAATAAGCGGATATGTCATAGGATCTGTATGTTTGCTAACTGTCGGTATACTAATTAGTTTATCATACTTAGAGTAAATGACAATATCACGTTCAATAGGAGGAAGATCGTCTTCTCTAACATATACTATTGCAACTTTATTACAGGTAGGTAGATTATATCTATTTTTATTCTAATTATTATTGCGAACAATAGACATAGTAACAGTTCTTGGAGGATAATAGATTTTTGCACATCATTCTAGTTCTTCTTTTCCTACTTTAAGCATCATTTTATAGGCTTTAGCATAAGGGTTAATGTCTCTTATCGAAATATCTAAATTTTTTAATAATGTTAAATTTATATTAAACTTATTCCGTTCAATCGTTGCCATTTAACAACGAAGATAGACGCTTATAGAAGCGTACTTCTGGGTTAACTTTGGGGGCCCAGCTTTTGGAGGACATTTAACATTACGTGTATATCTATATATATGAAAACATCGGTATATATAGATATAGAAATACATGGGATTTTAGTAGCGCCACCATGCGGCTGGAGGACATAAGCTTAGATTTTGAGCCCCTGTCCGCCCATTTAAAGTACGCTTCTATAAGCGTCTATCTTCGTTGCATTTAATTATCTTAGATGTATAATTATCCATATTTACGTGCTTCATCTTCATTAGGATGTAACGCATATGCATTATGGTAAATTTGTCCACATATTTTAATAACTTGTGGTCCTTTACCCGGCAATGCATAAAAATTGGCACCAAAATTTGCAAATGCTGAAGCATCATTGTACAACCTAACATCTCGTCGAAAATCAATAATTTCTTCCGTTAATTCAGTTGCTAAAAACTTTAATTGTTCTAGGTAAGGAGGATTTTCTAACAATTCTTCTTCACCTTTATGTCAACAATTGGAGAAATCGTTACTTTTAGTATATTCGAAAGCAAAATGTTTCGCATCCCAATAAACACATGTATTTATCATAGAACCAATGTTATTTTCAGATATGAGATCTTTATCGAAATATATATTTGCTATGCAACCAATCAGTTTCGAATAAATTTTTTCATTTAATTTCTTCAATTATTTTTCTACTTTGTCTTTTATTGTTTTATCAATAACTTTGTTTAATACAATATTATGATTGTTATTATAATTATTATTATTGTAACTTTTATTATAATTATTGTCTTCAATTTTTAATCGTTTACACCTAATAAATAATATCTTTAATTGATAAGAATCATATTTATGTTTAGGCTTTTTTTCATCTATTGGTTTATTTATTGTAGTATCATTATTAACATGTTTATTGTCATCAATATCTATTTGTTTATACCTTGTGCGTAATTCTTTTAATTGGTAGCAATCATTTTTTACTCGTGCTTTCTTAATAATATCAACATTTTCCAATTTTTGATTTTTAATTTGTACTATTCTCTCATATTCATTATATTATTCACTACTAACTTTTTTATAAGTATCTTTTTGCGTAATTTTTCTTTTTCATGCAATGTTTTCAATTTATTAGTATCTCTATTTTCCATTGATTTTATTTTTTATATCTAAATTTTTTTTAATTTTTTTTTTATATTTATTTAGTTGTTCTTCTTTCATTTTTTTGCAAGCTTTTTTCTTACGTGTAGCTTAATTTGTACGTATTTGTTTCATTTTATCAGTACCCTTTTTTATCTTTGCATTTTTGTTAATTTAGTATTTTTTAATTTTTCTTTATATTTATTGGGTTGTTTTTCTTTAATTTTTATATAATTTTCTTTTTTACGTAAAGCTTCATTCGCACGTATTTGTACCAATTAATCAATACTCATTTTTTCCTTGAATTTCAATTTTATCTTAGTATTTTCTCATTTTTCTTCATATCATTTTGGTTTTTTTTCTTTAATTTTTATATAAGCTTCTTTCTTACGTAAAGCCTCATTCGTATGTATTTGTTCCAATTTATCCGTACTCATCTTTTCCTTGAATTTTAATTTTGTTATCTTAGTATTTTCTTATTTTTCTTCATATTTATTTAGAATTTTTTCTTTGATTTTTATATAAGCTTCTTTCTTATGTGAAGCCTCATTTGCACGTATTTGTTCCAATTTATCAATGGTCATTTTTTCCTTGAATTTCAATTTTTTATCTTAGTATTTTCTAATTTTTTTTTTATATTTTTCTGGTTGTTTTTCTTCAATTTTTATAAAAGCTTCTTTCTTACGTAAAGCCTCATTCGCACGTATTTGTTCTAATTTATCAGTGCTCATTGTTTCCTTGAATTTCAATTTTGTTGTCTAAGTATTTTTTAATTTTTCTTCATATTTTTTCGGTTGTTTTTTTCTAATTTTTATATAAGCTTCTTTCTTGCGTAAAGCCTCATCCGAACGTATTTGTTCTAATTTATCAGTACTCATTGTCTCCTTGAATCGCTATTTTGTTATCTTAGTATTTTTTAATTTCTGTTTATATTTACTTGGTTGTCTTTTTTTCATTTTTATATAAGTTTTTTTCTTACGTAAAGTTTCTTGAACACGTCTTAGTTCTAATTTATCATTACTTTTTTTTCTTGCATTTTCATAATGTCTTTTTCTGAAATTTTTTTATATTCATGTAATTGTCCTGTCACCATTTTCCTACACTGATAGACCTTTAAGAGACAGGCAATATTACCAGATTCAAGCGTCGTTATTTCGTCTAAGAGTGACGCTGTTTTTCGTAATAAAGAATACAATCGGCTTAAGCACAAGGCGACTCTATGGAAGTAAACGGCTCTCTTAGTTGTAAGAGCGCATAGCTCTTATATTCAAAGAAGCGGATCTTGTTAATACTGACTGACTAAAATCGAAAAAAATAATCTGATAAATTGCGGCGCTCGTTCGTAAGAGCTGTGAGCTCTTGCGTAGGAGCTGCGAGTTCTTAACGAAAGAGCTCACGCATCTTAAGCTAAGCTAGCCTACAAATTACATTTAAGGCCGCGGCAATTATATGAAAGAAAGCATCGTTCTTAAAGGTCTATCAGTGTATTAAGAGGAGGTCAAGTATATCTGTCCTATTCTAATCAAAGAATTGATTTTTTCACAAAAATTAATAATTGTAGCAAAAAATAAGAAGAAAGCCCCATCTCTTATAATAAAAAGCAAGATTCTCTTTTATGAGGAAAAATTATTTTTATCGCTTCGTTTTTAAGAAAACCTTGAAAAATTGAATTGTCCATCCCAACCTCTATTTTTCAAGTTTTTCAAGGTTTTCTTCAAAACGAATCGATAAAAATAATTTTTTCTCAATAAAGAAAATCTTACTTTTTATTATACGAGATGGGGCTTTCTTCTTATTTTTTGCTACAATTATTAATTTTTGTGAAAAAATTAATTCTTTGATTAGAAAAGGACAGGGATATACAACTTGCTCTTAACGGGATGTCGGAGCTGCAGCAATTCAGTTTTGCTTTTTTTTTATTTTATCAACATCTTTTTTAAAATCATAAATTAAACAAATATAATGACTTGTCCGCACTAAAGCTATATTAATACAATCATTTTTGTAAAAATAAAAAATCATTTGGACTTGTTATTTTTTTATGAGCTTGGATTGGAAATTAGATATCAAACTCGATAAACCTAACCATAAAATACGATACATCGAAAGTTTTTATTATAACTTTGTATGTATGATATTTTGGTGGATTTCTTGAGTTGCCCGCACTAGAGTTTAATCTTACAAATTTTTACCACGTAGTAAAAAAACTCGATTAAACGCATCGTTTATTCATAAGTTAGGATTGGAAATATTATTAGAAGGCGGGCAGCTTCGTCATGCTCTCAATTCCTGTTGCAAATAAAGCTTATTTTTCATCTATTTCTTTTGATACTTTTTTTTCTTTATTTAATTTAATCTCAACTGCGCTAATTTTACTATCGTTATAATTTAAGTAGATTTCATCGATTCCCATTTTATTAGTATTTGGTTTTTAAAAATTTGTATACGAAACGTCATCGTCAATTTCCATCAAAATTGTTTCATGATTCGAATTCTTTTGTTTACGATACATTTCCATGATCTATTTTGTTCTGCCAATAAATGCATTTGTGACTTTTTTTTAAATAGTTTAAGCTTAGTAAAATCTAAATTTAATGTTATTTAATTTAGACGTTACTCATAACAAAAACTCCTTATTATGTCCAGTGGAATATCGTAATTAGTATTTGCATTATTATAATTTTGCAGAACTGGAAAGATTCTTATTTGTTGCGTTCTAAAAATTCTTGATAAACGTAATCTCATTGGAGAAACATCATATTTTAAACAACATGGACCTAAATTATCAAGTATTGCAATAGCAAAAACAATTGCAAAAACGCTACAATCATAATTATCTGTTTATGATTGTACTGTTTCGAATACTATGCTCAATTCTGATTTGTTTGGAAATAATCTATTTATATAAATCTTATGCTCATCTGGTAGATATTTAAGATTTAAACTATCATATATATGAATTTCCTTATTATTATAATACAAACAAATCCGGTGACACTTTTCCAAATTTCCAGAAAATAATAACTGTAGAAATTCTCCATCAATCGGTACTGATTTGATACGTTGTGGTCTTTGAATTGGTAAAGTTAATTGCATGTTAAATGAGGTGTACCAGTTTGAAATATTATTAAATTCTAATAAATGAATATCAGTTAACATGAAAGCAATTCCACTATACAATCTCTGTCCTTTAACAATCAATTTATCTTTCTCAGTCAAAACCATTATTGAAAATTAAAATTCTTTTAAGAATTTTAATTCATTTTCAATGAACTTTTTCCAAAGATATTCAACAAATTGATTGTTTAAATAGCTATAGTTTATGAACTACAATAGAGGCAGTAATTTTCTCTGCGAAAACTAGTTCTTTAATAAAAAAAACAAAAGAAATCGTTTTTGTTGCATGTCAATTCGAGTTAGAACCAGAGATATGGCAAATATATTGCAAAAAACATAGAGACGTAGCGGAAGCGCGGAACGCCCTGGTAAAAAACCTTATAATTTGACTACTTATTAATATTTTTTGAAGTTCAACATGTGTTTAAAAAATGTCAGAGTCTCAGCTTTAATGATAAATTGTTATATATTACTTTCAAGTGTTAATAAATAAGCTAGAATGATTTGAAGCAGAAAAAATTTTTAATTTTTTAGAATCTTGTTTGTTTATAACGAAATGATATAGGTTAGCGAACAAAATATTTCTATATTTTTGATATAGAATGATAGAAAATTTGATCTAGTTTAAGAATCTGTCCGGTTTTTCGAATTTAAGTAAGTAGAGCCTGAGATATCGCAAATTTAAGCTGTGGCGCCAACTCCTTACCATACGACATATGTATGCAATATGGCGATCGCTTTCCTTATTAAAAATTCTTCTATTATAAGATAAGTAATTTCATTTTTTTGTAATACAATTAATTTTAACTCTGTATTAGGAAATTAAATAAAAATTTAATAAAAAAGGATTTAGCTAAAAATAGATGACTCTAATAAATCGGAAGATTAAAACAAATTTTTTGAATGAAATAGATTGTTGTTCTTTTTGCAATTGCAAAAAAATAAACAAATGTAAAAATACTCCATAAGTTGAGTAAATTGTTTACTATTATAGTAGAAAAATCAATGATTATTCAAAACCCTAAATCTACTTTGTTTAAATGTATTATACACTTCGAACATATACTACTGGAGGAAGCCTCCGAATGGCAGAAAGCGTTACAAGGCGAAGAGAGAGAAAGCCTCTATGTTGGTACGTGCTGTCTCTCTCTAGCCTGATTTGATTGGCTGCTTCTGTTTCCCACTAAGAAAGTGAGAGAGAGATAGCACTTACCAAAATAGAGGCTTTTTCTCTCTTCGCCTTGTAACGTAGTTAATAGCTGGGAGGCTTCCTCCAGTAGTATATGCTCGAAGATTATACATCATTAATATTATGACAAAGTATATGAAATAGAGTCGAGTCAAAAGTGATTTTATTTGAAAAGGATGAGATTACTTACCTTATAATAAAAGAATTTTTAATAAGGAAAGCGATCGCTATATTGCACTCATATGTTGTATTGCAAGGAGTTGGCGCTACAGCTTAAATTGGCGATATCTCAGGTTCTACTTATTTAAATTTGAAAAACTGGACAGATTCTTAAATTAGATCAAATTTCCTATCATTCTATATCAAAAATATAGAAATATTTTGTTTGCTAACCTATATTATTTCGTTATAAACAAACACAATTCTGAAAAATTGAAAAATTTTTCTGCTTCAAATCATTCTAGCTTATTCATCAACATTTGAAAGTAATATATAACAATTTATCATTAAAACTGAGACTCTGACATTTTTCAAACACATGTTGAACTTCAAAAAATATTAATTAGTTGTCGAGTTATAAGGTTTTTTACCAGGGCGTTCCGTGCTAGCGCTACGTCTCTATGTTTTTTTGCAATATATTTGCCATATCTCTGGTTCTAATTATCGAATCGAAATGCAACGAAAACGATTTTTTTTGTTTTTTTTTATTAAAAAACAAGTTTTTGCAGAGAAAATTACTGCATCTATTGTAGTTCATAAACTATAGTCATTTAAACAATTAATTTGTTTATAACAAATTACTCAACCACTTGCGCGAAAAGCAAGTTGCAAATTCAAATTTAGCGGCTCAAAATACATATAAATCACCTGCTTGCTTGGTGGGACCTCTAACTTCATACGAAACCCGCTGGGCGCCTAGACTATTACATCTTTTGGATAGCAAAAAGAATATATTCTTAGAGTTTCGGAGATTTTTATTTTTCTGCTCTTCCACTCTTGATGTGAAATGTCCACATATATATATATATATATATATATATATATATATATATATATATATATATATATATATATACTGGGTGATTGGATAACATCGATACATACTTATATCATTGGATCCAGCGCAATAAGCTGACTCCGAAAAAAATGATAAGCATTTTTTTTTAATTTTACCAATATATTGCCAATATATTGGCGATCTTGGAGAAAATTTTACCAACACATTGCGAATATATTGGCGATATATTGGTAGGATTAAAAAAAAATTTTATATTGTTTTTTTTTGGAATCAGCTCATTGCGCTGAATCCAACGATATAAATATATACTAATGTTATCCAATCACCCTGTATATATATATATTGTAACATTTTTCCTTTTCGGAAGGGGGAAATACGTGTGTCTCCTGTTGCCGGACGCTTCAGTTAGTTATCAGAGTAAGATCTGCAGGAGTGGGAAGGATCGGTCGATGGAAAATGAAGGAAAGTAACCGGATTTAACACGTTTGGTTATGCTAGGGAGTACCTTGCCTTGGTTGTACTCATTAAACTCATGTACAACGACGATTACAATAATGAAATAATAATAATGTATTAATCAAAACTAAATCTATTATTTTATATAATACAAACAACTAAGCTAACTTTAAATGAAAATATAATTTACAAAGTAATTAGATTTTTATTTATCTCGGCCACTTGACAGCTATTTGATAAATGAATCGAATCAATTAATAATCTTTAAATGAATCTAATTAACTAAAAGATTCTTTGGCCCGGGCGGTCTAATTTGTACCGGCGGCTCTTACCTGCAACAATGTGCAAACAAAAAAAGACAAATGATTAATAATTAAATAATTATGATATTAAGAGGACGCTGTATCTCTCTATCCTTTTCTAATTGAAAAATGTAAGTTTTTCGAAAATCTAATGATTATTGATAGAAATTAAGACTTGTCCGCTACTTGTTTAGTAAAAAGCCATATTTTCTCTAATGAGGACCAATTAATTTTGTTATTTTTTTTTCAAGTAAAGTTTGACATACTTAAAAAATCCTAAGTTAGGCTAGAGAATACGTTATTTAAGTATGTCAAACTTTACTTGAGAAAAAAGCAGCAAAATTAATTGGTCCTCATCAGAGAAAATATTCATTTTTACTAAACAAGTAGCGGACAAGTCTTAATTTCTATCAATAATCACTAGATTTTCCAAAAAATTACATTTTTCAATTAGAAAAGGATAGAGAGATACAGCGTCCCCTTAATAGGTGAACGGCACCTAATATCGCAATACTTAATACTACGGCAATAATGGGTAGCCGGCTCCCTTGATTATCTAAATTACTAATCTCTATGGGCATGCGGAGCCCTTAACGGCATGTCGGAGCTGCAGCAATCGAGTTTTGCTTTTTTTATTTTATCGATATCTTTTTAAATTCTCAAATTAAACAAATATAATGACTTGTCCGCACTAAAGTTATATTAGTACAATAATTTTTGTTAAAATAAAAAATCATTTGGACTTGTTATTTTTTTATGAGCTTTGATTGGAAATTAGATATTAAACTCGACAAACCTAACCTTAAAATACGATACATTGAAAGTTTTTATTATAACTTTGTATGTATAATATTTTGGTGGTTTTCTTGAGTTGTCGGCACTAGAGTTTAATCTTACAAATTTTTTCTTTATAGCAAAAAAACTCAATTAAACGCATCGTTTATTCATAAGTTAAGATTGGAAATATTATTAGAAGGCGGACAGCTTCGTCATGCTCTTAAGTGATGTAAAGATAAAGGGTGGCCGACACCCTTAACTTATTCTACGATCTTAATAACTACGCGGCAGTCGGACGGAGTCCTTTAATTAACGTAATAGGTAATGGGTGGACGATACCCTTAAGTTATTCTAAAGTTTACTATTTACACGCGGTCGGACGGAGTCCTTTAAACTAATATGAAACAAGTAATGGGTAGACGACACCCTTAATATATTCTATAAGTCACGTAGTGGCGGACGCGACAGCTGTGGGTGGACGAGACTTCTAATTAAGCCAGTTGCGATATGTGAGATAGAATATAATATTTTGGGTGGATGTCACCCTTAAATTCAGCAGCGCAAGTTCGGCATTGCGGCGACGGCAAAAGATTGCGAGTGTGCTCTAGGCAGCATAGATTTACGCCAGCGTGCTCACTCGACGTATCTCTAATACTGCCAGCCTATGCACTAAAGTGTAGACCAGCGTGCTTACTTGGCCTACTCTCGTGTGCAAAAGAGAGAAGCTCCGCCTAAGCTGTGGATACTCCCCAAGCCAAGGCAGCCAGCCACTATCTGTCTCACTCTCTCTTAGCCTAGCGTGCTCACTCAGGTAAAGAGAGAGGGGAAACCGTAGTCTACACTGCTCTGCTCTGGTTATCTTTTTAAGAGCAGGCCGGATTCGCTGTCCTTGTCTAATTGGCATTTTTGTTATTTACTCAAGTATTAATCGGTGTATCTGCAAATTGAAGGTTATGCGCAATAGATATTATTATTACAAATATTTATGCACAAGAAAAAAAAAATCTACCGATTTGTTTTTGAGAAAAGTAAGGAACGCCGAAGTAAAAGATTATGTTTATAATATTTTCGCGTTCCTTACTTTTCTCAAAAACAAAGCGATAGATTTTTTTTTTCTTGTGCATAAATATTTGTAATAATAATATCTATTGCGCATAACCTTCAATTTGCAGATACACCGATTAATACTTGAGTAAATAACAAACAACTCAATTGTTACTCGGTCGGTATCAGGTTCTACTCCGGCCTGCCGTTAATAACTCATTTAATAACTATAATAGTGAAAGATCTAAAACTTTCGAAAAAACTTCTTAAACTATTATATTTTAATACTGTGTTAGCAGATTTGCCATTTTCAAAAGTTCGTCACTCAACTTTTGTCTTTGAAAATAACAGTTCATGATTACATGGCTTATTTGTTTAAAAATTCGCCATTTGTAAATAAATAAATATTAAGACCTCATTCTTTGACTAAAACTTGCGGAAGATATTGCAGAATATGTAAAAAAAATTTCAAGGCTAAATATTCAATAGAAAAAAAACCGCGACGAGTTGAAATGAAAAAAACATTGAAATAATAAATTTAAAAAAATCGTATTTTTGGCTAGTAGTTGAAAAATTAAAAAAAATTTTAACATGATTCCAACATAAAAAAGTTGCGAAATTATATTCTTTATGAATTTAAATCATAAAAATTTAATTATGAACAACTTTGAAATTTAGTACAGTTGGACAATACTTATACGCGCGATCGGTGCTATGTGCCCTTTTCGTTTCCAGCCCCTCAATTGTCAATATGCTTATTTGATTAAAAGTTACAAGATATCTCCCCTCCCCAAGAATATATGTTTTGTATGGTAATTTTCACGTACTCGATAGAATTAGCATCAATATAAAAAAAAGAAATGATTTTTATTTAAAACTAAAAAATTAAAATTAATTAAAGAGCTAAGATCATTATCTTTACTGTCCAAATCATTTACATGCTCTTTTTACGAAATTTGAAAATTTGAGGTTACGGTGTGTTTTTGTTACCATCCGCTATGTACGATAAAAGTAACTAGATTCGTACATAAATGAATAATTTATTCATTTATATTTCCGTGTAAAAGTAATGAAAGTTTCTGAAAATTATTTTATACGTTGCCAGTAATATTATGTTTATCCTCAAAAAATTTCATTTTATTCTGTTTTTTTATTTTAAGATCAACACAATATTAACGTTTCCCCATAAGAACCAATGGTATATAATTATTCTAATTTCTCATTAACGAGATAACGAATCTTCATGAAATTTTATATGTGCATTTTAGACATAAAAACAAACAATTTTGTTTTATAAAATAATATTAAATATATGATTATCATTTTAATAGTTCTTATAAAATATTATGTAAATTTTATAAGTTTATATTATTTAAGGAGATGTAAAATGGACAGTACACTTGCGCCGATAAATATTGACGATATTTCCATTGTATTTCAAAATTTTGAATAAAGAGATGGATTAACATATAATATGTATCACGAAGATTATTCAGTTAAATTTTTAATTAAATCTATTTATTAGTTATTGAGGAGTTTAGGTTCCAATATTATTCACTAATATTTTCTATTTGGAATCAGAAATCTAAATATCTTGAAAACTAATGATTAGAATAATTTGAAAATTTAAATAAATAATCATCATTGTATATACTACACTTTGAAAAATTTTCTGGTAACTATACCAGTTTCCTGTAAATAATTACATGTTTTAGCGATTTGAAGTTACATTTTTATGTAACTCTACATCGCTGAGCGTAGGTCCTACTATGATCACGGTATTTTCCCCGTACTTAGCAGTGTAATGTTACAGTCAATATCAACATGGCTGTCCGGTTAAAATACATGACATACGTGAACTTTCGCGACAGTAGAAACACGTTTTAAACACAATAAGAAATATTTTATCCTTATTTATTGATTTTTAACATAAAGTTATTAAATAATCTTTTCAAATTTCATAGTGTCATGAGTAATGAACGTTCAACGTATATTTCTTATTAAATTATATCAAATGTAGGTTAGAAACGATGGATTGTGTAATTTTACTGGTTTTCATGTGTATTTAACACGCTCAGCAAGGATCCCGATACTTACCATGCTCAGCGATGTAAAGTTCCGAAAAATTTTTTACTGTGTACGAGTTAATACATTCCTTTTATGGAAATTCAGAAATAGAATGGAAAGACATCAGTTAAATATGACAGTTTATTTTTATATCTTCTCATATAGTGAAATATAATCAAACTTTGACAACAAATTCAACATAATAAAATAATTGTACTTTCAATGATCATATTTAATACAAATTTCAGAGTGATATTACAGAATATTATTTTTTTCCGCATTTATAATAAGTGTTTCGCAAATAATAAGTAAATTTTGTTTTGAAATGTTTACTTTTTTAGGGAGAATTTCACTTCTATCTAGATAGTTAATAAATATAAATTCATAATTATAGACATAATAAGAAAAAATTATTCATATTTCATATATTTTCTTATCTTTATAATTGACTTTAAAAAAAAATTTAATATCAAATAAATAATTTTTTTAAAGTGTATTTCATAAAAATTATGTTCAAACGATATTAAAAAAAATATTTTTATATCATGTAATGATAATTTTTCAAATGAGGTAATTTGATGTATTTTAAAAGTTAATATGTTTCTTTTATTAAAAATATTATTGCTCTAATGAAATGAATTTTAATATATTTAATTGTTAACAATTTTTATATAAATGACAATTTATTTAAATACAAACACGTGTACAAATGAAAATGTAATTAAGGTAAATATAATTTTAATATATTAAAATGTAATTCTAATATATTAAAATTTAATTTTAATATATTTAATTGTTAATAATTTTTATATAAATGACAAATTATTTAAATACTAATACGTGTACAAAAGAAAGTGTAATTAAGGTTAAATGTATGTCATTTATAAAAAATTGTTAACAAGTAACTTTTTGAATAATATATTTTGATGAAAACTAATTAAATACTTTATTCTCTGAATGATAATTGAATAAAATTTTAATTTAATAAATTTAATCATACAATTATAAATATATAATATTTATATGACTGTTCATTAAATAAAATTATTATTTTTTTAATATATATATTAAAAAAATAATTATTACAATAGATTGTAGTTAAATAAAAATGTTTATTTTAATAATTATAGCGTTGAAATTCACTTTGATGAAACTGTTATTTGATTGACATTTACAGTATTATTTTAACTATATTTGAAAGGTTGCTTGTCATCAATGAAAAAATATTTAATTATTTAAATTGATAATTTATTAATATCAAGAATTTTCTGAAAATTATAATATTTATGATATGCAAACCTTACTTGTGATACATACACTTTGTAATATTTGTATCTCATTAATATTTTATATTAGATTCAAAAAGGATTGTTAAGTAATTGCAAATAGATATTTTATTGTTCTGAAATATTCAAATTTAAAATTAACCAAAAATGTGTATTTTAATCTTATGATTTTTTAATTTAAATTTCGTATTTCATATATATATAAAATACATTTGTGAAGATATTTTTATTAGAAATAAACACAGAATTTTTTTTAAGCATGTTTCACGTAAAAATTTATTTCATAATTCAAATTTATGGTCATATATTAAGGTCTGGAAATTATAGTTGTTACTCAGTTCCTAGTTCTCAGTTTATTTATATCAAATATCGTGATATCTTTGTTTTTCTTATGAAACTAGATTGAGAAATAGTCACTTGATGAAATAAATTATACGCTTTTTTTCTTTAAGCACATGTGTACATATATTTTTATATTATGTTTCATCAAATTATTTTTAATTTTATTTAGTACTCAAAATTAACTTTAATTAATTCTTATTTACTTAAAATTAGTCATTTATTCATAATAATATAATAAAAGAAAATTCAACCGAGCGACGTTAGGAGCAAAAAACTTCAATATAATTAATACCTATCAATGTAAAACCCATTAAATTGTGTAACAATTTTCAACAGTTGATAAATATAATGTAAATCATATAATATATATATATATATATATATATATATATATATATATATATATATATCAATTTTAAATTACTAATAATTAATTTAAAACTCAAAAATAACTATTTTAAAACGGAATATGGAAGATAAAAATGTATCGTTTTATTCCTTAAATATCACGAATTAAAATATTAATTATTAGTCATTTTAAAGTGTTATATATTATGTAAATAATTCTATATTTAACAATTTTTAATTTTAGTAACAGGAAAAGCCGCCCGAAAAGAGATTAATAATTACATTTTCTGCGAAATATTGCCCTTGAATCGAGTAGATGAAATATCAGTCTTAGTTAAAAAAAAAGACACTAAGCATCGCAAATTTACGCTCTTACTTCATAATATAATAGTACCAACATTGGTCCCTAAAATTTAAGCTATAGTACTACTTGAAATTATATCGCCACTCTTTTTTTAAGTACCTTAGTACATAAATTAGATACACTTGATTTAGAACCTATTTTAATAATACTTTCCTTTTTCTGTGCAGTTTTTAGATCTAGTAAACGTCAAATACCGTTTTCGATTATTTCATGGTTCGTGATTGAAACACGTGATTAAAAAGAATGAATTCCTATTTTATTTTTTCATTGATTCCAATGCAATTTAGTAGAACAAATTCTTAATTCATCATGATATAATTTGTATTTAAACAATTTTTATGCACATTGTAACTTTAATGAATCTTTTTTATAAAAATATAAAAATTTAATTTAGTACAAAACTAGAATATCAAAATTCATAAGTTGCGGCAATTCTATTTTATCTTAAAATTGGCTAATTTATACATAATAATATAATATATGAAAATTCAACCGAGCGACGTTAGGAGCGAGGTATTTTTTGCTAGTATTATAGTATATTCATAAAATTAAGAATGGTGAGAATTTTAATTTTCGTGAAATTAAATTTTTTTAATATTTAATTTTATTAATAGACTATGATTATTTTTCGCCATTCTTACCCTAAAATCGCATCTTTGTTGCTCTTTTTTGGCTCTCATGGCGAAAAATACACTACGCAACTAGTATGGAAAGGCTTTTCTACGAAACTCGTTACGACCCTCACCTTTGACTCAGGCCGTAAACTTCTCGTTTCGTAAATAAAGCCTTTCCATACCCATTACGTAATGTACTATTTTCGCATTCTAACCTCAAAATCACAACTTCTTTTCTCATTTTCGGCTCTCATACGAAAAAAATCATTATTTACCTCTGGTGTAAAGACTACGAAACTCGTTACGTAATTTCCACCCCAGGTTAATAATGTACTATTTTTTTTAAATGTGTATAATTTCCAAAGTGAACAGAATGAAATTTAAAAAATTTTTAAGGTAAACAATATGTGAGTAAAATGTAGTTTCTAATAACTTTTATTTTAAAATCTTACGAAGAGGATGTTCAATTTTGAATTTCAACATTTAATTTCAAATAATTAAAAGGACTATTATTTACCTTATAAATTTTAACTGTCATTATAGACGGTTAAAATAAAAAATAATAAATAATAAATAAAAAAATAATAAAAAAAAATAAATAATAAATAAAAAATAATAAATAATATTATAATTTATAAAAACGTAAAAATGTTCTAAAATATTCTTTTTTAAATAATTTAATAATGTTGAATTAAAATTGTATATCCTAATTAAGAGCAGACCGGATTCGCTGTCTTTGCCTAATTGAGATTTTTGTTATTTACTCAAGTATTAATCGATGTATCTGCAAATTGAACGTTAAGCGCAATAGATATTATTATTACAAATATTTATGCACAAGAAAAAAAATCTATCACTTTGTTTTCGAGAAAAGTGAGTAACGCGAAAACATTATAAACATAAACTTTTACTTTGTTGTTACTTACTTTTCTGAAAAACAAAGCGGTAGATTTTTTTTTCTTGTGCATAGATGTTCATGATAATAATATCCATTGCGCTCGACCTTTAATTTGAAGATGAACCGATTAATACTTGAGTAAATAACAAACAACTCAATTGTTACTTAGTCGGTATCAGGTTCTACTCCAGACTGGTCTTAAGAGGAGGTCACGTATCTCTGTCCTTTTCTAATTAAAGAAATGATTTTTTCACAAAAACTAATTTTATCAAAAAATGAAGAGAAAGCTGCATCTTGTATCAAAAAAAAGCATGATTTTCTTTGATAAGAAAAAATTAATTTTATTGCTTCGTTCTCAAGGACACCTTGAAAAATCAAATTGTCCACCCTAACATCTATGATTTAAGTTTTTCAAGGTTTTCTTGAAAACGAAGCAATAAAATTAATTCTTTCTTATCAGAGAAAATATTGCTTTTTTTATTACGAGATGCGGCTTTCTTTTCATTTTTTGCTAAAGTTATTAGTTTCTGTAAAAAACTGAATTCTTTGATTAGAAAAGGACAGAGATACGTGACCTCCTCTTAAGGCGACTTCGGATTTTAGGTTAGGTTTTATTTTTGAGTTTACAAATTACTCTTTCAATATGTGAAATTTTTCAGATTTTTTAATTGTCCACCATTTTACGGATTATAATAAATGGTGGAATATTAAAAAATTCAAAAAATTTTGGAAACTGAAAGAGTAATTTGTAAACTACAAAATGGAATCGAACCGAACTTCCGTAGTCGCCTTAAGGACTTATTAATATTAAATATTGATGCTCGTGAAAAATTGTTTGTATAATATGTATGTAACGGCTCATATCAATTTTGGGTATAATTATTTAATTTAATATAAATATGTCATAAGAATGACTATATTATTTAAAAGATAGAATAATTTTTGGTTATAAGAAATTTAAATTACATTAAAAGTATAAGAGGACTTCATAGTTACCTACCGAGGCCGATAAGATAACTCAAAATGTATATATATATATATATATAGATATAGTAAAATGATTATAGAAATAGAATGTTCTATTTCTTTTAATAAGAAGTATTATCAATATTTAATTGTTAATAATAAAATGTAACTTTCTAAAAAAATTGTGTAGATATAAATAGAACATTCTATTTATATAATATGTATAACTAGCTCGCCACAGCGGCCCAAAGGGCCGCTGTAGCTCGCACCTCGGTCTTTTCAGAGCTTCGCTTCGCTCAGCTCTGAAATGCCCTCGGGCCTTGCATCGCTTCGCAATGCAAGGCATGCAAAAAGCTCCGCTTCTTGCATATAAGGCACGACCGAAATCGCTCGCGCTTCGCGCTCGCTATTTGATATTCCAAGAATATTAGAGCAAATCATTTACAACCGCAAAAGCATTAAAAGTTAATATTATTTCTTTTTTTCATTGAATTTTTTACCACATCTTTCAACAGAAGGTTTGAATTTATTGTATTTATTTAAAAAATCAAATTTATAATTATTTAATATTTTCTTGTAAATTAAGTTGATTGATTTCGAAAAAATTTATGTTATGTGAAAAAGACATATTTTTATTAATGTATATTTTTTTAAATTTTGGATAGGATAATCTATCAAAAGTTATAAGAAAAAAAAAATTATTTTATAGTTTAGTAGCTTAAAAGTAAAGTTTTGTATAAAGTTTTTATTTGATCTGAATCATTTCGATGGGGGATAATTTAAAACAATAATACAAATAAATGTTGGCAGTTTAAAAAAAAATAGTTCGAGCTGTTTTAAAACAGTTATCCCTTCAGAGGTAAAATAAATGATTTTTTGGAAATAACTTGAGAAAAACGAATTTTCAAAAAAAGTATATAAAATAAAATTTATAGAAAAAAATAAGATACATCTTTTTAATATTATACATATTTTTTTTAAAATAATATTTATCAATTTATCATTAAAAAGTCTTTAATTTCAACAATTTTCATGAATAATTTGAAAAATATTATTTTCAGAGAAAAATGTATAATATAAAAAAGATTTATTTTTTTATATTCTATAACTTTTATTCTATATACTTTTAAAAAAAAATCGTATTTTTCAAGTTATTACCAAAAATCCATTTTTTTGACCATTTAAAAGGCGCTTATTTAAAAACGCTTCCAACGATTTTTTCCAAAATAGGAACGTTTACTTGTGTTATTATTTGAAACAATTTCCCGTTTGAATCATTCAGATCGGATAAAAACTCGTCGAGAAAATTCATAAACTTGATTTCTCACACACATACATCCATACATACATTTTAAGTAAGCCTCGTAATAGTCTTATTTTGCTATAAAAATAAGTTTTTTATCATAAAATAACATATTTTGAAGGGTTACATTTTTCGCGATGTCGAAAATATAAGGCACTTCCGTATAGCGGTCGTGCCTAAAAATGATTACCCTATTTAAAGTTTAAAGATATAAATTAAAAAATTAGCTTTTTTAATTAATAAATAATAAAATTAACTATAAAAAATAGTCTTTTGAAATGTAAAGGAAATAGAATGTTTCTTTTACTAATATATTTATCTTAATTAAATGTTTCTTTTGTAAATATATAAAATAAATGTTATGGAACATTCTATTTCCTAAAATATAATTCTTCAATAAGAAATAAAACCTCATAGAAGGTTTATGAAATAATATAAAAGAGCGTGAATCTAAGCAAGCTCTCTCATTATCCTTTAGATGTTCGACCATGTAACATCTAACATGGATTCTATATTCATTCGATCTTATGCTGTCAGAAGTATAAGATCGAAGCATTCTGTTTTAAAGTACTATGTAACTTTTAAATCTTTGTAAAATATATATTTTCTTAATTTTTTAATAAAAAGATTACGTATTTCAAATTTAAATGAGACTGTGTTTAAAAAGTTATTGATAGAAGTATAACTCATCTTATCTCATTTATCATTCTTCATAGAAATACTAAACAAATTAATTATCGCACATTGAAGGGTATTGCACTTGTATATGTCGTCGATAATAATTTGTTCATTCATCTTGCATTAAATAAAAGTGTTATTTATCGCACATCTAAGAGTATTGCACTCAAAGATGTCGTCGATTTAAACACTTTTCTACGTATCTCATAATAATAAAGAAGTTTATTATCGCACTCTTTAGAGTATTGCACTCAATGGAGTCGTCGATAATAACTTTTTTGACACTTCGTGCGAGAAACTCGATTTCACGCACGCTGTACAAAGTGACACGTGCGAAAATGGAGCTTCTCACACGTCGTGTCAAAAAATAGTGTTCGATACTCGTGCCAGAAAGTGATTTCTCACTCGTGTGACCTTTTCACCCTCGCTTCGCTCGGGCGCAAACCGCCACACGAGTAAAAAATCACTTTATCGCACTAGTACCGAAATATACTATTATCACATTACCCTCTCCTCCACACGTAAAGAAAATTATAAACTATCGCATCTCCAAGAGTATTGCACTAAAGGAGATCGTCGATAAATGTAATTTTCTTTTATGGTATTGCTGTATGCACCTTGTATATGCATGTATAGATTAAATTAATGAAGTAAATTTAAATTCGGTAATTAAAATATTACCTGTTGACCGTGAAAAAAGTCAAGCCCGCTTCATGTATTTTAAATAAAAAAAAGTCTAATATTACATCGCAAAATTATTATTTTGACATATATATTAGACCCTATTGCAGATTTTTTTTAAAACTATTTTTATCAAAAATATCATGAAATCTTGTTATATTGTAATGTTTTTTTAATAAAAATTTTATAATATTTTTTTAGCCCTCAGAATTAAATATATGGACATCAGAAAAGTACACCCACCGTTAAGAGGAGGCCGTATCATTCTGTCCTTGTCTAATCTAAATTTTCTCTATTATTAATAAATTAAATATTTTCATAGAAAAGTAAGATAACCGCCCAATAGAGCAAAAGACAAGCAAACGATTCTTTTTTATGAAAAAATATGAAATTTTGATAATTTTTGAGTGAAATCTGAAACGGAAAAACAGTTGAATCAACTCAATCAAGTTCGATTGTTTTTCCGTTTCAGACTTCACTCAAAAAATAATCAAAATTTCATATTTTTCATAAAAAAGAATCGTTTGCTTGGTCTTTTGCTCTATTGGGCGGTTGTCTTACTTTTCTATAAAAATATTTAATTTATTAATAATAAAGAAAATTTAGATTAGACAAGGACAGAACTATACGGCCGCCTCTTAAGTATGTTTTTCCGAACGTATACGTTGAATGGCAACGTCGCATATTTAATCCATGGCGTAAGAATGTTATTTTTCGTGCACAGAGTTTCGCATCTCAGCTACTTCATTACTCAGCTTACGCCGTCAATAATGAAGATTAAAAAAAAATTTAATTCATATTTATTCTAAACAATTGATTGAATCGCCATCTACATTTTTCGCAGGATATTAACTATAAAAATCTTCATTATCGTAAAGTAGTAAAAAGTTGCTGGGATGCGAAACTCTGTGCACGAAAAATAATATTCCAACACCATGGATTGAATATGTGACGTTGCCATTCGACGTAGGCTGTATTCACAGTAGCATAGAAGATCGGCAATTCAAAATTCCACCTGTGATAAATTAATACCGGTAAAATTTGCTCCAGTATGCTGAATCGTGGTTCATGATTATTCTTGAATCAACCATACGATACAAAATAACAATTTGATATTTTTTTATTTGTCAAGTATTTTATATACAATAGGAGTAAATACATATAACAAGCCATATAGAGATACCGAGTAAACATTTCATTATTACACAGTAGCTTTTTTTGTGACCGTTTCATTAATTATAAAAATACTTAATATCAACCGAAGATCCTTCTAGCAAATGTAATATGCATGCGAAAAGAGCTTGCATAAATTATTCACACTCGTGAAAAATCCCGTGGTTTTAAATCCGATTGCTACAACTAAGCGTTTAAAAGATGTATCCTCAATATACTTATATTTTATACAAGTTCTCAGAAATAGCCCTAGCGTCAATCGCATTAGACGTGCATGTATCATACGATATAACCTATCTATTTACACGTGTTTTCTTGACTCGGTATAATATTATATACATAGTATGATGTGACATAACCAAGCTATTTACACGTGCATTCATGATTCGGTATACGATTATATATAACCTGGTATACGCGAATCAATAGCTAGGTATAAGCTTACAGTAGTATCCTCGGTATGCATATACGTATGAATAACCAAGCTATTAACACGCGCGCACACACCTCGGCATAGTAATCTCAGTACGCATACACGCGCAAATAACGAAGCTATTTACATGCGCATACTCACCGCGGTATGAACAGCTCGGTACACTAGCATATTAACCACGCTAAATACACACCGCGGTATAAACAGCTTGGTATACTAGCATATCAACCACGCTAAATACACACCGTGGTATAAACAGCTCGGTATACTAGTATATTAACCGCGCTAAATATACACCGCCGTATAAAGAGCTCGTTATACTAGTATATTAACCGCGCTAAATATACACCGCGTTATAAACAGCTCGGTATACTAGCATATTAACCATGCTAAATATATACCACGGTATAAATAGCTCGGTATACTAGCTTATTAACCACGCTAAATATACACCACGGTAGAAACAGCTCGGTACACTAGTATGCCGCGCTATTTACCCGCGTATACATGCCTCGCTATACGAGCATACTTGTATAAAAATAGCTCGGTATACTAGCATATTAACCGCGCTAAATATACACCACGGTATAAACAGCTCTGTACAATAGTATGTTGCGCTATTTACCCGCGTATACATGCCTCGCTGTATGAGCATACGTGTATGAAAATAGCTCGGTACACTAGCATATTAACCGCACTAAATATACACCACAGTATAAATAGCTCGGTACAATAGTATTCCGTGCTATTTACCCGCGTATACATGCCTTGCTATACGAGCATAGACAACGAGGCATATGTGTATAAAAATAGCTCGGTATACTAGCATATTAACCGCGCTGAATATACACCGCGGTATAAACAGCTCGGTACAATAGTATGCCGCGCTATTTACCCGCGTATACATGCCTCGCTATACGAGCATACGTGTATGAAAATAGCTCGGTATACTAGCATATTAACCACGCTAAATATACACCACGGTATAAACAGCTCGGTACAATAGTATGCCGCGCAATTTACCCGCGTATACATGCCTCGCTATACGAGCATAGACAACGAGGCATACGTGTATAAATATAGCTCGGTATACTAGCATATTAACCGCGCTAAATATACACCTCGGTATAAACAGCTCGGTACAATAATATGCCGCGCTATTTACCCGCGTATACATGCCTCGCTATACGAGCATAGACAACGAGGTATACGTGTATAAAAACAGCTTGGTAGAATAGTATGCCGCGCTATTTAGCCGCGTTTACATGCCTCGCTATACGAGCATAGACAACGAGGTATACGTGTATAAAAATAGCTCGGTATACACGTATATACACCTAGGTTAACACATATGAACGGACGTATATTACGTGTGTCACGTTGATAATTTTATAATCGTCTCAAAGTTTGTCTGCATGTGTTCCTAGATGCATCGTATGTTCTCATATGAATGCGTGCAATCAAACTTTAATATTTATTTAAATTAAGAAAAAGAGTTAAGAAACGCTTTATTTTATTTTCCTCTGTGATAATTTATTTAGTTCCTCTGTGATAGTTTATGGTAAGAAATTGATGAGTTTTCATTTGTTTCTTAGAGGTTATGATATTGATATACACAAGTTCAATTATTTTGTATATATACTGTATAAAGCATTATATTTCCGATTTTTTTTTCAAATAATTGACAAAATGGTGATATTAGATGAATCTACACTGAGAAAAAAAATTTATTTGGATTAAGTAAGGCTTAATTGAATCAATGACATCCCTTAGGTGCGGGCAGCACATAAAATATTTTGTTATATTTATACAAATATTTTAATAGAGTCAAATGAATATTTCATTTTTTAAAATAAATATTTGATTCTACGAAACATCACAAATATTGGTTGAATAAAATTAATTTATTGTTTTAAAATAATTTTTTATTTATTCAAATGCATATTTGTTTTTCTAATTGCTTATTTCATTACATCAATATGCATATAGTAACTGAATCAAATAATATTTTGTATTTTCAAATAAATATTTGACTTACTAAATGTAGCGAAGATTGATTCAATAAAATTAATTCACTGTTTTAACAAAAAAAATTATCAATTAAAATATCCATTTGTTTTTCCAATTAATTATTTCATCATTTTAATGCTATATTAAAATTAAATTATTTCAATATTTTATATTTTCAAATAAAAGTATAATTTATTGAATATTGCGAAAATTTTATCAATTATTTGAAAAAAAAATCAGAAATATAATGCTTTATACAGTATATTTACAACATAATTTAACTTGTGTATATCAATATCATATTCTCTAAGAAACAAATGAAAACTCATCAATTTCTTACAATAAACTATCACAGAGGAACTAAATA
The DNA here is from genome assembly GCA_017163975.1 of Anastatus disparis. NCBI lineage: Eukaryota > Metazoa > Arthropoda > Insecta > Hymenoptera > Eupelmidae > Anastatus > Anastatus disparis. Next base: position 2,007,202 of record JAFFSR010000238.1, read on the forward strand.
AATTATCACAGAGGAAAAAAATAAAACGTTTCTCTACTCCTTTTCTTAATCTAAATAAATATTAAAGTTTGATTGCACGCATTCATATGAGAACATATATGATGCATCTAGGAACACATGCAGACGAACTTTGAGACGAGTATAAAATTATCAACGTGACGCACGTAATATACGTGCGTTCATATGTGTTAACCTAGGTGTATATACGTGTATACCGAGCTATTTTTATACACGTATACCTCGTTGTCTATGCTCGTATAGCGAGGCATGTAAACGCGGCTAAATAGCGCGGCATACTATTGTACCGAGCTGTTTTTATACACGTATACCTCGTTGTCTATGCTCGTATAGCAAGGCATGTATACGCGGGTAAATAGCGCAGCATATTATTGTACCGAGCTGTTTATACCGAGGTGTATATTTAGCGCGGTTAATATGCTAGTATACCGAGCTATATTTATACACGTATGCCTCGTTGTCTATGATCGTATAGCGAGGCATGTACACGCGGGTGAACTGCGCGGCGTACTATTGTACCGAGCTGTTTTTAGCGTGGTGTATATTTAGCGTGGTTAATATGCTAGTATACCGAGCTATTTTCATACACGTATGCTCGTATAGCAAGGCATGTATACGCGGGTAAATAGCGCGGCATACTATTGTACCGAGCTGTTTATACCGCGGTGTATATTCAGCGCGGTTAATATGCTAGTATACCGAGCTATTTTTATACACATATGCCTCGTTGTCTATGCTCGTATAGCGAGGCATGTATACGCGGGTAAATAGCGCGGAATACTATTGTACCGAGCTGTTTATACTGTGGTGTATATTTAGCGCGGTTAATATGCTAGTGTACCGAGCTATTTTTATACACGTATGCTCGTACAGCGAGGCATCTATACGCGGGTAAATAGCGCGGCATACTATTGTACCGAGCTGTTTATACCGTGGTGTATATTTAGCGCGGTTAATATGCTTGTATACCGAGCTATTTTTATACAAGTATGCTCGTATAGCGAGGCATGTATACGCGGGTAAATAGCGCGGCATACTAGTGTACCGAGCTGTTTCTACCGTGGTGTATATTTAGCGTGGTTAATAAGCTAGTACACCAAGCTATTTATACCGTGGTATATATTTAACATGGTTAATATGCTAGTATACCGAGCTGTTTATAACGCGGTGTATATTTAGCGCGGTTAAGATACTAGTATAACGAGCTGTTTATACGGCGGTGTATATTTAGCGCGGTTAATGTACTAGTATACCGAGCTGTTTATACCACGGTGTGTATTTAGCGTGGTTGATATGCTAGTATACCAAGCTGTTTATACCGTGGTGTGTATTTAGCGTGGTTAATATGCTAGTGTACCGAGCTGTTCATACCGCGGTGAGTATGCGCATGTAAATAGCTTGGTTATTTGCGCGTGTATGCGTACTGAGATTACTATGCCGAGGATGTGTGTGCGTGTTAATAGCTTGGTTATTTATACGTATATGCATACCGAGGATACTACTGTAAGCTTATACCTAGCTATTGATTCGCGTATACCAGGTTATATATAATCGTATACTGAATCATGAATGCACGTGTAAATAGCTTGGTTATGTCGTATCATACTATGTATATAATATTATACCGAGTCAAGAAAACACGTGTAAATAGATAGGTTATATTGTATCATACATGCACGTCTAATGCGATTGACGCTAGGGCTATTTCTGAGAACTTGTATAAAATATAAGTTTATCGAGGATACATCTTTTAAACGCTTAGTTGTAGCAATCGGATTTAAAACCACGGGATTTTTTCCCGAGTGTGAATAATTTATGCAAGCTCTTTTCGCATGCATATTACAGTTGCTAGAACGATCTTCGGTTGATATTAAGTATTTTTATAATTAATGAAACGGTCACAAAAAAAGCTACTGTGTAATAATGAAATGTTTACTCGGTATCTCTATATGGCTTGGTATACGTATTTACTCCTATTGTATATAAAATACTTGACAAATAAAAAAATATCAAATTGTTATTTTGTATCGTATGGTTGATTCAAGAATAATCATGAACCACGATTCAGCATACTGGAGCAAATTTTACCGTTATTAATTTATCACAGGTGGAATTTCGAATTGCCGAACTTCCTTGCTACTGTGAATACAGCCGTACACATTCGAAAAAATATTCTTATGGGTATACACTTCATTAATAAAGTTAGCAAATTTAATAATTTTGCGATACATTTAAACGTTTTTTTTCATTTAAAATACGTATAAAACAAGAAATTTTTTACGAGCATTAAGAGTCCGCTGTATCTCTGTCCTTTTCTAATTAAAAAATTGACTTTTTTCCCAAAATTAGCAACAAGAGGCAAAAATAAAGAGATGGTTTCGATGTGTTTAATAAAATGTAATATTTTCTTTGATTAGTATAAATTAATTTTATTGCTTCGTTTTTAAGAAAAGTTGGAATAACTTAAAAAATTAGAAATTAGTGTCAAATAATAGGATTTTCAAGTTATTCCAACTTTTCTTGAAAATAAAGCGGTGGAATTAAATTATTCTTATCAGAGAAAATATTGCTTTCTATTACACGAATCGAAACCATCTCTTTATTTCTGCCTGAAGCTATTAGTTTTTATAAAAAATAAATTTTAAATAGATTCGGTAAAACAGGTAACTGTGTCGGTATACAGCTGACTCTTAATATTTAATATCAATAAGTCCTTGATAAGGATATACAATTTTTATTTAACATGAATCAATTCTTTAAAAAAGAACATTTTAGCACATTTTTACGTTTTTATAATTATTATAGATAGTTAAAATTTGTAAGATAAATAATAGTCCTTTTAATTATTTAAAATTTAATGTTGAAATTCAAAACTAAACATTCTTTTCGTAAGATTTTAAAATAAAATTTATTAGAAACTACATTTTACTCAAATATTATTTATCTTGAAAATTTTTTCAATTTTATTTTGTTCACTTTGGAAATTGTACGCATTTAAAAAAAATAATTATAGTCTATTAATAAAATTAAATATTAAAAAAAATTTAATTTCACCAAAATTAAAATTTTTAATACTCTTGATTTTATGAATATACTGTAATATTTTTTTAACACTTGCAAAGGAAAAAAAAAAAAATCTAAACGGGATTTGAACCGATGTCAAAAAGATTATCGCGCGAGCGACTTATCCATTACGCCATGATTACAAACATTGTAAAAAGAATGTTATATATAAATTGTTCGCCCTTTGGGGTTTAAGAACAGCAATTTAAGTTTAACTTAAATTGTTTTTCATTATTTCATTTTCTCAATTTATTTTAAAATAATTATATACGGTTTGCTCATATTTTTTTAATTTCATTACAGTTTCCAAATATAATCGGAATAAACAGCAATGATTACCCGGTCAAAAAAGGTTAGCTATAAAATATAGCTAAAAAAATAGTTAAATATACAGCTGTATCGAGCTGTATTTACAGCTATATCGATGTGTTTTTTTAGCTGTTTTTTATAGTTAAAAATGTACTTAATTTTATAGTTAATAATTTCGTTATCTACCGAAAATATTAATAGCTACTTTTTCAACTATATTTTATAGCTATTATTATAGTTAAAAAAAACACTTGATTTTTTAGTGTATTTATACCCGGTCAAAAAAGGTTAGCTGTAAAATATAGCTAAAAAAATAGTTAAATATATAGATATATCGAGCTGTTTTTACAGCTATATCGATGTGTTTTTTAGCTGTTTTTGACAGTTAAAAATGTACTTAATTTTATAGTTAATAATTTCGTTATACCGAAAATATTAATAGCTACCTTTTCAACTATATTTTATAGCTATTATTATAGTTAAAAAAAATACTTAAATTTTTAGTGTACTTATATGACAATATATTAATAGCTAGATATTTAACTATACTTTATAGCTGAAAATAAATGGTTTTTTAGATATCCTTTATAGTTGAAAATATAACTAAATTTTTAGTTGATAATTTGGTTATTACTCATAGATATTTAGCTGAAAAAACATGAATATTGCTATAATATAAATGAATATAGCTGTATTTTACTTATATTTTTAGCTGTTTTTATAGATGTTTTTTTTGACCGAGAATAGCTGAAAATATAACTGTAATTTCAGCTGTTTTTTAGCTATATTTTTAACAATTTTTTTTAGCGAAACATTATTAGAGTAGCTTTCAGATATCCTCGAGTTTATTTATATTGTCCTTCGCTACCTTCGCTGTAAATTGATTAACCTATACATACACTAAATCTAAGTAAAAATGTCCCTGGGGTCGCTAGAAAACACGCGCGCATTTTTTAGTAACGGTAGGATGGATCGGTCTTATATACAAAGTGTACTCAACTCTCACCACTTGCGGGAGTTAAACACAAATTTCAACGAGTCAAAACAGCTATATTTCAAGCTTAATTTTTAGCTAATTTTTTTAGCTAAACGTTTTTGACGCGTTGAAATTTGTGTCCAACTCCCGCAAGTGGTGAGAGTTGAGTACACTTTGTATATAAGACCGATCCATCTTACCGTTACTAAAAAATGCGCGCGTGTTTTCTAGCGATCCCTGCGAGTTATTACTTAGATTTAGTGTATGTATAGGTTAACTAATTTACAGCGAAGGTAGGGAAGGACAATATAAATAAACTCGAGTATATCTGAAAGCTACTCTAATAATATATAGCTATAAAAATTGTTAATAATATAGTTAAAAAACAGCTAAAAATACAATTGAAATTACAGTTATATTTTCAGTTGTTCTCGGTCAAAAAAAAACATCTATAAAAACAGCTAATAATATAAGTAAAATACAGCTATATTTATTTATATTATAGCAATATTCATGTTTTTTCAGCTAAATATCTATGAGTAATAAACAAATTATCAACTAAAAATTTAGGTGTATTTTCAACTATAAAGGATATCTGAAAAACCATTTATTTTCAGCTATAAAGTATGATTAAATATCTAGCTATTAAGCTAAAAAAATAGTTAAATATATAGCTGTATCGTGCTCGTTTTACAGCTATATCGATGTGTTTTTTAGCTGTTTTTTATAGTTAAAAATGTACTTAATTTTATAGATAATAATTTCGTTATAACGAAAATATTAATAGCTACTTTTTCAACTATATTTTATAGCTATTATTATAGTTAAAAAAACACCTAGTACACTAACAATTTAAGTGTTTTTTTAACTATAATAATAGCTATAAAATACAGTTGAAAAAGTAGCTATTAATATTTTCGGTATAACGAAATTATTAACTATAAAATTAAGTACATTTTTAACTATAAAAAACAGCTAAGAAACACATCGATACAGCTGTAAAACAAGCACGATACAGCTATATATTTAACAATTTTTTAGCTATATTTTACAGCTAACCTTTTTTGACCGGGTATAAATACACTAAAAATTTAAGTGTTTTTTTTAACTATAATAATGGCTATAAAATATAGTTGAAAAAGTAGCTATTAATATTTTCAGTAGCTAACGAAATTATTAACTATAAAATTAAGTACATTTTTAACTATAAAAAACAGCTAAAAAAACAAATCGATATAGCTGTAAATACAGCTCGATACAGCTATATATTTAACTATTTTTTTAGCTATATTTTATAGCTAACCTTTTTTGACCGGGTACTGCCGCTCATTTACCGATCGGTCGTTATCAGTTACCTACACTGAGAGAATATTGGTATAAATGCTGCACTTACTAGTACAGCAGAACTCTAAAACGCATGAATTGATTCGTCCTTTGATTTGGTGCTGCTGTCCCGAAACAGTGCAGCATTCGTCTTAGTCTTGCGCTTATGATCAAGTTGCGAATGCGCAGCAACGTAAATGTGAACGAAACATGCATCGTTTATCTAATAATTACATTTTCAAAACACTTTATCTCTTTAATAAAACGATAAATTTACGTGAATCTTGTTGGAAAATGTTTATTATTAGTTCTTTTATATATGTTTGAATTTTCAATTACAATTTGAATCTAGTTTATGAGATATTGCGATTAACAGCTACGAAATGCAAAAATTCCAATATATATAGATATACTTCCAATGTAATTTGTAAAACTTTGAACATCGATTAATCAAAAACGAAACGATGAAATTTTCTGAAATTTTAATATGATATTCACATTGCCTTCATTGAACTATACCTACAATTTTAAGAATATCTGGAAAAAACACGTTAGTCGAGTGAACCACCTTTAACTAATGCATTTTAATTGAGTGAAATATGTAGGTACCGTTACGGCGCGTTAGATTTGTTGATTAGTTGAAACCCTCGCCAAGAGCCCTAAAAACCACTTTGTTTTATAGATCATATGACATCATGTTATATATTTATAATATAATTCATTTGATGTATTGTATATGAATAAAAATATTGATATGGTACAAAATATAAATGAAAAAATAATTTATTATTAATTAAATAATATTAATTATCAAAGTTTTAATAAATTTAAAATAACAAAAAAATTTTCGAATCATTACTTTTGGTAAAAATTTTGTTAATATTATATTTGATATATCATGATGTTTATTTATGTCTTAAGATTTATATGATAATTTTGGTATGATTCCTTTCTGATATCTTTTTGACTTATTTTTACATTTTGTAAGATATGTAAATAATTTTGTAATAAAATTTAAAAATCTTGTCTCTTATCCCCTGGCGAAAAGTGTGGGAAATTCACCTTATATCTCGCAGAGAAGCTAAGCTGAGTTGTGCACTAGCTTTCTGCGCCAATTCAGAGACCATTGGCTGGCTCACTCTGTCCCTCTCGCACTCATATACTTATTTATACACAACGTTTCTGTTACGTACACGATGACACTCCCTTTACACAGTGTATTGGATTATATATGAAATATAACATTATTTAAACATTTAAATTTCACGTGAACCTTTTATATGAATCGGCGCATGCAAAAAGGGCCCTAAGTCCATTCTAAGAAATTTCGGAAAAATGAAAAATAGTGTATTACTTCTCTTACGCTTGGTGGATTAACTTGAAATTCATTAAATACGTAGTTGGTATTGTCAAAAGTAAGATAATACATTTACTATTGCTAAAACTGGCCGATGAATTTTTTTAATTGATAAAAAAGCCAATGGACTTAGGTCCCTTTTTGCAGAATCTGTAAAAATTAACATTTTTATGGAAATATATTTAACTTTTATTTATCAATAATACATTTCACAATATTGTTATATTATTTCATACATATAAAACTAATAATTCATTTACAAAAATAATTTTCAACAATTCGTTAACAAATAACTACTAAATTTCTTTAAATACTAACATGAATAAATAAATAAATAAATAAATGAATGAATAAATAAATAAGTAAATAAATAAATGAATACAGATAAATATTATTAATCACAAGTAGGATATTCAAGAAGAACGTCGAAAACTTTTTTATATTGACTTGGTATGTAATTTATCAGTTTTTTTAAATCTTCAATTTTTTATTTTTTTATAGAAACGTAACCATCTGAAAAAACTTTAACTAAAACTATTACTTATTTTTTACTATTTTTTCTTTAACGATTTTTTTTTTATTTTAACTTTTTGCAGAAACTAAAATTTTAAAAATAAGGTTTTTACTATTTACTATTTACATTATGATGTAGCATCGTTTTTCATGCACAAATTTGATCGTATCTCATTTTTTCCAATAAATGGATATGAGGCCCTGTTTGCATGCACCGATTCATATACCTTGTACTACGTTCTCAAAATTAAGGGATTTCAATATATGCAAAAATAATAAATTTGGCAAAAAGGGACCTAAGTCCGGGACTAAGGTCCCTTTTTGCAGAACTCAATATTTAAAAAATGCTTTTATATAGCATTTGAACATTGCATTTGATGAAGATTGCAATTCTATTACGTAATATGGAGCTATCTAAATTTGACCCAAAATTGGACTTAGGTCCCTTTTTGCATACACTGATTCATATTTGATCGAATCACAGTAAAAAATATATGAAACAATTTTTTTGGCTTTCTTTTTTCTTCGAAGCACATTGTTTGAGGAAAACATGCATTTACTTTTAAATGTTAATTTTTTATTACGATTAGTAAGTGAGATCAAAATGCTGGTTTTTATTCATAAAAATGAATGAAACAGTGTTTTCTTTTTGTTATTTAGACTACAAAATATTCAAGTAAATCAAGGTTAAGATACATCAAAAAGAAAAAAAAATTGTATATGTGTCTATATGCACGTACTAACTGTAATATAGATTTCTAAATAACTTTTAAAAATAATAAAGTATTAAATTTCGTTAATATTTCTGAATTACTGTACGAATTATTACCTGACAGTTTAAAATACTTGAATTTATTGCTACAGTAGGCTTGCTTGCTCTTTTTCTCTCTTGCACTCGCACGCCACTTCCTTCTCACACTCGAATAATCGCTAGTGCGCAAGTCCACTACTCTGTGCGCCAACGCACTGCAACCGCAACAATTTTAATTAAATTTTCATGAATATTTTATAAATTAACACATTGTTGCGCAAACTTTTCGCCGGGAATAAGAGAAAATCGTATATTCACCCCACACAGCATGAAAGAATTTTGAAATAATTTCATGAAATATTACAAGTAATAATACGTTGAAAGCATTTAAAAAGAACTTAAAAAGATAACTATATTCTTTTGAAAAGAATTTATGAAATAATACACAGGAAGATTACAAAGTCTTTACAAAAATATTACCAAAAAGGAAACGAAAGTTAAGACATGAAATATTACAAGATTCCTTACTGAAAGGACTTTGAAAAGACTTTTTGAAAGGAAACAAGAAAGAACTCAGAAATCTTCCAACGATTAAAATCAGAAAATAATTTAGAAAGATTTTCGGAATGATCTAAGGTATTCTTTCACCGAATCATTTCAAGATTCATTCAAAAAGCTTTCATGAAATGATTCATGCAATATTTTGGTAAAGTCTCAAGAAATCTTACATGAAATAATTTTGAAATCTTTTTGAAATATTTCATGAAATAACTTATGATAAGAATAAAAGTTATTACATGAATCCTTACTGAAAGGACTTTGAAAAGACTTCTTGAAAGGAGACAAGAAAGAACTCAGAAATCTTTCGAAGGTTTCAGTCGTAAAATAATTTAGAAAGATTTTTGGAATAATCTAAGTTATTCTTTCACCGAATAATTTCAAAATTCTTCCAAAAAGCTTTTATGAAATAATTCGTGTAATATTTTGGTAAAGTCTCAAGAAATCATACATGAGATAATTTTGAAATCTTTTTGAAATATTTCATGAAATAACTTATGATGGGAATAAAAGTTATAACATAAATCCTTACTGAAAGAACTTTGAAAAGACTTCTTGAAAGGAAACAAGAAAGAACTCAGAAATCTTCCAACGATTCAATTTATAAAATAATTTAGAAAGATTTTTGGAATAATCTAAGTTATTCTTTCACCGAATAATTTCAAGATTCTTCCAAAAAGCTTTTATGAAATAATTCATGTAATATTTTGGTAAAGTCTCAAGAAATCATACATGAAATAGTTTTAAGATCTTTTTGAAATATTTCATAAAATAACTTATGATAGGAATAAAAGTTATAACATAAATCCTTACTGAAAGGACTTTGAAAAGACTTCTTGAAAGGAAACAAGAAAGAACTCAGAAATCTTCCAACGATTAAAATCGGAAAATAATTTAGAAAGATTTTCGGAATTATCTAAGGTATTCTTTCACCGAATCATTTCAAGATTCATTCAAAAAGCTTTCATAAAATAATTCATGCAATGTTTTGGTAAAGTCTCAAGAAATCTTACATGAAATAATTTTGAAATCTTTTTGAAATATTTCATGAAATAACTTATGATGGGAATAAAAGTTATTACATGAATCCTTACTGAAAGGATTTTGAAAAGACTACTCGAAAGGAAACAAGAAAGAACTCAGAAATCTTTCAAAGGTTTCAGTCGTAAAATAATTTAGAAAGATTTTTGGAATAATTTAAATTATTCCGTCACCGAATAATTTCAAGATTCTTCCATAAAGCTTTTATGAACTAATTCATGTAACATTTTGGTAAAGTCTCAAGAAATCATACATGAAATAATTTTGAAATCTTTTTGAGATATTTCATGAAATAACTTATGACGAGAATAAAAGTTATTACATAAATCCTTACTGAATTGACTTTGAAAGGACTTTATGAAAGAAAACGTGAAAGATAACAGAATCATTTAGAAATATTTTCGGGATTAGTTTATAATTTATCCGCTTGATGGCGGTATCTCTTATTCTCGCAAGCGGTAAGAGTGCTTCCCGTTTCATATATAAGGAAAATAAGAATCTTAAAATTGAAACTATAAATTGTTATGCATGCGATGTCTGTGTTATGATAACTTCGATATATATATGTGTGTGTGTGTGTGTGTGTGTGTGTGTGTGTGTGTGTGTGTGTTTGTGTGTGTGTGTGTGTGTGTGTGTGTGCGTGCGTGCGTGCGTGTGTGCGTGCGTGCGTGCGTGTGTGTGTGTGTATTCATTCTAAATTGATTCTTAAATAATACAGGAAAGAATAAAATTTCTAGAACTTTATACGTCTCTCAACTAAAGATAAATGAAAAGATTAATGCAGCGATGCCGAAAGTGGCAGAGTCAGAGAGGGAAATTCAAAAATGTGTAAAAAAAAAGTATTAAAATAAATAGTTTTCAAAATTTGATAATTAATAAATAATTCTAAAAAACAAAGTTACTATAGCAAAATAATTTTTTTTCAATTTTTTACATTTTTTTGAGTTTAACGAAATTTTGTTTAACTCAAAAAAATGTAAAAAATAGATAGAAAATTATTTTGTTATAGTAACTTTATTATTTAGAATTATTTATTAATTATCAAATTTTAAAAACTATTTATTTTAATACTTTTTTTTTATACATTTTTGAATTTCCCTCTCTGACTCTGCCACTTTCGGCATCGCTGGATTAATGCATTATCACTAAAAGAATTCATGGATCTTTACAGAATTCTTTTATTGAAAGGATTCTGTAATAATTCTATGTCCGAGGTATATTTCTTTCAGAAATAATACAATGAAATATTTTTAAAATATTTTATATCATTCTTACAGAATACTTTCAATGAAAGATGTATGAAAAGATTTAAGAATTATTACCTAAAGTATTCATGGATCCTTACAGAATTCTTTTATTGAAAGGATTCTGTAATAATTTTATGTTCGAGGTATATTTCTTTCAGAAATAATACAATGAAATATTTTAAAAATATTTCATATTATTCTTACAAAATCCTTTCAATGGAAGATGTATGAAAAGATTTACGAATTATTACCAAAATAATTCATGGATCCTTACAGAATTCTTCTATTGAAAGGATTTTGAAATGACTTGTGAATTCTTTAAGAAATATTTTTATGTATTATTTTTACAAGAATAATACCTCGGACATAGAATTATTTCAGAATCCTTTCAATGAAATATTTTTGAAAGATTGTAGTCCTTTCATGAATCCTTTCAGAATCCTTTCAAAGTCCTTTCATGCTGTATGGGCACCTCGCTGTGCTCGGGGGGCAAACCATACGCGAGCATTTAATGGTCAACTTCTGTCCCTTGGTTGTTAATATACTATTTACTTTAATATTAAAAAATAAGTGACGTAATCATTATTAATATTAATAAGATCATTAAATCATTACATTATTCTAAATTATTAAAAATTATTTTAATTTGTGTATATATATATAGAATAAAATAATTGTGAAATATTAGATTTACTTTTTACAACCCATATGAAAATAATTTTTGTGAGAAATTGTGAATAACTGTTAATAATTGTTATAAACTACCGCAATTGAGACATTAATAAGAATTAATAACAGTAAAAAACAGTTAATAACAATTAATAATAGTTAATAATATTTATGAACGCTAACTAACAATTATTAACTGAAAGTCATGATTATTAATAATTATTTATAGTTATTCACATTTATACACATTTATACACATTTATTAACAGTTACTCACATTTTCCAAAATTTTAGAATTGGTGAATAATTTATTATTATATATACTTATTTATAATTATTCATATTTATTTGCTATTAGTTACAGTGAATTATAATTATTAACACTTTCTTACAGATATTTACAGTTTTTGACATTTATTAAGAGGAGGTCACGTATCTCTGTCCTTTTCTAATCAAAGAATTGAGTTTTTTACAGAAACTAATAACTTTAGCAAAAAATGAAGAGAAAGCCGCATCTCTTAATAAAAAAGCAATATTTTCTTTGATAAGAAAGAATTAATTTTATTGCTTCGTTTTCAAAAAAACCTTGAAAAACTTAAATCATAGAAGTTAGGGTGGACAATTTGGTTTTTCAAGGTTTTCTTGAATACTAAGCAATAAAATTAATTTTTTCTTATCAAAGAAAATATTTCTTTTTTCGATACAAGATGCGGCTTTCTCTTCATTTTTTGATAAAGTTATTAGTTTTTGTGAAAAAATCATTTCTATTGATTAGAAAAGGACAGAGATACGTGACCTCCTCTTAACAGTTATTAACAGTTTTTCACATTTACAAAATTTTTCGCCTATATATAAAAAAAACGATTATACGTGTGGAAAAGTGTTAATAACTGTTAATAAATGTGAATAAATGTGAAAAATTATAAATATTTGTAGATATCTATAAATAACAGTAAATTATTATTATTTACAGTTAATCATTATTATTATCTATTCATAACAATTATTAACTGTTATAACTGTTATTTACTGTTATTAATGTCTCAATTGCGGTAGTTTATTATAGTTATTACCAGTTATTTTATTAACACATTTTTTCACATTTTTACACAGTTATTAATAGTTATTCACAGAAATTATTTCCATATGGGAATTCTTATTGTTATAATTTTTTAATCTTTTATATTTTCTTAATAATAATAGCTAATCTTAAGAGGACGCTGGATCTCTCTATCCTTTTCTAATTAAAAAATGTAAATTTTTGGGAAAACTAGTTATTATTGATAGAAATTAAGGGTTGTCCGCAACTTCTATAGTGAAAAACAATATTTTGTCTGATGAGAGCAAATTAATTTTATTGCTTTTTTAAGTAAAGTTTGACATACTTAAATAACGTATTCTCTAGCTTAATTTAGGATTCTGTAAGTATGTCAAACTTTACTTGAAAAAAAAGCAACAAAATTAATTTGCTCTCATCAGACAAAATATTGTTTTTCACTATAGAAGTTGCGGACAACCCTTAATTTCTATCAATAATAAGTAGTTTTCCCAAAAATTTACATTTTTCAATTAGAAAAGGATAGAGAGATACAGCGTCCCCTTAATGAATATCCAGAATAAATTTGATGATTTTGATTAATACAATTTTCTGCTATAGGTTTACGTATTCGGATTTTATCCCTAGTGGAAATCGGTTTTGCTAATAACTGTTAATAATTAAAAATGATTGTTAATAACTGCAAACTACTGCTAAAAGCTGCTAATAACTGTTATAAATAGTTTAGCTTGAGACAGAAGTAGCGGCTATTTGCAGTTAATAGCAGTTATCATCAATTATTAGCAGTTATTAGCAATTATTAGCATTCATAAGCAGTTATTTGCTATTTCATTAATAGTTATTAGCAGTTATTTGCGTTTATTTACAGTTATTTGCAATTTCTTGCAATTATTTACAATTATTAACAATTAGCATCTCGCATAAAAAAATGTATTATATCCGTCAGATAGAATACGAAAAAAGAAGAGACCCTTATTTTTTTGTTTTTCAAAATATGATAAATTGCAAAAGTTATAGCCGGTATAAGTTAGTACAATTTTGATATATATAGATATTAGGCAGTTTGCTATGCAAGCTCGAAGCAGGTGGCGTTCTGAGCTCTAGCGCTGTCATGGCGGTCACACTACGACAATCTTGCTGTGTTTACATGTATAAGTGTATTCATCCGTGTGTATTCAATGACGTCACATCTGAAAGTAGTGGGGGAAGCCCCTTCTCTAATAGCAGAGCGTTGCGCGTCGTTGCACGCACACACCCTACTAAAAAATCTCAGGTGAGAAATCACCTGATTTCTCAGGTGATTTATCATGCCAAAATCTCATGTGACGATTTTCTTGGTTTTTACACGTTTCAAAGCATACTTAGTCAATTGCGAACTATTTTTAAAAATTTTTAAAAAATTGGAACTTAGAAAATTTTTTTTTAAATTTGGTCTTAGAAAAAATTATGACTCATTTTACAAAAAATTTTCTAAGTTCAATTTTTCAAAAATTTTCAAAAATAGTTTGCAATTGACTAAGTATGCTTTGAAACGTGTAAAAACCAAAAAAATCGTCACATGAGATTTTGGCATTATAAATCACCTGAGAAATCAGGTGATTTCTCACCTGAGATTTTTTAGTAGGGCAGCTACACGTATATGCTCATCAATGCACACATATGTGGAGTGTGCCGCCATGACAGCGCTAGAGCTCAGAACGCCACCTACTCTGAGCTTGCATAGCAAACTGCCTAATAGCGCCATAATAAATGACGTCACGAAAGCAAATACTTTCGTGAAGTCATACAGTTTCAACTGCCTCTATCTCTTTGAGTTTTTATTTTCATGAAAAAAGAAAAAATACGTGTCTTTTATTTTTTTTTTTTTCTAAATGACGGATATAATGGATTTGAAAACAAATTTTCCATGCAACATCCCAATTATACGCTTTTTAAAAAATTTTTTAATTTTTTATAGATAGGAAAAAATTTCTAAGACAATAAATTTTTATGAATAACTATTATTTACTCTGAATAACTGCAAGTTTCTGCAAACAATTACAAAAATCAGAAAATAATTGCAAATAACTGCGAGAAATCGCAAATAACGGTAAATAACTGCAAAAATAAAAAAATAACTGTTACTATTATCTTAATTTTTTAAAATTATATTGTACAAAATTGAAGTGCTTATAAATGTTAATAACTATTAATAACTGTAAATAACTACTGTTAACTGCAAATAACCACTACTTCTAGCTCAAACCAAACTATTTATAACAGTTATTAGCAGTTACTTGCAGTTATTAGCAAAACTGATTTCTACTAGGGATATTCTAAAATTTTGTTAACGTAAAATTTTTAATATTCCGGTACTTTATTTCGATTATTGTATTCAAGTTTTTCGTCATTCTCGCCAATGAATGAATTGATAATATTATTCGAGAAATTTCTCTATCATCTGAAATATTATCATTTGGGCTTTCTAAATAATATTCGTATTCTCCTTTATAATTTAAATGGCTTTCAATTTGATTATTTAAGGTGGCATGAGTGGGTTACGCTTAAAAATATAGGATTATCTGAAACTATTACAAATAAAAGTAAAAACTCAGAGCTTTACAATGGTATTAACAGGAGGTCACGTATCTCTGTCCTTTTCTAATCAAAGAAATGATTTTTTTACAAAAACTAATAACTTTAGCAAAAAATGGAGAGAAAGCCGCATCTTGTATCAAAAAAAGCAATATTTTCTTCGATAAGAAAAAATTAATTTTATTGCTTCGTTCTCAAGAAAACCTTGAAAAACCAAATTGTCCACCCTAACCTCTATGATTTAAGTTTTTCAAGGTTTTCTTGAAAACGAAGCAATAAAATTAATTCTTTCTTATCGAAGAAAATATTGCTGTTTTTATTACGAGATGCGGCTTTCTCTTCATTATTTGCTAAAGTTATTAGTTTCTGTAAAAAACTCAATTCTTTGATTAGAAAAGGACAGAGATACGCGACCTCCTCTTAAGAACAAATGGGGTCAACCATCAAATAAATGAGTAAAATTAAATTAAAAATTCGTAACTTTAACATGTAACCTTATGGAATTAAAAGCAAAATTATTCATTATTTTCAAATAAAAATATAGACACGTATAAAATAGTGATCAATCATTAGCTTTTTTTGTTAAAATTAAGATAAGCTATTTTTTAAATTGGATTAACAGGAGGTCACGTGTCTCTGTCCTTTTCTAATCAAAGAAATGATTTTTTTACGAAAACTAATAACTTTAGCAAAAAATGAAGAGAAAGCCGCATCTTGTATCAAAAAAAGGAATAATTTCTTTGATAAGAAAAAATTAATTTTATTGCTTCATTCTCAAGAAAACCTTGAAAAACCAAATTGTTCAACCTATAACCTCTATGATTTAAGTTTTTCAAGGTTTTCTTGAAAACGAAGCAATAAAATTAATTCTTTCTCATCAAAGAAAATATTGCTTTTTTTGATACGAGATGCGGCTTTCTCTTCATTTTTTACTAAAGTTATTAGTTTTTGTAAAAAACTCAATGCTTTGATTAGAAAAGGACAGAGATACGTGACCTCCTCTTAACCACTGAAAAAAAGATTTATTTATGATTGAATAGAAAAAATTTCATGTGTTTTTGTGTTCTGTCAACATTGCATGGTTAGGGTTGGATCGAATGCGAGAAGAACACGATAACATATGGTATCATACAGAACATACAGCTTTTAAAAACGTTAACAAAACAATATTGACAGATCTAGGGTTAGAAATAAAATAAGTCGCATTTTACATTATCTACGATCTTAGTCCGCTCATGCCACCTTAAATCTTCATCATTTATTGATCAATTGCATTATCTATTTCAACATGATTGCCTTCAATTGGATTTCATTCTATCATTTTTTTTATTATTTTGTATATTATTCATGTATATATTTGAATTTATATTATTAATTTTTATATTAATATTATGATAATTTTAATATTTTACAATTTCAGTATTAGTAAATAATTAAGATGACTGTGACCTGTGAAAAATAAAAATTAATTTATCATATAATTTGTTGAAAGTAATTAATGTTGAAATATAAAATTAAATATTGATGAATTTCCAAAATTACATGTTAGATTATAATAAAATTATTTTTCTAATATTTCTTTCCACACTATATTAGGTATAGTATCATTATTTTCTGATTCATTTTGAATAAATATTTTATTTGCATTTTTATAGCGCGAAAGAGCACAATAATAAGAAACGTATAATTAATCGTGAGAAAATGAAGGTTTTTCAGTATAATATACCCACATTTTCAAAACTTTGGCCTTGAGATTTATTTATAGTTATCGCAAACGCTAAAACAATAGGAAATTGTTTTCTGTTTCAAATAAACGATAATGACGATGGTTCGTTAGTTATTAATGGTTTTCTTGGTATAAAAACTTTATTTTCTTTATTTTCCTTGTAATAATTTCACCTTCTATATTATATTTAAATAATCTATTTATTTTTAATCGTGTTCCATTACATAATCCATCTTTAATACTCAAATTTCGAATCAGCATTATTATTGCATTTACTTTTAAATTTAGTTAATGTGAAGGTAATCCTTCTCTTATATTATTCAACATTTTAATTGGATAATTTTAATGAATATTATCATCTGTTTGATCTACAGCTTTATACGTTGCATAATCAATACTATAATAAGTTATTGTTTGATTGTTAATTAATTTTAATATATTATTATTTCAAATGTTTACTACTTCATTATGTGTACTTAAAATAACATTTTTAGAAAAACAAAAAATTTTGTTAATGTTTTTATAAATTTTATTACAAACGTCATTAGTTTTCTTTTAAAACAAAAAATGGATCAACTTTTCCTTCTCAGATATTTAATAAAAATAAAGGAAAATTTTGGTCATTAGATCTTATGTTTTTTTTTTAATTTAAAAATATGAAATAAAAGCTAAAGATTTAAATACTTCATAGTCTCTTCAATAAT
Organism: Anastatus disparis; assembly: GCA_017163975.1. Classification (NCBI taxonomy): domain Eukaryota; kingdom Metazoa; phylum Arthropoda; class Insecta; order Hymenoptera; family Eupelmidae; genus Anastatus; species Anastatus disparis. The sequence continues at coordinate 2,025,088 of JAFFSR010000238.1, forward strand.
AGTATTTCTTCTTCCATATTTTAATACTGGTAGAATTTGTCGAAAATCTCTACCTAAAATAATTATTTTTCCACCAAAACTTTTATCATTACGACAAACATTTTTTAATGTTTTGTCTACGTTTTCTAAAGCTTTTTTTATAAATCATTGATGCTTCGTCCCATATAATTATATCTGTTTCTCTTAATTTTTTTTTATCTGAATCAAATTTTAAAAATGCACTTTCAATGCTATTTAAATCTTGATTAAATCCAATGGTAATCTGAAAGTTGTATGACTCGTTAAATCTTTAGATAATAAAATTAAAGCTCTGCTTGTCAAGGCTATCGATAAAAATTTCTTCAAAAAATATAACGCGCCGATAGCGGTACCGCTACATTATACACCTTTATCTGTTATTTGATATATACAGAGGGGCTATTCAATTGGCTATACGTATGTACGTATCGCGCCGTACGTACGTACGAACGGACGGAAGTTGGTAGCCCTACAAAGACGAGTTCGCGCGCACAAGGAACGGCTGCTCCAACAATCCAAACCTTAAGTTTACGTTTTCATGTAAATAAAACTATGCCCAAATGATTTTTACTGCGCGTAGTGTTATTTTAAAGATAGGCATTATTATTATTATAATTATTAATATTATTATAATTATTAATATTATTATTATTATCATAATAATTATTAGCAGTTATTCGCATTTATACAAATTATTAAATTTTTTATACGTATCTAAAATTTTTGTCATAGTAATAATTAATTTAAATAATTGCTTAATTATAAATTAATTATTTAAATAATTTAAGTAATAACTTTTTAAAAAATTTTTAATGTTTCAAAAGTTGACACAACAAATAAGTTATTTTAATTATCTTTGCCATATTATATTTTTAAATAAAAAGATTAAAATTGATTAACAAAAAAAAAATTATTGTATAAATAAAAATTAAACATTATTTAAAAATTTTTATTTTTTAGAATATAAGATCAGAAGTTAGAATATAATATTACGGATGTTTACAATATAAGATAGCGAAATGTTAAAAATATATTTTTTCATATGTTGAATTGATTGAATATTGTAGAAACATATAAATATAATAAATAATTGAAAGAATATGTTATTTTATTTTTTACTTAAAAAAAATTTGATTATTTTTTAATACATAAGTATATTTTATTTTATTTTGATCGAATTTGCACATCATTTCATCTCTGATTTATGTTAATAAATTTTCATTTTTTAATCAAAGTTTGAATATCAAAAAGATAATTAGAATAACTTATTTAATGTGTTAACTTTTAAAACACTTAAAATTTATTTATAAAGATTCTTAAAATACAATAAATTTTTAATAATAATATTCTTATCATTATTATTATTTCAAGTATTTAATTAATTGATTATAATAATAATAATATAATATATTAAAACTTGAATAATATATTAAAATGTATTTTTAACGCAAACAAAAAAGACATTTTGAATATTATTTATATAAAGTATTTATAAACTAATAATAATAATAATAATGCCTATCTTTAAAATAACACTACGCGCAGTAAAAATCATTTGGGCATAGTTTTATTTACATGAAAACGTAGACAAGGTTTGGATTGTTGGAGCAGCCGTTCCTTGCGCGCGCGAACTCGTCTTTGTAGGGCTACCAACTTACGTCCGTTCGTACGTACGTACGGCGCGATACGTACATACGTATAGCCAATTGAATAGCCCCTCAGAGATTAGTAGAGATTGCCAATGCCGTGTTAATAAAATGTGCCGAATTCAATCATGACGATCCTTGCGGCGATTCTGGAACTATACGCGCAAAGTTCCTCCACGTCTACATGCGCGTAGAGAAGCGAGCGAGAGGGAAGGAGACAAATACACGAAACACGCGACTTCCAGTGGCGTAGGTAATCTTACGGCAAACTTGCTTTAGCTCGTTTTCGCCGCAGTACGTTATAACTTTATTTAAATGTGACTAATCGTCCCGAAAATTCGTTGAATAATCACAAATTTTTATTCGAAACATAAATAGATTTTTTAATACTAAAAATACTTAAGGTATAATCAAACAAATTATAATAAATAAAATCTTTTGGCGGGCGATGAATATATATAACTTTTTACCTTGTTCAACTAATGTATGCGGTGGCTGTGGTCACTAAGTTTTTACGTACCTCGCAGTTATTCTAATTTTGCCAAGTTCAAACCCGATATTCCACCTATTTTTTTTTTTTTGTTTTATTTTTAAATATTATACATTTTTATAATCAATTTTTACAGCGGAAAAAATAAAATTAAACATTTATTTAACACCTTGAATTCTATCCCATACAGCATGAAAGGACTTTGAAAGGATTCATGAAAGGACAACAATCTTTCAGAAATATTTCACTGAAAGGATTCTGTAATAATTCTATGTCCGAGGTATTATTCTTTTAAAAATAATACAAGAAATTATTTCATGAAGAATTCACAAGACATTTCAAAATCCTTTCAATGAAAGAATTCTATAAGGATCCATGAATTCTTTTGGTAATAATTCGTAAATCTTTTCATACATCTTCCATTGAAAGGATTCTGTAAGAATGATAAGAAATATTTTTAAAATATTTCATTGTATTATTTCTAAAAGGAATATACCCCGGACACAATGCCGGATTTAGATTTGTTGGACCCTGGGGCACAATTGATGTGGGGGCCCTATGTAAGGAATTCAAAATTGGAAAATAAATTGTACTAGTTAGTAAATAAAATTTTTTATTTATAACCCTTAAGTTTAACCAATTAAAAATTATTAATTTGATGTACGTAAATTTGCTGAAATATTTTAACTATGATAAAAAATCAGTATGAGGTGAAACATATTCTTACAAGGTACAAGTTATACATATAAATTTTTATATAAGTATTCTCATTTTTAGTAATTTTTTAGTGTAGCATATGCTATTCTCAAAAGTTTTAATCTTTAAATTCAATAAGTAAAGAAAAAATCAGATATTTATTAAAGATTTTACGAACAAATCTCGAAGAAAAATTATTTTTAAAGAATCTCCTGATATAATGACTATTCTGTTTTTTTACAGAACTGAATTAAAACCAGAGAAGAAAAAAACTAACTTTGAAAAGATAAAAAAAGTATATGTTTCGAGTACGAGACTGTCTGTTAGCTCATCATCAGTAAGATATAGACAGCTCTATCTTAAACACATTAGATGTTATAATCGAAATATACTAGTACCAAACGTTACATTTTAGTCAAGGAAATGGTTATATTTATCATTATAGATTGTAAATGTTGCTTGCAAGATGCGATACTTTCTCTAGTTGACAAGGCAACAATTAATAATTTAAAAATAATTTAAAAATAATTTTTCTTCGAGATTTGCTCGAAAAGCCAGTAAAATCTTTAATAAACATATAAAATAATTCACGAATAGTAGATTCAAAGTATTAAAAAAAACAGATATATTTTGTGGGGGCCCTTGACTGGTGGAGGCCCTGGGGCTTGTGCCCCAAGTGTCCATAGGTAAATCCGGCACTGCCCGGACATAGAATTATTACAGAATCCTTTCAATGAAAGAATTCTGCAAGGATCCATGAATTCTTTTGGTAATAATTCGTAAATCTTTTCATACATCTTCCATTGAAAGGATTCTGTAAGAATGATATGAAATATATTTAAAATATTTCATTGTATTATTTCTAAAAGGAATATACCCCGGACATAGAATCATTACAGAATCCTTTCAATGAAAGAATTCTGTAAGGATCCATGAATTCTTTTAGTAATAATGCATTAATCTTTTCATATATCTTTAGTTGAGAGACGTGTAAAGTTGTAGAAACTTTATTCTTTCCTATTATTTAAGAATCAATTTAGAATTAATACATACACACACACACACACACACACACACACACACACACACACACATATATATATATATATAACGGATATGATGATATAATTATTTATAGGATTACGAATAGTTTCACAGCGGTTAAAATCGAAGTTATCATACACGGGAAAAGATTTTTTCTTTAAAACTCAGTGTACGTTTTTCTACGTATATGTATAAACATTTACATCTAGAAATTCCCGGTAAGACCACTGTAATAGAATGCAGGGTTCGTTCTTGGAAGTGCTTTTCCTTCACGCAAAGTTTTCATTCACGTGAACGTTTCTTGGGCATGCGTGCACTTGATTTCTCAGTGCACATTTCGGCGATTCACCTTATATTCTTATAGTTCACACTTCAATACTTGATGCCTCAATACGATGCATAGAAAATCAGAGTGCTCGACCGTGAAATCACGAGCCACTAACATATACACCGAGAGACTTTTGCACCATAAAAGATAGTGCGTTTTAGAAACGCTCTACAAGGTGGCGCGCATGCACAATATTTTTGGAATATGCAAGATAAATATCGATGCGGCGCCACCTTGCGCTGTGTTTTACGATCAATGCACGAAAAAAAGTGATGCATGCATTATAAAATGTAAGGCAATACATATGATTTACGTAGCAGAAGGCATCACTTTTTCTAGTGAGGGCGCGCATCAAGTTTATTGAGGCAAAAGTCTTTCCGTGTAGTAACAAGATGAATAATAGACTATATAAATAACATGAAGTTCTTTCTATTATAGTAAGCAAGCTTTCTGCCGTAAGAGGTCGCTAAATTTTACACTTTGTTTTAAAGAAAAAATCTTTTTCCGTGTAACATAGACATCGCACGCATAACAATTTATAGTTTCCATTCTAGATTCTTATTTTCCTTATATATGAAACGGGAAGCACTCTTACCGCTTGCGAGAGTAAGAGATACCGCCATCAAGCGGATAAAATATAAACTAATCCCGAAAATATTTCTAAATGATTCTGTTATATTTCACGTTTTCTTTCAAAAAGTCCTTTCAAAGTCCATTCAGTAAGGATTCATGTAATAACTTTTATTCTCGTCATGATAAGTTCTTTCATGAATTATTTTAAAAAAATTTCAAAATTATTTTATGTATGATTTCTTAAGACTTTACCAAAATATTGCATGAATGCTTCTTGAAAGAATCTCGAAATGATTCGGTGAAAGAATACCTTAGATCATTCCGAAAATCTTTCTGAATTATTTTACGACTGGAACCTTCGAAAGAATTCTGAGTTCTTTCTTGTTTCCTTTCAAGAAGTCTTTTCAAAGTCCTTTCAGTAAGGATTTATGTAATAATTTTTATTTTCATTATAAGTTATTTCATGAACTATTTTAAAAAGATTTCAAAATTATTTCATGTATGATTTCTTAAGACTTTACCAAAATATTGCATGAATTATTACATGAATGCTTCTTGAAAGAATCTTGAAATGATTCGGTAAAAGAATACCTTGGATCATTCCGAAAATCTTTCTAAATTATTTTATGATTAGAACCTTCGTAAGATTTCTGAGCTCTTTCTTGTTTCCTTTCAAGAAGTTCTTTAAAGTACTTTCAGTAAGGATTCATGTAATAAGTTTTATCGTCATGATAAGTTCTTTCATGAATTATTTCATGTAAGGATTCGTGAGATTTTACGATAATCTTACATGAAATTATTACGTTAAAGCTTTTTGGAAGAATATTGAAATTATTCTGTGAAAGAATAACTTAGATCGTTCCGAAAATCTTTCTGAATTATTTTACGACTGGAAACTTCGAAAGAGTTCTGAGTTCTTTCTTTTTTCTGTTCAAGAAGTTCTTTTAAAGTACTTTCAACAAGGATTTATGTAATAACTTTTATCGTCATGATAAGTTCTTTCATGAATTATTTCAAAAAGATTTCAAAATTATTTCATGTATGATTTCTTAAGACTTTACCAAAATATTGCATGAATTATTACATGAATGCTTTTTGAAAGAATCTCGAAATGATTCGGTGAAAGAATACCTTAGATCATCCCGAAAATCTTTCTAAATTATTTTACGACTGGAAACTTCGAAAGATTTCTGAGTTCTTTCTTGTTTTCTTTTAAGAAGTCTTTTCAAAGCCCTTTCAATAAGGATTTATGTAATAACTTTTATTCTCATCATAAGTTATTTCATGAATTAATTCAAAATATTTAAAAATTATTTCATGTATGATTTCTTGAGTCTTTACACTGCAAATTTGAGTGTGTTATTTTAACATTCGGCTGTCGCCATTTTTACACACTTTTTTGTGTGTTAAATCTATAACTCATTTTAGATGTTTAATTTAACACACGTAAACGTGTAAATTCAAACGTATAAAACGTGTAATAGATTGAAATACATTAAAAATTAAAAATTAATTTCATGGGCGTTGCAATTTTTTGTGTTGGAATTTTTTTAATTTTAATGCGCAATCATTTTAAGAATTAACCTATTGAAATTATATCGCCTAAAAAAACGCTTAAAAAATTTTTGACCTGATTCGGGCGCGAACTCACGACCTACGGGATGCGAAGCATCGACGCTACCTATTACGCTACGGAACGCTTGTTGAATCATGATAATTTCTTATATTTATGGTGTATTAATATAAAAATTTCATTATTTTTAAACACTTCTAAATTTAAATGAAATAAATAATAATAATCATGAGTAATTAATATTAATTAAAAAAATAGTATATTACATACCAAGGGAGGTAAAGTACTGGCGAGTCCATAGCACATATAATTGCCACCTCGAGCCGAAGGCGAGGGTGGCAAATATGTGCTATGGGCTCGCCATTTTACCTCCCGTGGTGTGTATGCTATTTTTCGCCATACCCGGGCCGAAAATACAACTTTTGTTTTTCGGTGCCGGGACGAAAGTTGTGCTTTCGGGCAGGTTATGGCGAAAAATAAAGATTAGTAGAATAATTTTTCTTGTATGATTAAAATAATTTTTTATCAAAAGAATATCTAATTCCTTATTTATTAAAAATTTAATTTTTCATCAAATAAATAATTATTTTTTTACAAAAAAATAAACGTATATGAAAAATTTATTATTAAATAATTTATTTGATAAGGTTAATATTGATTACTGAATTTTATATTAATAATTTAATAGATGCATTCGATTCAAGAAAATTATTTTTTTTCATATGAAAAATTTTAATTCAACTTCTTATTAAATAATAAAATATTATCATCAATTACTTAAGGGGGATCCTCATACTGACATAGAGTTCTACCTTATCTACATTTAAATTATTAATTTTAATAAAAATTTAATTATTCATGACTGAAATTCGTAGTAGAGGCACATTCCTAACATGCCAAAGAATTTATTGCAACGTTAAAAAACAATATAAGGGTAAAAATAAAGGCGAAAACTGCTTAATACGATTAACTTTTCAATGTAGTTATGAATAATCGTATTATGCAGTTTTTGTCTTCATTTTCACTTTTATTCTGTCTTTTGACGTTGCAATAAATTCTTTAGAAAGTTAAGAATGTGCCTCTTCTATGAATTTTAGTCAAAAATAGTTAATTTTTTATTAAAATGCATAATTTAAATGTAGATAAGGTAGATCTCTGTGCCGGTATGAGGACACCCCTTAAGGCAATTAAAATAAAAGACTATATAAAATTTGAAATAATGAATATTGTAGTTCTAATATAATTTAATATTCAAAAATATATATTTTAAGAAAAACTTTGATTAAAAATTATTAATGTTGTACTGTAATTACCTGAAAATTTATCTACTTTACTAATGTAAAATAAAAATGAATCACAGTAAATGTATTAATGTACAAATATAATTTTAAATTTATATAAATTTTAAACACATAGATGTGTAGATTTACGCATTTATGTGTGTAAATTTTCACACAAAACTGATCATGTGTGTAAAATTACACATAAAATGTGTATACTGATACTTTTACGTACATAAGTGCGTTCTTTTACACACATAATAGAATTTACACACTAAAATGTGTAAAAGTACTCACTATCAGTGTGTGAATTAACACACATGAATTTGCAGTGTACCAAAATATTGCATGAATTATTTCATGAAAGCTTTTTGAATGAATCTTAAATTATCTATTATCTTATCTATTCGGTGAAAGAATACCTTAGATCATTCCGAAAATCTTTCTAAATTATTTTATGACTTGAATCGTTGGAAGATTTCTGAGTTCTTTCTTGTTTCCTTTCAAGAAGTCCTCTAAAAGTCCTTTCAGTAAGGATTCGTGTAATATTTCATGTCTTAACTTTCGTTTCCTTTTTGGTATTATTATTTTTGTAAAGACTTTGTAATCTTCCTGTGTATTATTTCATAAATTCTTTTCAAAAGAATATAGTTATCTTTTTAAGTTCTTTTTAAATGCTTTCAACTTATTATTACTTGTAATATTTCATGAAATTATTTCAAAATTCTTTCATGCTGTGTGGGATTTTATTTCAAAAATATAAAAAAATATATTTACAGATTGGAATAGAAAAAAGTTTGAATGTCAATATTACATGGATATATAACTTATATCAATAGGAAATAATAACGTAGCTATTTCTGTAATTTTTTCCTGCTTTATAAAAAATATTAAATATTGAAAAAAATTATTATAAATTATACTTGCTCTTTATTCTCACTCAATTGCGAATAATAAAACCTCACGGTCAGCGGGAACAAAAAAAAAGTTGACCTAAAATGACGCTAAAAAAAGGTGATTGGATCTTTTTTGTCATATCTCTAAGATGCCGAAAATGATTCTTGAGAAATCCGATCTGCTCATTTTTAGTTTTTTTATGCAAAAAAACATTTTTTAACATAAATATCTACAGCAAAGAAAATTCAAATAATTTTTCACAGATTGCAAAAAGTCATTATTAGATTGAGTAATAAAAGACATCGTAATACTTTCGTAAATATGGCTGATTTTAAAAAAGAATACAATTTTTTAAGGAGTTTCATGTGCTAGCTATAGTTTGCTATAGTTTGTTGTTCATAATAATCAAAAGTTTAAAAAATTCTTCAATATTTTGAAAAACATTAATTTATACCTGGAAAAAAATCTCTGCAAATTTTTAGTTAGACTTATCGACTGATTTTATTATTTATGCTCACTTAAAGTTTATCTTTTTACTACTATGAGATACAAAACACGCGGACTTCGAGTGAGCAAAATATTTTACACTACATTCTAGCTGTGAATACGATTAAAATGTGTGACAATATCAGGCGATTTTCGAGAAATTTACGATAATCACAATAGCAGGACGATGTTCATAATTCGAAGAAGTTGTTTATAAACATTGCGTGTTATATATTAGTTATATATGTCCTTTGGCCGTATTCAGGTGGAATATGAATCGAGGACAATGTTTGTCGCGTGAGCTGAAATTGCCGAGGGCGCGCGAAGCGCGCCCGAGGTAGATTTCTGCTCAAGCGGCAAACATTGTTCGAGATTCAGATTCCACCTGAATAAACGGCCAAAGGACATAGATGATTTTATGTCCGAAGTAGGCCGTATGAGGAAATATAACTTATTAGTTGAAAATATTAATCTTTTTTTGAATACTTTTAAAATTAAATTTTAGTTCTATTGATTTTTTCTTCTGTTTCTTAGATTGACATTTTGTAATGAGTATAGCTGCTGTCGAAGCGCGAGTCATTTTTTTTTCACTAACCTACGTTCAATATGATTGCTCTTTGACATATTGAACGAAACATAGTAGAATCGGTGATGCCATATTGATTTCTCCTGAGACATATTGAGTCTCAATATGTCTCAGGAAGACATATAATTCTTGCAATAAGTCGAGGAGCGCGTCTGAGACATATGAGATGCCAATACAAATTTAGCATGCTCTTTACATACTGACACGAATACGGCCTTCAAGGACATAAATATATATATATATATATATATATATATATATATATATATATATATATATATATATGCATAGTACGGGGACGTAATACAAAGGCTTTATATCGATAGTACTGTTAGCATTGCTATATATTTTCTTATTGAATCTAATGATTATTTTTTGCCATTCAATTTTGAAAACTTATTCAAGTTTTCTATGTTGCGAAAAAAATGTTTTTTTGCATAAAACAACTAAAAATAAGCAGACGAGATTTCCCAAGAATCATTTTTGGCATCTTAGAGATATGACAAAAAAGATCCAATCACCTTTTTTTAGCGTCATTTTAGGTCAACTTTTTTTTGTTCCCGCTGACCGTGACCTTTTTTGTTCTTTAAAAAAGGGTCCTTTTCTAAATTTATATAAATATATAACATTTTTAACTCATTTAATAAAAATAAAAAATAAATCTGAATAAATCTAATTTTAATTTAGAAAAGTGGAAAAAAACTTTTCTAAATTTATTGGAATGTATGACATTTTTAACTCATTTAATAAAAATAGAAAACAAATATGAATAAATCTTATTTCATTTCAGAAAAGTAAAATAATAAATGAATCTAAAAAAATAAATAATTTTAAGAATGTAAACTTTATTAAAGCGCATTTTAAATAAAAATTACATTGAATATCTTTAATATTTTTAAAAATTGGACTTCTTCTTTCTTTTATTAAATATCAGATTTTTACAATATCATTAATTTTTATTTCCAACCCTAGTGGAAATCAGTTTTGCTAATAACAGCAAACAACTGCTAATAACTGTTATAAATAGTTTAGTTTGAGACAGAAGTAGCGGTTATTTGCAGTTAATAGTAATTATTTGCAGTTATTAACAGTAATTAACATTTATAAATACAACAATTTTGTACGATACAATTTTTAAAAATTAAGATAGTAACAGTTATTTGCAGTTATTTTTTTATTTTTGCAGTTATTTACCGTTATTTGCGGATTCTTGCAGTTATTTGCAATTATTTTGTAGTTATTTGCAGAAACTTGCAGTTATTTATAATTAATAATAGTTATTCATACAAATTTATTGTCTTGAAAATTTTTTCCTATATATAAAAAATTTAAAAATTTTTTAAAGAGCTTATAATTGTTAATAACTGTAAATAATTGCAAGAAATTGCAAATAGCCGTAAATAAACGCAAATAACTGTTAATAACTGTCAATGAAATAGCAAATAACTGCTTATGAATGCTAATAATGGCAAATAACTGATAATAACTGCTATTAACTCCAAATAACCGCTATTTCTGTCTCAAACTATACTATTTATAACAGTTATTAGCAGGCTGATTCCATTCAGATTCATGCAGGCCGTCACTGATCGAATTATTTTTTTGTTCTAAGTAATAAAAATACCTTCTATTATAAATATGAAGATAAAATTTACCTCATAGAACGCTCAAAATTTTTTTTTTTTTTTACTACAGCAGTTTTAGTGTTGGATGTAAAAACGAAATTTCAAAAATTGAAAATGAACCTCTACTTTTAAATGACCATAGCTCCGTCAATTTTTAACCTTTTTGGACGTTCTTTTAACGAAAGTGTGCGAAATTTGGTCTAGTTTTGAATGCGATCTCGATTTTTGTAATACAATTTTATCTCGCTGAGTTATTTACAAAAAACCGAAAAAAGCGATTTTTTTCAAACACGATTTTCTCAAAAACTATATTTTTTTTTTTTTGAAATTTTTATATGATTTTATACATAAAAAATACTAACTTTTAGGGTAGGTGAGAATATGCGATTTTGCCTTATTTTTTTTAAACAGATTTTTAAACGTTTTTTTATATTTTCGATTTTAAAACATTGATACCATGGTATTTTTCCAACTTTACGTGTTCTTACAACTATTTTTATGCTTTTATTTATTAATATATCAAAAATATTAACAATAATCTTTAAAATAAACCCCAGATCGAATATTTTGATCAATTAGAACAAAAGTTATGATGATTTAAAGTTTAAAAAAAAATGCTGAAACTTTAAATAAATATGATATTTACAGATGCTTTGAACAATTATAAAAAAGAGAATAAACAAGACATTGCAGATTTTATTCAGAAAAATAAAATTTACTGAATAAAACTAGCACAATTGAAAATTTCTTAATAGAGTTAAGAGAGCGTGCTCTCACTGTAAGAGCTCATAAATTGGTCAAAGAAATTCAACGTATAGCAATTAAAGAGGTTAAACTTTTAGCGAAAAATAATGACTTCCAATTAGTTATTCATGTCGATTTTGCAGAAAATTGGACAGTTCTGCTTCAAAATGAAATTCAAAGCTATCATTAGAGTAAAAACCAAATATCAATATTTACGTCAGTATGCTATTTTGGAAATGATAAGACAGTCAGTTATGTCACCGTCTCTGACGATATTAAGAGGCGGTCGGAACCATTTGCCGGTTGGTGGCGCTGCGGTCAGGTGAGAGAAAAATATAAAATATTTTTTATATAGCAATTTAAAATTTACTGAAACAATAATATACTTTTAATCTTGTCATTTCCTCTAGCCATATATATGTAGAATAATTATTAATATTAATTTTGTTTGAAAAGTCTAAAATATTGTTATAAAGCGAAAAATGCGGCGCGAGGTAGAGCCGACGTAAACATTAGCATACATCATTCTTTAGTATTGCTCTCTCTGTCGCACTAAGGGAAGGTGCACGCATGTTTACATCGGTCCTACGTTGCATCGCATTTTTCGCTTTATAACAATATTTTAGACTTTTCAAACAAGATAAGTATTAATAATTATTCTACATATAGATGGCTGGAGGAAATGACAACATTAAAAGTATATTGTCGTCTCAGAAAATTGTAAATAGCTGTATAAAAAATATTTAATAGATTTCTCTCACCTGACCGCAGCGCCACCCTATATGTAGCGGCGAATAGACCCGACCGCCTCTTAAACATGATTCGTCTCATGCCCTAATGACTATAAATTTAATTATCGACAACTTAAAACAAAAACATAATGCGCAAGATCTTGATGAAATCATAACTATTTCTGATGGAGCTGCCAGTCATTTTAAAAATAGATATCAATTCTATGAGTTTCAAAACTCAAAAGTAAACAGAAAATGGCTTTTTTCTGCAACAAGTCATGGCAAAGGCGCTTGTGATGGTATTGGTGGTTTAGTTATACATTATGCTACCACGCATAATCTGTCCAAGAAGAATGCAGATTTTATTAGAAATGCTGAAAATTTCGCCACTCATGTATCAAAATATACTCCGTCGATTAACATTCTTGTTATCCGCAAGGATGAGTTAGAAGTTTTTCGACAGACAAAAAAAATGGAATAGTTAGGAAATGCAAAAGAAATTAAAGGTATTCAAAAGATTCACTGTAGAAAAAGTAAACAAAACCAAATCTACACTGCCAAAACTTCGAGACATGAGTGGCAAGAAGTAAATTGAAAGGTTTCATTCAAATTCAGATTTTTTTATTCATATTAGTTCTCAATTCATTAGTGTTCATTTCTTAATTGTATCGCATATTATTTGTTCATTGGGAATGACCAAATAATATATTTTAGTATTTAAAAAATTCACCTTTTCAAAATTTGGAATTCAAATTCAAAATTCAAAATTCAAAGTAAATATATTTATTTAAAGTTTCAGCATTTTTTTTTAAACTTTAAATCGTCATAACTTTTGTTCTAATTGATCAAAATATTCGATCCGGGGTTTATTTTAAAGATTATTGTTGATATTTTTGATATATTAATAAATAAAAGCATAAAAATAGTTGTAAGAACACGTAAAGTTGGAAAAATACCATGGTATCAATGTTTTAAAATCGAAAATATAAAAAAACGTTTAAAAATCTGTTTAAAAAAAATAAGGCAAAATCGCATATTCTCACCTACCCTAAAAGTTAGTATTTTTTATGTATAAAATCATATAAAAATTTCAAAAAAAAAAAAAAATATAGTTTTTGAGAAAATCGTGTTTGAAAAAAATCGCTTTTTCGGTTTTTTGTAAATAACTCAGCGAGATAAAATTGTATTACAAAAATCGAGATCGCATTCAAAACTAGACCAAATTTCGCACACTTTCGTTAAAAGAACTTCCAAAAAGGTTGAAAATTGACGGAGCTATAGTCATTTAAAAGTAGAGGTTCATTTTCAATTTTTGAATTTTCGTTTTTACATCCAACACTAAAATTGCTGTAGTAAAAAAAAAAAATTTTTGATCGTTTTATGAGGTAAATTTTATCTTCATATACATAGTAGAAGGTATTTTTATTACTTAGAAGAAAAAAAAATTTGATCAGTGACGGCCTGCATGAATCTGAATGGAATCAGCCAGCAGCTTTTAGCAGTTATTTGCAGTTATTAGCAATTATTTTTAATTATTAACAGTTGTTAGCAAAACCGATTTCCACTAGGGAAAACGAAAAATTGATAATTCTCTTTAATGATCGTAATAATTTTCAGTTTTTACTTAACAAAATTTTGACTAAATTTTGAATAATTGAATTATTTTTGTCCGTTAAAAAAGTGACATTTTCTGGGAATGATAACTTTTTTTTTAATTAATTTTTAAAAAATAACATTTTATTTTAACAGTTACAAAATTTAAAAGGCGAAAATTCTCAATTTTTCAAAAATTACATAAACAGTTTTAAAATTTAAGTTACACAGAGATTAATTATTTAAGAAAATTGAAAATTCTTTCAGAAAAATAACTATTTTGCATCTTATCTGACTGTTTGTTCTGTTAATTACTATTTTGTAATAAAATTATTTTAAAAAATTTAAGATGTCATGCAAATTAGTATTTTAATAATAAAGAGCTGATCGGTTCTTTAAGCTGAAATTATATATGAATTTTAAATAAACACACAATACTGATTTTATTAATTAACAGTTTATTGAGACTCAAAGTGGTCATTCTTTAGATGAAATTTTCTTAAAGAATTGATCGGCGAGGCTATTTGAAAATTTACAGTAATAACATATTTCCCAAAAAACCTTTAAAAAGGTAAAATTACGGCAAGTTACCTTAAAAAAAAAATCTTTTTCACTATCTCAAAAATTAAAAAAAAAAATTGTTAAAAATTTAAACTAATTTAATACAATCAACTATAAAAAAATCTATTATATCTCTTAAAAAAAGTCTCTAATAATAAAAAAGTGGGAATTTAATTATATTAAAAATACACTTGAAAAAATACTGAAATCAATAATGTGTGGTCAAGTTTTAATATGATTTAAGAGGCGGCCGTATAGTTCTGTCCTTGTCTAATCTAAATTTTCTTTATTACTAATAAATTAAATATTTTCATAGAAAAGTAAGACAACCGCCCAATAGAGCAAAAGACACGCAAACGATTCTTTTTTATGAAAAAATATGAAATTTTGATTATTTTTCGAGTGAACTCTGAAACGGAAAAACAGTTGAATCAACTCAATCAAGTTCGATTGTTTTTCCGTTTCAGACTTCACTCGAAAAATAATCAAAATTTCATATTTTTTCATAAAAAAGAATCGTTTGCTTGTCTTTTGCTCTATTGGGCGGTTGTCTTACTTTTCTATGAAAATATTTAATTTATTAGTAATAAAGAGAATTTAGATTAGACAAGGACAGAATGATACGGCCTCCTCTTAAAATAATACTTACAAATGATATTGTACCTATATTTTGATGATAATAATGAATCAATAATAAATTCCTTTTGTTAAAAATAAAGTGTAAAAAAGCCATATAAAATGTTATTGAAAATATAAAACAATTTTCAACAAAATTAAAAAAAAATAATAAATAATTAACATAAAAGTAAGAATAAAAGTAATATTACAGCTATAAACTTGCCAGGCCCACCCTTCAAAAGTTCTATCTCTTGGTGAACACACATCTATTTAAAACATTTTTAGGATTCACTTTTTAGAATCTCGTAAGGAAATTCTAAATATATATTAATTTTTATTATTTAGTATTCAATGAACAAATAATCTAATTTTATAACATTAATGATACATTTAACTTTTGTAGAGTTAACCTGGCAAGTTTATAGCTCGTCAGGTGGGAGGAAGAAGGTTACGATTCGAAATTGGCCACAAAAAAGTAACGATTCGGATAAAGCCACAAAAAGGTTCAGATTCGAAATTGGCCACAAAAAAGTTACGATTCGGATAAAGCCACAAAAAGGTTCAGATTCGGGTTTAGCCACAAAAAGGTTACGATTCGGCTGCTTATTTTTTCCTCCGATGTTTTGGATGAGAACCGCTGTTGAAAACATAAGAATTTATCTCCGATATCTAAGCACTCATAAATATTATAATTATGTTTTCATTTTTTTCATGAAGAGGCAATTTTATAAACCTATAGTTTTCAATTTAGTGAGTATAAATCATATATTGAAATATATTATTACTTTTTATAATCTTATTAAATAAATAAATTAATTGATTTATTTCATAAATTAAAAATCTCTTTACTCTAACGTTATCAATGTAAGAATAAAAAATTCACAAATTTCATAATTTAATAAAAATTCGCAAACATTAGTTAAATTGACGTGAAATTGTTTATATATATATATGTGTGTGTATTGGAAGGCTTTATATAGTGAAAATATTCATCAACAAATACAATTTAAATTATGAGTCTCTAAGTAAAAAATCAATCATTAAATTTGACAATAAAAACATATTAACTTAGATATTATGATTGATTATTAGCTATCGATGCTGATAAAGCGAAAGATTCACGTATCCTCATGGAAAAATATTTAATTCCTGCCAAATACCATAAATTCTATAAAAATTTATTACGTTAAAATATATATATGATTATTAATTTAATAAATATATTTATATTTATATAAAAAATACTGTTAAGAATCGTTCATTTTGTTGGCATTGCCTCACAGTGTCAATCAATTTTAAATTAATTTTTAATAATTTTATGTCACTTTTTAATAAGTATGTTTAAATCATTTTTATAATATTTTCATGAAATATTTTAAAAGTAATTTTTGTTTTCTTTAACAATTATTTTTAAATTAATTCAGTAAATAATTTAAAACAATTATTACAGTATTCTTTTAAATTCATCAAAAAAGCGAAGATAACATTATTATAGAAGGAATTTTACAATTGATTGTTTTTTTATGGAAAATATGAAAAAATAATTCTAATATTTATGAGTGCTTAGATATCGGAGATAAATTCTTATGTTTTCAACAGCGGTTCTCATCCAAAACATCGGAGGAAAAAATAAGCAGCCGAATCGTAACCTTTTTGTGGCTAAACCCGAATCTGAACCTTTTTGTGGCTTTATCCGAATCGTAACTTTTTTGTGGCCAATTTCGAATCTGAACCTTTTTGTGGCTTTATCCGAATCGTTACTTTTTTGTGGCCAATTTCGAATCGTAACCTTCTTCCTCCCACCTGACGAGCTGTAATATTACTTTTATTCTTACTTTTACGTTAATTACTTATTATTTTTTTTAAATTTTGTTGAAGATAGCTTTATATTTTAAATAACATTTTATATGGCTTTTTTACACTTTGTTTTCAACAAAGGAATTTTTTATTGATTCATTATTATCATCAAAATATAGGTACAATATCATTTGTAAGTATTATTTTAAATCATATTAAAACTTGACCATACATTATTGAGTTCAGTATTTTTTCAAGTGTATTTTTGTTATAATTAAATTCTTACTTTTTTACTATCTATAATGTTAAGGACTTTTTTTAGAGATATAATAGATTTTTTTTATAGTTGATTGTATTAAATTAGTTTAAATTTTTGACAAAATATTTTTTTTAATTTTTGAGATAGTGAAAAAGATTTTTTTTAAAGTCAACTTGCCGTAATTTTACCTTTTTAATGGTTTTTTGGGGAAATATCACAACTTTTTCAAAGTCGAAAATTCTTATCTCAATAAATTTATTAACTTTACCGATAATCTGATACTTTAATATAATAACACTAATTTCATAGCTAATTGTATCAACCTAATTTTTATATATTTATTATTATTATAAAATATTTGTTTTCGAAAAAGTTTTAATCTTATGTTCTTCCACACTTTAAAATTAATCAACTATTATAAAACCTATTTTGTCTAAATATCGCATGGAATATTAATTAATTAATAGGAAACTTGCATGAAAAAATGCATTATATCCGTCAGATAGAATACGAAAAAATAAAAGACCCGTATTTTTTCGTTTTTTTAAATATGATGAATTGCAAAAGTTATAGCCAGTATAAGTTAATACAATTTTGATATATATAGATATAGCGCCATGACAAAAGCAAACATGCATTGTGACGTCACACAGATTTAACTGCCTCTATCTCTTTGAGTTTTTATTTTCACGAAAAAAGAAAAAATACGTGTCCTTTATTTTTTCGTATTCTATCTGACAGATATAATGCATTTTTTCATGCAAGTTCCCTATTAAGAATGTTTTAAAATGTGCAAATATTACTTTTTCATTTGTTGTTGTTTTCATTTTCATTATTAAAATATATAACTTGTATTCTCTTTCTTTTTCTCATTCTCTATACTCTCTTTCTCTCTCTTACTTATTAGCAATCGCACAACTTGTATGCTGTCTCTTTCTCTCACATCAGATAAAAAACTCTCCGTTGTTCTCTAGCATCCGCCGGAAATCTGAAACAACCCGATATAGAAAAGAAATTGACAGACTAACCTGTGATAATATAAAAAAAATCATGAAAACTTGACTTTTGGCCATGTGTTTTTGTTGTCAGATAAAATATTAGATCATTTTATGTATACTTGTAATCAAATAATATGTAAATATTGAAACATAATCATTTACTTAAAGTTTTAATCTTTGAACATCACAAATTCAAAGTAAATAGGGAAAGCCGTAGCGCTAACATGCCGTAAGGAGCGCTGCCGCGCTCCCTGATGAAATAAAAACTCATTTAAAGTTTTAAAAGATTATCCGCCTTTTTAATAAACAACAAATTATAGCTGATGAAGGAGCTATTTAAGGTGGTTCTTCCATGCAGATCCGTACGTTGCGGGCGCTTGGCCGGGGGGCCCCACTAAATGTATAAATTCTTAGTATTATTAATAAAAAATTTATTCTTAACACTTTATTAATAAATATTAAGTAAATTTATGCAATATTTTTAAATAATACTAAAATAATACGTAATTTTAAAAAATTTGATTATTTATACGTTCTTGAATATATTGAAATTCCGGCAACGGTAATTTTATTTGTATGAGTATACAAATGTCTACGCTTATACGTACATATTTGCATACTTATATATACGTAAGCGTATCTATAAGTATATATGTATGTACTTCATTATTCAAATTGTCTCATTACATAGAATTATACATTTCATTATTAAAAAAATTTATGTTCTTTATAAATTTTTTTATTGAAATTTTCATTTTAAAATTTACCTAAAAACTTTTTTGAAGTAGCCGAATTTTAATCCAAGCCGACGATATATAAAAAAAATAATTTATTGATGATTTTATTATTAAAACAGTTTTAAATGTATGTGGTAAACGTTATTTTGTTGTATTTCTTTAAATAAAATGTTAATTATATTGATATTGCACCTAAACATTTACTAAATTTGAAATTTTTCCAATACTACAAATTTTTGCTAACAAATATAATACCAAAATAAAAAATTTTGAAATTTTAAACTCAAAGTTCATTCAAAGTACTTGTAATAATTAATTAGGCAATTATATCTTGAGTATAAATATTTTTTCATACAAATAACTAATGATCAAAGCCTACTTATAAGGAGACATCATCTCCACCTTCAAGAAACAAATTCGGTTAAAACTTTTTTTTTAACTCTATATATAATGATAAAAAAAATTTTATTTTTACGAATTTTTAAATTTCAATCAATCAAATGTAACTTTTTAAGAAATTGATAATATTAAAAAATTCGAACGCGATTGAAAAGTAGAGTGAATTTCCTAAATCTTTACATAAAGTTTAATGATTTTTTTGTATCTATTTCTTGCGTATAGCTAAAAATGCGCAAAAATGGAAAGTACAAGAAAATCAGTTTTAGATATGATAATATTTTCCAATCACAAATTTTATCACAATTATTATAAATGATAGTGTTCTTTTTTTGAATGAATTAAAGTTATTTACAAATTTGATTCTTCGTATGTACACTTGGCGAAAAGGATATTTTTCCAAATGTGTACTTCAAATGGCAGCGCTGCATATTTTACCACAGACGTAATAGAACTTCAAATAATGCATTAAGTTTCGCATTATGATTACTTTATTATTTATGCAAAATTCAAATGATAACTGCTAAAATTTTATTGCTTATATAATTTTAATTAGCAATATTAGATTCTATATAATTATTGAACTAAGAAATAAAGATTTTATTTCATAAAATTATAATTCGGATCATAAAAAAAGAAAGTAAAATGTTTGTTTACTAAAATTATGTCATTAAGAGCAGGTCGTATATCTCTGTCCTTTTCTAACCAAAGAATTAATTTTTTCGCAAAAACTAATAATTGTAGCAAAAAATAAGGAGATAGCCCCATTTCGTAAAATAAAAAGCAAGATTTTCTTTGATGAGGAAAAATTATTTTTATCGATTCGTTTTGAAGAAAACCTTGAAAAACTTAAAAAATAGAGGTTAGGATGGACAATTCAGTTTTTCAAGGTTTTCTTAAAAACGAAGCGATAAAAATAATTTTTCCTCATAAAAGAGAATCTTGATTTTTATTATACGAGATGGGGCTTTCTTCTTATTTTTTGCTACAATTATTAATTTTTGTGAAAAAATCAATTCTTTGATTAGAAAAGGATAGATATACTCGACCTCCTCTTAAGTAATAAGTAACGATGATGCAAAATTAGCTCCATAATTTTGAATTGTCTTATGTCTGTGGTAAAATATGCGATGTTGCCATTTGAGGTTAACATTCGAAAAAATATCCTTTCCGCCAAGTGTATATGGGTAATTCTTTCATACTTTTAAAAATCATGTTACTGCGTCATTTCTCCTAAATATGAGATAGCACATCTTGTTAGCAAATGTTCACTGATTTATTGAGTTATTAGAAACTAATTTTGTTATATTTTTAATGATAATTAGACGTGTCATTTTATGGCGGATGGGGAAAAGAGGTTTTTTTTTGAAATTTAAATGTTACCAGGCCATGTAAAATGATAAATTACCGCTATAAAAAAAATGACTACTGCTTTTTTTATTTGAAATTCACACCAAAGCTTTATCTATTCACATACTTTTGGAAAATCAAGAGCATGGGTGTGTGCCTGTTAACAAAAGTACTTTCTGAAAGGTTATTAAAATGTTACCAAAAATTTATATATTTTACTTTTTTCTGGAAAATACGATGCTGTAAAAAAGACTATTCAGCGGTGACATTTTAAACTACATCAAAAGGTAATATTTAGAATCACAAAGAGAAATTCTTTTATTAGGAACGTGTGCCTAGTGTAGATAAAGTTCTTTGTTCGTTTGAAATTATACTTAAAAAACGTGACTCACTTTTGAAAATAGGTTTTTATCCACTAATATGAAAACCTAAGCTTTGATTCATCTTTTCTCTGTTGTGAACTTTGTAATTTACTATTTTATAATACTCAATGTAATCTTTAAGTTGCTTTTGAAGTATTATTTCGAGTATTCTGGAAATCATTGAATTTTTCCCGGCTATTAAATTTTCCAAATTTACATCGATTACCTAGTTTCTATCAATGTTTTAATTCTAAAGAGTTCAAACTTTAAAAAGCTCAGTTTTAGTATGTATTTAATAGCTTACACCTAGAACGTTGAGTTGAATCATCACTGAAATTTCTAGATTTTAAATTTAAAATTTTTAGATTTAATGTTTATTAAATAAACTAAAATATTTGGTTAAAAGGAATATAAGTATTTTTATTCGAAAACATAAACTACACAAATCTATGTCAAATTTCATACCCTAAGATTGACAATTTTAGCAAAAATAAATTGATATTCCACTCACTTATGATTTGTAATTAGGAATCCCAAAAGCCATTGGGTAACTAATATCACTCAATTTTAATGCCCGAATCGCCAAAAATGAATTTTCCAAAAATTGCCATTTCTGGCATATTTTATTTATTACAAAAATTTTGTAATTATTAATGTAAATTGCGTATTTAAATATTTTCTGTAACATATTAAACATGTAAAAATGAAAAAGCTCAATGGAAAATGATCTATTATAGCCCAAAATACTTAAAAACTGATCTGAGATAGGTAAAATATTATACCTGGGTGTGATAATAATGAATATATTTAAATGTCTTATATTAAAAAAAGCTATCTTCAAAAGTGAGTAATGCGATTTTTTCTTTTATTATCATTTTAATATATCAACATTTAAAAAAAATAAATTTGATACATGTGTCTTCAATTTTTTTTAATTTATTGAAAGTAAATTTTAACACTATGAAAAATTTACTCGAAAATCTGTCTTTTGATGTTTGTTAAAAAGACTACCCTTAAAAGTGAGTAACACGATTTTTTTCTTTCATTATAATACGTCAACATTCAGAGAAAATTAGTTTTATATGTGTGCCTGTATTTTTTTTTTTTAATTTGTTGCAGGTGAAATTTTAACATTATGAAAGATTTACCCATATGCGAGCTACAGATTTGAACACATGCTGAAATGTAAACAAGAATAGACTCGCGACATTGGAAAATATTATCATATCTAAAACTGATTTTCTTGTACTTTCCATTTTTGCGCATTTTTAGCTACACGCAAGAAATAGATACAAAAAAATCATTAAACTTTATGTAAAGATTTAGGAAATTCACTCTACTTTTCAATCGCGTTCGAATTTTTTAATTTTATCAATTTCTTAAAAAGTTACATTTGATTGATTGAAATTTAAAAATTCGTAAAAATAAAATTTTTTTCTCATTATATAT
This sequence comes from Anastatus disparis, assembly GCA_017163975.1. Classification (NCBI taxonomy): domain Eukaryota; kingdom Metazoa; phylum Arthropoda; class Insecta; order Hymenoptera; family Eupelmidae; genus Anastatus; species Anastatus disparis. Next base: position 2,047,925 of record JAFFSR010000238.1, read on the forward strand.
AGAGTTAAAAAAAAATAATAAAAATATTTGGCAGGACACAAAAAAATAGTATTTTGTCTGATCTTTCAAACGCCGTCTGGATTTTTTAAATTCATTGAGCCGTTTTCGAAATATCTTTTTTTTTACGAACTTTTGAGCGGTAATGAATGCACAAGAAAAAAAAATCTACCGTTTTGTTTTTGAGAAAAGTAAGGAACGCGAAAATTTTATAAACATAAATTTATACAGTCATCCCTCCGAATAAACGCATAGAAGCCCCCAAGGGGAAGAGGTTTTCCACGAATCGGGGTTCCCCCACCGCGCGAACATAGATCCTTTTTTCCTGACTTGCTGTCTCTCTTGCACATTTTAGGTTTAGTGCTTCTCAATAAGCGTATTGGCGATAGTTCTTTAAATTGCCGTACATTTATTGTTTTAACGGCTAATGTTTGAGAGCAGACACGTGTCATAAGTACAGAAACACTCGGTGAATGTGTAAAAATGTCAGACTCGATTAAAAAAATCAAACGCGAAAATTCTTTTGTATAAGCAGGTGCTAGTGATGTAAAAAATGAAAGTGATTCCGTGAAAGTGAGTGTCAAAGAACCTGTAGCAAAAAAAACGCAATTCAAAACAATTTTCAGAATGATTTTCAAAATGAGTTTCTAATAACAAAAGCTTACAATATTTTGTCAGAAAACATTTGATAAAAGTAAATGAACGTTAGAATTAATAAAACTATAAATATTTATTATAAATATATTTATAAACATTTTTAATAAAAATTTATGCTTCAATAAAAAATTTCGTTATTAATAATAAAAAATATTAAGATTTTTTTTGAAATTTAAATTTTAAATCCTCTATGAGCGATTGCGCTTATTGAGAAGCAGTTCGCAAAAGTTTAGTAAGCTCGGACTTGGTAGTCGCAGTGGGGGCATGGCTCGCGAGAAAACATAGGGGTATGTGCTTATTGCGGATGCGCTTATTCGGAGGGATGACTGTACTTGGGCCTTCCTTACTTTTCTCAAAAACAAAGCGTTAGAATTTTTTTTTCTTGTGCATAGATGTTCATAATAATAATATCTATTACGCTTAACCTTTAATTTTAAGATACACCAATTAATACTTGACTAAATAACAAAAAACTCAATTATTACTTGGTCAGTATCAGATTCTACTCCGGCCTGCTCTTAAGGTATCAGGCCCAAACTTAAGCCTAAAATAAAAATTAAATTTAAATGTCTCTATAATAAAAAAATTGTAATTTTTTTATAATAATATTATTTAAAAAAAGTTTTTTTACCTTAGATATATAAAATACAAGACTTTGGCCCATGAATAATTTCAAATAATCTCATAAAATGATTGAAATTCTTTCCTTTATTCGAACACTTGATTTCGGTGGTCACTGCAAGCTTTCTTAGCCAATTTTCAACGAATCGACTTTAAAATTCCCAGAGATCTTTAATTCATATATATTCACAAAATAACACTTTTATTTAAAAGAAAAAGAAAAATAATTTAAAAGTTTGTCGAACAATTTGTTGAAAATTAACTGAAAAAGCTTACGACAACCACCAAATTGAAAAAATCACATTTTTGACTAATCCAAAGGATTTTAAGCATCGAATGAGATATTTTAAAATTATTCATAGACTTCGTAAATAAATTTAGAATATTCTGTCTATTATAATATCAATGCAGATCTATATAATGTAAGTTGTATTGTAATTTTACTTTAAAGAAGTTGGTGACAAGTTTCATTTTTGGTCTAGCGACAAATAAAATATTTAATAATACACATGTTGGACTATTCTTTTTAAAATTATGGCACTCAGAGTTCTAAAATTTTGTAAATAATTTTAAAATGTCCTACTGTAACATAATGTCAATGCAAATCAATGTAATCTAGGTTTTATAATACCCTGGTAGAAAGTTAACAGAAAACCAGTTAAAAACTTGTTAAAAATCACTAAATTAGCTGGTTTTTAGCTAACTCCTCGTTAACTTTCTACCAGGGTAAAACAACATTGAATTCTATAATTTGAAAAGAAATAGTCTGGTACGTATCATATGAAAGGACTCATCATAGACTAAATCAAACATAAAACCGCTTACCAACTTTTTCAAGCAAAAGTAATGTCCAAAATAAATTAAATTTATATGGATTGATAACATGTTGGATGAAGATATTTTAAAGCAGTATACAGAGTATCATAGCTTTAAGAAGGGGCCGAACTATCTGTCTTTGTCTAATAGCGTTTTTCATCATTTATGTAAACACTATCCGGTATAACAAGAAAAAAATAGCAGCCCCCGCTAGATATTAGTATAATTAGTAAATTTTATAATAACAACCAAAATTTTTCACTGCGTAGTTTTTGAATAATTAGAGACCTACCAAAAAAAGATAGGTTATATTCTAGATTGCTAGTAGGTCTCTAATTAGTCAAAAACTATGCGGTAAAAAATTTGGTTTTTATTACAAAATTTACTAATTATACTAATATCTAGCGGGGGCTGCTATTTTTTTCTTGTTATACCGGATAGTGTTTACATAAATGATGAAAAACGCTATTAGACAAAGACAGATAGTTCGGCCCCTTCTTAAGTACTATAGTTAAAAAAAAATCTAACAAGTACCACATGAAACATTTCATTTAACATAGACTAAAAATGAAACTTTCCATCAAGAATGAATCATTTTTTAAAGTGATACTATAGTTTCATTTTTACTTATTTGCTTTTAAAATTATAGCATTTACAATCATCCCTGTTAAAAAAGTTCGTACTGATTCAGTACTGATTTCACATTGAAATCAGGACTAGTTAACATTGAATCAGTGTAAAATCAACATAAAATGTACACAAAATCAGTACTGCGCATGTCCTGAAAATGGTTTCATAACGCAACACAAATAAGGTACAAAATTCGAGCCTAATCGATATTGAATCCGTGTGAAATCAGTACGGAATTCGGGAAAGAATATTCTTATTCGTATACATATTTGACTATGTAATTACACCGTACAAATATGGCCATATGTTGGTGGACACGCCATATTTTATGCTAAACTTTCTACCAGGGAAATTATTTCTAATAGAAAATTAATAACAAACACGTTGAGAATTTTTACAAAAAGAATGATAAAATGAATTGCATGTAAAAAAATTGTTAATACAATTTACTACACAGTGAAAAAAAATTTGTAATTTTAACACACATAAGTGTTGGAGATGAAATACAATTTTTTTTGTGTTAAAATTAATAAGTAAGGTAAAGTAGCCTATTATGGAACAGTAAGAAAAGTGGCTCCGATTATGAAACACGCGTGTAATATGTAATTTTATATAAAATTTGAATGTTTTTAAAGCTACAGTAAAATATACGCGTTTTCGTCTACACCCCCTCTTTTTGATACAATCAAAATAAAAGTCATATATAAACTATACAAATTAAAAAAATTAATATAATGAGACTGTTTAAGATAAGCACTAAATAATACTGACTGATTGACTAATCATGGACGATCAAAGCTCGTAACTATTTTATTAATTTTATTGCTATTTTATCATAATTTGACCTAAACAGTTATTTATTTTGTAGATAAAGAATAAGACCGTAGAATTGATTGATATCGTTAATTATTGGTTTTGAAAACAATAATCTTAAAATAAACGTGTGTTTCTTAATAGGATTCAAAATTAAAATAGACTCCCATTTATGGTATATAGGAAATCCTATGTATTTTAAAACATGGAATCATAATCTAAATTCCAACCTAAAAATAGTAATACTTTTTACAATTATCTAAAATTTTAAAAATGACTAAAATAGGTTTAATCCGACATAAAAACCTTCCCAATGTAAATTTTAAACAATTTTTAACGTTTTTTAACAATTTTTTATTTAAATATTAATAATGATTTGTAAATTATAAAATGAAAAGTGTTTCATAATAAAGAATGAAACAGGGGTGCCATCAAGAAAATTGCGTTCAATAATAGGCTCCAGAAACCTTTTCACTATTTTTTAAATAAATTATTGAATATAACATTAATTAAAAATTAAAAAAAAAGTACTTATTCTACAGAAAAAAGCGCATCCAATGAGCTATGATAGTATTCTATTTCATGTAATTTATTTATTTATATTTTGTGTTGAAAAAAAAATGGTCGAAAATCGTCTCATAATAGGCTATTTTACCTTACACACATGTTTGTAAAATTTACAAACTCCCCCACACAGCATGAAATATTTACGAAATATTTATGAAATATTTTCAAGCAAAATTTGAAATATTTCACAAATTTTCCATTGAAACGTTGTTGAAAGTGCGCTATGTCCACGTGTGCAATGACCAATAAATATTTCTCTGAAAGATTTATGAAAGATTTTAACAAGATTTTCGTAAATATTTCTAAGAAATATTTAAGAAATATTAATATAATAATTCATTGCAATATTTAGAAAACCACACAAATCTTTCATGAAATGTTTATGAAAAATTTCAACTATATACTTGAGAATATTTCAAAGAAATATTTCTTAATTATTTATTATGTATTTCAAAGCAACAATTAAACAAACATATAAATCTTTCATGAAATATTTATGAAATATTTATAAAATATTTTCAAGCAAAATTTGAAATATTTCACAAATTTTCCATTGAAACGTTGTTGAAAGTGCGCTATGTCCGCCTGTGCAATGGAAAATAAATATTTCTTTGAAAGATTTCATCAAGATTTCATCAAGATTTTCGGTAAATATTTTTAATGAATATTAAAGAAATATTGATATAATATTGCATTGCGACGTTTGGGAAACAACATAAATCTTTCATGAAATGTTTATGAAAGATTTAAAGTTTATTTCAGGAAACATTATTTAATATTATAACGCATTACACTTCGACATCCATTGCATATCCACATTACTTATAAAGTCGCATTCACATAAATTGTAATTATGAAACATATTTTTATTGCATGATAATATATTATATTATAACTAATTATACATATACATTGATACATATCCGCACACATGTTTTCCATTTATTTATTAGTCGCATTTACATTGTTACAAGATAAGCGCTGCGTGTCTGGCTTTTGCCTTATATACTAACTAAGGTTTCCTCCAACCGCTTGGGGACAAAACGCGCATTCAACGCGCGTCCTTCTATCGGCGGAACTGAAAATCAAAAATCTTGCAATTGAATATTGTTGAAATATTTCAAGAAAATATTTCTAAAAGTTGCAATTAAAGATTTCTACAATCTTTCATTGCAACATTATTGCCATCAAACAAATCTATCATGAAAGATCATTGAAATATTTCACAAATATTTCAAGGAAACCTTTACGAAATGTTAATTAAGAGGAGGTCGCGTATCTCTGTCCTTTTCTAATCAAAGAAATGATTTTTTTACAAAAACTAATAACTTTAGCAAAAAATGAAGAGAAAGCCGCACCTTGTATCGAAAAAAGCAATGTTTTCTTTGATAAGAAAAAATTAATTTTATTGCTTCGTTCTCAAGAAAACCTTGAAAAACCAAATTGTCCACCCTAACCTCTATGATTTAAGTTTTTCAAGGTTTTCTTGAAAACAAAGCAATAAAATTAATTCATTCTTATTAAAGAAAATATTGCTTTTTTTGATACGAGATGCGGCTTTCTCCCCATTTTTTGCTAAAGTCATTAGTTTCTGTAAAAAACTCAATTTTTTCATTAGAAAAGGACAGAGATACGTGACCTCCTCTTAAATATTACATTATCATTCGAACATCGATAAAAATATTTCATGAAAGATTTAAGTGAAATTTCAACTTTCTTTCAGAAAATCAAGATTATATTATAATTCTATTTATAATTGATCTATTATTTCACAGAAATATTTCTTAAAAGTTTGATAGAATGTTTTACAAATATTCCGCTATTTTATTCGGGAATCGCTGATGTGAAATCTTTAGTAAAGCTTTCAAAAATATTTCATAAAAGATGTTAGTGAAATGTTTTAACGAAATTTTTTCGTATTTTTTTAGAAGTCGAGAATCTTGCAAAGTAATATTGTGAAAAGGTTTATAAAATATTTTGTAAAGTTTTATTTGAAAGCCTGCAACAATATTTCTATGAAACATTTTAACAATATTTTTTCGTAGTTTTTTTAAATTGAGAATCTGGCACGTTAATATTGTTAAAAGTTTAAAAGTAACTGATGTGAAATCTATAGTTAATTTTTAGAAACATTTTATGAAAGATTTTTATGAAACGTTTTAACGAATTTCGATAAATATTTCATGAAATGTCTCTTAAATGTTCTATCGAAAGATTAAAAAATTGCACTAAATATCCTGCTTTGAAATATTTCAGAAATATTTATGAAACTATTTTTCAAAACATTTCACTGAAATGTTTTGCAATATTTTACTGAAATTTTCTTGCTCTGTAGAATGTGAAATATTCCGCAAAGCTTTACAGAATCTTTCATAAAAGATTTTAGTAAAGAGTTTTAACAAAATTTTGAGTGGGCTTTAGGAGATAAATATAGTAAAATATTGTTGAAAAATTTATGGAATATTTCAGTAAGCCTTATTTCAAATTTCTTAAGAGTATTTCATTAAAATATTTCTGAAAAGTTTAATAAAAAGTTTCATAAATATTTTAGATACTGATCCACTTATGGTCGATATGAAATATTACATAAAGCTTTACAAAATCTTTCATAAAAGAATCCAGTGAAATATTTAAACAATATTTCAAGTCAGCTTTGGGAGATCGAAAATCTTGCTGAGTAATATTGCTAAAATATTTATGAAATATTTTAGGAAGCCTTATTTGAAAGTTTCCAAAAATATTTCATCGAAACATTTCTGAAAAGTTTAATAAAATTTTTTATAAATATTTCAAATTTTGATCCATTTATGGCCGATATGAAATATTACATAAAACTTTACAAAATCTTAGATGAAAGATTTTAGTGAAATATTTAAACAATATTTCAAGTCGGCTTTGGGAGATCGAAAATCTCGCTGAGTAATATTGCTAAAATATTTATGAAATATTTTAGGAAGCCTTATTTGAAAGTTTCCAAAAATATTTCATTGAAACATTTCTGAAAGGTTTAATAAATATTTCAGATTATGATCTTCTTATGGTCGATGTAAAATATTACATGAAACGTTACGAAATCTTTCATGAAAGATTTCAGTAAAATGTTTCAACAACATTGCAAGTCGGCTTTGGGATATCAAAAATCTTGCTGAGTAATATTGCTAAAATATTTATAAAATATTTTAGGAAGCCTTATTTGAAAGTTTCCAACAATATTTCATCGAAACATTTCTGAAAAAATTGATGAAATATTTTATAAATATTTCAGATTTAGATCTACTTATCGCTGATGTGAAATATATAATAAAGCTTTACAAAATCTTTCATGAATGATTTCAGTGGAATCTTTCAACAATATTTTAATAAATATTTCATGAAATGTTTGTGAAATATTTATGAAAATTTTCGTTGAAAGAAATAAAAAGTTCGTTGTAAATCTTGCTTTGAAATATTTATGAAATGTTTATAAAACTTGTACTGAAATTTTTCGATGAAATATTTCAAAATATTTCAACGAAATATTTCATGCTATGTGGGCCGTGTGTTAATTCTACAAAAAGTACACATATATTTTTAAATTACAAAATTTTTTGTGTTGATTTTACAAACATGTTTGTAAAATTTTAATACAAAAATATTTGTACAAAATAAAATTTCACGAATTACACAAAATTTTTTACAGTGTAATTTTAACTTTTCATTTATTTGTATTCAAAACTTTGTAGGATATAATCTATAATTTTGAAATAAATAATTAAATGATATGTTGAATAAGAACAATTATAGGAACATAAAAAATAATATTTCATTTGTATTCATGTGAATGCAAAGATAAACGTATAAAAACATATAAAAACATATAAAAACATATATAATATATTATTATTCAAAATTTTTGACTTTTAATTGAACTATTATTATCTTGATCATTAGAGCTATCTAATTCTATTTCATTATCATGAACAGTAGAAATCTCTGTTTTATCAGTCTCATAACCATCCAAATTGGGATTTTCTTCTATTTGAATATTAGGAGTCGAATTTGATTCACTGGATGTTTCAGGTCTATTATTCAAACTATTATCAAAAATATTATTAGATAAATTGTTTGAATGCTTCTCAATATTTGAAGTATTATTTGCAGACGCCGTATCCTTATCAATTGTAGTACCTGCGCAGAAAATGTATACCAATATTAAGGCGACTTCGGATTTTAGGTTAGGTTTTATTTTTGAGTTTACAAATTACTCTTTCAATATGTAAAATTTTTCAGATTTTTTAATTTTCCACCATTCTACGGATTATAATAAATGGTGGAAAATTAAAAAATTCAAAAAATTTTAGAAACTGAAAGAGTAATTTGTAAACTACAAAATGAAATCGAACCGAACTTCCGTAGTCGCCTTAACTACATATTTTTGAGTTCGGATAAAATTATTATATTTATATTTTTCAAGTACTCACGCTTTGCAATGTGGGTATCTTCAGGATCAACTGTAAAAGAATTATAATTATTTATTATAGTGAAAGAGATGAAAAATAAATACATATATTGTTATTACCTATAGATTGTGAACTTGCTCCTTTATTTTTTTTCCCTGATTTTAAATATGCTATTTTTCTTGTGATATATGTTTCAAAATTTGCAAACTCATCTTGAATACTGTAATTACCTTCTCCCTTGAGCTCTTAATAATTATGTGTCAAATAATAATAATAAAAATCTAAAAATATAAAATGATAGATACTAGAATTTTTCTATGAACTATTCCATTCTTATGATTATGAAATTTTATTAATTTTACTTACCTTTACATACAGCAAGTAATGAAGCATTAAGTGGCACAATCTTCATTTTTTCATTTTCATCCTGTAATATTGATTCCCGTTTGCGTTTTCTACCAATCGTGTTATTACTACTATTGCCAGTCCTTGTACTTTGGACCTTTATGGAAAAAATTTGTAAAAATAATTGTAATGTGTTAATAACTGTAAATAAATGTAAATAACTGTAAATAAGTGTTAAAAAATGTTGAAATTGAGACATAAATAACAGTTATTTATAGTTATTTACAATTATTTACTATTATTTACACTTATTTACAGTTATTTATATTTATTTACAGTTACTTACATTTATTTATTTTTTTACAATCATTCACATTTATTTACGATTATTTATATTTTTTTTAGTTTTTTACACCTAATTACAGTTAATTACAGTTATTTACAGTTATTTACAATTATTACATTTTCGAAAATTTTCACTAATTTATTCAATTTTTTTATATACATGCGAAAATTTTTGAAAATGTGAATAACTATAAAAAACTATGAAAAATTGTAAATAATTGTAAATATTTATAAATAACTGTAAATAACTGTAAAAAACTGTAATTAATTGTAAATAACTATAAATAATTATAATAATACTATATGTAAATAAAATCTTACCGTAGGATGCCCTTGTTTTAATTTATTGCTATTCATCGTATTACACTGATATATTTTGAATTGATGCAACTACAAAATTTTTTCCGTTCACCAACTGAAAATTCTAATTTTTATGAAATTTGAGTTAAAAATTATAATTTAAAATTTTTTGAAGAATTTATCACTTTTATCCCTAGTGGAAATCGGTTTTGTTAATAACTGTTAATAATTAAAAACAATTGCTAATAACTGTAAATAACTGCTAAAAGCTGCTAATAACTGTTATAAATAGTATAGTTTGAGACAGAAATAGCGGTTATTTGCAGTTAATAGCAGTTATTATCAGTTATTAGCAGTTACTAGCGATTATTAGCATTCATAAGCAGTTATTTGCTATTTCATTAACAGTTATTAACAGTTATTTGCGTTTATTTACGGCTATTTGCAATTTCTTGCAATTATTTACAGTTACCCTAGTGGAAATCAGTTTTGCTAATAACAGCAAACAACTGCTAATAACTGTTATAAATAGTTTAGTTTGAGACAGAAGTAGCGGTTATTTGCAGTTAATAGTAGTTGTTTGCAGTTATTAATAGTTATTAACATTTATAACCACAACAATTTTGTACAATACAATTTTTAATAATTAAGATAATAGTAACAGTTATTTGCAGTTATTTTTTCATTTTTGCAGTTATTTACCGTTATTTGCGGATTCTTACAGTTATTTGCAATTATTTTCCGATTTTTGTAGTTATTTGCAGAAACTTGCAATTATTTGCAATTATTTTCCGATTTTTGTAGTTATTTGTAGAAACTTGCAATTATTTATAGTTAATAATAGTTATTCATAAAAATTTATTGTTTTGGAAATTTTTGAAAAATTTTTCAATTTTTTATATATAGGAAAAAATTTCCAAGACAATAAATTTTTATGAATAACTATTATTAACTATAAATAACTGCAAGTTTTTGCAAGTAACTACAAAAATCAGAAAATAATTGCAAATAACTGCAAGAATCCGCAAACAATGATAAATAACTCCAAAAATAAAAAAATAACTGCAAATAACTGTTACTATTATCTTAATTTTTAAAAATTGTATTTTACAAAATTGTTGTGCTTATAAATGTTAATAATTGTTAATAACTGCAAATAATTACTATTAACTGCAAATAACCGGTACTTCTGTCTCAAACCAAACTATTTATAACAGTTATTAGCATTTGCTTGCAGTTATTAGCAAAACTGATTTCCACTAGGGTACCAACCGAAAATTGGAAGGTATTTGAAATTCAATGTATAAAACGATTTATAATTAAAAATTTTACTCAAGAATTGATCACTTTTATATTATTGTTTTTTGTAATTAATATCATGAAAATTTTTCAAAAACACAAAATGCTTTTTACTAAAGAATAAAATCGCGTACTTTTCTTTCTCATATTCCTATTATATATATATATATATATATATATATATATATATAACGATTTTTTCTGGTAATTACCAGAAAAGCAATACATAAATTTTGTATTTTCTGGTAAATCCCAGAAAAGTAATATATATTTTTTTAATTTTCTGGTAATTACCAGAAAAGCAATATATAAAATTACTGGTTTTCTGGTAATTACCAGAAAAGTAATATAATTATTCTTGTGTTCTCGTAATTACCAGAAAAGTAATGTTAATAAAAGTTTTATAAGTACATTGGAAGAGTAGAAATGACTGATGTCATAAAAGTATCCTAAAACCCATATTCAAATTATTATGTAGCTGATGATTGTTACTCTCGTAGAAATGTTATCATAGGGTAATGACACCAGTTATCACGAGTCTCGGTAGACTATGTCAGTTCAATCGATTGAATCTTAGATATAAGTACAATTTTTAATCAGAAAATGTTTGAAACGTATTATTCATAACATAATTAAAAATTGTATAACAAAAAAGTATACTAAAATAGTAAATTATTCAACTAATATTAAATTTAAAATAATATTTTTTTTAACCTATTGTTACGAACTCAATCCAGTTTTTACGACCCAGTTTATTACGAACACACCAGTTATTACAACCCAAACATTACGACAATTTAACTGACAGTTTCGAGGTTATGTTTCAATAACAGTACTATTATTTACGACTCTATTTAGATTTCAGGCAATCTTTTACTTATTTGTAAATGTCGATTTAAGGGGACGCTGTATCTCTCTATCCTTTTCTAATTGAAAGATGTAAATTTTTGGGAAAACTAGTTATTATTGATAGAAATTAAGGGTTGTCCGCAACTTCTATAGTGAAAAACAATATTTTGTCTGATGAGAGCAAATTAATTTTGTTGCTTTTTTTTCAAGTAAAGTTTGACATACTTACAAAATCCTAAATTAGGCTAGAGAATACGTTATTTAAGTATGTCAAACTTTACTTGAAAAAAAAGCAACAAAATTAATTTGCTCTCATCAGACAAAATATTGTTTTCCGCTATTGGGATCTGACATAGACCAGACGCTCTCTGGTGGATAAAATCTGAACGAATGGTAGCATACAAGCAGAAAGCGTTCGTTGATGCCTCTTGTATGTTCTTGAGTGTCTTACGTGAAAAGATTATTATATCACCGATATTTTTTCTATTTTTAACGTACTTTATTATATGTCCTGCTCTGAAAACTTGTTCACTTTTTATAAAATTACATTTGGTAGGATTAGTATATGCCCAATAGCACAGAAATATTCATAATTAACAAAAACAGGTACTTGCTCCATATATGACAATGTAAATTGTATGCTATGGTACGCCATCTTAGCTTAGACCACGCCCCCATGTCAGATCCCAATAGAAGTTGCGGACAACCCTTAATTTCTATCAATACTAACTAGTTTTCCCAAAAATTTACATTTTTTAATTAGAAAAGGATAGAGAGATCCAGCGTCCTCTTAAGAATGACTGAAACGCTTTTCTTCCAGGTCTGTTATTTACAAACGGAATCGTCTTTTTCAATTCATCACAAATTTTCTTGACGCTGTCACAGAGCATCCACGTGTAACCTATTCCATAGTTTCTTTTGTATATATGCTAATATATATATATATATACACACGTGTGAACGATAAATGCATATTTTTTCTTTTCTAGATTTCAATATTTTTAAAATTGTTTATTGATTTTTCAAAATCAATGTATTAGTAGTTTAAAAAGAAAATGCAGACACTTATTTATTATCAATAAATAACGTCGGTTAGACGTTACTATAATCTCACATTTTCAACTTTAACAAAATTTTCTTTTGTATTTAATTCACCTTGCCTTTTTCTCTTCATTTTAATTCAATTAATATCTTATTTAAGAGTATTTAAATACTTAAGTATGTACAGCGCTTGTTGCTTCAATAATTTCACCGGTAGCACTGATATATACGCAATCTTTTAGGTTGAATTACCTCGTTCAAGATTCGTAAGAACTGGGTTTAGATACGTACAAGTGTACCAGTCATTACTTTCTTAATTACATTTTTTTAAATTATTATTATTCAAATTTAAAGGTATTTTCAAAATCGGCATGTGGAGGCCTTTTTAATAGGTATTGTTTATATTGAATTTGTTAATAAAATATAAATCAAAATATGATTTTCAAAATAACAAAAATATGCAAAAATGAAATTTTTATACGCGAATCGTTCATTCTATCATAGGGACAATTTTTAAATTGGATTATTTATTTTATAATTTAAATATGAAGCTATTTGTAGGTGAAATATAATAACTAATACATTAAATTAATTGAAATTATTTATTAAAGATCTGCATATCATAAAATAAATTTTATATTGCAATATATAATTCGATTTCGTCATAAGTGGATCACTCGTAACAACTGATGTCACTATCCTACTGTATCTTGTCTAAAAGGTCAGTAATGACACGATAAGGCGTAAAACTGCTAGGGGATATCGCTATTCATAACCTTCCAATGGTTACAGTACAATGTGAAATCAACGAAGATAGATCCTAATAGAAGCGCAGAACCCCAAGGCGCTTTGAAACTAGAAATATGTAGTTGGTACCCCGACCAGACGCGGCGTTAACGTCGCTTTCAGTAAGTAAATGATAACGACCGGTCGGTAAATGAACGGCAGTTATCATTGCTATTTATTCAGATTATATTTGATAACTATAATAAAGTTAAAAAAATATAATGGATCCCCATGTAATTATAAAAAAATAAAATTAAGAGATTGAAATAATGAAAAACAATTTAAGTGAAACTTAAACTGTTATTCTTAAACCCCAAAAGGCGAACAATTTATATACTACATTCTTGTGTCTAAAATTTATAATCAGCTGTGGCGTAGTGGCTAAGTCGTTCGCTCGATAATCTTTTTGATGTCGATTCAATTCCCGATCAGGTTCTTTTTTTTTTTTCTTTTTTTTTCTTTTGCAATTTGTATTAATAAAAGCAAGTGTATGAAAAATTAAAATTTTTGTAAAATTAAATTTTTTTAATATTTAATTTTGATAAAAATTACATTCTTTTTATTAATAATTTTGATAAAATTAAATTTTTTAAATATTTAATTTAGATAAAATTAAATTGTTTTAATATTTAATTTTATTAATAAACTATGATTTTTATTTTTTTTAATGCATACAATTTAAAAAATGAATAAAATAAATCTGGAAGTGAGTAAAATCAAATATGTTTTTTTGTTTTGAAAATAAAAAAAATATTCTTTTGAAAAAAAATTATGAAAAATTTGTATTTTACTCACTTGCAGATTTATTTTATTCATTTTTTAAATTGTATGCATTAAAAAAACAATAAAAATCACAGTTTATTAATAAAATTAAATATTAACAAAATTTAATTTTACTGAAATTAAATATTAAAACAATTTCATTTTATCTAAATTAAATATTAAAAAAATTTAATTTTATCAAAATTATTAATAAAAAGAATTTAATTTTTATCAAAATTAAATATTAAAAAAATTTAATTTTACAAAAATTTTAATTTTTCATACACTTGCTTTTATTAATACAAATTGCAAAAGAAAAAAAAAGAAAAAAAAAAAGAACCTGATCGGGAATTGAATCGACATCAAAAAGATTATCGAGCGAACGACTTAGCCACTACGCCACAGCTGATTATAAATTTTAGACACAAGAATGTAGTATATAAATTGTTCGCCTTTTGGGGTTTAAGAATAACAGTTTAAGTTTCACTTAAATTGTTTTTCATTATTTCAATCTCTTAATTTTATTTTTTTATAATTACATGGGGATCCATTATATTTTTTTAACTTTATTATAGTTATCAAATATAATCTGAATAAATAGCAATGATAACTGCCGTTCATTTACCGACCGGTCGTTATCATTTACTTACTGAAAGCGACGTTAACGCCGCGTCTGGTCGGGGTACCAACTACATATTTGTAGCTTCAAAGCGCCTTGGGGTTCTGCGCTTCTATTAGGATCTATCTTCGTTGGTGAAAGTTCCAATATGATAAAAATAGTTGCAGTAGATCGTGAATCATATTTCGAATTCGATTATGGCTAATGTCGTGGAAATGTAATAAGAACTGTAGAAAGCTATTAAATCATCTTCAACTGGTCTTTTGTGAAATCTGTGCAATAAATGTTTGAAATATTCGTTTATTTATTGTTTTACCACTTTTATATCGTACCTTTATGCTAAAAGATCAGTAATGACACGATAAGGCGTAACACCGCGATGGGATGTTACTATCCATAACCTTCCAATGGTTACTATGAAATATGGAAGATCCAATATAATGAATATAGTTTCAGTAGAATATGGAACATATCTTGAATTCAATTATGGTTAATGTCATGGAAATGTAATAAGAATCTAGAAAGCTATTAAATCATCTTTTATTGGTCTTTTGTGGAATCTGTACAATGAATGGTTAAAATATTCGTTTATTTATTTTCTTACCAGTACCGAGATTCTAGAGATTTCTTTCATAATAACAAAATATTCGCTATGCAGCTAATCGGCAATAATTGCCTAAATAATAAACACACCATTATCATTTTAATGATTTAAGAGGATATCGTAGTTCTGCTCCTCCTAATAATATTTTTATTCAAAGTTCATGAGTAAACAATACGTCAAATCAAATTCTTTCACTTCAGTAAGAAAATTCGTAAGATTAATCCTTAGCGCGGACAAGTCAAGAAATTTATCAAAATAATATACATAAAAAGTTATAAACAAACTTTCGATGTATACTATTTTGAGGTTAGGTTTATCGAGCTTGATATCTAATTTTCATTCAAAGTTCATAAAAAAATATGAAGCTAAATTGAATTTTTAATTTAACAAAAATTATTGTATTAATATAGTTTTAGCGCGGACAAGTCATTATATTTGCCCAAATAGTGAATTTAAAAAGATATCAGTAAGATAAAAAAACCAAAACTCGATTCCAACAACTACGACATCCCGTTAACGTTAATTGAAGCTTTATAATTATCATTAAAGAATAAAATTGACTGTTGTCATACAAGTATCAAAAACCACAACCAGAGATCATTCTGAAATTAATAGTTTTTACAGTCGTGGAAATGTCTTTACATTGTTTTCTTATGCTAACAGCCCTAACAGCACAAAACGTTTCAAAAACGTTTCAAAAACGTTTTCTGGCAAACTTATATACGTTTGTAAATTTCGACAAAAATACGTATTTAAAACGTTTTTAAAACGTAAAATATGTCCGGATATTTCAGATTCTCAAGAGTAATATAACGTTTATGGAACGTTTGAGAAACGTTTAGAAAACGTTTTCTCGGTGAAAACTTACGTTGGTTTATATGTCCAAACGTTTCTAAAACGTATTTCAAACGTTTTATTTTATAATTCTAAATAATTATTATATAGAGAAAAAAAATTATACTAAATAAAACGTTTTATAAACGTTAAGGAAACGTTTGGATATTTGAGCTTGCGTAAATTTTCACCGAGAAAACATTTTCTAAACGTTCATTAAACGTTCCATAAACGTTACATTACTCTTAAGAATCTAAAATATGCGGACATATTTTACGTTTTAAAAACGTTTTAAATACGTATTTTTGTTGAAATTTACAAACGTATATAAGTTTACCAGAAAACGTTTCAAAAACGTTTTTGAAACGTTTTTGTGTTGTTAGGAGGGAGGTCATTAATAATACGGTGAGGCATGATGCAGTTATAAGATGTTGCTATTTACATTATTCTATTGGTTATTATTAAATTAGGAAGTTTTTATGTAACCACTACAGTTTAAGCAGAACGTGAAAAGTATTCCGAAGTTGATTATGACTTATGTCGTGGTAATGTACTAAGCATTATAGAAAACTAAAGAATCACTATCTGTTGATCATTTGTAATTTTTGTACTATAATATGTTAAAAATATTCGATTATTTAATGTTCTAAATCTAATGAGATACTATAAAGTGACTTACATAATAGCGGAAGCATTCGATATGGAGCTTATTTGCAATGATTTAAGGAGTAGTGAATACATCACTAGGGATCGCTCGAGTTGATGTTAATAAAAGTTTTATTAGCACTTTGGAAGAATAGAAATGACTGTTGTCATAAAAGTGTCTTAAAACCAATATTTAAATTATTCTGTAGTTGATGATTGTTACTCTCGTAGAAATGTTATCATACCGTATCTTTATGCTAAAAGGTCAGTAATGACACGATAACGCGTAAAACTGGTAGAGGATGTTGCTATTCATCACCTTCTAATGGTTACAGTACAATGTAAAAGTTCCAATATGATAAATATAGTTTCAGTAGATCGTGAATCATATTTCGAATTCGATTATGGCTAATGTCGTGGAAATGTAATAAGAATTGTAGAAAGCTATTAAATCATCTTCAACTGGACTTTTGTGAAATCTGTGCAATAAATGTTGGAAATATTCGTTTATCTATTGTTTCACCACTACTGCGATTTTATAGAGTGCACTTCATAATAGCAAAATATTCTCTATGCAGCTGATCTGCAGTAATTGCCTTAATAATAAATACACTATTATCATTTTAATGAGTTAATGTTACTTGCAGCTTTATAATTATCAAAAAATAATAGAATTGACTGTTGTCATACAAGTATTTAAAACCTCAACCAGAGATCATTCTAAAATTAATAATTTTTCCTGTCGTGGATATGTCTTTACATTGTTTTCTTATGCTAACAGGTCATTAATATAACGGTGAGGCATAATGCACACGGAGAGAAAAATCAGGTTATTATCCCATGAAATTTCAAGTGATTATCACACGATATTTTTTCACCTAATATTATCGAAGAAACAAGTGATTTTTAGATGATATCCATGTTTTTAATAGATGGCGGTGCATCATGTTAAAATTACTTGAGGCCCACGGGATTTTCACGTGGCACTCGAGTGAATTCATCAGTGGTGCGGCCGACCCAGTAGCACGGACTTTGAAAGGAGATAGAGAGGGAGAGAGAGAGAAACAAAGCAACCAAAGGGTTTAGCTTATAAAAATCGACATACCCCCACTCTACTCGCACAGTATGTGTATTCTAACTGACTGCTGCTACGAATATACACATATTCTTTACTCTCTCTCTCTCTCTTTCAAAGCCCATGCTACTAGATCGGCCCTACCACCGTTAAATTCACTTGAGTTCCACGTGAAAATCCCGTGAGCGTCCAAGTAATAATAACATGGCACCTATAGCATTTTAAGTTAGATGCTATTCTGATTAAATTGACTTCATTTCATGAGAATCTTACATGAAGAATCATATAATTTTAACGTGTTAAATTTATCATGAGAAAATAACCTGATTTTTCTCTCCGTGCAGTTATAAGATGTTGCTATTTACAATATTTTATTGGTTATTATAAAACAAGAAAGTTTTTATGTAACTACTACAGTTTAAGCAGAACGTGAAAAATATTCTGAACCTGATTATTACCAATGTCGTGGAAATGTATCAAGTATTATGGAAAACTATTGAATTATTATCCCTTGATCTTTTGTAATTTATGTACTGAACAAATGTATAAATGTACTTAAACTCAAATAGGAAGACAAGAATTAAAAGTATTCTATTTTCTAAAGTCTATAAACTATTAGTGAAAAAAATAATTATTATAAAGCAATAAGAGTGTTATGCATATTATATTATTATTATGCACTTGATAACAATTTCAAAGTATTAAATTTAGCCAAAAAATCTCGCCTTACATTTAAACTAAATATTTAAATGTAAGGTGATTGAAAAAAAACAATAATATAAATAAATATATTTAAAAATAAAAATTAAATTTAAAATCAACCTCACCTGCATTATTATTTGTATTCGAAAACACTCCATTAGAATTTTTTTGACACGTGTAACATTCACATAAATTATTATCTTTTGAAAAATAGTCTGGTCCGTAAAATACGAATAGCTCTTCTTCCGCAGCAATGTAGTGCAAACTAATTAAGAAGGGTCCGAACTATCTGTCTTTGTCTAATAGCGTTTTTCATCATTTATGTAAACACTATCCGGTATAACAAGAAAAAAATAGCAGCCCCCGCTAGATATTAGTATAATAAGTAAATTTTGTAATAACAATCAAATTTTTTCACTGCGTAGTTTTTGAATAATTAGAGACCTACCAAAAAAAGATAGGTTATATTCTAGATTGCTAGTAGGTCTCTAATTAGTCAAAAACTATGCGATAAAAAATTTGGTTGTTATTACAAAATTTACTTATTATACTAATATCTAGGGGGGCTGCTATTTTTTTCTTGTTATACCGGATAGTGTTTACATAAATGATGAAAAACGCTATTAGACAAAGACAGATAGTTCGGCCCCTTCTTAAGCATATTTTTGTTTTAGTAACTGACATATATTTACAATTGGGGTTACAATCATAATTTACGAAAGCCATTGGGCCTAATAATGGAGTGGGAAGTTTTTCCCTGAACTGTACATTATTGAGAAATCGCTTTTATATTTATTCAAACTTGATTCTGTATCATTATTAATACTTTTAGGAATCCCTATAATATTAATATTTCCATTGGGATATATGTCTTTTGCAGCAACTATCTTTAAACCTTTGCAGTTATCAATTCTGTATCTGTGACATTTACTGATTTTTACCTTCGACGATGTGTTTAATACTTCAAGGTGATATTTCAATTGATCTTGTATCATTTCTCATTAGAAATATTAATCTTATTTAATTTTGATTCTATAGCTATATCTAGAAGATCTTCTAAAGTGTTTGGAATATCACAATACGTATCAAATTTCTTTAAAACTTGTTTACAGTGTTTTTGTAAATTTTTTGTGGAAAAGTCATCTATACTTTTTGTTATTTTTCTAGTTTCAAAACCTACGAAGTGATCAACTATTAGCAACTTGGATAAATCATCCACTCGAATCAAATGTTCATAATTCATATTTTTATAAATTTAAATTATTTAAATTTCCATAGAAAAATAATTTTTATAACATTTTTATAAAATATATAAAAATATGAGTTGAATCTATCAGTAATCTTCTAGTAATTAGTAATCTTCTAATAATTTGGGACATATATAAGATATTTTCAAAATGAAAAAATATCGAACTTTTAGGAAATACATTTGTTTTTTTTGCCACTGTTGACTTTTGTGATAAAGGAAGTTCCCTCAGTTAGGGTCAATCTACGAAACGTCACAGAACGTCAATTCCGTATCTTTGTATATAATACGAATTTTATCCCAATAATTCAGTTGCACCAACGAATATAGACGCTTATAGAAGCGTACTCTTAAATGGGAAATTTCTGCCGAAAATGAGTTACCCAGCTGCTGAGGGCGCCACTAGATCCCATGTATTTTTATATCTATATATATCAAATTTTTCATATGTATAGATATACAATGTTAAAGTTTTACCCAGCGTTTCGGACGAAAAATTTAACCCAGAAGTATCTTTCTATAAGCGTCTATCTTTTCTGGTTGCACTCTCATGCTCAACTTTTCTGATTGTTTAAAATTTGAAAAGTCTCATCATTGCAAGAAAATTGTCTATAAGTTCTCCATAATAGTATGAAATAATGATTGCCATATTATTTAAGCCCTTAGGCTTATACAGTACCGCTCAAAAGTTCGTAAGAAAATTTTTTTTTTCAACTCTACTTCAAACTGCGATATTTCGGAAACGGCTCGATGAATTAAAAAAATCTGGACGGCGTTTGAAAGATCAGACAAAATACTATTTTTTTGTGTCCTGCCAAATATTTTTATCATTTTTTTTAATTCTATATATAATGATAAAAAAAAATTTTATTTTTACGAATTTTTAAATTTCAACCAATCAAATGTAACTTTTTAAGAAATTGATAAAATTAAAAAATTCGAACTCGATTGAAAAGTAGAGTGAATTTCCTAAATCTTTATGTTGAATGATTTTTTTGTATCTATTTCCTGCGTGTAGCTAAAAATTTTTTTTTAAAACTCAACTTCAAACTGCGATATTTCTGAAATGGCTCGATAAATTTCAATAATCCGGACGGCGTTTAAAAGATTAGACAAAATACTACAAATACTCTTTTTGTATCCTGCTAATGTAAACAAAAATTGATTTGCGACATTGGAAAATATTATCATATTTAAAACTGATTTGCTTGTACTTTCCATTTTTGCGCATTTTTAGCTACATTCAGGAAATATATACAAAAAAATCATTGAACATAAAGATTTAGGGGATTCACTCTACTTTTCAATCGCGTTCGAATTTTTTAATTTTATCAATTTTTTAAAAAGTGACATTTGATTGATTGAAATTTAAAAATTCGTAAAAATAAAAATTTTTTTATCATTATATATAGAATTAAAAAAAATGATAAAAATATTTGGCAGGACACAAAAAAATAGTATTTTGTCTAAACTTTCAAACGCCGTCTAGATTTTCTAAATTCATTGAGCCATTTCCGAAATATCGCAGTTTAAAGTTGAGTTGAAAAAAAAATTTTTTTTACGACTAAAAAATTTTTTTTTAACTTTTGAGCGGTATTGTATATCCTGAAAAATGAGCAGAGATTTTACATGCAGTTAGAAAGCCACATAAAGACTCTAATAGATTATATTTTTATCACTGTTTATGTATACAAACATTCTAAGCATTAAGAAGGGGCCGAACTATCTGTCTTTGTCTAATAGCGTTTTTCATCATTTATGTAAACACTATCCGGTATAACAAGAAAAAAATAGCAGCCCCCGCTAAATATTAATATAATAAGTAAATTTTGTAATAAGAACCAAATTTTTTTACTGCGTGGTTTTTGAATAATTAGAAACCTACCAAAAAAAGATAGGTTATATTCTAGATTGCTAGTAGGTCTCTAATTAGTCAAAAACTATGCGGTAAAAAATTTGGTTGTTATTACAAAATTTACTAATTATACTTATATTTAGCGGGGGCTGCTATTTTTTTCTTGTTATACCGGATAGTGTTTACATAAATGATGAAAAACGCTATTAGACAAAGACAGATAGTTCGGCCCCTTCTTAATAAAGTACAATATCTAAAAGAAAATTGAAGTTTAAATTGTAAAAGAACCAGAAAAAACTAAAAAGTATTTCTGGTAATTACAAAAAGAAGCCAATATTTTTTCTGGTAATTACCAGAAAAAACCAATTTTTTTTTCTGGTAATTACCAGAAGAAGCCAAAAAGAGTTTCTGGTAATTACCAGAAAAAGCCAAAAAGAGTTTCTGGTAATTACCAGAAACGTCAAGACCAATATATCCGGTTACCAGATATGCTTTAATAGCAAAAACTTTAAAATTATTGATTATATATCAAAATTTAAGCTTAAAATGTAATATAGGCATTTGATTATATCTTTATAAGTAAAAAAAAATTGAGTCCCAAAAAAAATCATTATATATATATATTTACATCCATCAATCTAATAATTAATATATGGAAAAAAAATAACGAAATAAATGAGATAAAACTCAATTAACATATGAATATATTTTTATATTAAGTTAAAATCTTACCATACGATGTCTTTCTTATTTAAATCCGATGTATATAATACATAGAATCTCATCTACGTAACTGTCGAATTGTCACCAACCGAAAATTGGAACATATTTGAAATTCTTTATGTAAAGCTATTTCTAATTTGAAATTTTTGACTGCATTTATTATAATAATTGAAGAATCCTTTATTTCTTTTATGCAATTTTTGTTTTAATTAATATAATTTATTTTAATTACGAAAATTTACCTGAACGCTTTTTACTAATAGATGTCAAGTATTAGTGCTCTCTCTTTCTTTCTGGTGTCTCTATTCGAATGTACAAGCAAAAGTGGCACCCCTAGCGACAGCTTAGCGAAGCTCTAAAGCGTATAATAAGCAGACAGTAGACGAGTAAATAAACAGTTAAAATTTTAGTAACCTTAAGAAAATTGTATTGAAATAAATATTTTTGAAAGTTTATTGACATTTTGGTATTTTTCGGTTACTATTTTTCGGTATAAAAGCACTAATAAGATATTAAACCAGTTTTGATATTTTTTCTTCACTATAAAGATTTCAAAAACTTTTAACCTTTAGAGGACGGGGATTTGGGTTTACTGTTTTTTCTCACTTTTCTATAGAAATCGAGTTTTTGTGATGTCTCACATCTCAAAACTAACACATGTAAAGGGTCGATCATGGGCATGGCCCGTATAGGGGCCATTCCGTCCTCTAAAGGTTGATTGAAGCCAAGTGAGAAAATATCGTTTATATTCATACTGCTATACATATCTTTTCAGTAAGTACCATTTAAATATTCCAGTATTATCTTTTGCTAATTCTTTATTAGTATTTATTGAATAAACTACCCTATTAAAAAAAAACACGTGTTTGTTGCACGTGAAAAAAACACGTGTAAAATACACGTATTTTTTACACGTGTTTTTTACATGTAAAATTTGCGTGTTTTTTCACGCATATTTTTCACGTGTTTTTTTCACGTGTATTTTTCAGGTGTATTTTTCACATATTGTTTTATAGCTTTTCGAAGAGCTTCTACAGTCCGGCCTCTTATATCTGCGTCTCCCAAATTTGTGTAAGGGATGACAAAACTTAGAAAAACGCCACCTAGCGACTTAAAGTCAAACTAGTCAAGTTTCCAGTGGAAACTTCCCGGAAGATGGATATGTCCTCGATCAGGAGTCTTCCGCAAGTCTTTCATGGAATATTTCAGCGGAAGCTCACTGGAAGCCTCCGTAAGTCCTTCATGGAATATTTCAGTGGAAGCTTACTAGAAGCTTCCGTAAATTATTCATGGAATATTTAAATGAAAGCTTACCGAAAGCTTCCGTAAATTTTTCATGAAACATTTCAGTGAAAACTTACTGGAAGCTTTCGTAAATCTTTCATGGAATATTTCAGTGGAAGCTTACTCAAAGCTTCCGTAAATCATTCCTGGAATATTTTAGTGGAAGCTTCCAGGAAGCTTCGGTAAGTTTTTCGTTGAATATTTCAGTGGAATATAACTGGAAGCTTCCTAGAAGAAAACGTGGAAGATTTAATTCACTGCAGAAAAAACATTGGAAGCTTCTAGGAAGATTTCAGTGAAAACTTCCCGGAAGATGGATATGTCCTCGATCAGGAGTCTTCCGCAAGTCGTTGAAATGAAATATGAAATATTCAAGCGGAAGTTTACCGGAAGCTTCCGTAAACTTTTCATGGAATATTTCAGTAGAAGCTTACTGGAAGCCTCCGTAAATTATTAATGAAATATTTCAGTGGAAGCTTACTGGAAGCCTCCGTAAATTATTAATCAAATATTTTAGTGGAAGCTTACTGGAAGCCTCCGTAAATTATTAATGAAATATTTCAGTGGAAGCTTACTGGAAGCCTCCGTAAGTTTTTCATAAAATACTTCATTGTAAGGTTTACCGGGAGCTTCTGTAAATTTTTCATGAAATATTCCAGTGGAAACGTACTGGAAGCTTCCGTAAATTATTCATGAAATATTTCAGTGAAAGCTTACTGGAAGCTTCTGTAAATTTTTCATAAAATACTTCATTGGAAGCTTACTGAAAGCTTCCTTAAATTTTTCATGTAATATTTCAGTGACATATTAAATAAGTGATGAACTAATATTTCTTTGAAATATTTCTGTAATATTGCTGGAACATTTTATGTTTTATTTCAAAAAATTTTTGAACCCGACACTGACATATTCATGTAAGTGGTTACATTATTTCTTGAAATGTTTCAAATTAATATTTCTCAAATCTTTCAAGAAACATGTCATGAAATATTCCTGTTATATTTGAAAACATTTCATGAAGTATTTGAAAGAATTTTTGAACATAACACTGAAATGTTGAAAAAATACTGCACTATTTCCTAAAATATTTAAAATCAATAATGCGCAAATTTTTCAAGAAATATTTCATGAAATATTTCTGTGATATTCCAGAAATATTTCATGAAGTATTCCAAAAAATTTATGAATATAACAGTAAAATATTGGAAAAAAATTGTCTGAATATTTGTAGTTATCTTGTGTTCGTAGCAATTCTTCCATTTCGCCAGCAGGTGGCTACTTGATTATATTTTCATGTGATCGTTAATGCTGTTGACAAACTCTCGCAAGTGGTGGTACGTTCTCTCGTTTAGTATATAAGACCGGAAATTCTTGATAAAAATAAATAAGCGCTTATTCTGAATAACAAATAAATGTATAGGTATCTAATATGGTTTGAGATGCAACTCTCACAAAATCAAAAAATAATATCTGATAGAATCTTTCACCAATATTACAAATTAATATTTCATGAAAGATTTTAAAAATATTTCGGAAACGTTTCTTGAAAGATTCATAATCTTTTATGAATCCTTTAATAAAATATTTTTGCAATCTTTCAACAATATTACAAATCAATATTTCATGAAATATTTTAAAAATATTCTAGAAACATTTCTTGAAAGATTCATAATCTTGCATGAATCTTTCGATCAAATGTTGCTGCAACCTTTCAACAATATTAAAAATTAATATTCCACAAAATCATGAAAGAATGTTACAGAAACATTACATGAAATATTTCAAATCAATCTTCTAGGCGGACACATCAATATTTCAGAAACATTTCATATCAATATTTCTGTTTTATTCCGAATCTTTTAATGAAATATTTCAGAAATATTTCATGCTATGTGTTTTTTATATAACTGTTGTATAAAAAAAGACGTCATTGTTATTAAAAAATTAAGTCATTCTTTGCTAACATTTAACATACTAAACGACGTCATTTTTTGTCCTAATCCCTAACATACTGAATGACGTTATTTAAAACACCTTTTGGTGTGTCGAGTAATGTATTGGGAAAATATCGTCATAAGATATAAAAAAAAATTCGAATGGAAAAGGACTTGTTTTTTGTTATTGCAACAAAGTCATTTGCGTTAAAAAAATTACCGCATTTTCATAACAATTATCTTATTTTTATAAAAATGTCTTTTTGGTGTAGCTACTGCGTCATTAAGAGGAGGTCACGTATCTCTGTCCTTTTCTAATCAAAGATATGATTTTTTCAAAAAAACTAATAACTTTATCAAAAAATAAAGAGGAAGCCGCATCTTGTATTAAAAAAGCAATATTTTCTTTAATAAGAAAAAATTAATTTTATTGCTTCGTTCTCAAGAAAACCTTGAAAAACTTAAATCATAGAGGTTAGGGTGGACAATTTTGTTTTTCAAGGTTTTCTTGAGAACGAAGCAATAAAATTAATTTTTTCTTATCAAAGAAAATATTGCTTTTTTTAATACAAGATGCGGCTTTCTCTTAATTTTTTGCTAAAGTTATTAGTTTCTGTAAAAAAACTTATTTCTTTAATTAGAAAAAGACAGAGATACGTGACCTCCTCTTAACATTGTTTTTTATTATCTTACAAATGAGGATAAGCCATATTTATGAGTGCTAGTATAGTGTCCGTTTTACATCCAATTAAAATAATAATTCCTGATTCATTAGTCTACTGATGGAATCTTCCATGGAATGTTCACAAAAGCTTCCTGAAGCCTTCAGCCCGAATGTTTCAGTAAAAAATTTCCAATATTTAGCTGCAAGGTAAATGTAGTCTTCCTTAGAGCTTCCTTGTGTCTTTCCCTGCAATGATTCATCAATCTTCCAACAGGATCTTCCTTGGAAGGTTTACGGAAGCTTTCAGGAGCCTTCCACTGGGATATTTTAATGACAATTTCCAATATTTCGCTGAAAAGTAAACGGAAACTTTTATTTGAGCTTCCATGAAATTTTTCAGTGCAATGATTCATCAATCTTCGAACGGAATCTTCCTTGGAAGGTTTACGGAATCTTCCAGGAAACTTGAGTCGAAATATTCCAGTGGAAATTCCCAACATTTCCTCGAAAGGAAAACAAAGTCTTCTATAAAGCTTCCATGAAATCTTTCGGTGCAATGATTTATCAATCTTTCAACGGGATCTCCCTTGAAAGGTTTACGGAAGCTTTCAGGAGCCTCACACTGAAATGTCCCAATGACACTTTCCAGTATTTAGCTGCAAGGTAAATGCAGTCTTCCTTAGAGCTTCCTTGTGTCTTTTCCTGCGATGATTCATCAATCTTCCAACAGAATATTCCTTGGAAGGTTTACGGAAGCTTTCAGGAGCCTTCCACTGGGATATTTCAATGACAATTTCCAATATTTCGCTGAAAGGTAAACGAAGTCTGCCATTTGAACTTCCATGAAATCTTACGGTGCGATGATTCATTAATCTTTCAACGTAATCTTCCTTGGAAGGTTTACGGAAGCTTTCAGGAGCCTCCCACTGAAATGTCCCAATGACACTTTCCAGTATTTCGCTGAAAAGTAAACGGAGTTTCCCATTTAAATTTCCATAAAATCTTTTGATGCAGTGATTCATCAATCTTTCAACGGAATCTTCCTTGGAAGGTTTACGGAATCTTCCAGGAGACTTGAGTCGAAATATTCCAGTGAAAATTTCCAACATTTCCCCCAAAGGAAAACGGAGTCTTCTATAAAGCTTCCATGAAATCTTTCGATGCAATGATTCATCAATCTTTTAACGGAATCTTACTTGGAAGATTTACGGAAGCTTTCAGGAGTCTTCCACTGAAATGTTTTAATGACAATTTCCAATATTTCGCTGAAAGGTGAACGAAATCTTCCATTTAAGCTTCTATGAAATCTTTCGGTGCAATCATTCATCAATCTTTTAACGGAATTTCCCTTGAAAGGTTTACAGAAGCTTTCAGGAGCCTTTCACTAAAATGTCCTAATGACAATTTTTAATATTTTGCTGAAAGGTGAACGAAGTCTTTCATCCAAGTTTCCATGAAATCTTGCGTTGCAATGATTCATCAATTTTCTAACGAAGTCTTTCTTGGAAGGTCTGCGGAATTTTTCAGGAGACTCAAATCGGAATATCCCAGTAAAAATTCCTAACATTTCCCTGAAAGGAAAACGGAGTCTTCTATAAAGCTTCTATGAAGTCTTTCGGTGCAGTGATTTATTAATCTTCTAACGGATTCTTTCTTGGAAGGTTTACGGAAGCTTTCAGGAACCTTCTACTGGAATGTTTTAATGAGAATTCTCAATATTTCGCTGAAAGGTGAACGGAGTCTTCCATTCAAGTATCCATGAAAACTTTCGGTGCAATAATTCGTCAATCTTCCAACGGAATCTTACTTGGAAGGTTTACGGAATCTTCCAGGAGACTTAAGTCGGAACATTCTATTGGAAGTTCTTAACATTTTCCCGAAAGGAAAACGGAGTCTTCTATAAAGCTTCCATGAAATCTTTTGGTGCAATGATTCATCAATCTTTCAACGGAATGTTCCTTGGAAGGTTTACGGAAGCTTTCAGGAGCCTTCCACTAAAATGTCCTTATGACAATTTTTAATATTTCGCTGAAAGGTGAACGAAGTCTTCCATTTAAGTTTCCATGAAATGTTGCGTTGCAATGATTCATCAATTTTCTAACAAAATCTTCCTTGGAAGGTCTGCGGAATCTTTCAGGAGACTCAAATCGGAATATTTCAGTAAAAATTCTTAACATTTCCCTGAAAGGAAAACGGAGTCTTCTATAAAGCTTCCATGAAGTCTTTCGGTGCAGTGATTTATTAATCTTCTAACGGATTCTTTCTTGGAAGGTTTACGGAAGCTTTCAGGAACCTTCCACTGGAATGTTTTAATGAGAATTCTTAATATTTCGCTGAAAGGTAAACGGAGTCTCCCATTCAAGTATCCATGAAATCTTCCGGTGCAATGATTCATTAATCTTCCAACGGAATCTTACTTGGAAGGTTTACGGAATCTTCCAGGAGACTTAAGTCGGAACATTCTAGTGGAAGTTCTTAACATTTCCCCGAAAGGAAAACGGAGTCTTCTATAAAGCTTTCATGAAATCTTTCGGTGCAATGATTCATCAATCTTCAATCGAAATCTACCTTGGAAGGTTTACGGAGGCTTCCAGGGGTTCTTTGTAGAAAGTTTTCTTTGTAATATTCCAGAAATATTTCTTTTTTTTCCATTAAGCTTCCATACATATTTCTATGAAATATCCCATTCGAATATTTTGGAATATTCCAATGATATCTTTTATGCTGTGTGGGTACTAGCTGTTGTTGTGAAGATAATAAATTAGTTAATCATTTTCCGAGGATCTATTGATTTTATGAAAAATCTTGAAAATATTTCTGCCAAAACTAACAATTGTAAAGGATTAAGCAAATTTCACAGCCTGCTTGTAGCTGACAACATTGATTAATTGAACAATATCATGATTACATGATTTACTTATGTATATTCAGTATTTTCACCTATGAATTATCTTCAATTTGAGATATCAAAGGCTCTCACGCTATTCAAGGTTCACTTCTTCAACTATTCCATGGTTCGTATTATTATGTTATTTTTAACAAGATTCTAAAACTTATTTTAATAAAAGTATGAATTTAAATAAATTTTTATAATATATTTAGAATATTTGTAATTTTCAATCGCAAAAATAAATTTTTAAATAAAAAAATCTTGTCAAGTACGGAGTTTTACTGTTTGAACAATTTGATTGGACTTTGAACAATAAATGAGATTGTTATGTGATACGATTATAAAACTGAATTTTTCATATTGTGATGGGTAAAATAAATTTTTGTTAAATCATTCTTCGTTTCTGTTATCCTAGTATAATCTTTGGATATCATTGATGAAAGCATAAATAGTTCAAAATTTATAATTCAATCAAGTTCAAGTAGCTCTTCTGACAATGAACTTTTGAAAAAAAATGTTGAACGGTACAATAATTTTCTACACAAGGATTTTCAACCACATGAAGTATCTATGCAAACAAGAAGAAAATATGAACTTCTTAATAAACCAACAAATGAACCAAAATCTAATTTACTCGATAATGAACAAGCATCCCTGCTATAAAAAGACAGCTGATAAACAAGCTCATAAATGAGTTGATAAATCAGCTGATATACCAGCTGATAAATCAGAAGCTTATTTGTCTGCTAATCGCAGCTGATATATCAGCTAATATATTAGCTGTTTTACCAGCTGATTTTATATAAAATAATTTTTTATTAAATAGTAAATCAATTATATTATACGTGCAAAAAATATATTTTTATAAGTTATAAAATTATTTTTTTATTTTGCGAATATATTAGAAATTAACGGTAGGCCGGAGTAGAACCTGATACCGACCGATTAACAATTGAGTTGTTTGTTATTTACTCAAGTTTTAATCGGTGTATCTTTAAATTAAAGGTCGAGCGCAATAGATATTATTATTATGAACATCTATGCACAAGAAAAAAAATACCTACCGGTTTGTTTTTGAGAAAAGTAAGTAACGCGAAAATATTATAAACATAAACTTTTACTTTGGCGTTACTTACTTTTCTCAAAAACAAACCGGTAGATATTTTTTTTCTTGTGCATAGATGTTCATAATAATAATATCTATTGCGCTCGACCTTTAATTTGAAGATACACTGATTAAAACTTGAGTAAATAACAAAAATGCCAATTAGACAAGGACAGCGAATCCGGCCTGCTCTTAAAATGAAAAGTGAATCTTATGTTAAATACATTAAAAGGAATTTTTTATGAAATATCAAAAACAATCATAATACATTTTTACCATGTAGCTTTGTAAACTTCTCAATTGCGTTAAGGTTTACCTATACTTTATAGAAAGTTTTATTCCTCTACTTAATAAATTTTACATAAAGAAAACGATACAAATTTTTTATGGCTGGTTACTAATTTTGATTTTCTACATACGGATATTGTTGGAGCCGATTTTTAGATACAAGGGACTTTTTTATATTGACGTTAATACCTTCGCTGTGAATTTATTCAATAACCTATATTATAACTAAAACTTCAAGTCGCAGAGGTCGCTAGCAAGCCCGCACGTATGTTAATAATGGTCAGATAGAGTGAACTTATATATAAAGTGTGCTGAACTCTCACCACTTGCGGGAGTTGGGCACAGATTTTAACGCGTTAATCGCCAAGATTTTATGCTGTATCGTTCTCTCTTATTTGAGAATCAACCTGTGCATGCGCAAGGGGTATTTTTACAAGAAATTATAGAGTTTTTACAATGTATATGACAAAAAGTAATATCTGAACTAGTAAAAATTTACAGATATTGAAAAAATTAAAACATTAAAAATTTTATTATCTTGACATTGTAATTATTTCATTTGTTTTGTAATATTTTGTAAATAACCTAGTATTTTTTGCTGCTTAATTTTTAAATAATTTTAGAAAGCTAATAAAAATTATTACAACGCTTAAAAAAATAGCACTTTGATAGTTTGTTATCCGTTACAATGCTAATATAATAATTTCTAGAATAAAATGTCAGTGTACAGAAATATTAAATACTAAAATTCCGTTGCATCTAGCGTCACGAAATCAATTTGCTCCCGTATAGGATTGTTTTGATACATCGCTTATGGGGCGTGTATACCGTCGGTAAAGAAGTTTCACTTTAACACTAAAAAAATATTGACTTTCAATATAAACATTTTAATTATTGAAAAGTTACATTAACAAATAAAGGTTCTTAAGGTAGTTGGCATGAAATACTTTAATATTATATTATTTTACGCATCATATTAAATTTTCAGAAAGATTTTCCGTACCACGAGAGAGATATAGGGCTTTAACATTGCAACGTTTAACACGTGATTTGTATAGTAAGCTATTTTAGACGCCAGATTTTAAGACAACTAAAAACCCACCATTTAGATCTTTTTAAAAAACTAAAATTATATATATGTATAATCTGATAGTAATGACTTTTGTTTGTTATGATATAATAACGTTTATTTGATAATAAAAATTTTCAATTAATAAAAAGTTTATAAATATTGCAAGTAAAGTATTTTAGTTTTTTTAATCTATAAAAATGAATAGTATTTAATATTTCTGTACACTGACAGAAGTTTTGTTCTAAAAAAACGTGCTCTTTTTTTTTAGCGTTGTAATAATTTTGATTACTAGGTCATTTTCAAAACATTACAAAATTAATTTGAAATAATTACAATGTGAAAATAAAAAAATTTTAAATGTTTTAATTTTTTCAATATTTGTAAATTTCTAGTAGTTCAGATATTTATTTTTGTCAAATACATTGTAAAAACTTTATAATTTTTTGTAAAAATACCCCTTGCGCATACACAGGTTGATTCTCAAATAAGAGAGAACGATACGACATATAATCTTGGCGATTAACGCGTTAAAATCTGTGCCCAACTCCCGCAAGTGGTTAGAGTTCAGCACACTTCGTATATAAGTCAAATCTATCTGACCGTAATTAACATGCGCGCGGACTTGCTAGCGACCTCTGCGACTTTTATTTATATTGTAGGTTATTATATTAATTTACATCGAAGGTAGTAACGTCAATATAAAAAAGTCCATTGTATCTAAAAATCGGCTCTAATAATATCCGTATGTAAAAAATGAAAATTAGTAACCAGCCAAAAAAAAATTGTATCTTTTTCTTTATGTAAAATTTAAGTAGAGGAATAAAACTTTCTTCATAACTTTAACGCAATTGAAAAGCTTACAAAGCTACATGGTAAAAATGTATTATGATTGTTTGTAATATATCATATAAAATTCCTGTTAATGTATAACATAAAATTCACTATTCATTTTAGTTTCTAATTAATACATTTGCAAAATACAAAAAAAAAATTTATAACTTATAAAATTATATATTTTTTGCATGTATAATATAATTGATGATTTACTATTTAATAAAAAAATATTTTATGAAAAATCAGCTGGTAAATCAGCTAATATATCAGCTGATATATCAGCTGCGATTAGCGGACAAATAAGCTTCTGATTTATCCGCTGGTATATCAGCTGATTTATCAGCTCATTTATCGGCTTGTTTATCAGCTACTTTTTTATAGCAGGGATGTAAGTATAATTTTCATTTGTATCATGCCTATTATATAAATTGAGCCCCCGGATCGTATAACTCGTCGAACGCTCGAACGCGAGGAAAATTATTGTCCACAGGGCTGATTTTTTGCAAATTCTAATTTAAATTTTGATGATAGATTTTTGTAGAGAATTTTATTGCGCACCTTTTTACAAATAAAAAAAAATTTCTAATTATTTTAGTTTTTAAGTTATTAAAGAAAAATCACGTTTTTGTAGCGAAAAATTTTAATCGCTTTTTTCACTTCAACCTGCCGTATTTTCGCCGGATTTTAATATTTCTTGCTGAATTTTTCACACGATATACTTTAAGCCATTGTACGAGTAATAAAGCATTTACGAAGTTTTAAAAAACATGAGAACCCTGGTAGAAAATTCACCATCTCAAATGGTGAAAAAATTAACGATTGGCCAACTTTCTTAGTCAATTTTTAGCCAGTCACTGGTAAAAAGTTGTCGAAAAAATGGTGAATGATTTAATTTTAAAGTTGAAAAAATTGGAACTTAATTATTAAAATTTACATATATTTATTATATATATATCTTATTTTAACTAATGTTCGATTTTCTTTTAAAGTAACTATATATATTACTAATTGTTTCATAAATAAGTTATTTGATTTATCACGCGTGAGCAGATAGTATAGTGCTACAAACATTTTGCGTGGAGTATAGCTGTTAGGTTATGTATCTATATAGCGACAGCAGATGTTAGCAGAAAAGCGTGATCATAACCTTCAAATAAAATATTATAATAAAATTAAATATATTCACCATTATTTTGTCAACTTTTCACCATGAAAGGTCGCTAGATAGCAGGGTATTTGGCCATGATTTTTAGCATTTTTTGGTCAAATTGATAAAAAATGGCCTATGCTTGGCCAAAAGATGCTGAAAATTTCTACCAGGGAAGGTCATGTATAAAATTTTCTTAAAATTTTTTTTTAAATCTTAGATGTATTTGTTTAATTAAAAAAAGTGTGTGGAGGAAGTATCGAGTACGGAAAACTTTCAGCGAAGAAAAGTTTAATTCAAATATTAAGGAAGTTTTTCCAGAAAGATTCAAACCTTCAACTATTATAGAAAAAAAATTAGAGCAATTTACAAAATTTAGTAAAATGCCGCATTGGCGACTCAGAACAAGAGAGTCGCGCCAAAATACATCTGATTTCTGATCGTCATTTGTTTTTGCAGCACATGATAATATCGTTCACATGTTAATTTATAATTTTAACTTAAATTAATATTAATCGTTTGATAGTAACATTTTTCAAATATTCAACTTTATTTCATAGTTATTGATTACATCAATAATTAAATTTTTAATATTTATATAATATAATAAAAATAAATACAAAAAGAAACGTGCGTATTTTTTCTTGATCTTTTATAGAATGATCTTTTAGATTGTTATAGAATTACGATATTAATATCTGGATGTATTTCCAAGCTGACCCCAATTTTAATAACGTTGGAAAAACTCACTTGGATTTTTACATGATTTTTTTTTATTTTCCTTCGTCATGTTCGTTTCTTTCTCTCTTTCTGCTACGTTGTTTACCCGCTTTATCAAACATTACTTTATAAACCAATATAATAAAAACAATATATTATCGACTTATGTGAAAAATATTAACATGTGCTGTATAAACAAATGACAATCAGCTGTATTTTGTCGATGACGCGACTCTATTCTTCTTGTTCTAAGCCGCCAATGCGGCGTTTTACTCAATTTTGTAAATCGCTCTCATTTTTTTTCTATAATAGTTGAAGGTCTGAATCTTTCTGGGAAAACTTCCTTAATTTTTAATTCAACTTTTCTTCGCTGAAAGTTTTCCATACTCTAAACTTCCTCACACACTTGTTTTAATTAAACAAATGCATCTAAGATTTAAAAAAAAATTTTAAGAAAATTTGATACATGACCTTCTCATGTTTTTTAAAACTTCGTAAATGCTTTATTACTCGTACAATGACTTAAAGTATATCGTGTGAAAAATTCAGCAAGAAATATTAAAATCCGGCGAAAATACGGCAGGTTGAAGTGAAAAAAGCGATTAAAATTTTTCACTACAAAAACGTGATTTTTCTTCAATAACTTAAAAACTGAAATAATTAGAATTTTTTTTATTTGTAAAAACCATGCGCAATAAAATTCTCTACAAAAATCTATCATCAAAATTCAAATCAGAATTTTTCAAAAAATCAGCCCTGCGGGCAATACTTTTCCTCGCGTTCGAGCGCTCGGTGAGTTGTACGATCCGGGGGCTCAATTGAAGACAAGAATATTAAATTAAAATTGACTGTCTATGTTAAATTAATGTTATTAAATCTCACTAATTTCAATTATAAAAAGCACTTAAATTTAACATTCTGTTGTTGTATTAGGTTTGTTCAACAATATTGAAGAAATTTGTATAGGAAGAAAATCTAATAATTCATCAAAGCAAAATGACAAAAATACTATTTCTAATACTATAACTGTATTTAATGAGGTAGAAAATAACGGTGGGATATTATAAATAGTTATATTTTATTTTTAGAAAAAAAAACATTTGATTTAAAAGTTTATCAAACACACGAAACATTATTTTACAGATTTTTCCAGCAATGGCTTACAAAATGAATTTAGTAATGCTTGTATTAGACAAACATCAACGATTATAACGATGACATTGATGATTATATATGTAACATTAATGATTCTCGCAATGACCGATTTCTTAGTTCTATAAAAACCAATAGTAATGATGAAATAAATGATTTTAGGAATGATGAGTCTTTCAGTTCTATAGAAACCAATAGTAACGATGATATTAATGATTTTAGTCACGACAAGTCTCTTAGTTTTACAGAAACCAATAGTGATGATTATGATAACGGTGAAAATAAAAATTCACCTTTTTTTGATAAAATAATGTTTGATGAAGCCAATTTATCAATAAAAGATATAGTATTAATGACTACTGCATATTCTTTGAGACATCATGTTAGTGATAAAGCTCATTTAGAGCTTGTTAGCATGCTTAAATTGTGTGCAGGAACAAAATTCAATCACGTAAATTTATCAAAATATATGATGAATAAATGCTTTTCATCTCAAGATAACCATGTAACATATCACTATTATTCACTCTATTGATACAACAATGAAACGATCTAAACAATTAATCATATATGGAAATTGTCAGAAAGAAAATAGTTTGATATCAGCATCTCAAAATTATTTCATAACGTTAAGTTTACGTCATCAGTTAGAAATTCTTTTTTCGAACAGTGATATTTTGTCAGATATTTTAAATAATATTCAAATTGACGGAAAAGATATATACGAAGGGTCTTTAAAAAAAAAACATATATATAAATCTTTTCCAAAAAAAAAAACAAATTTGTTTCAACTCTCAATTGCAACACCGATGGTGCTCCGTTAACAAAAAGTGGGAAACCAAGTTTTTGGCCCATGCAAATTTGTTTTAATGAATTGTCTCCAAAATTAAAGTCATCATATGTATTATTAACAGATCTCTTAATGGTGCAACAAGAACCAAAAAGTTCCTTATTGAATCTATATCTATCTAAATTTGTTGAAGAAATAAAATTTTTGTATACTTATGGGATAACAGTAAAACAAAATAACATTACATATATTTTTAAATTTCACGTTCTCAGTTTTACTGTGGACTCAGTATGTCGTCCAATATTACAAAATCGTCTACAGTTTAATGGCTATTCAGGTCGCAGTTAATGTTTTCAAGTTGGGAAATACATTAGAGAAGTGCATGGTATAAGATATATATTCAATCAACAAAGCATTCACAGAACATATGAAAATCAGCTCTTAGATTTAGAAGAAGCTATTGAAACAAAACACACTGTAAGAGGTGTCAAAGGTAATTCTAGTATAAAAAAACTGGAAAATATTGATATGGTATGGTCTTTTGCTTGTGAATATATGCATGGTTTGATTTTGGGTGTGCAATCACAATTGCTAAATTTATGGAGAGATAAGAATTGCTTTGTGACAACCTTGGGGATCAGGAGGTTACACTAAGTTTTAAATAAAGATAAGATGTGAAATCTAATTAATTAAATGAGTAAAAGAGGCTTTATTTTAATAATGATATAATCATAGCACGCGCGCTCAAGATGGACGCCAGCCACGTATAGCGTACGCGACGCCGTTTGGACTAGCAAAGAAACTATCGGCACAACGAAAAGCAGATAGTTATATAAAAAAAGACACACGCAAAAAGGGCACGAGCACACAAAAAAAAGTATAATAGCACGAAGGGAAAATAAGCAATAGGACGCGCCCAAGATCGCCCGACACACACGTCGCACAAATAAAGCAATAAATTATGTGATTTTATGTAGCACGGGGTCACTCGCAATAATACGAGGCTTGATTTTAAATAATATAAAAGGACTATAATTTATTGAAGCTACTTAGTCTTACTCACACTAATTACGATAATTGTAACACACAACCAGAAAAGTATTACGCAATATCGCAAAGCGTAACGCTCTTTACCGGACGCCGGTGACAGGAGGAATGATGCAATGGCATTCCTTCTTGTCTCTGCTCAGCTTCATCTCTCGTGCTGTACGCTGCGCGCGCCGCAAAAGAGAGACAAACGATCCTAAACGGACCCAAGCCCAGCTACTCGAGTAAAGCTGCTTGCTATCTATATGAGTGCACAGTTTACGTGCTATAGAGATTCGCACGTGTGTGCTAACGATTTTAGCAACGATATGCTTTTAGATATTTGACTCACGTGGTCTGCTTTCTGTCTTGCCAGAAGTTGGATGCTCCCTTCTGTCGTCTATATGCGCTACAAACATACACTTAAGTAATATGGCCAATCTGCCATGTTACAGCTTATATAAAATCAACGCTCATGTTCTGAAATCTGTAGATGATTTTTTTTCTAAAATCACACGAACTTATGATATTCATAGATTACCTAGATGTGGGATAGTAACAGGTAAAACTAAAGCAAAAGCATCTGAATTAAAATCTTTCCTCCTTTATTATGGCTTACCTTGTTTAAAAGATGCTCTTGATCCAACTGCTTTGAAACATTATGCTCTATTAGTTAAAAGTTCATACACTTTATTAAAACAGAATTTCACAGAATCAGATCTTGAAGAATATAAAAATAACCTGATCACATTTGTCTATCAATTTGAAGAATTGTATGGGAAATAATCTGTGACACTTAATGTCCATGCATTGCTGCATTGTGTTAATTCTATTAGAAAAACTGGACCAATGTGTTCAAATTCAGCTTTTCCATTCGAACATTCGATTTACATATATAAAAAAACAAATATCAGGTCCTAAGGGCATGGATCGGCAGATGGCTCGAAAGCATATGCAAACTTTGCTTTTTAAAACAAATTCCAAAAAGTTTGTTAACGGCAGGCCGGAGTAGAACCTGATACCGACCGAGTAACAATTGAGTTGTTTGTTATTTACTCAAGTATTAATCGGTGTATCTTCAAAATAAAGGTTGATCGCAATAGATATTATTATTATGAATATCTACGCACCAGAAAAAAAAAATCTACCGGTTTTTTTTGAGAAAAGTAAGGAACGCGAAAATATTATAAACATAATCTTTTACTTCGGCGTTCCTTACTTTTCTCAAAAACAAAGCGATAGATTTTTTTTTTCTTGTGCACAAATATTTGTAATAATAATATCTATTGCGCTTAACCTTCAATTTGCAGATACACCGATTAATACTTGAGTAAATAACAAAAATGCCAATTAGACAAGGACAGCGAATCCGGCCTGCTCTTAAAGGTTCTGAAGGTGCATTACATTACTGTTGGAATTTGTTTTGTCCAAAGAGGTCAACTATGTATGTTGAGCAGATTGACGACGTTGCGTTTTTGGGAAAGGTAAACTAGTCTCATGCTTAGAACTGACGGAAGTATGTCTTCCATATGAAAAATGTATTCATAAAGGCAGACTTTATCATAGTGCTAATTACAGTCGATCAAAAAAAACAGATGGTAGTTTTGTACAATTAATAAGCGGAGAATTTTGTCGTATTATAAATATTTATAAAACTTATTCCAATCGTTGTATGTTACAATTAATGCAACTTCAAGTGCATACATATTTACCTTTTCCAAATGTCCATCGCATTGTTCAAATAGAATATAAATATTCTCAGAAAAATATTGTAAAATCTATAAATAACGTGAAATGCAAAGTGTTGAATGTAAATATAGATAGCATTGATTATTTATGTACATTACCAAATACGATTGAGGTGCAATAATTGTAATCTTTAATTATTGCTATAATTTTTTTTTTAAATTAAACATTTTCAAAAATTATTTCATAATAATTTTATTATTATTTTTAAAACCTATTCCTAAAAAATTAATGTTCATATTAATATTTAAATAAGGTTTTCAATTATCTGTGTGGCTATGCTTAATGAATAAAATAAAATGAAATACAATACTAACTACAAAAATAGTTACAATACAGTTGATGATATATAACTGAAAATTTATTTTATTAAACATTTTTACGTAATTATTAATTTATTTGTGATTTTTTATATTGAGTTAACTAACTTCGTTGAGTAAATTTCTTACGATGATGAGCGTTTTTTAACATTTAATTATTTGTTATTTATATTTATTAATAACATTTGTATAAGATAATTGGCTCCAGATAATTGAATGTTAATGGAATATCTATTTTTTTTCAATCAATAAACGGAATTCTGAATGTACTTATTTTGAAATATTGAAAATCAATAATGAAAGAATATCTCTTCAAATTCTAAATTTTAATTCAATAATGTAGAATATTATTTTATTATTCAATGTTATTCAAGTTTGTTTAAACATTTTATTTAAGCAGCATCGGATAATGTAATAAAAAATTATTAATAACTATCATAATTGAAATATATTCAACAATATTCAACTTAATAATGATTAAACTTATTGAAAAACATGTATTAAAATTTTCAATTTTCTTAAATTCCGGATCAGGGTTGCGAAAAAAGTAATTAAAAATTATTTGAATCACGAATCATTTTTGAATTTGTAATTAAAGTTTTATTTAATTAACAATTCCTTTTA
Organism: Anastatus disparis; assembly: GCA_017163975.1. Taxonomy (NCBI): domain Eukaryota; kingdom Metazoa; phylum Arthropoda; class Insecta; order Hymenoptera; family Eupelmidae; genus Anastatus; species Anastatus disparis. Next base: position 2,088,091 of record JAFFSR010000238.1, read on the forward strand.
AATTAATAATTAAAAATATTTTAATTAACAAATCAAAATCTAATCGTGAATTGAAAAGGCTTTAATTAAAAAATCAAAAGGAATTCTCAATTAAATAAATTTCAATTAAGAAATCAAAATGTAATCGTGAATTGAAAGGGCTTTAATTAAAAAATCAAAAGGAATTCTTAATTAAATAAATTTCAATTAAGAAATCAAAATGTAATCGTGAATTGAAAGGGCTTTAATTCCAAAATCAAAAGGAATTCTTAATTAAATAAATTTCAATTAAGAAATCAAAATGTAATCGTGAATTGAAAGAGCGTCAGTTATGATTATGATTTGTGAATTCGAGGGCTTTAATTAAAAATTCCACAATTCCTTTTTAATTAAACGTACTAAGGAATTTGTATCACATACACGGATAGACTTTTGCCTCAATAAACTTGACGCACGCCCTTACTAGAAAAAGTGATGCCTTCTGCTACGTAAATCATATGTATTGCCTTACATTTTATAATGCATGCATCACTTTTTTTCGTGCATTAATCGTAAAACACAGCGCGAGGTGGCGCCGCATCGATATTTATCTTGCATATTCCAAAAATATTGTGCATGCGCGCCACCTTGTAGAGCGTTTCTAAAACGCACTATCTTTTATGGTGCAAAAGTCTCTCGGTGTATATGTATATAGAAAAACATATGTGGACGCGCACATACATACGCACCTAGGCTCATATATATGCAACATTTCATGTCGACCCACACGCACACATACGGACAAGTTGATATATATATATATATATATATATATATATATATATATATATATATATATACATGGTCCGTTTCATGTCAACTTGCACCCGTTGACCCGTATATATTTTAGTTTATATATATGTATATATATATATATATACATACATTCATACATACATGGGATATTTCATGTCGGTTAGCACGTACTCATAAGTACAGGTTTTCTTTATATGTGGTACATTTCATGACAACACGCACACACCCATTCGTGTACCCTTAGATTTACATATATGGGACATTTCATGTCGATTCGCATGCATGCACACGCACGTTAATATATATAGGATTTTTCACGTCAACTCGAACGCACACACACAGGTTTACATATATATGGGACATTTCATGTCAATTCGCATGCATGCACACAAACTTTAATAAATATTGGATTTTTCACGTCAATTGGAACGTACGCACATACAGGTATATATATATGAGATATTTCATGTCGTTTACAGGTTTATATATATACATATATATATATATATATATATATATATATATATATATATATATATATATGGGACAGTACATGTCGTTGCGCATGCATGCACACACACGTTAATATACATGGGATTTTTAATGTCAATTCAAACGCATACAAACACACAGGTTTATATATATTGGACATTTCATGTCGATTCGCATGCATGCACACGTACGTTAATATACATGGGATTTTCCATGTCAATTCGAACGCACGCACACACACACAGGTTTATACATATGGTACATTTCATATCGATTTGCATGCATGCACACACGTTAATATACATAGGATTTTTCACGTCAATTATTACCCACGCCTATACAGGTTTATATATATGGGACATTTTATGACAACTCTAACACACCTATCCAAGCGCCCTTAGGTTCACATATATGGGACGTATCATGTCAACACGCACGCACCGGTTTTCATATATTTGACATATCTTGTCAAATCGAACACGCAAACACATCTAAACATGTATTTGAAATTTGTATTTATATATATGGGACCGTTTCTGTCAATTCGCATGTACGCACACACATGGGCTTATGAATATATATACATATATATATATATATATATATATATATATATACACATATATATGTGTGTATATCTGTGTACACACATACATGGGATATTTAATGTTAATTCACACGCGCGCACATACACACAGGTTTATATACACGGGACGTTTCATGTCAATTTACATGCATGACACACGTACTTGAGTTTGTATATATTTTTCTTTATATATATATATATATATATATATATATATATATATATATATATATATATATATATATATATATATATATATATATATATATATAGGGGCTGTTCCTGTCAAGGCACATGCACGCACACACATGGGCTTATGAATATATGTATATACATATACATGGGATATTTTATGTCAATTCACATGCGCACCACACACACACACAGGTATATATATATATATATATGAGTGCCACCAGATTTTTTTAAACAAGTGAGCAGTTTTTAATCAGTTACACAAACAGGTTATTTTTTCTATGTTACTTAAAATAAAAAAATTCTAATTTAGGAAAAATTGCTAATATTAATACTGATAAAAATCTTAAAGATTTTTAAGGAATAGTTTTACTTTGTGATGGATAATTTGATTATATGATTTTATTTTCAAAAAAGTTTTTCCCATAATAGTTATCTGTAATAAAAAAATTCTTTTACAATGTTAATTACTTTTTCCTGACATTCGTTTTGAAAGTTTATGCTTAGCAATTTTAAAATTTGGTTGTGACACTGATGATGCTGCTATAAATTATTTTGGATGTGTTATAATTAGTGTGCTGCCTCAATTTTCAACTGAAGGATTATAAATTAAGGATATTTTGGATTGAATTGCGGAAATAAAATAAATGATTAAAGAATTACAATCAACAAATCAATAAATTCAATTATTAATAGTTAAAAAAAAATGTTACCATGTCAGTGAGTTTTTTCAACAGGGTTATACATAAATGAAATTAATTAAAATTAATATTTTTAATCAATCATATACCTATTTTTTTATTAAAAGATATATTTTTACAAAATATGTAACAGTAAAAGAGTAGTTCACAGAAAAAAATTGTACTTCGTTAAAAAATTTTATAAATTATAAAAACACAAGTTTTTTAAACTTCATAAAATAATGAATAGCGTACTGTACATATTGTTTTTGTAGCAAAAATTCTACATGTAAAAAATGTAATAAGATTAAAATACAAATAACGATTAATTAAACGTATTTATAAATTATAACATAAATTTAGCTAATGAAATAAAATTTTAGGAAATCTTATTCTAATCTCTGCTGCACTGTAACAATAGTCTCATTCTAATATGAAAAATTGAAAAAAATTATAAAACTTATTCTTTTTTATAACTTTGGCATGAAAATTGCATGAAATAAGCGACAAAATGTTTTTTATTTGAAAAATAGACTTTTCAAATTTTTGGAAATTATATCATACAAATTTTCCTGGACATTTTCTGACTTCACCCCCTTTAAATTAATGTTTAGTGACAAAATATATAAAAAAAATTTTTGGAACCGTGGACTTTAATGTTACTATAGCAATCTCCCCTATTTTCCGACCTGACTTTTTCATGTGAGCACCGTTGCGCGGTACTTTCTGAATAAGCGGTTCAATTATTCGTGAAAAATTAAAGGAAGACCGCAACCAGCCTAAACCATTCTTTTTTATCAACAGTTGGTGGATTAAAGAATAATTTTAGCTAATTAAAATGTAAAAATTCTTAATTATATTGGTCACCAATGATTAGTGCAATAAAATAAAAAAAATCATTAAAAATGGCAAAATGAGTTTTTTTTATATTTATGATGTTTTTACAGAAAAATGGTGCAATGTACGGCAAAATTGATAAGAATATTTTCGACTTAATATTTGATGAAAAACACGAAAAATTATGTTTTTCTGCGAAGAATTAACAACCAGAAAATTTACTTTAGAGATTTTCCTAGCTATTTTCCAGCTATCCACCCTCGAAATTCGTGTTCAAGGCACCAAAATACATAGGAAAAACTTTGGTGGAGCCGTGGATCTCCATCGGCTACGGAAACTCTCCTAGCTACCTATATTAGTTATAAATGTCCTCCGTATTCAGGTGAAATACCCCGGTGAACATGTACATTAAGGTTTGGAAAGATTCTGATGTAAAAGAACCTTTCTAATTTTTTGCGGTTTTTGGTACCAGTCCATAATACAACTTTGTGAACTCTTATGAAAAAAATTGTCATGATTTTCGTTGATACCTTCTGAACTTTTTTGATTCATTAAGTTTTACTAAGGAATAGTAACCTTAATTTTATCGTATTCACAATTAATGAACAATTAAGATCGCTTTAGAATTGAACAGCACTGTAAAGTTTTCAGGAGAATCCTTCTAGATTGTATTTTAAAAAATTCTTCAGAAATATTTTTCACATTTTATCATCGTATGAATATATTTATTAAATTATTAGTAAATAAATGATTATAAATCTATGAGATCATTTTTTTTTTTTTTTTTTAACGTCGCTATATTTATGCTATGCTATTATTGCTATGCTAATCAGCGACGGAGCTCGTAAGTGTGTTTGTGAACAAAGCACATGTAACGTACAGTGGTGCTTGTATCAATCGGCCGAGAGCGGGATTCGAACTCGGAACCTCGAGATTACGAATCCAACGCTCTACCGAATGAGCCACAGACGGACTCCTATGAGATCAATTAAGAATACGGATGAATCTTTATATTTTCTGTATATTGATTGAAAGGTTAATGAAACTTCACGAACTCTGTGGAAGTAAATCGAGATGAATTATTACAATCTTGTAAAGAGTTTGATAGCTATTAAAGATCCTTAAGAGGAGGTCGAGTATATATGTCCTATTGTAATCAAAAAATTAATTTTTTTACAAAAACTAATAATTTTAGCAAAAAATAAAGAGAAAGCCCCATCTTGTATCATAAAAAGCAATATTTTCTTTGATTAGGAAAAAATTTTTTCATCGATTCCTTTTGAAAAAAAACCTTGAAAAACATAAAATATCGAGGTTTGGATGGACAATTCAGTTTTTCAAAGTTTTCTTTGAAACGAAGCGATAAAAATAATTTGTTCTCATAAGAGAAAATATTGCTTTTTAGTATACGAGATGGGGCTTTCTTCTTATTTTTTGCTACAATCATAAGGTTTTGCAGAAAATTGAATTTTTTTATTATAAAAGGATATAGATGTACGACCTGCTATTAATAAAATACCGTGAAAATTATTTATGATTCTCAGTAACGATCTTGAAGTTATAAAAAAATATAGGCTGTATTCACAGTAGCATGGAAGTTCGGCAATTCAAAATTCCACCTGTGATAAATTAATAACGGTAAAATTTGCTCCAGTATGCTGAATCGTGGTTCATGATTATTCTTGAATCAACCATACGATACAAAATAACAATTTGATATTTTTTTATTTGTCAAGTATTTTATATACAATAGGAGTACATACGTATAACAAGCCATATAGAGATACCGAGTAAACATTTCATTATTACACAGTAGCTTTTTTGTGACCGTTTCATTAATTATAAAAATACTTAATATCAACCGAAGATCGTTCTAGCAAATGTAATATGCATGCGAAAAGAGCTTGCATAAATTATTCACACTCGTGAAAAATGCTGTGGTTTTAAATCCAATTGCTACAACTAAGTGTTTAAAAGATGTATCCTCGATATACTTATATTTTATACAAGTTCTCAGAAATAGCCCTAGCGTCAATCGCATTAGACGTGCATGTATGATACGATATAACCTATCTATTTACACGTGTTTTCTTGACTCGGTATAATATTATATACATAGTATGATACGACATAACCAAGCTATTTACACGTGCATTCATGATTCGGTATACGATTATACATAACCTGGTATACGCGTATCAATAGCTAGGTATAAGCTTACAGTAGTATCCTCGGTATGCATACACGCGCAAATAACCAAGCTATTTACATGCGCATACTCACCACGGTATGAACAGCTCGGTACACTAGCATATTAACCACGCTAAATACACACCGCGGTATAAACAGCTTGGTATACTAGCATATCAACCACGCTAAATACACACCGTGGTATAAACAGCTCGGTATACTAGTATATTAACCGCGCTAAATATACACCGCCGTATAAACAGCTCGTTATACTAGTATATTAACCGCGCTAAATATACACCGCGTTATAAACAGCTCGGTATACTAGCATATTAACCATGCTAAATATATACCACGGTATAAATAGCTCGGTATACTAGCTTATTAACCACGCTAAATATACACCACGGTAGAAACAGCTCGGTACACTAGTATGCCACGCTATTTACCCGCGTATACATGCCTCGCTATACAAGCATACGTGTATAGAAATAGCTCGGTATACTAACATATTAACCGTGCTAAATATACACCACGGTATAAACAGCTCGGTACAATAGTATACTGCGCTATTTACCCGCGTATACATGCCTCGCTGTACGAGCATACGTGTATAAAAATAGCTCGGTACACTAGCATATTAAACGCGCGAAATATACACCACGGTATAAACAGCTCGGTACAATAGTATTCCGCGCTATTTACCCGCGTATACATGCCTCGCTATACGAGCATAGACAACGAGGCATATGTGTATAAAAATAGCTCGGTATACTAGCATATTAACCGTGCTAAATATACACCACGGTATGAACAGCTCGGTACAATAGTATGCCGCGCTATTTACCCGCGTATACATGCCTCGCTATACGAGCATACGTGTATAAAAATAGCTCGGTATACTAGCATATTAACCGCGCTAAATATACACCACGGTATAAACTGCTCGTTACAATAGTATGCCGCGCTATTTACTTGCGTATACATGCCTCGCTATACGAGCATAGACAACGAGGCATACGTGTATAAATATAGCTCAGTATACTAGCATATTAACCGCGCTAAATATACACCTCGGTATAAACAGCTCGGTACAATAATATGCCGCGCTATTTACCCGCGTATACATGCCTCGCTATACGAGCATAGACAACGACGTATACGTGTATAAAAACAGCTCGGTACAATAGTATGCCGCGCTATTTAGCCGCGTTTACATGCCTCGCTATACGAGCATAGACAACGAGGTATACGTGTATAAAAATAGCTCGGTATACACGTATATACACCTAGGTTAACGCATATGAACGCACGTATATTACGTGTGTCATGTTGATAATTTTATACTCGTCTCAAAGTTCGTCTGCATGTGTTCCTGGATGCATCATGTATGTTCTCATATGAATGCGTGCAATCAAACTTTAATATTTATTTAAATTAAGAAAAGGAGTTAAGAAACGTTTTATTTTTTTTCCTCTGTGATAATTTATTTAGTTTCTCTGTGATAGTTTATGGTAAGAAATTGATGAGTTTTCATTTGTTTCTTAGAGGTTATGATATTGATATACACAAGTTAAATTATTTTGTATATATACTGTATAAAGCATTATATTTCTGATTTTTTTTTCAAATAATTGACAAAATGGTGATATTAGATGATACTACACTGAGAAAAAAATTTATCTGGATCAAGTAAGGCTTAATTGAATCAATGAAATCCCTTAGGTGCGGGCGGCAAATAAAATATTTTGTTATATTAATACAAATATTTCAATTGAGTCAAATAAATATTTTATTTTTTAAAATAAATATTTCATTCTACTAAACATCACAAATATTGGTTGAATAAAATTAATTTATTGTTTAAAAAAAATTTTTTATTAATTCAAATGCATATTTGTTTTTCTAATTGCTTATTTCATTACATCAATATGCATATAGTAACTAAATCAAATAATATTTTGTATTTTCAAATAAATATTTGACTTACTAAATGTCGCGAAGATTGATTCAATAAAATAGATTCACTGTTTAAAAAAAAAAAATTATCAATTAAAATATTCATTTGTTTTTCTAATTAATTATTTCATCATTTTAATGCAATATTAAAATTAAATTAGTTCAATATTTTATATTTTCAAATAAAGTTTAATTTATTGATATTGCAAAAATTTTACCAATTATATGAAAAAAAAATCAGAAATATAATGCTTTATACAGTATATTTACAAAATAATTTAACTTGTGTATATCAATATCATAACCTCTAAGAAACAAATGAAAACTCATCAATTTCTTACCATAAACCATCACAGAGAAACTAAATAAATTATCACAGAGGAAAAAAAATAAAACGTTTCTTAACTCCTTTTCTTAATTTAAATAAATATTAAAGTTTGATTGCACGCATTCATATGAGAACATACATGATGCATCCAGGAACACATGCAGACGAACTTTGAGACGAGTATAAAATTATCAACGTGACACACGTAATATACGTGCGTTCATATGCGTTAACCTAGGTGTATATACGTGTATACCGAGCTATTTTTATACACGTATACCTCGTTGTCTATGCTCGTATAGCGAGGCATGTAAACGCGGCTAAATAGCGCGGCATACTATTGTACCGAGCTGTTTTTATACACGTATACCTCGTTGTCTATGCTCGTATAGCGAGGCATGTATACGCGGGTAAATAGCGCGGCATATTATTGTACCGAGCTGTTTATACCAAGGTGTATATTTAGCGCGGTTAATATGCTAGTATACCGAGCTATATTTATACACGTTATGCCTCGTTGTCTATGCTCCTATAGCGAGGCATGTATACGCGGGTAAATAGCGCGGCATACTATTGTACCGAGCAGTTTATACCATGGTGTATATTTAGCGCGGTTAATATGCTAGTATACCGAGCTATTTTTATACACGTATGCTCGTATAGCGAGGCATGTATACGCGGGTAAATAGCGCGGCATACTATTGTACCGAGCTGTTTATATCGTGGTGTATATGTAGCGCGGTTAATATGCTAGTATACCGAGCTATTTTTATACACATATGCCTCGTTGTCTATGCTCGTATAGCGAGGCATGTATACGCGGGTAAATAGCGTGGAATACTATTGTACCGAGCTGCTTATACCGTGGTGTATATTTAGCGCGGTTAATATGCTAGTGTACCGAGCCATTTTATACACACGTATGCTCGTACAGCGAGGCATGTATACGCGGGTAAATAGCGCGGCATACTATTGAACCGAGCTGTTTATACCGTGGTGTATATTTAGCGCGGTTAATATGCTAGTATACCGAGCTATTTTTATACACGTATGCTCGTATAGCGAGGCATGTACACGCGGGTAAATAGCGCGGCATACTAGTGTACCGAGCTGTTTCTACCGTGGTGTATATTTAGCGTGGTTAATAAGCTAGTATACCGAGCTATTGATACCGTGGTATATATTTAGCATGGTTAATATGCTAGTATACCGAGCTGTTTATAACGCGGTGTATATTTAGCGCGGTTAATATACTAATATAACGAGCTGTTTATACGGCGGTGTATATTTAGCGCGGTTAATATACTAGTATACCGAGCTGTTTATACCGCGGTGTGTATTTAGCGTGGTTGATATGTTAGTATACCAAGCTGTTTATACCGCGGTGTGTATTTAGCGTGGTTAATATGCTAGTGTACCGAGCTTTTCATACCGCGGTGAGTATGCACATGTAAATAGCTTGGTTATTTGCACGTGTATGCGTACTGAGATTACTATGCCGAGGTGTGTGTGCGCGTGTTAATAGCTTGGTTATTTATACGTATATGCATACCGAGGATACTACTGTAAGCTTATACCTAGCTATTGATACGCGTATACCAGGTTATATATAATCGTATACCGAATCATGAATGCACGTGTAAATAGCTTGGTTATGTCGTATCATACTATGTATATAATATTATACCGAGTCAAGAAAACATGTGTAAATAGATAGGTTATATCGTATCATACATGCACGTCTAATGCGATTGACGCTAGGGCTATTTTTGAGAACTTGTATAAAATATAAGTATATCGAGGATACATCTTTTAAACGCTTAGTTGTAGCAATCGGATTTAAAACCACGGCATTTTTCACGAGTGTGAATAATTTATGCAAGCTCTTTCCGCATGCATATTACATTTGCTAGAACCATCTTCGGTTGATATTAAGTATTTTTATAATTAATGAAACGGTCACAAAAAAAGCTACTGTGTAATAATGAAATGTTTACTCGGTATCTCTATATGGCTTGTTATACGTATTTACTCCTATTGTATATAAAATACTTGACAAATAAAAAAATATCAAATTGTTATTTTGTATCGTATGGTTAATTCAAGAATAATCATGAACCACGATTCAGCATACTGGAGCAAATTTTACCGTTGTTAATTTATCACAGGTGGAATTTTGAATTGCCGAACTTCCATGCTACTGTGAATACAGCCATACATATTATTAAATTTTTTTAACTCTTGAAATAGTTAAGCATATCATGGAATTGTTTGATAGTGGAAATAAAGCCATTTTACACGACTAAGCTATAAATTTTTTTTGTGAATAAATACAATAAATCGCACTAATTTATTAATACTAGGCAATTTTTCAGTTTATTAATAAGTTAATTTAATTAATACTATGATATGCCCTTCAAAAATCACTATTCAATATATTAGAAATTCATAAAGAATCTGAAGAAGTCATAATCATATTTTTTGATATATGGGGATATCCACAAAACTTTTAATTGTCTAGTAACAGGTCATATTACAGCTGTTACTGGGTTACCGCATGATGCACATTGTTTAAAATAGGTTCAAATCTTTTGTGCTATCCTGTAACTCTATTTCTGATGTATTTTGTAAATGTTTAACAAACGGCGCAGTAGATATTTCTATGAAACATTCATTTTTACACATAAAAAATTACCGTAATTTATCTTATGTGTAAATTTACTTTTTATAGAATTATCTGCTGCGCCGTTTGTGGCACATTTACAAAATACATCAGAAATAGAGTTACAGGATAGCACAAAAGATTATAACCTAGTTTAAATAATGACCTGTTACTAAAGAATTTAAAGTTGGATGGATATCCCCATATAATACCATAGTGGTACACATGAAATTGGAAAGGTTCTAAAAATATATAAATTACAATAACTTTTCTGATGAGGATATATTATTCAGATTAATATTATTTTTAAAATTAGATAACATTATTTTTATTTTTAAGAGCATGACGAAGCTTCCAGTCTTCTAATAATATTTCCAATCCCAAGTTATGAATAAACAATGCGTTTAATAACATTTTTTTGCGACAAAGAAAAAATTTGTAAGATTCAACTCGAGTGCGGACAACTCAAGAAACCCACGAAAATACTACATAAAAAGTAATAATACAAAAATTATTGTCTTAACATAGCTTTAGTGCGGACAAGTCATTATATTTGTTTTTCTCATCCGTGCTGAGTAAGCCTATAGCGCATGCGTTTTCGGGGTAGTAAGTAGCTAATAGCGCGCGCTGCGTGTGTTGTTTTTTGAGGGCGTGTGTTTCACAGCTATGTATAATATTATTTTGTATTAAATCACGTAAATGCGTTACATTCTGTAAAATAATGTCACGCAAAAGCGTTAATTAATGTAAAATCGCAAAGGTTTATACAAGCGCAGCGCCCTCATACTGTATCTCATCGACCATATGATGAATTTTATACTCTATCTCGCTTTAACCTCTGACAAAGTAAATCGTATCATCTTTTCTTGTATTATTTTTACATTAACGAAATCGTAACTATTCCGTATAAACGTGAAATTGGTGAACTAAAAGTATGTAATTTAATTACAAATAATAGTACCAAAAAGTATTGAAATATACTATTGCGAGTCAATCGTACTGCAGATATGAGAGAGAGAGAGAGTCTCGGGCAATGGCGCTATTCGCTACGCTCGTGCGCCAGCTTGCCCTCGTGCGCAATAGTCAACTAAACCTTACTCGTTACACAATATACTATTAATTTACGAATTTAAAATGATATTAATGAAATAAAAAAAGCAAAACTTGATTGCTGTAGCTCCAACATCAGATAAATATTACGGAAAGAAACATAATGAATCACCCAAATTCACAATTTTATAAATTACAACTGAATCACTGGAAAAATAGTTGCATACAATAGACTTTTCCAAATTTTATGAGTAACGGCTTATAATTGAAATTTCAATGTCGGAACGATTCGGAAAACTTGGAACATTTATCAATTTTCATTTCATAATAGTTCTTAAACATTCTTTAAAGACCGGAAAAATATTTGTTCCGATTCTTTTAGAAATTTTCGGGTCATTTTAACGAGGATATAACTGATGATGATGTAACAAAATTCAACTGCAATAATCACAAATTTTCCAATCGAAAACGTTTCCATAAATAATTTCCATAACTTTATAATTTCCGCGAAAATAATCATAATCTTCATAATTCTGCAAAAATGACGATTTATATTGACTTTTTCATAAATTTAAGTAACTTATAGAAATTTTCTCAAATTCAATTTACTTGTTTTTGTCATAAAAAACGAAAGATAATTAGTCTCAAAGCAGACTTAACGTAGGTAAATATTATTTTTTTATATACGCTTTTCTTATATTCGCCTTCATGTCTGTTTGCATGTTTGTCTGTCTGTAATCAAATCTTGCGCGCTCGATTTCAGGCACTTTTTGACAGAAATAAATTCTGACAATTGGCATAGACTTTGGTCTTGGATGACAATACAATAATCAGTTGTCATTTTGGTACCTGGACATCCAGGTCGATGATAATGGGTGTGAAAAGTCATCTCCGAGGAAGTATAAATGGGGAGGCTTTCTTTGGGTCAAGGCGAGTTTCTCGGGGGTTTTCAGGGTTGCTAAAACCGAATTTGAGATCAAACAATTGCCACAAAGTGATGGACGTTGTCCAGAATACGCATGGACGTCGTCTCCGAGGAAGTACAAGTGGGGAGGCTTTCTCTGGGTCGAGGTGGGTTCCCCGGGGGATTTCGGATCTGCTAAAACCTAATTCAAGGTTTGAAAGTGAATCTATAATGCATAATAATGATTTAGGATGAAGAGGTCGAACTGGAGTACCAAGTCGCCGATAACGGATGTACCTGAGTGTAATCTTCGAAAAGTCTGGTTGCAATGTAACTGTAAATGATAATAAAAACAATTTTAACTTAAAAATAGAATATACAAAATTTTAAAAACATGCTTTAAAAATAAAATACAATAATTGAATAAATAGACTAAAAAGTATAAAATAAATAAATTAACTTTTTTTAAATTTTTTAAATAATAGCGCTTATTACCTGTATATCGGAATGATGTTTGATGAAAAAATGTTAAAATTATTCACTAATTACAATAGTAATATGCTTTCTCGAAGTTAAATTTCGCTGGCATTATTCGAACGAAAAATTCATAAATTAGTAGGGATACTACCGCAAATTTATATGCGAGATGATTTGTATGAATGATCTTTATATATGGGTATCGACTACGAGTAAATCAACATATTTCATGGAACTTGCATGAATCTTAAACAATTGTTCTTTTAAAATCTTTTTATTTCCGAGTATTCTCCGACCTAATCAAACAACCTTAGAATCGAAATCTAAAAGAATCTCCAAGTTTCATTTGACATAGTCCCTGCAAATATCTGTAAACTTCATAATCGGTATGGAAAATTTCAAAATTCATTCATATAGACGATTTCCAGGTAGCCAGGATCACCTGGATATTGTGAAATGTCATCTCGGGAAACGTACATGTTATTAATAAATAATGGCTAAATTTCAAAAGATATTCTTGTAGACAATGTTTATCTTACTCGGAACATCCATGTTTGGCTAGATAACATTTGAAACAACTTCAAAGTAGTTATTAAACTATAAGTTGAATTTCAAAAGTTTTAGCTGTAGATGATGTTTAAGTTGTCATTAACACCTAGGTATCCAAAGACGGAGATAGGTGTGTACAAGTTGTCATGAAATGTCCCATATATATATAGAAAAACCTGTGCTTGCGAGTACGTGCAAGTTGACATGAAATGTCCCATATATATATATATATATATATATATATATATATATATATATAGAAACAAAAAAATTGCGGGTGAACGTGAGCAATTTGATATGAAATGGACCATATATACATATGCAAAAACCTGTCAGTAAGGTCGTACATGAGTTGACATGAAGAGTCGCATGTATATAAAAGCGTGTATGCATGAATGCAAATTGACATGAAACGTCGCATATATGTAAACCTGAAGGAACTCGGATAGGTGTGTGAGAGTTGTCATGAAATGTTCCATATATATAGAAAAGCCTGTGATTATGAGTACATACGAGTTGACATGAAATGTCCTATATATATATATATATATATATATATATATATATATATATATAATCCTGTGTGTGTGCATGCGCATTGGCATGAAATGTCCCATATATATAAACCTGTATGTGCGTGCGTTGAAATTTACAGAAAAAATCCCATGTATATCAACGTGTGTGTGCATGAATGAAAATTGACACGAAACGTCGCATGTATAAAAACCTGAGAACTCGGATAGGTGTGTGAGAGTTGTCATGAAATTTTCCATATATATAGATAAGCCTGTGATTATGAGTATGTACAAGTTGACATGAAATGTCCCTATATATATATATATATATATATATATATATATATATATATATATATATATATATATATATATATATATATATAATGCTGTGTGTGTGTATGTGTGCGTGCGCATTGGCATGAAATGTCCCATATATATAAACCTGTATGTGTGTGCGTTGAAATTTACATAAAAAATCCCATGTATATTAACGTGTGTGTGCATGAATGAAAATTGACATGAAACGTCCCATATATGCGAACCTGAAGGAACTCGGATAGGTATGTGAGAGTTGTCATGAAATGTTCCATATATATAGAGAAGCCTGTGATCATGAGTACGTACGAGTTGACCCGAAATGTCCCATGTATATATATATATATATATATATACACATATATAATCCTGTGTGTGTGCATGCACATTGGCATGAAATGTCCCATATATATAAACCTGTCTGTGAATGCGTTCTAATTGACGTGGAATGTCCCACGTATGTATGTATGTATGTATGTATATATACATATATATATATATATATATATATCAACTTGTCTGTATGTGTGCGTTTGGGTCGACACGAAATGTTGCATATATATGAGCCCAGGTGCGTATATATGTGCGCGTCCACATCTGTTTTTCTATATACATATATATGATGAAAATTCCTTTAAAACGTTTAATTAAAAAGGAATTATGGAATTTTTAATTAAAGCCCTCGAATTCACAAATCATAATCATAACTGACGCTCTTTCAATTCACGATTACATTTTGATTTCTTAATTGAAATTTATTTAATTAAGGATTCCTTTTGATTTTGGAATTAAAGCCCTTTCAATTCACGATTAAATTTTTATTTCTTAATTGAAATTTATTTAATTAAGAATTCCTTTTGATTTTGTAATTAAAGCCCTTTCAATTCACGATTACATTTTGATTTCTTAATTGAAATTTATTTAATTGAGAATTCCTTTTGATTTTTTAATTAAAGCCTTTTCAATTCACGATTAGATTTTGATTTGTTAATTAAAATATTTTTAATTATTAATTTAAAAGGAATTGTTAATTAAATAAAACTCTAATTACGAATTCAAAAAGGATTTGTGAATTAAAATTTATTTAAAGCCCAAAATGATTTAAATATTTGCAACCCTGTTCCGGATATTATTTTTTTATTTAATGTTATTTAACTTAATAATGAATTAGCTTATTTAAAAATATTTATTAAAAATTTCATTTTTCGAAAATTCAAAGTATTATTTTCTTATTTAATGTTATTAATGTTTATTGTGAAATTTATAATTAAAAATTATTAACGACTATCATTATTAGGATTTATTTAACATTATTCCACTTAATAACGAATAAACTTATTGAAAAACATTCATTAAAATTGTCAATTTTGTCAAATTCGCAAATTTTGTTAACGTATTTTCGTAGCGTGAATTTTTTTTTTCTTTTTTTTTCTTTTTTTATGAAGGGAAATACATTATAAATATAATCTGTTAAACTTTGTAACTATCAATAATTAATTTTTAACTTAAAATTTAATTGCTTTAAACAGCTGGGGGGCAGATGAGCATGTACGATTTTACGCCAGAGATATTTCGAAGTAGCGTTAGTCTAGTGCGTAAAGTTCACGCTCTTCCTTTTGAGTACGCGAGTTAAACTCTTGGTTAAAACCACTTTTTTTAAACTTTTTTTTATTATTTCAATAGTATTTATTACTTTTTTTTATTTATATTTTTTATATTTTCTATTTTTTTATCAATTTTAAAATCTATTTTTCCACAAGTTACTTAAAGTATGCTCGTTTTTTTAATTAATATTTTTAAATAAATTATTTCATATACAAAATAATTTAAAATATTAATGAATAAATAATAGTGATGTTTACAATACTATGGTTTAATTTTGTCTTTATAAACATATATCAATATATAATATATATTATAACATAAATAATTATACTTTAGTTTTATTTATTTATTGTTATATATTTTAAATTTTATGAACTAAATTATAAATAAATTAAACTATACTATTATAAAATAAACATCACTATTATTTATTTATCAATATTTGTAATTACTACCTATAAAGAAGAATATATTATATTTATAATGTCTCTTCCCTCATAAAAAAAGGAAAGAAAAGAAAAAAAAGATTCACGCAACGAAAATACGTTAACGAAATTTGCGACATGATTTTGGATATAGACTAGCCGTGTTTGCTCGCGTCGCCACTCAAAAGAGGAGGCAATTCAAGCAAACAAAGGATATGAGAGTGGGGAGTCATCGATGTATACCACGCGAGTCATCAGTGAATGCCGTTTATGCTTTAGTTACTCTCTATACCATCTTTCTTAGTATAAGGTATTCCAATACTGATAGAGCTTTTCACGCCTGTCATATTTGTATCAATATTTTATATGCTCGCGTGGATGGCACTTCGCATGCTCTATTAGCATGAATTTTCTCTTACTAGGAGAGTATCACATCTCCGGATCACGGATTTAGCTCTAACTTTGAGATAGGTTTTCAGATGTCAAAATATGAAAAAAGCCAGAGTTATAGACCCCAACGCTCAATATTTCTCTCGTTGCAGGCAATTAAAGAAAATCACTAAAAAAGTTACTAGATTTTCAAACGCTTATAATTCTTTAGCATTAATAGCTAGACGCTTGCAGCTGTTTTTAAATAAAAGCTACGTTCAAATCCTTTCGAAAAAACACCTATAGCATATCAAAATATTATTTTTTCCCAAAGTTATAGCGTTATAAGAATTTGAGCTGAATTACCTTTTAAAAATATTAATTAATGATAAATGTTAAAATGTAGTACACTTTTCATAACGCTGTAACTTTGGGAAAAAATAATATTTTGATATGCTATAGGTGCTTTTTCGAAAGGATTTGAACGTAGCTTTCATTTAAAAACAGCTGCAAGCGTCTAGCTATTAATGCTAAAGAATTATAAGCGTTTGAAAATCTAGTAACTTTTTTAGTGATTTTCTTTAATTGCCTGCAACGAGAGAAATATTGAGCGTTGGGGTCTATAACTCTGGCTTTTTTCATATTTTGACATCTGAAAACCTATCTCAAAGTTAGAGCAAAATCCGTGATCCGGAGATGTGATACTCTCCTAGTTAGTGTAGACTTTGTAAATAAGTTTAGAATATTCGGTCGGTTATAATATCAATACAGATCCATGTAATGTGGGTTATATTGTAATTTCACTTCGAAAAAGTTGGTGGCGAAGTTTCATTTTTGGCCTAGCGACAAATAAAATATTTAAT
Organism: Anastatus disparis; assembly: GCA_017163975.1. Classification (NCBI taxonomy): domain Eukaryota; kingdom Metazoa; phylum Arthropoda; class Insecta; order Hymenoptera; family Eupelmidae; genus Anastatus; species Anastatus disparis. The sequence continues at coordinate 2,105,869 of JAFFSR010000238.1, forward strand.
AATACATGTTAGACTATTCGTTTTAAAATTATGGCACTCAAAGCTCTAAGATTTTGCAAATAATTTTAAAATATCCTACTGTAACATGATGTCAATGCAAATCAAATCAATCTAGGTTGTATAATAAAACATAATATTGAGTTCTATAGTTTGAAAATAAGTAGTCTGGCACGAATCATATAAAAGGACTCAACACAGACTAAATTAAATATAAAACCGCTTACTAACTCTTTTAAGCAAAATAACAGTACAATATAAATGACATTTATATGCATTGATATTATGTTGGGGGAAGATATTTTAAAGCAATATACGGAGTATCATAGCTTTAAGTACTATAATTAAAAAAAAAATCTAACACCCCTAGTGGAAATCGAATCTGTGAATAGCTGTGAATAACTGGAAATAACTGGAAATAACTGTTATAAAATGTTCAGATTGAGACAGGAATAACAGTTAGCACCAGTTATTCCCAGTTATTCCCAGTTATTTCTAGTAACTTGCAGATATTCCCAGTTATTTCCATTTGATTTGACAAATAATTTGAAAAATCAGAGAAAAATCAAAGATGCATAACAGTTATTCACAGTTATTCCCAGTTATTTCTAGTTATTTACAATTATTAACATTTATTTCCAGTTTCGCTATATTATAACTTTTATCATTTTTTAGCACCTTTTATTTTTCAAATTATTTCTCAACTTAACTGGAAATAACTGGGAACATCTGTGAATAACTGGAAATAACTGGAAATAACTATGAATAACTGTTATAGTATCTGTAATTTTTCAAATTATTTCTCAACTCAACTGTAAATAACTGGAAATAACTGAAAATAACTGGAAATAACTGGGAATAACTGAGAATAACTGGTGCTAACTGTTATTCCTGTCTCAATCTGAACATTTTATAACAGTTATTTCCAGTTATTCCCAGTTATTCCCAGTTATTCACAGATTCGATTTCCACTAGGGACGTACCACATGAAACATTTCATTTGACATATACTAAAATCGAAACTGGCCATCAAGCTTTTTAAAAAGATATTATAATTTCAGTTTTACTTGTTTATTTTCAAAACTATAGCAGTTACAATCATAAAACTTTATAAATAACTTCAGAATGTTCTGCTCAGCATAATATCAATTTAAATCAATATATTGTGAATTGTATTGTAACTTCACTTTTAAAAAATTGGTTACAAGTTTCATTTTTGGTTTAGCTACAAACAGAATATTTCATAATACACATATTCGTTTTGAAAGTCTGACACTGAAAGCACTAAAATTTCGCAAATAATTTTAAAGTTTCCTGCTGTAACATAATGTCAATGCAAATCAATAAGTTGTATTATATAACATAATACAACTTATAAAATAACAGTACAAAATAAATTACATTTATAAGTATTGATACCATGTTTGAGAAAAATATTTTAAACCAATATACAAAGTATCATAACTTTGAGTACTATTAGTTTAAGAAAAAAATAATCAAGCACGTATCACGAAACATTTTATTTAACATAGACTAAAAATAAAACTGGACATCAAGCTTTTCAATTAACTAACAAAACTTAACAACCACATTAGCGCGTCTATTTTCAAAGTTTATGGTTAGGTTAAGATGTCGAATATAAAGGCATATTAGAAAATTAGGTTATAATAAAAAAAATTCATTTATTATTAAAATCTGCAGGAAAGTGAAAAAAAAAAGATAATAATAAGGACGAGTAGAGAAAATTCACAATTAAAATTAAACTTGTTATACTATAAATACAAGTTAATTCTCCCGAATATCCAACAGAACCCAAGTCAGATCAAAGTCATCCAGCTAGATATCCAGTTGGATATCCAACCAGTTTCTGACAACAGGGACTTATGGTGAAATTTGACAATATAATTACACCGTACAAACCCATATGGAAATAATTTCTGTGAATAACTATTAATAACCGTGTAAAAATATGAAAAAATGAGAATAACTATTAATAACTATAATGAACTACCGCAATTGAGACATTAATAACAGTAAATAATAGTTGATGACAGTTAATAATTGTTACGAATAGATAATAATAATGATTAACTGTAAATAATAATAATTTACTGTTATTTATAGTTATTTACAAATATTTGTAATTTTTCACATTTATTCACATTTATTAACAGTTATTAACACTTTAATAACTTATAATCGTTTTTTTTATATATACGCGAAAAATTTTGTAAATGTGAAAAACTGTTAATAACTGTTAATAAATGTGAAAAACTGTAAATATCTGTAAGAAAGTGTTGATATCTATAATTCACTGTAACTAATTGCAAATAAATATAAATAATTATAAATAAGTATAAATAATAATAAATTATTCACCAATTCTAAAATTTTGGAAAATGCGAGTAACTGTTGATAAGTGTGTATAAATGTGTATGAATGTGAATAAATGTGAATAACTATGAATAATTATTAATAATCATGACTTTCAGTTAATAATTGTTATTTACCGTTCATAACTGTTATTAACTATTATTAATTGTTATCAACTGTTTTTTACTGTTATTAAGAGGCGGTCGGAACCAAATCGGTGACTTAGTTCGGTGCTTGTAATAAATGCTTATAATAATTTATTTATTTATTAATATGGTAAAAATATAGTCATTTCCTCTAATCATGTATATAAAGAATAATTTAAAATAGTTAAAGCCACAAAAATATACAAAATATTGTTATAAAGCAAAAAATGCCACCTAACAATCGACACGACAGTTTTTTGCATGCGGTATATGTCAAGTCAGTTTGATATTTGTAATGAATGCTTATAATAATTTATTTACTTATTCATATGGTAAAAATGTAGTCATTTCCTCTAGTCATGTATATAAAGAATAATTTGAAATAGTTTAAGCCATAAAAATATACAAAATATTATCGTGAAGCGAAAAATGCTGACTTGATGTATACCACAAGTCACCGATTTGGTTCCGACCGCCTCTTAATTCTTATTAATGTCTCAATTGCGGTAGTTTATTACAATTATTAACAGTTATTCACAATTTCTCACAAAAATGATTTCCATATGGGAATATGGCCATATATTGGTAGACAGACCTTATTTTATGGTAAACTTTGTGACGTCCTACTAGGTTATAGCTGGTATGACGCACTTTGATAGACTCTATTGAGTCATATCTTTTGCTTTATTTCAAGCTTGTAACTGTAGAGCCGTTAACCAGACAAGTCGCTATGCCGTCTGGTGCGGACTCGAATGTGTCAGTGTGTGTAATTATCTCCGTTGTTAGTAAATGATTATTTAGGTTATGGGTAATGCCCGTTATTACTGAGGACCAAGTGCCTCAGTACGCGGGGCTTTACCCTTTAGGATGGGATAAGGTAAGGTGTGTGTTGCTCGCCGCAACTCTTTATTTAAATTAAATCAAGCAATTGTACAATGTGAATTTAATAAGCGCTCGAGCCTAGAAGAATCATGTAAGTGATTCTTCTGTGCTTGGCGTCAAAAGACAAAGCAAGTTAAGTTGAGCTGAGGCGAGGCAGAAGAGAGCCTTCCTCTCTGCTGGCCCGCATTTATAAGCGCTGGACTTCAGTCCCCTCTTCGCTGATAGATTGGCATCGCCGGCGTTCGCGCGCGTGGTCCTGCTTTTCTCTTGCGCGCTGAGCCAATATGAGGCATAAGCGCGCTTTCGATGTATGTTGCATGTACACGAGCGACTTTGAATGTATGTGCGCTTCAGGAGCGTACATACTTTGGGCGCTTATGCTTTTAATCTTTCAAATTATGATACTTTAACTCTTAATTCTTATTCATAGGTTATTATCTAATTACTATTTATCGCATGTAAATATATTATAATTATTAGATTTAGCAATGAAAAGTCTATAATATGACTGGGCGCTCACAACTTTCTACCAGGGTAATATCTGATTAAATAAAATGATTTCATACTTTTCCATTGTGAATGCGAAATAAATAAAAATCTTTAAGCGATCCAATCAATCTTTAACATATGATTATACTGCACTTAATAAAAATGTGTCAGTCGTGGAACTAGCCGACAGAAGCTTTGCTTCCTCTCTCTCTCTATATATATATATATATATATATATATAGAAAGTAGAGAATGTAGATCTTGCGGAAATTATACCTATTATTTTTATGGATATTAGTTATTTTTTACTCGATTTATTTTTAATTAGCAAAAATATGAAGTCAGGTTTATTAACATAAAAAAAACATATTCGCGTTCCCCCGATTGTGATCACACGCATGATAAACAGATAGATATTATAGATTGCGTCTCTTTCTTTTTCTTTGCTAGTCATATAGTAGTTAAATACGCACAACTTTTCAAATTTAAGCACGCTTTTATAAACAAAGTCGCGATATTTTACAAGTTCCAACTATCAATTGTTGTATAAACAATCTGCATATATACTTTCGGTAACGTGTATGTGTACGTTTTTAAGCATAGTGGAGCTTCAGATGAAAAGAGAAAAAAAGAAAGGGCGAGAGTAAAGAATAAAAGTATGAGTAGTGACTAGACTGTTCATAATAAACTGAGAGTAGAGTTGAGGGTCATTTTTCTTTCATGTTGGTTTTTATAAGCTAAGCCCTGCCAGCCCAACCTCGCGTAATAAGCATAGCTTATTATACAAACATCAATTACATTTGAAAAAATATAAAAATGATTATTAATGACTTAAAAATCCAACCATCAAAATCCTATCTACACAATGCTGTACAATTGTGACTTGAGATTTGAGTAGATAGGCTATGGCAGATCCAGCAAATTGCAAAATCAGCACAGCACCCCACTCCTCTGCAAAGCTGGCACACTTCCCCCACCCCTCTGCATTACTGGCACACTTCCCCGACCCCTCTGCATTACTGGCAGACTTTCCCCTCCCCTCTGCGATACCAGCACACTTCCCCCTTTCCCTTGCGATAATGGTACACTTTTCCCGCTCCCTCTGCAATACTGGCGCACTTGCATTCCTAACGCAGCGCGTCGATAAGGTAGGGAATATCCCGAGATGCAGATATTTTTTATTTGAATATTTTATTTGTTTTTAATAAATTATAAAGCACCGACATTGACGATGTCCATATCTAATATTTTGAATCTTGAATATTATAATTTTTTATATTTAAGATTCGATGATTCTGTTTTTGATGAGGATTGTGTAATACTAGAATATTTTTCAGTCGTGTTATCTGTTGTAGAAAAAGTTGTAGATACAGCTCCCCCCTGCTGCTGCTGCTGATGCGAAAAACCTTTTATTCGTTCCAGAGTTTTTTCAGGGACAATTACCATTTTTCGAGCGCGTTCCATGACTTTTATTTTGTTTTTTACTTAAAAAGAAAATTAATTTTTACTTCTTAAAATTTTTGAAAGAATTTTACTTATTAGTGGGCCCAATAGAAGTGGTAGAAAAGAACCACTACTCTGAATTATAGAACGTTTTTTAGCTCTCCACACGTTAACACCACCACCACTGCTGCTACTCCTTCCACTCCTTACTAATTTTCTTAAAATAGTTTTGTGTTTTCTTAAGCGGTTTTGTTCAGGAGTTTTTAATTTTACAACACCTTGCAATACGTTTAGAGCACACTTGCAAATACACTTTATGATATTTTATCGGCTGTACGAATCAAAGCTGAGCGTTGTTGACTGTCAGCGTGACTGAGAGCGTTTAAAAGTGCAACGTGCTTTTTTGAATATAATTTCCCAGGTGTGCAGCAAATGCTAGACTTGATGGAACTTTTTTTATTTCCTCCTTCTCTTTTTCCTTGTTTTCTTTTTGTTACGAACGTGGCCATCGATGTTGTCCCAGACATTGCTATTTAAAGACTGTTTCTTGACTACAGATGTTTCTTTCTTTTTATTTATTCATGCTCATCTGTATCTCGATGAAAATTTTGGCACGTAAGCATAGTGCAGTTTGCTATCGGGAAATATGACGGTACGAAAGCGAAACTCATCGGGCGTATCTTGTTTCAAATCTAATAGAAGATAGCTAAATGGTCGACTACAGGCATCAATGTAGGCTTCTTGCGAGAATTTTGGATCCTCAGGGTAAACTTGTCGAGCGAGAAAATGTATTTGCGCGCGATCTCTAAGATTTTTGAACAATGCGATATAATTTGAATTCCATGATAAATCACGCTGATTTGGCTCCCTATGAAAAATATTTTGCGTAGTAAAAATAACACTGATATTTTTATGGTGACAGCCTTTTGTGAATAAATCAACTACTGTATTATTCGATGATTCGCGCATCAGATCGTCGAGTATGAGTAATTTTCTCTTATCATTGTCATTGGAATAGTCACTTCTATTGTAATCTGTAAGCCTTCTCGAAATTCGATGCGTGGGTTTCCAGCTACTTCAAACTCGCTACGGTACGCTTCTTGCCACTCGGCGTAGTAAAAGAGAATACGATCGAAATTCACATAACACATTTGTGGCAAACTGAAAAGAAATCGCTTTACAAAAACAGTTTTTCCACACATAGTAGGCCCCAAAATCATACACTGAGAGAAAATTCATGCTAATAGAGCATGCGAACTGCCATCTATGCGAGCATATAAAACATTGATACAAATATGACAGGCCGTGAGAAGCTCTATTAGTATTGGATTATCTTATACTAAAAAAGATGGTATGGAGAGTAACTAAAGCATGAACGGCATTCACTGATGACTCGCGTGGTATACTTCGATGACTCCCCACTCTCATATCCTTTGTTTGCTTGAGTCGCCTCCTCTTTTGGGTGGCGACGCGAGCAAACACGGCTGGTCTATATCCAAAATTATGTTGCAAATTTCTTTAACGTATTTTCGTAGCGTGAATCTTTTATTTCTTTTCTTTTTTTATGAAGGGAGATACGTTATAAATATAACCTGTTAAACTTTTTAACTTTAAATAATTAATTTTTAACTTAAAATTTAATTATTTTAAACCGCTGGGGGGCAGATGAGCATGTACGATTTTACGCCAGAGATATTTCGGAGTAGCGTTGGTCTAGTGCGTAACGTTCACGCTTTTCCTTTTGAGTACGCGAGTTCAACTCTCGGCTAGGGTCACTTTTTTTTAAATTTTTTTTTTATTGTTTTAATATTTTTTATTCCTTTTTATATTTATTTTTTTTAAATTTTGTATTGTTTTAATAATTTTAAAATTTAATTTTTCACAAGTACGCTTGTTTTTTCAATGAAAATTTTTAAAAATAAATTATTCTTTATAGGTAGTAATTACAAATATTGATAAATAAATAATAGTGATGTTTATTTTATAATAGTATAGTTTAATTTATTTATAATTTAGTTTATAAAATTTACAATAAATTACAATAAATAAATAAAACTGAGTTATTATTATTTATGTTATAATATATATTGTATATTGAAATATGTTTATAAAGACAAAATTGAACTATAGTATTGTAAATATCACTATTATTTATTTATTAATATTTTAAATTATTTTCTATATGAAATAATTTATTTAAAAATATTAATAAAAAAAACGAGCATATTTTAAGTAACTTGTGAAAAATAGATTTTAAAATTAATAAAAAAATAGAAAATAAAAAAAATATAAATAAAAAAAAGCAATAAAAACTATTGAAATAATAAAAAAAAAGTTTAAAAAAAGTGGTTCTAACCAAGAGTTGAACTCGCGTACTCAAAAGGAAAAGCGCGAACGTTACGCACTAGACCAACGCTACTTCGAATTATCTCTGGCGTAAAATCGTACATGCTTATCTGCCCGCCAGCGGTTTAAAATAATTAAATTTTAAGTTAAAAATAAATTATTTAAAATTAAAAAGTTTAACAGGTTATATTTATAACGTATCTCCCTTCATAAAAAAAGAAAAGAAAAGAAATAAAAGATTCACGTTACGAAAATACGTTAACATGATTTTGGATATAGACCAGCCGTGTTTGCTCGCGTCGCCACCCAAAAGAGGAGGCGACTTGAGCAATAGAAGAATGCCATAGTTAGCAGTAAAGAAAGAATAGTGGGCAAGCCACGTTTACTTCCTTCACGTCCCATGAGAGGATACAGCGCTAGCTATCGAAGGATATTAGAGTGGGGAGCTACTAAAGCATGTAAACAAACAGTTTTTGGATAGCACAAACCTCGTAAGAGTAGATGGCGCTGTTATTAAAGCATAGGATATTACTTACTAACTTTGGATACGTAGACTACATGCTCTATTGGCATGAATTTTCTCTCAGTGTACACGTAATGGGGTGTTTCCATCATGTATCCATTTTGAATACTGAATACAGAAACCATAAGATTTATACTTTTTATGTTGAAAGACCTCTTTATTTTTTTAGGTAGGGTGATGATGGTGTCGCGGGGTGGCGGCGGCGGCGCGGGCACACGTGTTTTTATAAGCTTATTAACACGTGTGCTGGTATAAGCTTATTTTCCCGCGTCAATCAGCTTAATAAAAAAGAATAAAGTTAAGGCGACTACGGAAGTTCGGTTCGATTTCATTTTGTAGTTTACAAATTACTCTTTCAGTTTCTAAAATTTTTTGAATTTTTTAATTTTCCACCATTTATTATAATCCGTAGAATGGTGGAAAATTAAAAAATCTGAAAAATTTTACATATTGAAAGAGTAATTTGTAAACTCAAAAATAAAACCTAACCTAAAATCCAAAGTCGCCTTAATGAATAAGATTAATGATTGTTGATTAAAAAAATTAATGTTTTGGATTATTTATAAAATAAGTTAAATTTCATAAGAACATTTTTTCTTTTTATTTAATATTTTTATAATCAACGTTGTTCAGCACTCTTAAAACCAAAAGGAAGAGAAAGTGATAGGGAAACGTATCGTCTTTTTTCCAAAATGACGCTACAAGTTTTAAATTCTTCTCTTGTTATGACTTCGTGGAAAGGTGTGCGTCGTATGGATTTAAAATTCAATCGTATCTCGCTTTTATTCATCTCTTCCTCATTCTTTTGTCTATGCTTTCTCGCGAATACTTCATCTATGAGCATTTTAATACTACCAAAATTTATATGAATTTTTAAAATTTAAAGTTATTCCCCTAACTTTGCAACATTCATAAGTATTTCCCAACGGTGTGACGGCGCGGTAAGCGTAAAATTTTGGAGCTGCAGACATCATGGTATCTATGTGAGTACCAGGACCGAAAGATCTTAATTTATCCGTCATATTACCCAATAAATTTCCCAAGGGCGGTTCATATTTGTCTGAATCGTCCTTTTTTACAAAAATACACGAATCGGTATCACAGTACAAAGTACGTCTATTAAGCTTTTCCATATGTTTGTACAATTCCAGCCTGGCTTGTGCAGTTTGTGAATGCTGTGATTACCACGCTCGTATTAGCCGCTGCTTCAACGGCTTCTTCTCTGAATTGCCAGTTTAGGTATAAAATATCATCGTTTACAGGAAAAACACTGAGAACTTCTTTGTCAGGGCAGGTTAACAGTCTTAAGAGAATTTCACGCAATTTCACAATTTCCGTTTGCTTTAAATTACTGCACTGTCAAAACTTTCCCCAAAAAGAATTTAAGCAAAGTTTTGCTACAGCTCTCAGACCAGCATTTGTTTCTATATTCTCGCGATCCAATCGTATACCTTTATTTTTCTCATACTCGTCTAAGTACCGTAATTTCGCTTCGTCGTCATTTACACACCAGGCGAGCCATCCACTTGCTTCTTAACTTATTTTCAAAAACGTACTTACGTATCCTGCAAAGAGACCCCCATTAATACCGTCAAAGCGTGTCATTTCGTATTGCCATATAATATATATTTCCGTTATGCGGTAGCCGAGCTCAACAGATTCATCGGCCACCTAAGTACTCGTAAATTCACGCTCACAAATGTTTTCGTGATTACAGTTACTTTCTCGCATCGTCTCGCAACAAGAACGACAAAGAGCAAATAACAAACGCCCGTGCATTTTAACGGGTAACAGGTAAGTACAAGTTTCGTGGTGGTAAAACTTTACATTTAATTAGACCTTCGACGCGCTGCAAATTATTATTATTTTCTCCAGTTAGTTCACGACACTCATCCCCGATGAAAATTTTTGGATGTCCAACGGGAAATTGCCCCCGTTTGCATACGTAAGGATACAAGGAACATATATCAGTGTATTTGATTTTTTCACCTTCTTTAATTTTATAATACGGAATTATGTTTTCAGTTCTCCCCCCGAAAAATGCTTCTTCGAGGGTTCATTGTGATTTTACTTATTAAAGGGTGATTACGCACGTATTCCGCTATTTCAGGATTCTCAAGCTTAATTTTATCGAACTCGCATTCCCATATGCAGCGAACTTTATATCTACGTTGTCAAATTTTATTTATTTTTACGAATGTATTTTCATATACTTCGTTAAACGTACGGCCAAAAGCAAGACGTGTATCCCAATTTTTATTAAAACATTTGGGACATCCATGCGTGTAACAACCTTCATATTCAAAAACTATACCCTTTTCATCCTGATTTCCCGATGAAGGAGGTAAAAATCCGTCAACGAGAAAACCTTCAGGCAACATGAATTCTCTTGCTCTACCATCATGAATAATTTTACGACCGATTTCACGTTCGCAGGCTAATAACCATTCGATTGATTTCTGAGAATGTTTATCAGCGCGACGATAGCCTGTAGGTGGTATAATTCCAATAGTTTTAGGTAATAAGAAATTCTTTCTGTAAACGAAAGAGCACTATCGCGCTTGCGATAATGGTCGCACGTGTAAATGGACAGATTCGTCCTACATCTAAGAAAATTCTTCTTAAAGCCAAACATGCTCGTCTTAAAATTTCAACGTCCATGCGACAATAATCTACGATTTCGTTTTTAAAATTAAATGTACGTCCGGATAAAGTTTCGGAATTATACCATTTAAAAAAGGTCTCCCTCTCTCCTCATATTACATGGAATCAGGCACATAAAAATGTGCATCAGGCAGCGGACCTACGTAATTTTCTTTGTCGACGGTATTAAATAGGTGAGGGAAGTAACCCTTTTTGGCGCTGGGTGGTAAACCGAAAGTTTCTGTTAACGCGCTTAGTTTCATGTGAAAATAATTCAAATTGTCGATGAATTTTGTTCGTCCGCATTGTAACAAAATTATATTTTGTCAGTTAAGAATAACCTTAGGTGACATTTGAGCTAATTGGTTTTTTTTGAAAAACATACTCACGGATACCACAAGTATTACATCTTCGAGATAAATCATCGTTCTCTAAACAATCATCGCACGCTTGTTGTATTACACAGAGGTTAGGAACGTGTAATCGCGTAGTGGGGTGTTTTCTATATTCTGTATCTTGTTGTGTTTCTAAATCATAGAATACAAACAGTTTTCTGCTCTTTTTTAACGTCATTGGCCGATAGAGGCTGTATGTAACATAATTCGTTAATAGAATGTTTTCCTCGACAAAGCTTACATCGATTAACTCCACATTCATGCTTACCCCTATGTAAATGAATGACTTTATTACAAATATTACAAATTTTAACAAGTTCGCAAATTTTTTTATTTTTTATTTTATATGTTCCGTTTTTTTATGATTTTTGTAGCAAGTATTATTGAAAAGAATTCTATGATATTCATCACATTTTAGCATTATACCGTTTTCTTTTTCACATGATGGTGATACAAAACAATTTGGGCATATATTCGAACGATTGTGTTGGTCTGGATATTTGTAACATTTATTACAGTATTCGCAAAAAATCTATTATCTACTGCTCCGGTTATATTTAAAATAGTGTGATAATGGTGCTCATCCGAATCATAACATAAATTTATGACACCTTGCAAATCCAAATTATCTTGTGATTGTTCAATTAACGCACGACCATTAAAAAATGCTGGTTCCCCGCATCCAAAATTTCTTTTATCATATACTTGTATTGCAATACCAAGTCTAGTAAAGTACTTTTAAAATTTATCTATTTCGCGGAATCCCCACCCTTCCTGCGGTATGTTCAATCCAGCGATTTTTATTAACCGGAGAGCGTACTGTTTTTACAAAAATCTACGTCCGTCGCGAATGCTCGCCCTCTTTTTTTTCATATCGATAGAATCATGTTTTTTATATTTTATATACATCTCTCCAACAACTAAAGCTCGCGGCAAACACAAATTATCTTTATTTTGTATACAAACTATTGATTTTTTATGCAATATGTTTATATTCAATTTATTTTTTTTCTGTCCGGTACCACGAGGTAAATTAACGTACGTTGCCTCTACAATAAAACCATCGTCTATTTCAAAATTTTCATTACTTTGAGTAAAACTACTCATAGGTTCCCATAAATTCTCGTAATTGAAATTAACTAGCGGTCTAAGCGACATTCCAGCTGGGCCGTGGCTGAAGTGAATACTTTTTACAGTTATTCCTATTAAGTCATTTTCTTCTCCTAACGATATCAAATGCGCATGAATATCTCGCATGATTAATTCTAACCGTAAAACAGGATTAAAATTTTCCGTAGGGGGTCGTATGCAAAGAACTAATCTTGTTACATTCATTTGGAATTTTCTTATGTGATGATTTCTTTGTTGATTAATGTTTAATCGAACGCCTGGTGGTCTTATTGTAAATTCGCCCTCGCTAGTATGTCTACCACCACCTATTTGAAACGCTGCGCTTTCAACCTCACTCACACTCGATTCTTTTTCACACTCATACTCATACCTGTCAACATTCTCGCTTGCATACACATTGAACTCCCTCTCTCTGTTGTTACTATACCCATGATTGACGCTGCTGCTGCTGGAGATAGACTCGAGCTGGTTTTCTCTCCCTGATGCATTTGCTACCCCCCACTCTTCTTCCTCTTCTCCTACATTTTTTACATCAGCAGCAGGTAGAAGCGTGAAAAGGTTTTCAGACGTGCTTGATGCTTCTACGAAAGATGATGATGATGATGATGATGCTATGAAAAATTCAGGAATAATAATAAATAAATAATTCGAAAATTTATTTAAAAAATCTTTCATTTATTTAAAATTTAATTTAAAAAATTTCTATCATATGATTACCACTAATACTACTACTATTATTATTAATATTATTCTTATTATCATTATTATTATTAGTACTATTACATTATTTATTAAAAACTTTAACATTTTTTATTTTAAAAAATAACAATCAATCCTCTGAAGCCCCATTAAAGCTTTCGTGTGCTCGATCTAGTAAATCGGCTAAATCGTTGGTAGAATCTGTATACAATGACGATGTAGCGATTTCAGCCATTGTATGGAACCAGCGCAGTTCTTGTGCCCGTCGAGCGGGCCTAATTCTCTGAGCATAAATTTCTAGAAAAGGTGAGTTTAAATGGGATATCGTATCATTCCCATTTTTTTCTCTCTGAATCACTTTAAAAATGAAAATTTTTTTTCCAAATTTAGCGATAATTATAATATGATAATATAATATGAGATAATAGAATAAATATAATAATAACAATAATAATATTTATAATATTAATAAGAATAATCATAATATGATACTAATAATAATAATAATGATAATAATAATTATAATGTTGAGAATAATTATAATAATAATAAAGATATTCTACTTTCATTGACTCGACGATCCAGCAGGCCACCATCGAAAGAATGGAAAGTCACCCTTGTGCGATTGACTATCTGATGAAATGATGTCTCTGTATTAGGTGGTGCTTCTGTATAAAAACTATATAATAAGCGAGTCCGTTCTTGGTCTGTTGTTGTTGTTGCTGCTGTTTCGTTTACCGTATCGATTTCTTCTTCATTCTCGTTTCTAATATTCACAGGGCCATTATAACTTAATCCTCTTAGGATTGCGCTATACGGCTCGGGATAGTTTACTATCATTGAGCGCACGAGACGACCGGTCGGCCGTAATATCTCTTCATTTGGTTCTTCATCCTCAAACTCTAAGTCTTCGGACTCTGAATCTAAATTTTCTCTGTCCTCTTCTATCTGCTGCTGTAACTGAACTATTCTTTCTTCTACCGGTTCATTCAAAACAGTATCAGCATCGCTGTCAATAGTGATGATTTCTTCTTGCTGCTGATGTTCTTGTATGATTTCGGCTGCACGACCTTTACTCTCATCATCATTAAAGAAACGACGGCAGACGTTATTTCTCGATGTACTAGGTAAATCAGGATTGTCGATTGATCGGCTTGGTAAGATATGTTGTTCGAGATCCGCTCTGAATTTTTCGAAAAAAGTTTCATCGCTGTCATCATCGTCCATCTCTCTATTTCTTTCCAACACTGTGAAAATAATTCACAAATTAATTATATATTCTATTGGAAAGATTTTGGCTTAAACAACTAATAATTATTATTAAAGAATATTTTAGGAATTATAAAAAAAAGCTTATTATAAATTATTATAATTATTTTTAACTGTTTATGACCGTATATATGTGTGTAAGTAATATACGTATCTCAATTCAGAAGTCTTAAACATTTAGAAATAGATATAAAATATTTTGTGTAATATCCATTTCCATTAGAAATAATTTGAATATTTTTTAATTTTACTTTTTTTATGATTACTTGATCTTTAAACAAAAGCTTTAAATATCTTAAAAAAATTTTAAATTAAAATTATCGAGTAATTTTTTATAACAATTAATTCAACAGAAACATGGAAAGCTGAGGTTAGAATTTATGAATATCAAAATATATTATATAAATGTATTAAAAATTTTACTACTTACATGTATATTGAATATGTTCCTCCATCAGATATTGAAGCACATATACATCGTGCAGATTCCTTGATATTATCAATTCTGCTGCTACTGTTACAGCAAGTTGATTTTTTTTTAAAAACATTTAATGAGTTCGCGCCAGTACACGAAGCGAGCAGGATTAAATTAAAAATAAAAATTGTTTTTTCAATTGACAATATACCATATCACGCACTCTTCTACGCCATAAAAAGTTACATTTTCGTCGTAAAACGTCGGATAACTAAACATGAATTGATTAATTCATTATTCGGAAAATTATAATTCAAAAATTATTTTCACTGCTATTTCTCATAATTTTTTTTAAATAAAAAAATATGAACCGTGCATGTGGAACGTTTCACTACGCAAGAAAAAAACTGAATAAGTATTACTTACGATTCTTTATATCTATATGATTTTAGATTTAGGGGAATAGGTTTGATAAAAATTACAGAGAAAGATGGAAAATATTCTAACCACCAGACAGGTGAACGCGTATACGACTGATATCAGTATTGTTCTTGTAATGCACTTTTCATTCGTTAGTGTTTCCTAAAATTTCCACCATTACTACAGAAATGTATACAAAAAATTAAAGGGCTAAAACACTTGACAATGAATAGAGAACAACCTGCCTACCTGCTACCTGCTTTGTGTAATAAACCTCTTACCTTCTCTCTCTTTCTCTCTCTCATAATACCTACATTTTTTCTTACACTTGCAATATATATACATATTGTCCAATTTTAGATATATCTCTCTCTTACGCCTTTGCAAACATATTTATCAGTTTTCAAAATACCGAGCAGTTGCTCGCGTACTACTCGATGTTTACGAAAAACTAGCCACCCGGGATTTCTACAAATGAGAAAACATAGGTTTTTTTTTAAAAAAAGAAAGACAAAGAATATTTGATAATATGCAATATTCACCAAGCAGGTGTTAAAAATTTTTTTCATGCTTACAAGATGTATGTTTCTCATGATTTTTCTATTACAATCCAAAGAACAAACCTTAATATCTTTATATTTTTAAACACTTTTGTGAAAAAATATCCTACAACGAGTTTCCTTCGCAATATCGTTAGAGTTTTCAGTTTAGTTCCGTCAACTTATTCGGTAGGTGTACTTCTCGTATTTTCGATTTAACGAAAATTTTTTCTATCAAAATGAATAGTGATCAAATAAGTAATGTTCAGGGTTAGTAGATGCTATCCTTAAAGAGTCAGAGGGGAAAGCAATATTAGGAAATATTGCTACTAGCAAATCAAGTGTTGCTTCGCAAAATGTGCATAATATCGGAGAAAGTGTTAATAGCGATCAAGAACAAGGTGATAATATGGAGTGGATCGATACGTTTGTTAACGAGACGGTAGAAGAAAATGGTGATAGTTTTAAAGAAATAAACAATATGGAGTGGATAAACTGTAGTTATGAAGAGAGGGCAGAAGAAGAAACGATTGATAAATTTATTTGTGAATCGACGAATAGTGTAGCGCTTTTTTCTCAAAATGTTAATATAGAATAAAGTGCTACTATAGAAGAGAGAGAGAAAGAAGGGAGGATTAAAAATATTCTCAATAAATTAACAGATGATATCCCACAAAATGAAAATAGCGGTGATAATAAGACAGAAAAAGAAATGAATCAAATAAAGTGGTACGACGCAATCATCGAAGAAAGAGCAGAAATGCCTATACTAGATGATATAATAAATTTAATAGATGATGGTAGTCTTAATAATCACGAGGTAGAGGAAAACCTTAATACACAGGACCACGACGAGGATATAATAATTTTAAATGAAGTGAAAAAGTAAGAAGAAAATAAAACAATGATTTCAAAAGAAGACGAGAGGGTCATAAATTTTACAAAAGTGCGGAAAATTACATTACTAGACCCAATGGAAAAATTAAAGAAATTAGCAGAGTTAGGAATCATTTTAAGCCAGTGCAAAAAAGAATTAGATTTTCTAGCGCATAAACTTACGCAAAAACGGACACACCCGGATAGACATATAATCTATTGCTGGGCAAAGAAAATTTTAAATGCAAATGTAGTAGTTATAACTAAACCGTCATTTACTTTGACAGCGGAACAATTTTTCAATGGTCTGACCCCTGTAGCAAGGCCGAAGTCGTATGAGAATCTTCCACACCTTGAAATGAGGCAAAAAAGCGTACGATGTGCGATATTGAAATTATCATACTTGCAGGCCAAGATAATAGGATAGTAAGTATTTTTATCAGTAATATTTTTATTTTATAAAAGTAATTATAAAAACATTTTGTTATTGAGAAAACTTTTTTAAAATCATTTTCAAGCTATTTATAATATTATTTTTTTTTATACAAATACTTATATAGCATTTTTTTAATTGTGAAGACTTTTAGTTTTTTAAATTGCTTTCAACTTATTTATAATTTTAAAAAATGTATAAATTTTTTTATTTTTCAAAACTTTTTTAAAAAAATTATTTTAAAATAAAATTTTTATTTATAATTATTATTTTTTAATTCATCAATATACTTATAATTTTTATTTTTTTGTTTCAGCGCCCAAATTCACACATCAACGTTGATGCACGCGACATTAAGGAAAAATCTGATAAACCACGTATGGCGTTTCAAAGCGGCACAAAATTCTGCGAGGACGACAGTTACATTCGACAACGACATGGAATTAACTAAATATCCCTATGGAGGGAAAGAATTTTTTGAAGTTATACACAAAGAAGAATTCGAGGCAATTTTGAACACCTACACACGTGCATGGAAGTATCGAATAAAAACATTTTAATACATTTACTTTTGTTAGTTATCTTTTATTTTTACCTTAATTCCCTATTCCTTAAAAATCTATATTTATATCAAATAAACTATTTAATGTTTATGTTCTTTTTTTCATTGGTATAAATAATTTAAATTAGAAATAATTTATTCAATCTTTTTGTAAATTTATATTATACTATTGCTGAAAGAAAAGGATATAAAAATTTGAAATTAAAAAATATTTAAATATTCACATACGGTCCTTTTCAGGACCAGCAAATATATTAATCGTAGGAAATAATCGATAAATTAAATTGATAAACAAAATAGATAAATAAAATTAATAAATAAAATAGTACTTCATAAGAGCCCCCAGACTGGGAAAGGGGAAATGTCACGCTATACCACCACATGTACACTATAACAGCCCCAGACATGTGGGCGAGGTAAAAATGTCTCGCTATACCTGTCCATGTACGCTATAACAGCCCCCAGACATGTAGGGGGAGACAGGAAGGGGGGCGGGGAGGAGGAGGGTGAAATAGGCAGGTACTCATATATATTTATACTTTTTTATAACATTTTGTGCAATATTTATTGTTTCTATATTTATAAATTGTATTACACGTTTTTGTACTCTTATACAAAATAAAATAATATCTATCTATCTATCTATCTAAATGAATATCAAATTATTTCCTATTTAAAATATCTATGTGGATTTTATGAAAGTCATGTTGATTTTATGAAACCCTTGTGAATTGTTGAAGAATCTATATGAATTTTATGAAATCTATGTGGATTTTCAAGGAACTCGCATGGATTTTATAAAATCTGTGCTCATTTTAATTACTTCTCGTGAATTTTTAAGAAATCCATGTGGATTTTTAGGTAATTAACGTAGATTTTTTACTTGGATGTCCACGTGGATTTAAATGAAAATCCACATAGAAATCCACATGGATATTTTGAATAGGAAATAACTCGATATTTATTTTGCATTCAAATTAAAAACCAAAAACAAATTTATGGTAAATCTCGTAATTTCAGCTCTTTGAAGATCAGAGAGCTCCTACGATTAAACTGAGAATATTCTGGTCTTATATATCAGCAACTTCGAGATTTATATGATGGATCACAAAACTTAGAGAAACACCACCTTGTGACTTATAGTCGAATCGATAATTGATTACGTCGATTATATTTTTAATCTATAGATTGCGTTTTTCTTTGTTTTGTAATTCCTTATACAAATTTAAAAAACGCAGATATATAAAGCCAGAATGCTCTTAGTTAAATCGTATAAGTTCTTTGATCTTCAAAGAGCTGAAACTACGAGGCTTACCTCGTTTTTGGTTTTTACTTTGAATGCGAAATAAATATCAAGTTATTTCCTATTCAAAATATCCAAGTAAAAAATCTACATGGATGACCTAAACATCCACATGAATTTCTAAATATCTACATGGATTTCTTAAAAATTCTCGAGAAGTGTATAAAATTAATACAGATATTTATTTAAATCCACGTGGATATCCTAGTAAAAAATCTACGTCGATTATTTAAAAATCCCCATGGATTTCTAAATATCCACATAGATTTCTTAAAAATCCACAATGAGTACATAAAATTAACACAGATTTTATAAAATCCAGGGTTCCTTGAAAGTCCACATAGATTTCATAAAATCCACAAGGATTTTTTTACGTGAAAATCCACGTGGATAATCCGTGTGGGTTCCTATGCGAATCTACATGGAATCTATGTGAAACCTACGTGGATTTTTTCAGAATGGCTGTTTCTATGAATTTTTGTGAAGGGTACCCTGTTAAAAAAAAATCAGGTGATAAACCTTATTTCTTAGGCGAATTATTATGCCAAAACATCATGTAACGATTTTTTTGGTTTTTATAAGTTTCAAATCATACTTAATCAATTCAGAACAGTTTTTTAAATTTTTCAAAATTTAGAGCGTAGAAAATTTTTTAGATAATTTGGTCTCAGAAAAAATTTTGACTAATTTTTACAAAAAAATTTCTAAGTGCAAAAATTTTAAAAATTTCCAAAAAATTAATCTGAATTGACTAAGCATGGTTTAAAATGTGTAAATACTAAAAAAATCGTTATATGATGTTTTGACATGATAAATCACCTATGAAATTAGGTGATTTGTCACCTGATTTTTTTCAAAAGGGTAATCTGCACACCATGAGTACAAATCACTATTAAAATGAGTAAATTTAGCTCAAAATCACATTTTTATTATTTTCAATTACATTTAAATTTTTATAAAGAGATCGACCAGGATGTCCTCTCTGAAATTTCTTGGCCATATTTACACATGTATAACCTACTTTGATGAATCATTCTGAATTTTTTTTACATGGGATCATATTTTAAAAACTTAAAAAGTGGTAATTTAATTTTTTTAACGACTTCAGGTCAACAAATAGCTACGTTAGCACTTCTAAATTACTTTTTTCTCAAAATTCAGAATATTTTCAAGAAAGAAATTTCTTTGTAATATATTCCTCAACCACAACCCTACTTAGTAATTTAAGCCTAAAATTAGACAAAAATGTCGAAAATATGCGTTTGGCCCAACTTTGAAGCTTTGTAACTCTGAAATTATGTATTTCAGAATTCAGAGACGTTCATAATATAAAAAAAACCTTTTACCAATTTTGAGAGAAAAAAAATTTTCGTTCTTTAAGTTGACAGAGAATAGCTCATGTATATATATATATATATATATATGTATATATTTTCATACTATATAGTTATGCAGAAAAATCTACGTCTCAGATCATCCATTAACCACCCACCTTACCCCACTATTTTTATCGGAAATGAAACGTAAACTTACTTCATTTTTATAAAAAGACACGTTCAAAAATCTAATTAATCTGTAAATTTTGGGGATAAACTTAATAAACCAATAACGATGTAATACGTAAAAAGAAAATAAGATACCCTCGGGACAGCTCGAGCCGATGTCTTTGGCTTCTGGGTCGAATCGTCCGATGCTGAAGGCATCCCACAACAACTGAACGAGCTCCCCATGACCTTGGCCGCCAGCAGTAAAGGTCAGATGACAAAGAAAAGGAAGTCGACCCTTAGCAGGTCGTGGTAGATCAAGCCTGTAAATAATAGATAATTTTTAAATTACTATACGTTGATTTGTATTCTTTAGTCATGCGTTTAGTTTATAATTTGTCAAATCTTTGAATGGAGAAAGGTGAAGCATAATTAGAAGAGAGGGCTAATTTAGCAGTAAATTTTAAATTTCAATATATAAGAATAATTTAATGCTGATTAAATCATTATTACGAAAGCTTGTAATATTCTTCTCAGAAGATTCCATATAAAAAAAATGTTTCAGTATTCGATTTCAAATTTTTAAAAGTTTAAAAACAGTTAGTTCTGTTTTCCGACACGTCGACGCAACTTAATTATAATAATTTTCAATATTAAATTAACAGCATCAAGTAATAGTGATCTGAAACTATTGACCTCCATTTTTTTATCTAATCTTATAACTAATACGTAATTGCATATGGATAGGTTGATTATAAAAATTTAGAAGAAAATCGAATGGCACACAGTGAACGGTACTTAGTAGCTTGGAGCCATGTCTTTGCTGACATGATTGCCTATTATGTCGTTATAATAGTCTTATTGCAAAAGTAACATTATATTAAACAATAATATGAGAAAAGTGATAGGATGGTAATAATTAGAAATAGAAAATTAATATTAGAAGTTAAATCAGTTGGAATATAGACGCAAAGCATCAGAAAGTATGAGATGAGAGTACTTGCAAAAACATTATCGTAGGAATTAATGTTCTTAAGAGGAGGTCACGTATCTCTGTCCTTTTCTAATCAAAGAATTGAGTTTTTTACAGAAACTAATAACTTTAGCAAAAAATGAAGAGAAAGCCGCATCTTGTATCAAAAAAAGTAATATTTTCTCTGATAAGAAAAAATTAATTTTATTGCTTCGTTTTCAAGAAAATCTTGAAAAAACTTAAATCATAGAGGTTAGGGTGGACAATTTGGTTTTTCAAGGTTTTCTTGAGAACGAAGCAATAAAATTAATTTTTTCTAATCAAAGAAAATATTGCTTTTTTTTATATAAGATGCGGCTTTCTCTTCATTTTTTGCTAAAGTTATTAGTTTTTGTGAAAAAATCATTTTTTTTTATTAGAAAAGGACAGAGATACGTGACCTCCTCTTAAATCCATTTTCCAGAAACGATTGTGGAAATTGATAATAATTTCAAAAGTTGAAAACTATTATGATAAAGTTATATTTAATATTTTGATCATAATTATTCATTTCATATTCAGATTCTTTCTTGATTGGTAAGTTTTCCATGAACCTTACACTGAAAAGGTGATGGAATATTTGTTGCTCTCATTTAATTAAACTCGTTATTCTTCTATTTTGGTAGAAAAATTATTCCAAAATTGAATGATCGTCATAACGAATACTTTAATGGTTGTCAATTTTTATAATAGAATTAATTAGGTTATGCTAAGTTTATATACGTAATAATTGTTATTATAAATGTAATAATGAATTGATAAATAGTAAAACATATACTTAAGTTTCTGTACGTTCCAAAAAAGCATCCATTTTAAATATTCATTTGAATAATCCATCAAAATATTAATATAGAGCACTCGTGATTATGGTATTCTGTCACATACAATATGCTGGTGTGCTGTATGTTGGCACAACAGCTTTACGTTGTGGTACAGAAATTCCATCAAAACTGAAAAACTATTTTTGCAAATTCAGAGTATAGCACATTAGCTTTTTTAATGTAAATGGTTATGTTTTTGACACAATCGTTCTACCATCGCCTTTTCAGTGTAGAATGGGGCGAAGCGGGCAGTAAGAGATGGAATAGGCATTTTTTCATAAATAATTTGATAATTTTGTATGTATTTTTATTTATATATAAAAATAATTTATTGTAAATTATTGGTAGCAGTTCAAAAAATCATTATTATACACCTATGAAAGTACATAAAAAATAAAAAAATGCTTGCTTTACCCCTTACAGCTAGCTTCACACCGTTTCACGTTATCTTACGGGTATCAGAGTAAATAAAGAAACGAATGTTGATGGCTTTTATAAATAAAAACGAATAAAGAAACGCGAGCTAGAAAAAAATACAGTGCTAATAAACAATAAATATCCAAAAGATTAGATAAGAGAGATATTTGTACGAACAGAGTGTACTCTGACAAAATAGAATAAATAGACACAAATTATGAACATACGTTGAATAAAAACGAAAAAAATTAATATTATGTCTGGGTACAATGTAGTCAATAAAAAGTTTTTCTCTGAAATGCATCAATTATGAGATTTTTAAGTGTTAATTTTAAAATGAGACAACCTGTATATAATATCTCTCTATATTATATAGTTGTTAGGAAAATTTTTATGACCAAGCTCCTCCTTTTCTCTTCTTTTTCTCTTCCCTTTATCGTACTTTGATTCTCATTTTTTCCCCGTTTTTTTACGTTATTTTACGTTATTTTTGTCTCTTTCTTTTCTTTTCTTTTTCTCTTCCTCTTCTTTTCATTTCCTCTTCATTTTCTCCTCCTCACCTCTTCATTTCCTCCTCCCTCACTCCTTCTTAAAAAATCCTCAACTTTTTTCCGTTATTTCTACGTTATTTTATGTAATTTTAACTCCTCCTCAGGTAATCCATCAGAAATCCTCAGATTTTTCCCTGTTTTTTTAACATTATTTTACGTTATTCTACGTGATTTTAGCTCTTCCTTAGCTCATTCTCCTTATTCCTCAAATCATATGTAGAGACGATTAATTAAGGGGTGTCCACATACTGGCACGGAGATCTACCTTATCAACATTTAAATTATGCATTTTAATAAAAATGTAACTATTTTTGACTAAAATTCATAGAAGAGGCACATTCTTAACATTCCAAAGAATTTATTCCAACGTTAAAAGACAGAATAAAAGTGAAAATGAAGACAAAAACTGCATAATACGATTATTCATAACTACATTGAAAAGTTAATCGTATTAAGCAGTTTTCGCCTTTATTTTTACCCTTATATTGTCTTTTAACGTTGCAATAAATTCTTTGTCATGTTAAGAATGTGCCTCTCCTACAAATTTCAGTCATGAATAATTAAATTTTTATTTAAATTCATAATTTAAATGTAGATAAGGTAGAACTCTATGTCGGTATGAGGATTCCCCTTAAGAGCAGGCCGGATTCGCTGTCCTTGTCTAATTGGCATTTTTGTTAATTACTCAAGTATTAATCGGTGTATCTGCAAATTGAAGGTTAAGCGCAATAGATATTATTATTACAAATATTTATGCACAAGAAAAAAAAAATCTATCGCTTTGTTTTTGAGAAAAGTAAGGAACGCGAAAATATTATAAACATAATCTTTTACTTCGGCGTTCCTTACTTTTCTCAAAAACAAATCGGTAGATTTTTTTTTTCTTGTGCATAGATATTCATAATAATAATATCTATTGCGATCAACCTTTATTTTGAAGATACACCGATTAATACTTGAGTAAATAACAAACAACTCAATTATTACTCGGTCGGTATCAGGTTCTACTCCGGCCTGCCGTTAAGTAACATATTAACTTATATCAGGACATTTAATTAAATCGTGACTAAAATTTTCATTAAATTTAAAAAACTATTACCTGTTCATTTACTAATAAACTTTTATAGATAAATGCTATTGTCTAAGCTACTGAAGCTAAAGGGTAATCACATAGAATTTAATTAGAATAAAAATTCAATTTATATTGAAACATCCAATTATTTTTTACACGCTTTTCTTAAGCTTGCTTTAACGTCTGTCTGTCTGTCTGTCTGTCACGCAGACGCAGACACAGACACAGACACAGACACAGACACACACTGTTGGATAATACAATCAAATTTATATATTTGTACCGATTCATATATTGATATACTTAAGTATATGCGGGGATATTAGAAAAATTGAAAAATTGAAGATATTATATATAGATATACTTTTAACATTATTGTCTAATAATCTTCGAAAATTTTTGAAATTCTTTAACTTGTCATATACCGTAATTAGACATAAATTATAGCATTTTGCATTGCACATGCAAAATTTAAGACCGTATTTTATTGATTTTGTGGTCCAACAATGCATAAAACAATAAATCTTGGTAAAATTTCCAATGGCGTCATTATCGTCAGAATGGCGGGAAACTCAGCATGCGATCACGTGTTCTCTAAAATAATTAATTCTAATTCGATTTAATAACGTGTATATGTTTTGTGTACAAAATCTAATAATCATTTCAATATTATCTTTAATAATTTTTTGTAAAGAAGATTTTTGAAAAACTATTAAAAATTATTATTATGTTTACAGTATATTAAAGAATTATCCGTAATAATGAGAAAGGCGACCACTCAACGTAAACGACTGTTGGAGAGAGCTCGATATAAATACCGTACACAAAAGGAATAATCAAGATTGTAATGCGAAGCGAACCAGACTCGACGTTTATATTAAATTAAAAGTTGAATTACTCGCTTACACTTTTCTTTTTAAATTTTTGTTGTACAATTTTCTCTATATTCGAATTTCACAATAAATAATATTTAAATTTTAAAATAAATATATTTAAATTTTGAAATAAAATGAGTTTTTTAACGGAAAATATTAAATACAAGCTTTTAAAAACAAATTACTTATAGAAAATTCAATTTTAACTAAAAAGTAGAGGATAAAAATTTAAAAAAATTTTAAAAACACGCTTTTCAAGGATCACAAATGGAAAAAAAAGCGTGTAGAAATACACTAAAAAGTATTAAATAAATTAATTTACTTCCTTGAAATTACTTTTATACAGTTCATTGCAATAATTAAGAGAAAATTTTACAACAATAATTTAAAAAGAAAAGTGTGGGCGCAGAAATTTAAAAAAATCTCTTTTTCAATAAATTATTAAAGATAGTATTGAAATGATGATTAGATTTACTGAAAATTAGCACCCACACTTTTCTTTTTAAATTTTTGTTGTAAAATTTTCTCTTAATTATTGCAATGAACTGTATAAAAGTAATTTCAAGAAAGTAAACTAATTTATTTAATACTTTTTAGTGTATTTTTACACGATTTTTTCCATTTGTGATTCTTGAAAAGCGTGTTTTTAAAATGTTTTTTTTTTATTTTTATTAAATAAAAAACAATTAATTAATGAACTATTTACGTTTTATCTATATATATACTGAGGGGGGGGTACCCCCCTGCTCGCGCTGCTCGCCAACCTCCGTTCATATTTACACTAATGAAAACATCATTCAGTAATGAAATTTGTACTGACAAAAATTATTAATAAAATTAATATTAATTATATATTTGCTCAGGCAGATTTCCACACCACCCGAAGAGGTACTGTCAATAATACCTTACAATTAATAATTTATAATATAAATTAAATAATAAAAAATGTTTGGTATTATGGCACGTTGGTTTTTTTTGTTTTATTTTAAATAATTATATAAAATCAATAGTAATAATTTTAAGTTATTTTAAGACGTGTTAAAATTAATTAAAATTATTCCTTTTTTTTAAACAATTATTTAAAATAAAACCATAATTCCCTTCGCCTGTAGCCCTACACAACCATGAGAGTCTATATTCCTTCCTTCTTATACCATAGACTCTATTTACAATCCATCCTCCACCATCAGAGTTACATATTTAAACAAAGTTTTGAAAGTCATTTTATTATTCGTACAGTTTGTTATTATATTATTGTTATATAACAATTTTTTAATTGATATTTATCTCTTTAAAATCTTTGTTTAAGGGGAGACACAAGTGAAATTTTAGCCTAGTGATAATTTATACGTGAGGAAATCAATGCTATGATTTTATATGTAAAATTTCACGAGGAATTCAATAATGCACAAAAAAAATTGAAAAAAAATTTTTTTCCGTGTTTTTCAAAAAAAAATTTTGGTTTTCTATTCATAATTTTTACGCATAGCACCTACAACGTAATCCATGCGTAATATTTTTCAAAAACATCTCAAGAACCTGCAAAAAAATTTTCAGCCCTAAATATTAAAATTTGTGGGACTAGTTCTATTTTAAGTGCGGCCTCATTTACCACTCGACCGCGCTGTCACATACGGGTGCCGCGGATGCTGGGACGACTCACCGAATCGTGAATGTGGTTTATATTTCCAATAAATTTGAATATATTCTAAAGAAAACATCCCAATAAATTAGTCATGTGGCTTGTAAAACAAAACAAAAATGGTATTCGTAAGAGGGCTAATGACATACAACCTATAATATTTATTATAGAAATTTTTTTGAATAAGTACTCACATAAATAATAACAGTAAATACATACATAGTTAGGGTTCACATTTTTTATATTTATCAATTCATTTCGATAAAATGAATATAGCAGAATTATAGTAGCAGTATAGTAAAACAGCTTACGACAGATGTCTGATTGTTGTACTTACAGAAAAAGTATAACCATATGAACAACACTACTATTATTTATAAACTAATGTTTAGAAATAATAGTTTACAAACAATATGTCAACTATATACAATCTTATACTCTATAGCAAAATAGATAATGCAAAACGCATTGCGCAACATTGAACTCAAGGAAGATGTAATGTCAAACTCATTCACAAACTTGCTTCTATATTTTAGAACATTCCTGCAGCATATACAACACCTTCGTTCTCGAACATATCTTTTTCTCGCCTTTTTATAGCCAAAGCTTTGATTCTCCGAGCAATTTTGTATTTTTCAGTTTTTTTTCGCACACCACTCTTAAGTTTTCGATTGTCTAACCTTTGAGCTATCCATAGTGTGTGGCATCCAGTTGGCAATCCCAATTGTTTCATAAGTTCTGTGATGTTTTTTGTCACTCCCAAGTTATACTCACTAATAGCTTTAGATGCTGTAAATTTTATTCGTTTCTTAGATATAAATACCTCTTTTTTATATTTATTCCAGATCACGCTGTGCAAACTTTCATTAGCGTTTTGGGTCAAACGCCTAGCACACCGTGTAAGCAATGCCTCGTCAGTTAGTCGTTCATACAGAGGGAGAATTTTTTCAAAGCATAGATCATTCAGTGGCGTCTTTATATTATCTTTATGAGGACCCGGTTGTTTGTTCTGTGCTAGTGCAGATTGGTAAAAACACCAAGATGAAGAACCTTTAGGACACTTCAAATGTTGAGGATTCTTATCTAAGAAACAGCATGATATATCGAAGCGTAAATTGAATCCTTCATAGCCTGTAATTAATATAATGAATTTATGTGATTTATATACTTTCTTATATAACACCAACATGTTTAGATATGATAAAACCGAGTAATTATTTTACCTGAACGTCTCCCTTATTCCTGTATATAGCTTTATTATAATACTTTGCAAGCTTTTTAATGGTTGTTTCCTTCAACTGACCGTGCTTTCTTCCTCCCAAAGTGACCTTACGAAATTTCTCTTCTTTTACAATTGTTGTAATACCATTGTATATTCTGTAGAAAATACAAAATAATATAGGTAAATGATAATTATACATAAAATATTATGTATTATTATTACTCATACATTTTTTGTATTCTGTCATTTTCATATTGTTGTATACATTATGCATTGATTATATAAAACCGTATCTTACCTTTTCCCTACATGGTTGATGCATCCTTCTTTTGTAAGTGGATAGTCAGAACCATAAACATTTAGATTGAATAGGTGGTTGAAGGCTTTAGCATCTCCATCTGAAAGCATCGTCGTCAGTCGGAAACCATAATCCATCGAGCGTTTCCATATCATCTCAGCTGCTGTCATCTCCATAGCTCCAGAGGATCCTGAGTGATTTATCGGGCAATCATTAGCATGTCCTTCAAACCAAAAAAAGAATTCTGGAGAATCTTCACCCAAATCTTTTATGACTCCAGCACATACTTGACAGAATTTAGATACTACTTCGAAATCAAACACAAATCTAGTCAACAAATCAATAACACTTCTAAAACCATGTTTTGATTTGTGACCTCGGATGTGCCAAGAACCATCATAACTTACAGCTGCATTTACACATGCATCTTTTGATTCATTGTTCTCTTCATCATTATCTACACGTGTAAAACCATTTACTTCTGTATTTAGATATTCACAGTCTTTTTTACTCTCTTCGTCATTTTTGATTTGATTGTTGAGTTTCTCGAAATTCAGTTTCTTGTAGGCTTCTTTGGTCAGAATTCGGGACTCATCTAAAATTATTTTAGTTGATCTCTCGACGCCACTCTCGAGTAATTTTGAATGTTCATCAAACGCAGATTGTGAGTGCGCTTGCATATTTATTATCATTGCAAACTGTTCAATACCAGAATAGCCCTTACCAATATAGCTAAAAGCAGTACTCACACGTAAATTTACGTCAAATCCGGCTTTTGCCCCTGATTTGCTATTTTGTACTCGTTTAGACATATAAATTTCTGATTTCTGAAATTCTAAGCCTTGTAGCTCACAAAAATCACAATGTAAAACCATTTTGTGTACAAAACCATGCTGCTCATCAGATATTCCAAATCTAAGTGCAGACTCTTCGCAATCGGCACATTTTGCATTTGACAACAATGGCGATAACTCTGCGAAATCTAAAAAGATATACTTAGCTTCATGATTATATTCTATGTTGATACTGCTTTTATTGAACAGTATATCAGATTTTTTTTTTATACGAATAGTTTTTTCAACTGCTACAGCTTCAACATCTTCGTGATTTTGAACATCCTCTGGTGTATCTACTGCCTCGTTATCTTTTTTCTATCGTTTAGCAGCGAGATTCTCAAAAAATTTCGTTCTTTTTCGTCGAGGCATTTGTAATATGACAAAATAATTTTTTTCACGAAAGCTATAAATGAATATCTGTGACTATTCACATTTATTTTTACTAGTTTTCATTAATTTTTTTTCATTTATTTTCATTATTGACTTTATATTTTTTTTTCATTCATTTTTATTATTTTCTTTGTATTTTTGTCATTCATTTTTATTATTATCTTTGTATTTTTGTCATTCATTTTTATTATTTTCTTTGTATATTTTTTCATTCGTTTTCATTATTTATTTTATATTTCTTTTCATTCATTTTTGTTATTTTCTTTGTATTTTTTTCATTCATTTTCATTATTCAATTTATATTTTTTTTCATTCATTTTTATTATTTTCTCTGTATTTATTTCATTTATTTATATAAATTTCTTTGTATTTTTTTCATTCATTTTTATTTTTATATTAAGTGTTATTTCTTACTACTTTTAATTATCTTAATATCTTTTTTTTCATTAATTTCTCTTATTTTTCTTACACCATATATTTATTTTCAATAATTTTTATTTTTAGATTATTTATTGTTTTTCATTAATTTTTATTATTTTTTCTATATCATTTATTTCCATTCATTAATTTATATTATTTCTTTTATATCATTTATTTTTCGGCAACTTTTTTTCTACAGTACATTCAAATTTATTAGAAATACATACGGCTTTCACAATTCAGCGACTCACCCAAGCGTCTGCGGCACCCGTATGTAACAGCGCGGTCGAGTGGTAAATGAGGCCGCACTTAAAATGGAACGAGTCCCACAAATTTTAATATTTAGGGCTGAAAATTTTTTTGCAGGTTCTTGAGATGTTTTTGAAAAATATTACGCATGGATTACGTTGTAGGTGCTATGCGTAAAAAATTATGAATAAAAAACCAAATATTTTTTTTGAAAAACACGGAAAAAAATTTTTTTTAAATTTGTTTTGTGCATTATTGAATTCCTCGTGAAATTTTACATATAAAATCATAGCATCGATTTCCTCACGTATAAATTATCACTAGGCTAAAATTTCACTTGTGTCTCCTCTTAAGTATGTTTATTAGAATAATTATTATAACTTGATATTTTTCAATTAATATTATTGTAACATGTCTTACAATAATATAGAACAGAAATTTTTTTTATTATAATTATTCTAAATTTAAAGCTTAATACCTAATTTAATTCTATGTTTTTTAATATTATTATATACTCGAAATTAATATATTTCCTTTTTTTTAATATTAGTTTTAATCAAAGTATATATTTTACAATAAATTTCAATATCATTATGATAATCATAATATTATTAACTAATATATTTCATAAATAAAGCGATAAAATTAAATAATATAATTTTTCCTTATTTATTAATTATTTTAATTTAATTTTTAATATATCTTAATTTTTTATTTTTAAGTCTTTTAAATGTATAAAATATATATCTATATTGTTTCTTAATATCCTTGACTTTCTTGCTAGTATTAAAAAAGATATATTAAAATAATTTTTACAGAATTAAGATAATGTATTTTCATGTTGGTTTTTCTTAAAATTATCGATTATTTATTTAATAATAAATAATTTTCAATATTATTCATTAATTAACAAAATTAATATAATATGATATATAATAATATGAATTTTATTAATTTTTTTTTTGTTCAATTAAATAATTTTTTATTTATTGTTTTGTAACGGTAATTTACTACACGTTGCAAAAAAGTATTAGCTTTTATTTAAATTTTACTTTAGCTAAGATTATGAATTTTACTATATACGGAGTTGCAGAAAATTATACTAAATATTTTAAATATTATGCAACAAACTCCGATAGAGCTAGTTAGTATATTAGATTGATATGCGACGGAGTATCCTTTCGTCAGCTCGTTGCC
Source organism: Anastatus disparis (assembly GCA_017163975.1). Taxonomy (NCBI): domain Eukaryota; kingdom Metazoa; phylum Arthropoda; class Insecta; order Hymenoptera; family Eupelmidae; genus Anastatus; species Anastatus disparis. The sequence continues at coordinate 2,137,239 of JAFFSR010000238.1, forward strand.
GCGCGTCTCTCTCTCTCTCTCTCTTACCTGATCGAGAGACGCGATGCCGGTAGCACAGCTTTCCTTATTTCGTACAAGATTATACGTGTTATATGCTATATTAAAAATAAGGACCGCGGAGGCGTCGGGGTAAGCAAATTGACTCAGGTCTTTAGCTTAACGTGAATTTATTAAATGAATAGAGAAATCAATACAATAAAATAGATTTAAATAATAAAAGAAAAATAAGATTTATTAAAGATAATTCTAGAGGGGGGACGCGACGCGAACTAGGTTAATGCAAGATATTGCAACGAACGCGCGCACTCTCTACGCTAAGATTTCTTCGAGGAAAGAAATCTTAGCTAAGTATATAAAATAAGATCAACTTACGAACACGCGTAGAAGCTTCTATGACAACCAAAATACGTACGCTATAAGTATCTCGCCGTTGGCCAACAAAATATACGATGCGATGTAATCTCGTTGTGGATGCTCGTAGACGATCTCTCTTACGCCTTTATGATATCTCACGAAACACAAGGTAAGCAACCACTATGATGTGTACGCTCCGAGCACAGGAAAATGTCTGCCCGCGCCGACGCTTCCTTTCTTCTCGCTCGTTTAGCTGACTCTTACCATACTAACCTACGACGGTACTCGTGACAGCACGCCGAGCGGTTTTAAGTCCTAGAGCGCGCGGGATTCGAACATGGTAATAGGAATACCGTGACACCCCTCCGCCAGATGCAGCATACCTAGGTTCTGCTGCTCTCGTATTGTTTACCTAAAGAAGTGATAGGACTGGGCGTGTGTAATGAGTAATTAAATGTATATGTTTTATATGACATTTTATTGGTAATTGCCATGTTCTGATCGGCGTGGACAGAATTTAGATCTTTTAACGTTGGGGTGGCCACACACGTAACATTTGGGTGGCTCCTGCCTGAGGTGCTTCAACCTAGCAGCTTCTTCTTCCTTCTTGATCCTCAACTCTGCCATCATCCGGTCGGCTTGGGCCCGTTCATGGGCCGCTTTTGCCTTTGCGGCCGCCTCCCTAGCCCTATGCAGGTCACGAGCTGCCTGCTCTTCTTGTAGCTTAACTTTTCGCCGTATTTCCTCTCTCTTTCTTTTCTCTTCGGCTACCCTGGTTTCTTGGGCGCGCCGGGCTCGCATAAGTGCCTCGACTTCGGCCTTCCGGTTCTTTATAATTGTAGGCCAGTTCCTCACTACTTTGGCAGCTTCTGATTTGTACGAGTCGATGAACTGGTCCCACCACTCGAAGGCTTCGGCTTCTTCGTCAAAGGCTACTGAAGATTGGCGTGCCACTCGCCTCAATTCCGCCTCGAGCTTTCGCCACTCGGCCTGCATTGGGCTTTCCTGCTCAGCGGATGACGTGCCTGGTCGCGAGTCGTAGGCCGGTTGGCTCTGCGACGCGCTGGGGCTCGTAGACCTTGCAGCTTCCTGTCGTTTGGCAGCGGGTTTGGCTCTGACGGGTGACGGTTCCCGGGGTACTTCCTCAATCGATAATGGGGGAAGGTTGTCTCTCTCCTTTTCCTTTTCTACCTCCTTCTGCATCCGTTCGTCCTCAGCCAGGTCCCGCAAGAACTCCGCATAAGGCAGGAGGTAATCCTTTACCCGCATATCGGCCGTATTTGAAATCAAAAATGCGATGAGGTCTTCCATTCCCTTTTGACGTTGTGGATCCATCTGTTAGTAAGAAGGAAGGGGCCTTGGTTAGTGTTCTCAGGTGGTTACTTTTTATTCGCTCGGGTTCGCGTTCTAATTTTTCTCGGCGAAGAATCGATTACGTTATCGGTACGTTGTACATTTCTAGAACCTTTTGGTCTACCGCGTTTACGCATAATCGGTTCGGACTCAGCTTGACGCATACGCTTTACTGTTCGGGCTACAACGATCGCCGTTTTACGCGGGCGCCCCCGCTTCCTATTCGGTTTATCGAGTATGGGAATGTCACCGCTCGCAGGCGGCCGCACGCTGTCTGAGCCCGATTCTCCGTTGGCACACGGAGTCGCATCGCTCGTAGGAGACGGGTCGCTCATCGTCTCATTCGCGCGTGTTTGGTCCAACGGTGGTTGAGATGGTGTTTCGTCTTCCTGCCTTGCTATATATGGTTTTAACTGCTCTACATGAACAGGGCCGTAAGCATTACTATCTTGATCAATCAGTCTGTATGTGTTAGAGCCACATTTCGCTGTGATTACATACGGGCCTACAAACTTAGGCGCGAGCTTACTCGCAATACCCTGAGCAGCCGAAGAGAGTATTTTATTCCTTTTCCACACTAAATCTCCAATGTCATATTCTACTTCTCTTCGACGAATATCATATGCCTCTGCTTGCTTTTGTTGCGCGGACTGTGCACGATCTACCACCTGTTCGTGTAGCAAAGGTAATTTGCTTACACGCCCTTGCCAGTTCGTTACTTCTTGTAACCTTTCGTTTTCTCGGGCAGCACTGTCTTCTTTCCTTCTCAGTGAGCTCGGAGGCACTGGCTGTCTACCGTAATTTAACATTGCAGGACTTGTACCAGTCGTACTCTGTTTTGCAGTATTATATGCAAACATAATTTCTGGTAGCTTTTCATCCCACGAGCGATGATTTTCGCTAATAAATGCTGTAATCATGGTTTTGACTGTCCGGTTTATCCTTTCGACCGGATTTGCCTGCGGGTGGTACGTTGGAGTAGTGTTGTGACAAATACCTATCTCATTTAGATATTTATCTATCATGTGATTCCTGAATTCTGATCCATTATCAGATAAGAAGATCTCAGGCGCACCAAACCTTAGAATAATTTTTTCTCTTAGTGCTTTTAGGATCGTGGGTGCATTTGCCTTTCTGATAGGTATGCATTCCACCCATTTTGTAAATACGTCCTCAAAAATTAAAGCATATTCGTAACCTTGTTTACTCCTTGGGAAAGGACCTGTTACGTCACCGGCAACGACTTTCCATGGGCCTGTAACTTCTCTTTTACCCATTAAGCCTGCAGGTAATTTTTGCTCTATCTTGCATTGTTGGCAGATCTCGCAACTCTTTACATATTGTGCCACAGTTTTCTCTATATATGGCCAGTAGTAGTACAGTTTTACGCGAGCTATTGTTTTATCACGACCTAAGTGGCCAGCTGTCGGCTCGTCGTGACATTCATGCAGTACTTCTGCTCGGTTTTCACTGGGAACGACGAGTTTCCATGCGTCATCATCTCCCATTGTTGCTTCAGTGAACCTGTCCGGTACATAGCGGTACAATTGACCTCCAACTATCTTCCATCTTGGATAGCCCTCAGGATTACTCATTACCTGTTGAAGCAGAGACTTATACCATGTATCATTGGTTTGCGACGCCCAACTTAGTGCACTTAAATGAGTGTCACAGTCCATTGAATCTTCATGCATGCGTGATAGTGCATCAGGGACATAATTCAATGCGCCTTTTCTGTGCTCAACAGTGTAAGAGTAACCTTGCAGTTCCAGCGCCCACCGCGCTAGCCTGCCCGTTGGATTATGTAAATTACATAACCAACGTAGACTACTATGATCGGTTATGACTTTAAAGTCATAGCCTTCAATGTAGCAGCGAAACCTTTTGACAGCCCATATAACAGCTAGACATTCTCTTTCTGTTACGCTGTAGTTTCGCTCTGCACTGGACATTGTACGACTAGCGAATTCCAATACTCGCTCTTCGTCGTTGACTATTTGCAGAAGTACCGCTCCTAGGCCTGAGTCGCTAGCATCTGTCTGTATAACGAATTGCAAATCGAACTGCGGTCGATGTAATAACGGAGCAGATGCGATTAAGGCTTTTATTTGATCAAAAGCGATTTCCTGATCGCTTGACCATGCATATCTGCAGTCTTTTCTAGTTAGCCTCGTCAATGGCTCTGCTGCTAACGTGGCGAAATTTTGCAAGAATTTCCTGTACCACGAGGCCATACCCATGAAACGCCTCAGCTGTTTTAAATTCTTAGGAGCTGGGTAGTCAATGATGGGTTTTATCTTTTCTGGGTCTGGCTTAAACCCATCTCTATTCACCAGAACACCCAGATATTTGACCTCTTCTCTGCAGAATATGCTTTTTTCGTGACTGATCGTGAGACCTGCTGCCTTTATGCGGAGTAATACCTTCTTCAACCATTTCATGTGTTCAGCAAAAGTCTCGGTTACTACGATTATATCATCCAGGTATGAGAATGCATATGGCTCGAGTTCTGGGCCTATAACCTTGTCGATCAATCGCTGGAAGGTGGCGCCAGCGTGGCTCAGGCCGTACGGCATACGTTTAAACTGGAAGAGACCCATGCCAGGCACTGTAAATGCCGTTTGAGCACGTGAATTTTCTTTCATCTTAATTTGATGGTACGCACTGCTCAAATCCATTGTAGAGATGTATCTTGCTTTCTGCAGTTTACGCAAGATATCATCCATTCTTGGCAATGGATATGCATCAGGTTTTGTGACTGCATTAACTTTCCTAAAGTCAATACAAAATCTGAATTTGCCGTTTGGTTTTTTAACACGAACCACCGGGCTTGACCAACCGCTCATTGAAGGTTCAATAATGCCTGCAGCTAGCATCTCATTAACCTGCTCGTGCATCCATTCTTCGACTTTTTTGGAAACAGGATAATATTTCTGTTTGATAGGTCGTGCAGAGCCTGTATCGATCTCATGTTCGATCCAGTCTGTACAACCTATAGGAGTATCATCTTCTCCTAATATTTCTGTAACTAGTCTTTTTACCTGAGCGCGATCGGTTGCTGATACGTCAGCCAAACCGACTGAGCCTAATTTAGCAACATACAATTGCCTGAGCGCAGCGATTTCTAAATTCACTTTCACATTTGTACCTTTGAAAGAAAGTTTATTTTCGCACGGATCGAAGATGGCCTTAAATGCTCGTATAAAATTGCCACCTAGATAACATTCTTCGTCTAGACTAGGCATAATTGCAGAACGGATCGTTTTTGTAACTCCGCCTACAGTAAACGGTAAGTCAACATAACCTACTAGTGAGCATGATCTACCATCTGCTACTTTAGCGAATCTGCCCGCAGCTGGTATCAAAGGCACATTACATGCGGCTGCCAACTGCAAACCTATAGAATTCATCACCGTGCGTGATGCACCTGGGTCATACAAGGCCCTTATGCGGTAATCTCCGATCACTACCGTGAGCCACCATCGAGCTTCATCATCAATATCTGATTGCGGATGTTCTTCCGGATCACTTGTCTCTGCCTGACAAGTGCGAGACTTGCTCTGTTCTGCTACTAGAGCTTCCGGTAACTTTTCTTCTACCATCTTTCTAGTAGAGAGTTCTGAGGTCTCGTAATCCTCGTTAGGAACAGTAGGTACCTCGTCTACTTGTTCCCTTGCCCTTTTCCCGCACATTGTGGGCAAGACCACTGTGTGTAGCCAGGTAGCCCACAGCGGTAACAACTGAGGTTAGGATTTCGGTTTTTTGTACCATTTTGCTTCCCTCCATTGGTTTTACCATTACTTGAGTTTCCAGTCTCATTTTCTTTTTGGCCTTGGCTTTGTTGCTCGGAGTTACCATGACCTAGATTGGGTTTACGAGGTGGTCTATTAAAATTTTGCCGTCTCTTAGGAGAATTTCCTCGCGATGCGTTAGGCAGCCTAGATTTTTGTGCGTTATCCTCGTTGGGTTTTTGTTGCTTTCCAAAAGTCTCCCTAAGTTCACGCATTTCTTTCGCTAATTGGGTTAGTACCTTCCCAAGATTTAACTGCTCAGCAAATACTTGCTTATCAGATACGGCAGCTACTTGTGGCTTACTGTCTCTCGGCTTGCTCGTTGGCCGGTAAGCCACATCAGGTAATAAGGACTGTTCAGGCGGAGGCGGTGGTCTGTAGACCCTTTCTGCCTCAAGCGTCAGTTCAGCTTCTGCAGCTTTTTCCAATAATGATTCGATGTCTACTATTTCATCCCTTCTTACCATTCTCTGAATTTCCGGTAATAGGTTACGATGTAGTAGATCGAGCTGTTGGTTTATATCTGGCTAAGGCACTTGCTTTAAGACTATAGACTGCAGGCAAGTAATATAGTCTCGCACAGGCTCGTGTTTGCCTTGCGTGCGTGCGTTAGCTTCTGCTAACAACCTTTGTTGAAAGCGTCTGCTGTGGCCATACCAACGTAATGCTGCTTCTTTAAACTGAGCCCATGTTTGCCACGAGTGTCTATTATTCCTGTACCAAGTAGCAGCAACTCTTGTTAGCAGTTCGGAGAGCGAGGATAGTAAGTCGCTCTCACTGAGTTTAGCAAGTGCTCTGCACTCTTCGACTCTCGTTAAGAAGAGGTCTATGCTTTGGCCTCGTTCACCCGAGAATGTAACGTTCCAGCGGCGCACTATATGACCTACGTCTGTGGTTTTATTTGCGTTTACTGTTCGATCACTGTGCCTGCTCTGATCAACGTTAACCGTCGCACTGTTTGCAGTGTGAGGGTCCCTCCCCCTCGACTGTACGTGCACCTGTAGTACCAGTTGATAAATTATTGCGGCGTCCATAGCTTAGTGCATTTGCGCTTGCATTGTTATTTTCTTGGTTATTTAATGGGCTGCTACTGTTAGCGTAATGTACGCTAAATGTATCACGAAAGTTGACACGCTGTTCGGTACTTTTATTTCCTTGGAGGTTTTCCCGTCCAGGTGTTACCTCACCTGTAGCCTGATCGAACAGCTGTGTGCTCGAAGATTTAGGCTGTGATAGCACTTCCACTTTTAGTGATAGCGAATCCACTGTAGTTGCCATTCCTTTTACCTTAGACGACACATCTTTTACTTGGTTATGTATTGTAGTAAGGTAGTCTAGTAATTCCTTCGGTATATTCGAGACATTTACGGCTATTTCTTGTCCTTGTTGTTCTTGGCGAGTTTCCAGTGGTACCTGATCGTTGCGCATTTCGCTTTGCGTAACGTTACTCAACGTAGTATTTAAATTTCTCACTACCGTTTCATCATTACGTAATACAGTGAGTGGGTGCTCCTCGTTTGGGTCTGTGTTTTCGTCCAAGATCGTAGACCCTGTCTTTTCGAATATTGCCTTTTCTATGAAATCTTGCCTGACCGAAAGGCGGTGTTGTCGTGTCGCCATTTCGTTTTCTGCAGAGCTTGATTCCTCAAAGTCTACTGCTGTATAATTACCTAGCAGCCATCGTACTATTCGATGTGACTGTTCGTAATATAACCCTTCTCGCTTTAGTTCCAATGCTTGAAGAGATTCTAACAAGTCATCTTCAGATAGACATGCTGCCCATTTATGGACTTTTAAAGCGGTAGCTTTGTGATTTTCGTCGACTGACTTTTGTTGCGTAGCCATCTTGGATCGGTTTATCTTCTTTCTTGAAATATACTATATCTTGAAGTTGATCGCACGCAAGTACGCTATTAAACGCTTGCAGTGTGTGTGTATTCGCTATATGTATAATAAATAATGTTTGAGTTCGTATGTGTGTGGTTAGAATCTAAGCCGCGCACATACGATGCAAAGAAAAACGAAAAAATATATGTATATATAATTTTTTTTCCGGAACAGTATATTTTTATGTTTTGGTTTTTGGATTAAATTATTAAACGCGATAACTAATAATATTTTAGTCAACTGACCGATATAAAAAAATTTCAACTTTGTTATTTTAATTTTTACTACGAAAAAAAAAAATCAGTTAAAACTATTAAAATCTTCAAAATACGCGGCTAAATCCAAAAGCCTGTGCGTTTTTAAACTTTAGTTAAAAGCGCACACCTAACTGTGTGAGGACAATTCTTTTTCTTTATTATACATTTGTATTTAATGTGTAGTCTAAAAAGGTGAAAAAAAATTTTAAAGTGTTAACTTTGAGAAATTTTTAACTTTTTTCTACAACACACACTGCACTGGTCAATTGCCACGCTACGGGTTGGCAATTTTTGATGAGAGAGAATTTAGAATTCGTAACCAAAATTACAACTTTTAAATTCTATTAAATCATGCACACACGAAAGAAAGAGAAGCAAAAAATTTTCTGACCCTTTAATATATATCTATAAAAATATATTTTAACTTTTATTTAATTCAAGTTTGTATTAAATATATATAAAAAAAAATTTATATTTTATGCTCTTAGTGAGGTTAGATTCTTTTATATTAAAGGGCAGTTATTAACTAATCTAATTTCAACTTCCTCGACAGTTGAAATCAATATTTCTCTCTCACCATTAAAGTCAAGCAACTACGACTAACGACCTAATCGGCAATAGGGTTATATACCTAACGCACGTTTTTATTTTAAATAAATTCAAATGCTTGTTCGCTTTTTCACTTAAAGCGAACAAAAGCATGCAGAGTTTTTATTTCTTGAACTCTGTGTCTTACCAACGTCGACAATATTTGCGCGTTATCTAGAGAGAAAAAGAAAATTTTTGTTGGGACACGTGGGGACGCAATTTAATTTTTAAAGAAAATTTTGTACTATATTTCCGAAAAAAAATCACAAAAAGGAAAGAGAAACAAGAATTTTTCAATTTTAAATTCGATAAATTTTCTGTAATAATAATTTCGTTTTACGAAAAAAATTTTATTCAACACGTGTTGTACTTAATTTTTGCTGTAGGCAAACGCCATCTTTAATACAAAAAATTTTAAAGCAACGCGAAGCCTGTTCACTTCGACGCCGGCTACTTGCTCGACGCCATTTGAAAATTTTGCTTTATTATATCACGCGCAAAGACCTGATCCCGTTGACGCATCTATACATTGAATTCCGTATTTTGTAACGGTAATTTACTACACGTTGCAAAAAAGTATTAGCTTTTATTTAAATTTTACTTTAGCTAAGATTATGAATTTTACTATATACGGAGTTGCAGAAAATTATACTAAATATTTTAAATATTATGCAACAAACTCCGATAGAGCTAGTTAGTATATTAGATTGATATGCGACGGAGTATCCTTTCGTCAGCTCGTTGCCGCGCGTATCTCTCTCTCTCTCTCTCTTACCTGATCGAGAGACGCGATGCCGGTAGCACAGCTTTCCTTATTTCGTACAAGATTATACGTGTTATATGCTATATTAAAAATAAGGACCGCGGAGGCGTCGGGGTAAGCAAATTGACTCAGGTCTTTAGCTTAACGTGAATTTATTAAATGAATAGAGAAATCAATACAATAAAATAGATTTAAATAATAAAAGAAAAATAAGATTTATTAAAGATAATTCTAGAGGGGGGACGCGACGCGAACTAGGTTAATGCAAGATATTGCAACGAACGCGCGCACTCTCTACGCTAAGATTTCTTCGAGGAAAGAAATCTTAGCTAAGTATATAAAATAAGATCAACTTACGAACACGCGTAGAAGCTTCTATGACAACCAAAATACGTACGCTATAAGTATCTCGCCGTTGGCCAACAAAATATACGATGCGATGTAATCTCGTTGTGGATGCTCGTAGACGATCTCTCTTACGCCTTTATGATATCTCACGAAACACAAGGTAAGCAACCACTATGATGTGTACGCTCCGAGCACAGGAAAATGTCTGCCCGCGCCGACGCTTCCTTTCTTCTCGCTCGTTTAGCTGACTCTTACCATACTAACCTACGACGGTACTCGTGACAGCACGCCGAGCGGTTTTAAGTCCTAGAGCGCGCGGGATTCGAACATGGTAATAGGAATACCGTGACACCCCTCCGCCAGATGCAGCATACCTAGGTTCTGCTGCTCTCGTATTGTTTACCTAAAGAAGTGATAGGACTGGGCGTGTGTAATGAGTAATTAAATGTATATGTTTTATATGACATTTTATTGGTAATTGCCATGTTCTGATCGGCGTGGACAGAATTTAGATCTTTTAACGTTGGGGTGGCCACACACGTAACATTTGGGTGGCTCCTGCCTGAGGTGCTTCAACCTAGCAGCTTCTTCTTCCTTCTTGATCCTCAACTCTGCCATCATCCGGTCGGCTTGGGCCCGTTCATGGGCCGCTTTTGCCTTTGCGGCCGCCTCCCTAGCCCTATGCAGGTCACGAGCTGCCTGCTCTTCTTGTAGCTTAACTTTTCGCCGTATTTCCTCTCTCTTTCTTTTCTCTTCGGCTACCCTGGTTTCTTGGGCGCGCCGGGCTCGCATAAGTGCCTCGACTTCGGCCTTCCGGTTCTTTATAATTGTAGGCCAGTTCCTCACTACTTTGGCAGCTTCTGATTTGTACGAGTCGATGAACTGGTCCCACCACTCGAAGGCTTCGGCTTCTTCGTCAAAGGCTACTGAAGATTGGCGTGCCACTCGCCTCAATTCCGCCTCGAGCTTTCGCCACTCGGCCTGCATTGGGCTTTCCTGCTCAGCATATGACGTGCCTGGTCGCGAGTCGTAGGCCGGTTGGCTCTGCGACGCGCTGGGGCTCGTAGACCTTGCAGCTTCCTGTCGTTTGGCAGCGGGTTTGGCTCTGACGGGTGACGGTTCCCGGGGTACTTCCTCAATCGATAATGGGGGAAGGTTGTCTCTCTCCTTTTCCTTTTCTACCTCCTTCTGCATCCGTTCGTCCTCAGCCAGGTCCCGCAAGAACTCCGCATAAGGCAGGAGGTAATCCTTTACCCGCATATCGGCCGTATTTGAAATCAAGAATGCGATGAGGTCTTCCATTCCCTTTTGACGTTGTGGATCCATCTGTTAGTAAGAAGGAAGGGGCCTTGGTTAGTGTTCTCAGGAAGTGGTCAGTGGCTCAGTCGGTAGAGCGATGGATTCATAATCTCGAGGCCCCACGTTGGGCGCCATTTTGTAACGGTAATTTACTACACGTTGCAAAAAAGTATTAGCTTTTATTTAAATTTTACTTTAGCTAAGATTATGAATTTTACTATATACGGAGTTGCAGAAAATTATACTAAATATTTTAAATATTATGCAACAAACTCCGATAGAGCTAGTTAGTATATTAGATTGATATGCGACGGAGTATTCTTTCGTCAGCTCGTTGCCGCGCGTCTCTCTCTCTCTCTCTCTTACCTGATCGAGAGACGCGATGCCGGTAGCACAGCTTTCCTTATTTCGTACAAGATTATACGTGTTATATGCTATATTAAAAATAAGGACCGCGGAGGCGTCGGGGTAAGCAAATTGACTCAGGTCTTTAGCTTAACGTGAATTTATTAAATGAATAGAGAAATCAATACAATAAAATAGATTTAAATAATAAAAGAAAAATAAGATTTATTAAAGATAATTCTAGAGGGGGGACGCGACGCGAACTAGGTTAATGCAAGATATTGCAACGAACGCGCGCACTCTCTACGCTAAGATTTCTTCGAGGAAAGAAATCTTAGCTAAGTATATAAAATAAGATCAACTTACGAACACGCGTAGAAGCTTCTATGACAACCAAAATACGTACGCTATAAGTATCTCGCCATTGGCCAACAAAATATACGATGCGATGTAATCTCGTTGTGGATGCTCGTAGACGATCTCTCTTACGCCTTTATGATATCTCACGAAACACAAGGTAAGCAACCACTATGATGTGTACGCTCCGAGCACAGGAAAATGTCTGCCCGCGCCGACGCTTCCTTTCTTCTCGCTCGTTTAGCTGACTCTTACCATACTAACCTACGACGGTACTCGTGACAGCACGCCGAGCGGTTTTAAGTCCTAGAGCGCGCGGGATTCGAACATGGTAATAGGAATACCGTGACAGTTTAAACATTTTATTATATTTAAATTCAATTAAAAATGTATAAGTTATAATAGGATTTTATTTTATTTTTTTTAACTTTTAATGTCATTATCATAATTATAATAATATTAATTCAATTAATTAGTAATCCTTGTTCTTCATGAAAAAAAATTGTAAAGTATATATTTTCTATTTTATTAAATTTTCTTTATTTCTTTTTAAATATATCTTAATGCAATTAAGTCTTTTTGATGTATGAAATGTATGTTAATTTTCTTTTTTAATAAATTTGATCAATTTTCTATTATTATAAAACATATATTTATTATTTATATTGATTTATTACTTAAACATATTTTATATTATATTTAATAATATGAAGAAAATTATATTAGCAATACGTAATAAATATTTATAATATATTGTATTATGAGTTGTGATATAATATTCCATTATTGGATCACGTATTTCTAACTTATATTGAATACTTTTATTTGTCATATATTTATAATAATATGTTACGCTGTTCCAATTTTCAAAATGAAGTTTTTTATTTTTAAAACCGATATAGTTATTAATTGCATTATTTAATCTAGATAAATCTGTATTTTTATTCAAATTTTCCATATATTCTTCATACTGCTCTTAAAATCTTTTAAATTCCTTTATTTGGTTATTTAAATCATCTAATTCTTCTTGATGTTGTAAGTTTTCTACAACAATGTATTCATTTGAAACTGGATCCAATTCCATTTTATAATGATTTAATTATTATTAATATTAATTAAATTGTACTTTAAATAACTTTGTTATTATTTTTTTTTATAGAAAATTTGAAGTTTGTTTTGATTTTCTTTTTCATTATTTTATATTAAATTTTTTTCATAGAAAATTTAAAGTATGTTTTTATTTTTTGTTTTATTATGTTATATCTGAAAAAAAAAATGATTTATTAGTATGTAAGAAACATAAATATATTTTTAATATTAAAAAAATTTAAGTTTTTTTTTTGTTATTTTTCTAGTACTTCTTTCTATACTATATTGGTTAATTCATTTTTATTTTCTAATTCATTTTGAATATGTATTTTAGAAGGATTTTTACTTCTTGAAAGAGCAACATATAATTGTCTATGTGATAATAAAGGGTTTTTCACGAATTTTCCTACGTTTTGAAAACTTTGACCTTGTGATTTATTTATAGTTATACAAAAGCTAATACAATAGGGAATTGTTTTCTTTATAAAATAAATAGTAAAGACGATGATTCATTTGTGCTTAATGTAATACGCGGTATAAAAACTTCATTTCCTTAATTTTCGCCTGTGATTACTTTAGCTTCTATATTGTATTTAAATAATCTCGTTATCTTTAATCGTGTTCCATTGCATAATCCATCTTTTATACTTAAATTTCTAATCAGCATTATTACGGCATTTATTTTTAAATTAAGTTCATGTGGAGGTAATCCTTTTCTTATATTATTTAACATTTCTATTGGATAATTTAAATGAATATTATCATCTGTTTGATCAACACCCTCATATGTTGCATAATCAATACTATAATATGTCATTGTTTCATTATTAAATAAATTCAATATTTTATTATTTAGAATATTAACATCTTCATTATGTGTACTTAAAATAACATTTTTCGAAAAACAATAATTATTGTTAATGTTTTCATAAATTTCATCACAAACATTATTGGTTTTCCATTTTTCTGGTATAATAAATGTATCGACTTTTCTTCTCCGATATCTAATAAAAATAATGAAAAATTTTCATCATTAGATCTTACATTTTTTTTTAATTTAAAAATATGAAACATGGGCCATAGGGTTGAATATTTTATAGTTTGTCCTATAATTGTATTTTTATTTCCATGTTTAATACAGGTAAAATTTGACGAAAATCTACACCTAAAATAATAATTTTTCCTTTAAAAATTTCATTATTATGACAGACATCTTTTAATGTTTTGTCAACTATTTCTAATGCTTTTTCAGGAATCATTGATTCTTCGTCCCATATAATTACATTTGCTTCTCTTAATTTTTTCTTATCTGAATCAAATTTAAAAAATGCACTTTTAATGTCATTTGAATCTAACGGTAATCTAAAAGTTCGGTGACTGGTTAAACTTTTTGGTAATAAAATTGAAGCAATACCTGTGTAAGCCATTGATAAGAATTTTTTCTTTATTGTTATAAAATAATATATTAATGTTTTATATAAAAATGTTTTTCCAGGACCTCCTGGTCCATCTATGAAAAAAATTTTATGATTATTATTTATTGTTTGTTCAAAAATATATTTTTGATCATTATTCAATTGTTTATACATTTTATCAAATTTTTTTTTACTAAAAATTATAATTTCATCATTAATTTTTTCGTTTTCCTCGATATAGTTTTCATTTGGTTCAGGTAAACCAAAATTTTCACATGATATTTCTTCTGAATTGAATATTTGATTAATATGGGATAAAGCTTTGTTTTCTTTATTTTCTTTAAAATCTTCTAAAAAAAAATTTTTATATTTTTCCCAAGTAATGTTACCTTGAATATTTTCACATAATAAAAAACATACAAAAAATTTACGTAATTGTACTGGTGACATAACATGGCATGCTTCTTCAAAAATATAATAAATTTGTTTTTTGCGTTCTATTAAATTCATTGCAAGAGCAGTTTCTTTATAAGTATTATAAGTTACATTTTCGTAAGTTCGTAAATCCTTAAAAGATGTTGGACCTTTTACCCTGTTTAATATTTAATTAAAAAAAACATTTACTATCTTTTGGTGATACTACATTTAATCTACCAATGGCTATATTTTTTCTAAATTTTCATCTTTTAATCTAAAATTTAGTCTTAGAATTAAAAATATAATATTGTAGGATATTAACATATTTAATTTTTTTTAGCATAATCATTTTTTTCATTCAATTTAAACCATGCGGTCAATGTTGTTTCGTATTTGTTTAATGCTGAATGTATATCATTTTCATCAAAAATTATTTTTTGTTGATTTTGTGTATAGATATTTAATCTTATTACTGTATGACTTCAATCGCATAGTGAAAATTCTTGTAATCTCCATGCGGCCTCCATTGAACTTAAATATCTTCCATTTATGTATTGAGTTATTTCATCATAAACATCGTCTTTATTATTTTCTTTAATCTTATCTTGTTTTATTTTACAGTAAGCTTTATCTACATCTTTATAAATATAATCATAAATATATTTTATACTTTATATTGACATACAAAGTTCAGTATTGATATGAGCATTATATTTTGTCTGTTGTAAGAAACTACCATAGAATTATCAATTTGTACAATTTTTTTATTATTTTTTAAATCATATATATAATTATCTGAAATATTCTTTCTTCTATTGTATTGTTGATATTTGTTTTCTTCAACTATTGTAATTTCATTAAATGATTTTGGGAATTTTTTTTATCTATAGTCTTATTTTTTTCGTAACAAGGTGATTTATCTGTATGTGGTCCATGTAACATGTGTTTAATTACTAATTTTTGTAAATATTTATTTTCTGATGAAGGTATTTCTGTTGAAATATATTTATCAATATTTTCTGGAGTTAATATTTTATGATTATGATGTAATGTTATAATAATATGCGCGTGAGATAACCCTCTTTTTTGAAATTCAATCGAAAATACATAAGCTATAACAGGACCAAAAATTTCGTTTTTTATAATATCATTCAATGAAATTTTAAATTTTATATAAAATAATCTTACTGTGATGTTTGGTATGTCATTGGGAGTTGTCCCTTCTGGAAAATTTTTTAAAGTTTCTTTTAATTCTTTCCATTTAGGATTACACGTCATTATTATAAATAAGTCTCGTCTTCCTTCTGTTCCCATTATTGCCATGGCATCTTGATAATATTGCTGCATATATCTTGGGCTACCAATATATGATGAGGGTAAAATAAAAAGATTTCCAATTCTTTCTTTGTTTTTAAAATTTGTTGGAACATTTGAAGCACTATTTATTACATGATCTAATAAATCTTGATAACATTCTATGCGTAATTGTTTTTGATTATTTCTAAAAAAATTCATTCTATTACTTTCAACCATCACATATGCATGTATTATGTATTGTTGTGTTAATCTTCCACAATATAAAATGGGGTTGAAATTTTTCAAATTCGGTCTCCAATGGATTCTATATAAATAATAATGTAGTATCGTAAGACAATCATTATTTTCAATATTTTCATTTTTTTATATCCTATACTCCAACCTAAATCTCCTGCTGAAAACTTATGATTTATTTTATTTTAGATTAATTTAAATATATATTAGAAACAATAAAATAGGTAAGAAAATCATAATAACTCTAATTATAATTTTAAAATAAATATATTAAAAATATATTATAAATCTATATAGAATCGTTTTTTAAAAAATTAAATTAAATTATTTATTTAAATATTAAAAAATTAATATTACACTCTTTATATGAAAAATTTATAATTTGTTATATAATTTATATTATAAATGATTAAATATAAACAAACGAAAAAGGATAAAAATATATTCCTTATAATATTAAAAATATTAAAGATAAATAAAATAAAAATTATATAACTTCATTTACTTGTATAAAGAATTTAAAAGATAAAATTTTACATTAACAATATAATTTTTATTTTTACTATTTTATAAATAAATGAATTAATAATTATTATAATTTTGATCTTTTTAATTAATGTAAATTTACAATAACATTTTTACTTTTGACATTTAAAGAGTTGTGAAAAAATTTTTTAAATTTAAATTATTTTAAAAGTGGTTATGTAGGGCTACTGGCGAAGGGTACCACTTTTAATATTTAATTTTTCTTTATAAACAAAAAAAAACCCAACGCGCCATTGACAATACCTCGTTATACTGATAAAAAAAATAAAAACTTCTACTTAAGACTTTCACAAGATTAATTCAAGACAAAAACAAGAAAACAAATTTAAGCTAACCTGAAAGAAGAATCTTTTAGACGTAGGAAATTTTTTGATAAGTTTTTCTGACCAAGACAATGAGTACAAAATAAAATGTACTTTACTTCTAGGCAAGTACAGCTCGGACACAAAAAAAAGTAAGCTTAAATGTTGGAAGTAGAAGTTTCTTATTTTTTTTTGTCTCAGTATGGGTGGTGTGGAAAGTTGTCTAAGGAACGTAGGTATTAGTTGATGGTTAAAAAATAATTATATCAACAATCTATAATATTATTAACTATGTATTAAATATATATTCCATTATATAGCCTTAAGCAAGTATTTCATAAATATAAAATTAAAAAATTTTTTTCTTAATAGTTTATAATGATTTTATGAAGAGTGTATTAGGGGCATCAGGGGTTATGAGGGGTGACTTGTGGAGCGAGGGGGTGATTCATGGAGTGAGGGGTGACTTGTGTAGCGAGGGGATGACTTGTGAAGCGAGGGACGACTTGGGTAGTAGAGGGGTGACTGGGGTAGAGGGGGGAATCTTTTTCTTTTAAAAAAAAGAAAGACATTTCAAGAGACATTTTTACGTTATTCTGAGGGGTGACTTGTGATTTTTTAAAGATGGAGAAAAAAAATGAGGAGTAGTAGTGACAAGGGTGATAGTAGTGTTATAGAGAATGAGTAACAAATACATTGGTAAAATAAGGTAAATTTAGCTAAATCATCTGAGGGGGGGATGAGTGACGTACGAGGGGTAGCAAAAGGAGTGGCTTGGGTAGTAGAGGGGTGACTTGGGTAGTGAGGGGTGTTTTTTTTTCAAAAAAGATCATTTTTAGACAGATTTTTACGTTATTTTGAGGGGTAGATTGTGATGTTTTAAGCATACAAAATAGGGGGAGGAATAATGAGGGGCAGGAGAGGAGGTTTTTTTTATATAACTATATAATATAGAAAGATATATATATATATATATATATATATATGAACAAAGGAAAAAGAAAATAATACAAATTTCTTTGGTATGAACAAGAGTATGCATTACATAAAACTATTGATTAGAACTTAGCTATTATTTTTTGAAACAAATGCTACCTCGTCAATTAGAATAAAAATTTAATTTAAATTCAAATATAGAATAATTTTATTAATAATAAACAATTAGTTAATGACGTATTAACTTAAATCATAACATTTAATTAGGTCTAGACTAATATTTGCATTAAAATGAAAAAAAAATAATATCGGCTCATGTATTTAAACAAAAATATCATCAGTTCATTTATTTATTAACTTTTGTAGGTAAATGCTATTGCTTAAGCTACTGAAGCTAAAGGGTAATCATATAGATTTTAGATAGAATAAAAATTCAATTTATATTTAAATATTGAATAATTTTTTTTAGTATATATAATAATAGTGTATTTATATATTTATTTGAATATATCTTATAGTTACTAATCTATGTTATTAGGAATCATTTATTTGTCACACCGTGCACCAATATGCAATGATGTGACGGCGAAGAATTGTCTTTATTGTTATTAAAATCAATCTTTGAACAATATATTTTTGTATTTGTTTACACTTAAATGATTTAAATGTTTATAAAGTTATTTATTAATAGAAGTATTAAGATTTCTATTTCAATTAAAATTTAATTAGAGTAAAATTATTAATATTAAACATGGTAGGTTACTGGATTAACTAATAAAAGAAACTTGATTTCAATATTTTACGAGCTTAATTTACTTCGCCCCTAACGTCGCTCGGTTAAATTTTCATATATTATATAAATATGTATAAATTAGCAAATTTGAAAGTCAAAAAAATTGCCTGAATTTATATATTCAGTTTTTATATGCTTAAAAAAAAAAGAATTAATTGAAGTTCCAATATGCATAAAAATTGTTTAAAGACAAATCATATCATCATGATAAATTAAAAATTTGTTTTACTGAATTCCATTTAAATTAATGAAAAAATATGATAGGAATTCATTCTTTTTAATCATGTGTTTCAGACAGAGGGACGGAGATAAAGAAACGGAGACGTAGGAACGAAGACGGAGAGAAGAAGACAGAGAGACGGAACTAGAGAGACATAGATGGAAAGACGAAAACGGAGAGACGAAGACGAAGAGACGAAAACAGAGAGAAAAAGATGGAGAGACATAGACAGAGGGACGAAGAGACGAAAACGGAGAGACAAAGACAAAGAAACGGAGTCGTAGGAACAAAAACGGAGAGACATAGATAAAGGGACGGATACGGAGAGACAGAGATGGAGAGGCAGAGACAGAAAGACAATGGGGGAGAGGCAGAGACAGAGAGACATAGACATAGGGACGGAGATAGAAAGACAGAAAGATGAAGACGAAAAGACGGAGATAGAGGAACGGAGACAAAGAGACGAAGACAAAGAAACAGAGACAGAGTGACGGAGATAGAGAGACGAGAAGACGGGGACAAAGAGACGGAGATCGAGAAAAAATATTGTGTATGTGGGTATATATTTATGTGTATGAGTGTATGTGTTTATGTGTACTTGTGTATGTGATATGTGTACGTGAAAACGTACATGGGAATATATATATATATATATATATATATATATATATATATATATATATATATATATATATATATATGTGTGTGTGTATGTGTGTGTGTGTGTGTGTGTGTGTGTGTGTGTGTGTGTGTGTGTGTGTGTGCGCGCGTGCATGTGTGTGTATGTATGTGCGTAAGTGTGTGTGTGAATGTGTGCATGTGAATGTGCGTATATGTATGTGTATGCATGTTTATGTGTAGGTGCATGTGTGTGAGTATATTCTATATATTATTTATCTATTAATATGTCTTGTATATAAACATATAGTCACCGTACATAGTGCTGACACACGACTTTCCACACCATCTTACATTTCAAACAATAATAAATACTTTATATAACATTGAATTTAATTCATTTAACGAATGTTAATCATCGAATTTAATAAATTTTAATCATACTTAATGAATCCAGAAAAAGTAAAAAGTGTGAAATATAGAGGTATCGTTATGGCGCGTTGGGTTTTTTTTGTCAAGTTTTTTGTTAATTTTTGTGTTATATTTATACCATGTTTCGGGGAGGTTGGCGAGCAGAGCGAGCAGGGGGTAACCCCCCCCCCCTAGTATATATATATATATATATATATATATATATATATATGTGTGTGTGTGACAATTATCCAAAAGATATTCTTGGAAGAAAAAAGTTTTAGTTGTATATAATTTTTATTTTTATGTAATTGTAATTAAGGAGAGATGGAGATGGAGAAACGGAAACGGAGAGATGGAGGCGGAGAAACGAAGATGGAGACAGACAGACGATGACGGAGAGACGAAGATGGAGAGATGGAGACGGAGAAACAGAGACGGAGAGACGGATATTGTGTACTTGTGTATGTGTATATTAAAGATACACGTGTGTATGTGTATGTCTGTATGTGAATATAATAGTAATCATGTTCAATTGTTTTTTCTTTTCGGACCTCACTCGGAAACTGATGGAAATTTTATATTTTTTCATAGAATAGGATCGTTTGCTCGTCCTGAAATCTATTCGGCTATACCCTTACTTTTGTATAACAATATTCAATTTATTAATAATAACGAAAATTTATATTAGACAAGGACAGAGCTATACAGCCTCCTCTTAAGTAGTGAAACATGCAAAAATTACTAACAAATAAATAATGTGAAACAATGAATACAATAATTACATTATAAATATAATTATTGTATTTATGGTTTCACATGATATAAATCTTGATATTTTTTGTGTATTTTAGTATTAGTATTATAATTTTAACATATTGCAATCGTGAATAATTTGATTAACGATTGCATTATAAAATATATTTTATATTAGCTATGAAACGTTCCATAACATATTTCCAAATTTATTTAATGATGCGTGTACATTTGTTATTTTTAGCATAATTATTAATAAATGATTTAAATGTCTTATGTGTTTTTTTTATTTTAATTATGTATCAATATAATTATACTTAATCATATTTCTACTATATTACAATCTTCTTTATTTTTTGTTTATTTATTTTTTTAAGAACCAATAGAAAATAAATAATTTTTTTTTTTAGATACAGATAATTGTACTTGAAAAGTGTATAAAAGAAAATAATCTTTATATAAAGCTCTTAATTTATTTATTTTCATCCCACACAATAAAAAATTTTGTGTAATTCGTCAACTTTTTGTAATTTAAAAGTTTTTGTGTACTTTCAAAATCAACACAAAATTTTCTGTAGAATTAACACACGGAGTTTGTTATTTTTACAAACATGTGTGTACTTAGTTATTCAAATAATCTCATATTTTTCATAATTATATATTAGCATTATAATTACTATATGCAATAAAAATGCCATAAATGCAAGGTAAATTTTAGTTTAAAAATTTTAATTTCTGCTAACTAGGAGAGGGTGTGACCACTGGATTACGGATTTTGCTCAAACTATGGGATAAGTTTTCAGGTGTCAAATCATGGAGAAAGCCAGAATTATAGACCCTCATGCTCAATAATTACAGACGATTAAAGGAAATCACTGAAAAAATTACTAGATTTTTAAACATTTATAATTCTTCATCATTAATAGCTAGAAGCTTAAAATGTTTTTTAAACAAAAGCTGAGCGCAACTCCTTTCGAAATAGCACTCATAGTATCTCAAAATATTATTTTTTTCCACAGTAATAGCGTAATTAAGATGGAACCCAATTTCATCATTTATTATTAATTAATGTTTTAAAAAAAAAATTCAGGTCTAAACTTTATTACTCTATAACTGTAGAAAAAAATAATATTTTGAGATACTGTTAGTGCTATTTCGAAAGGATTCGAGCTAAGCTTTCGTTTAAAAAAAGTTTTAAGCTTCTAGCTGTGAATGCTGAAGAATTATAAAGTTCAAAGATCTAATAACTTTTTCAGTGATTTTCTTAAATTGTCTGTAACTAGGGAAATATTGAGCATTAAGGTCTAAAATTCTGCCTTCCTCAATATTTTGACGCCTGAAAACTCATCCTAAAGTTCGAGCAAAATCCGCGATTCGCAGGTCTGACCCTCTCCTAGTAAGTCCAAAAATTTTAACACTTTTTTTTTCTTCTTTGACGTCGCTATATTTATGCTATTTGTGATGCTAATCAGCGACGGAGCTCGTTAGTGCATTTCTGAACAAGACACATGTAACGTACAGTGGTGTTTCTATCAATCAGTTGCCGAGAGCGGAATTTGAACTGAGAACTCCGAAATCATAAATCCAACGCCCTCTACCAACTGAACCACGTTCGGCCTTAAACGACAATATAATATTGTCAAAAAAGTTTAGTTTGTTTATGATTTTATTGATCTATTTCAACATTCATCATTTTATCCTTTTCATATATTTATTTATCTCTCTCTTTTTTTAAATATATTGACAGAAAGAAATACGAGAAAGCCATAATTTTATATTTAATCATCATTTCAATCATTATATTATAACACAAATGAATTTGTAAAATTTACAAATCTTATTATTAAAAATTTTTATGTTAAAATTTTAACTTCGAAAATTTTTTTCCACTTTGTAGTTATGCATTTGTATACTTCTTTTTAGTATCAAGTACTTTATTACGATAGAATGTTCAAGACTGCTTTAACTATCCATTCGACTTTTTTATATGAGGAAAATGAAATGGATTTATTTCAATTTGTACTCCAATATATTTTACTTCCTTCTATATAAGGGCGTATTTCTTCGTAAAGTTAAAAAATGTCAGATGGTACTACGTGGAGGTTAAAAAAAGACAAACTCCTGTTAAAAAAGGTCGTATACCTTCTATATTTCCTCAAGCTTGTCAAAACAAACCTACAGTCAATTTGTCTCGCAAAAATGTTCTGTCACTTTTAGAAAATATTGAAAGTAAGCATACGTATAACTTTTATATAATTTATAAATCTATAAAAGCTTTCCAATCATTTATTGATTGTTTTAACTTGTTTACGATGTCCTACGTGAAGCGCAAGCTCAAATGCATTTAAAAAAAGCACAAAGTGATCGTTGATGATTACATTACCTTCTCTATGTTATGTCAAATAAATTTTATTGTACAAATGTAAAAATTTTTTTAGTATAGTTATTGCTTTTAATTAAAAGTAAATTCCTCATAGCGACTATGTAATATTTAAAACAATTTTATTGCAAGCTAGGTCTAGTCGTTCAGAAGTTGTATTCTATTTTTTTATGCAAATGACTTGCTGATACAATGTTATTAAATATCTTAATTTTCTGTATAAATATCTCGTTCCAAGTTACATTTCGTTAGCTCAAGGATCATCTCCAACTTTTTCTTAACCTAAAAAAATTCAAAGATTTTTGAAAGTTTCTTCAACAAGGAAAAAAAGTTAAAAATGGTCCAAGGAAAAATGCAAAACATTTAAAAAGTGCAAGAGCACGTAAGGTGGCTCATGAGCAATGGACCAACCTGTTCATGATGTTGGAGCATCTTAGTTGGGCAATGGAAGCTGTAGATACACGTAAGAAAATTTAAAATAAAATATTAAAATTAATTTTTGAAATAATTTTTTTTTTTTTTTAGTGCCACCTATTCCCCTAATTGCTGCTTCACAGCAGTTACAGTGCAGCGGGTGGAAAATTTGTCAAGAAGAAGAACCGTATCGAGTTCAAGCAGTTCGGATTCAAGTAGTTCGAGCAGTTCAAGCTCGAGCTTGAGCTTCGGCTCAAGTTCAACTTCGAGATCGGGAAAATTGAGAGGAGAAAAAAGACAGAATAAAAATAATTGTCCGATTTAAAAAAAAAAACAAAAAAAATAGTAAATTTCAATTTATTTTTATTGTCTTTTACAGATATATATATTAAGTTAATTTTTTTTGATGATTTTTTTTTTAATTTTACATACAATTTTATTTAATATTATTTTCTTATTTTTGTTTGCAGATGATTCTGAAAACAAGAGACATCTTCATGAAGAGTCGCATAAATCGGTTCCCTCTACCTCTTCAGAATATAGAGCAACGGAGCCAATAGCATCCACCTCCTCGACAGGTCAAGAATTTGAGCAACCGACACCGTCTACTTCACAAGGTGAATTATTTAAAATAAATTAATATATGAATAAAATATTCATATTATCTCATTTTTTAAATTTTACTTTATAGGAAGCAAGAGAGAAGAAAAAGCTCAGCAAGACAAAAATCCAATTTAGATTTAGGATTAGAAAAGTTGGCCGAGAGCTTGCTGAAAAAATAAGAGTTCGGCTATTACCAACGCGCCATCAACAGCAAACCGACATTCGGCTATTACCAGCACGCAATCAACAGCAGTCTGATATTCGGCTACTACCAGCGCACCATCAGCAGCAGTCCGACCTCGTATACGCGAGGGTATAACTATGTTAGATTAATAATATTTAATACTTCATATTTTAGTATTTTGTTTTAATGTATACTTTTCATACTTTATATTTATATATTTTTAATGAATATCTATTCATAGGATTTAAAAAAAAAAAATAAAGAGGAATAATTTGATTCTTTTTTTTTCCTTATACTCAATATACTTCCTTTCTAATTCCTTACAATAAGTAACTTATAACTCCTAATTTTGTAAATAATTAAATACATTTATATGATGAATATAAAAATTAAACAGTCAAATTATTAAAATAATAAAATAAAATAAAGTGTAAATAATACATACAAATTGAGTCAGTACATTCAAATTGTGCAATAAAAAATTTATTATTATTGATTTAAATATTTATATCTTTGGGATCACTATCACAATAGTTAACAAAGATCATGCAAATTATCTTGTTCGTATTTAATATTAATTAATTTTTTTTTAATTTTTTTAATTCTCAAACATTAAACTTATTTATTTTTTCAATGAGGATCATAAGAAGGGTTGAGAAAAAACAAGAATTCTATTTTTTTTATTCAATTCAACTTATTTCCAACAAAAATTTATACATGTATCATCATTAGAAATTTTGTCTACTTCATCTTTGGCAAATTTAGCATCTAAGTAATCATGTAACCATGTTCGTATTGAAATAGTTTTGATAACAGCGCACATAGGTTTTCGCCTTAAACAGAGGTCGTGATTAAAACATGTGTCTCGTCTACAATTCATTATTTTTTCTAATGATGGACATCCGAAGTCTTCAATGTTGCTGATTGCTCTAAAAAATAAAGAGGAAAAGGTAATGTAAATTAAAGTATATACAACATATGAAACAAAGTATTATAAAGTATCAACATGGTAAAAAAATAGTATGATAAAGTATAAAAATGATTTGAAAATAAAAAGTATGAAACAAGTATGGGAAAGTATCAAAAAGTACATATAGTGATATTTTTCCAGCCATTGTGTTGTGCTTTTTTCTTCTTGTCTCAATTCTCTTCATGTCATCGGAAGTTCAAAAAGATACGCAGTTGGAAAAGCAGTTTTTCTAAAAGTCAGAAAACTAACTTCTTTAAAAATAAAAGAATCCCCAGACATTCCTTGAAATCCTTGTATGTCGCAAATATAAACGTTCTCTTCAGGAAATTCTAATATTACATTTTTAATCATTGTATCATGTTCATGATCATTGCCACAGGTTCTAGCCATCTTAAAACTCTAAATTTCTTTCAGACAGAAGTAATTTGAGAGACTACACTGAAAAGGGGTTAGAACAGTGGTTGTACTCTATGGCGGCGAGTGGCGCTAGTATCGATAGCGAATATTCATTGAAGTACGAGAGAGATGCTAGTGTTTTCTAGAGGATAATGAGTGCTCTCTGCGAGGATTTGAGTGTTCTCCGCGATGTTTTTTGTTCAAAGAAATGAACAGGTCTTCGCTCAGAGAATAATGAGTCTTCTCTAGAGACTACTAGTTCGCATTTTGACGCGTAGGCTGACTGTATTCTAAAAATGACACCGATTGTACCGTAGAGTACAGTCACAGTTCGCTTCCCTTTTCAGTGTAAATAGAAAAATTATCACAGCTTTTCGATGGTTCAAAAGAAAAATTTATGCCTTTCTAAAAAACTTATCCCTTCTTTTTTTCTAGTCTTTTCTCCTTACTATTCGTCTAATCTCGAAATTTGTATCCCTTCTTAAATTTTCTTTTCACTATTGGTAAAATCTTAAAATTTATATCCCTTCTTAAATTCTCATTAAATTTTCTTTTTTAAATCTCAAAATTTTCATCTCTTCTTAAATTTTCTTTTTACTATTGGTAAAATCTTAAAATTTGTATCTCTTCTTAAATTCTCATTAAACTTCCTTTTTTACTATTGGTCAAATCTCGAAAATTGCATACCTTCTTAAATTTTCACTAACATTCCTTTTTTACTATTGGACGAATCTCTAAATTTGTATCCTTTGTTACATTTTCACAAACTTTTCTTTCTACTATTAGATGAATCTTAAATTTTGTGTCCCTTTTCACATTGTCTTTACCTTTATTCCTTGGATAACTACACTTTGTATATAATAATCAGTGAGATTTATTCTTAACTATTGTTTAAGTTGAAAGTATTGCTCTAGTACTATTTTAGTGATAAAAAGTAAAGATGACTTCAATCGATTTTTTTGAACGTCTTGTTTAATTACTTCGTGATACTTTACGAAGTATAAATGAATTGAGCAATAATGATATTCATTATTGGTCAGATATATTTAATTCTACTGTCATTAAATTAAACGAAAAAATCACTCAAACTAACCTCACAAGAGGAGAGTAATAGAAATGTAAAACTTGTATGACACATCTTTTGTGCATGCAAATTTAGTTGGAACAACATCATTATCAAGGAGGTAATCTACAATCTGAAGAAACAGAAGCTAGAGTTGAGTGGCGAGACGTAGAGTCAGCTTTTCAGAATCGAATTAGAACTGGTGTAGTGGTGAATATTAAACATGTGGACATTCCGGGTTTTTTTAATGATGCACAAAAACTTTTCAAAGTTAAGATTCAGGCATGCTTAGAAGAATATAATACGTTAAAAATAAATTTTGATTTTATTTCTAAATTTTCTGTGCAGAAAAATACTAAGGAATTAACTGACACAAAATATTTTACAATTGAAAGTGCTACAGTATACATGTCAATTGATTTAGAGGAATGGTTCAAAGATAATATCCAAGAGCCTATTTTTACGCGAATAGAAGAATTTCAGGAAAAGGATTCAGAATGGACTTTGAAGAGTATAATAAGTTTGTGTATAAATATGAAAAAATATTCTCCTTTGAAGGGTGGTTCTTACATACCTCTTCCAAAGTTTATAGAAAATAAGAAAGCGTGTGTTAATGTTCGCAATAATGACAATCATTGTTTCAAATATGCTGTATTTTCCGCATTATATCCTAGTAACCGTGATCCTCAAAGAATGGATCATTATCTTTCGCATAATAATAAGCTGAGGTTTGATAAAATTGAATTTTCAGTAAAAATTAAAGATATTCCGAAATCCGAAAAATTAAATAATAATATTTCAATAAATTTATACATGTTAAAAAAGTATGGTCCGAAGATTTAAGCATCGCCATGTCATATTACATCTGAAAAGAGGTACAATATGTGAATTTGCTCATTATTCAAGATTTCTACATAGATGAGTATGAAGAAAATAATAATGCTGGTGATGAAGGCATGCCTCAATATCATTATGTTTGGATTAAAAACTTGTCTCGACTTCTGGGTTCTCACTCTCCTGAAAATGATCGCGAAACTAATGATGCATAATATTTTGCGTCGCTTTTTGTGTCACTTTTTGCGTCACTTTTTATATCACTTTTCGTGTCCCTTTATCAAGCCAAAAGTGACGTAACTTTTTGCGCAACTAATTGCGCAACTTTTCCAAAAACATAATATTAAATAAATTATAAATATTTTTTTTTAATTTTATTTTACATAATTTAAAAGTTGTTGAAATACAGAATTAAAAATATATAGAGCATGATTTAATTGTCCACGTTTAAAGAATTAATTTGGAAAAAATTTCTGAAATAAATTGAAAATTTTTTAGCTAAATTATTAAAGGAGTGTTGATAGTCCAATCAATAGAGCAAAAAAAGGCTTTTTTGAACATTAATTAGGGGCTTAATAAAACCTATATAAAGTTGTTAAGGGCAATAAAATAACATACCCAATATAAATTGTAACAAAAAAAAACGGTAGAAAATGCTCCAGGAGGCTGCAAAGTTGGCCAAAACAGCTTTTTTAATCCTCTAAAGCAACTTATGCATTTTAGAGAAAGAAGTAATATATGAAAGTATTAGAGAATGAAAAAACCTACAATTTGAGTACTCCCGCGATTATTTTCGTCAATTAGTTATCGCAAAAAAAACAAAAACCATAAAAAATAGCCATTTCTTGGATATTAATTATTTATTGCAAAAATAATTTTTTTAATATTTTTAAACTCTCAAAAGGAAGCCTTTATAAATACGAACAGAAAGAGAGATTGCAACAGCAAATCGGTTAATTTGTTGCTGAGATATTCCCTATTATTTATTCCAACACGCATAATGTTTATTGCTATAATTTTTTTTCGGCTGAACATATGAGGTTGCATAAGGGCTTAAACTCTTCATGAAGGTTCAAATTTTCATATTTTGTTGAGAGTAAATGAGAAATTTGAATTGCAATATTTTTTATAACGCTTTAAAGAAGGGAATGTTTTCTTTATAAATAAATGAAGCTGGGGCTTTATTTATAACTTTTACTAATTTGCTATTTGAATATTCTTATAGCTGTGTTCAAAACAAAGATTTAAATAAAAAAGAACTCCCTAAGGCTAATAGGAGCCGAGACAAGATTTTTTTTTAAATCACAGCTATCTTGTTTATAACAATTAAGAAACGAATCAAGCGTCAATTTTTAGTTAAAGACTTATATTTTAAAAATCTTTGATTGGATTTTAAAAAATGTGACTTTTTACTATTGAAACGAAAATAATAATAACATACAAATAATAACGTCAAGGTCGGAGTCGTAGTGGGGATGCTTATCTTTGCGCGTGAGGACAGTTAACGGAGTACCCCGTTCCAATAAAATTCGTAAAAATTAACCGTATCTCCGTAAATAATAGACCGATTTTGATGTTTTTTTTTCTAATCTGGGATACCTTCAAAAATTATTAATATTGGTGCAAATAGTTTTTCAAAATAGGGTGTATTTAAATTCAAACAACTGTACCTAATACGGACACCTTAAACGCAAATGATTGTTGTGGCTCACTAAATCAATATTTTGAGATGTGTGATGTCTCATTTTAAAGCTAAAAGAAAGAACTTTAAAATAAGATATCATGAGTTTCATTACGATCAATATTTACAAAATGCGCGTGGATTTACGTGAATGTTAATACGTAAACGAACTTACCTTATTATTCCTCGTAATTATTACATTTGGAACCTGGAGACAAGTTTCATTAAAATTTTTATTGATCCTATATTTTAATTAATTATTATAATGGATTTATAGTTTCAATAAATGAAAAAATAATTATTAATAGTTGCAAAAATTTTAATAGTAATAATAAAAATTGTTAATCTCGTTTTTTTTTATTTTCATTTGTTTTTCATGGAAAAAAATTTTTTCATCATTGAATGTTATTTTTTTTTAAATTAAACTACGAAAATTTTGATGTAAGAAACATTTTAAAAATAACACAGAAAAAATCGATAAACAAAGGGTATAATCAGAAAATTTTAATTTGTATTTAAATAAACATTGAATTTCAGCAACAGCTGCTTATATATTATATAGATTAAAGTTATTATTTCTAGCAATTGTAATGAGGAGAGTTGCTCCAATGTCGAGGCAATCGAAATTGGAAACGAAGCATGCGAAGAAAGCAATAATATAAATTGTAATATTTTTATAGAGGAAAACGAAAGCGAGTTAAGAGTCCGCTGTATCTCTGTCCTTTTCTAATTAAAAAATTGACTTTTTTCCCAAAATTAGCAACAAGAGGCAAAAATAAAGAGATGGTTTCGATGTGTTTAATAAAATGTAATATTTTCTTTGATTAGTATGAATTAATTTTATTGCTTCGTTTTTAAGAAAAGTTGGAATAACTTAAAAAATTAGAAATTAGTGTCAAATAATGGGATTTTCAAGTTATTCCAACTTTTCTTGAAAATAAAGCGGTGGAATTAAATTATTCTTATCAGAGAAAATATTGCTTTCTATTACACGAATCAAAACCATCTCTTTATTTCTGCCTCAAGCTATTAGTTTTTATAAAAAATAAATTTTAAATAGATTCGGAAAAACAGGTAACTGTGTCGGTATACAGCTGACTCTTAACCGCAAAAAAAAGAAAAATTAATGTTCAATAAAAATATATTTTACACGAAAATAAAAATTTTTTCATTCTTCTTCCATAAATTTTATCCTTTTCTATCATAATTTTTTCGATGTATATTAATATTTTATAATGAAATAAAAAACAATAATAATTACAATTGAAAAGCAATTTTCATATCAATTTTTCTATTATATTTAGGAAATATTCCTTACATGAAAATTTTAGTAGTTTAATTTTAGAAAAAAAACAAAATATATTTTATTATGAAAAGCAAAGAAAAGGAAAAAAACGACATAACAATTTTTATTATTACTATTAAAATTTTTGCAATTATTAATAATTATTTTAATAATTATTTTTCTATTAATTCAAACTATAAATTCATTATAATAATGAGTTTAAATATAGAATCAATAAAAATTTCAATTAAACTTGTCTCCAGGTTCCAAATGCAATAATTACAAGGAATAATAAGGTAAGTTCGTTTACAACATTTACGTAAATCCGCGCGCATTTCGTAAATATTGATCGTAATAAAACTCATGATATCTCATTTTAAAGTTCTTTCTTTTAGCTTTAAAATGAGACATCACACGTCTCAAAATATTGATTTAGTGAGCCACAACAATCATTTGCGTTTAAGGTGTCCGTATTAGGTACAATGGTTTTAACTTAAATACACCCTATTTGGAAAAACTATTTGCACCAATAATAATAATTTTTCAAGATACCCCAGATAAGAAAAAAATATCAAAATCGGTCTATTATTTATAGAGATACAGTTAATTTTTACGAATTTTATTGGAACAGGGTCCTTTGTTAACTTTCCTCACGCGCAAAGATAAGCATCCATACCACGATTCCGACCTTGACGTTATTATTTGTATGTTATTATTATTTTAGTTTTAATAATAAAGAGTCGTATTTTTAAAAATCTAATCATTGAATTTTAAAATATAAGTCTTCAACTAAAAAATGACGCTTGATTCGTTTCTTAATTGTTATAAACAAGTTATAAAAAAATAATTCCCCGTTCAAATTATTCAGATCGGATATAAACTCGTCGAGAAAATTCATAAACTTGATTCCTCACGCACATACATCCATACTTACATTTTAAGGAAGCCTCGTAATAGTCTTATTTTGCTATAAAAATAAGCTTTTTATCATAAAGTGACATATTTTAAAGGGTTACATTTTTCGCGATGTCGAAAATATAAGGCGCTTCCGTATAGCAGTCGTGCCTGAAAATATATAATTTATATTAATAAACATAATAAAATAAAATTTCTCTTTGTTTTCTACTACACTAAAATACATTGTAAAATATATCATAATCTATTCAAATAATCTTATTTTTATCCATCTAATTATTATGCTTGTCACTTAGACCTAACCATTTGACATATATGCGTTTACCACTTTTCTTTAAAACTTTTGCTACTAAATAAATTTCTGGATACTTGTCTTTTGAATTTCCGTTCCATAAAAGCCGCTGGAGACTGGTTCATCATAATAATCTTTGACGTGGTAAGTTATGGGATTGGTTTTTACAACTCTTGTTATTGTGAAAATTTCAATTGACCAATTTGATGTATAACCTTTTTTAAAAACTTGTTTTATTTTACTTATGCGCACTTTATCTCCCACTTTAAATTTTGGTTTTTTCGCAGGTCTCTTTTCAGTTGGAAAATTTTTCATGATTTCTCTTTCATTTATCTTCATAACGTTTTGAAACTCGATTCCTATTGTCCGATGTCTTGTTGAATTGTATGCCTTCACTAACTCAGGCAGCATATCCAACCATTTATAACTTCCTTATTTGCTGAATTCTAACCACATTGCATTTTTTAAAGTTCTATTAAAGCGCTCACATACAGTGGGGTCCAATAAAACGGAGCCACCCTTGAGAAAAAAAGTACTGATTAAAAAATTTTGTGTTTCAGCAAATAAGGGTGGTACAGAACTCTACGACCACTTATTTTAATTGTATTCATAAGAACTTTTTAATGGTATATTGGCAATTTAATTTTGAGTACTTGTCTGGGAAATATTACGACTTAAAAATTGAAAAAAAAAATTTTTTTCGACTGTGTTTAAATTTGAATCATTTCTCGGAAAATGATGGTAGAAAAACTTTACACTGCTAGTTTTAAAGGTATTTTGCTTAACTTAAAATTTATATTTTAGTTTTTTTTCTTGGTTCAAAATTGACCGAGATTTAGCGATTTTTGTTTAAAAAAAAGGGTCTTTTTACTCGCTTTTGTTAAGCTTGCTTTCACGTCTGTCTGTCTGTCTGTCTGTCTATAATCAAATCTCGCACGCTCGATTTAAGGCACTTTTTGTCGATGGAAACTTCTGAAATTTGACACAGACCTTGGTCTCCGAAGACAATGCAATAATCCGTCATCAGGTCGGCGATGACGGGTTTGCAAAGTCATCTCCAAGGAAGTTTAAGTGGGGAGGCATCTTTGGGTCAAGGTGAGTTGATAGAATATTGTTGAATTCATAGTTGTAGAAAGTGCATAGGGATGGGGGAATATATAGGGGATAGAGGAATATATAGGGGATAGGAGAATGTATAGGGGATAGGGGAATATATATGGATATGGGAATATATAAGGAATTGGGAAATATATATAGGGGATAGGGGAATGTATAGAAGATGGAACTAAATACAAGCTTTAAAAAAAAATTACTCATAGAAAATTCAATTTTAACTAAAGAGTAGAAAATAAAAAATAAAATAAACCATTTTAAAAACACGATTTATAACGCAGAAAATACACTAAAAAGTAATAAATAAATTAATTTACTTCCTTAAAATTACTTTTATACAGTTCATTTCAATAATTAAGAGAAAATTTTACGACAAAAATTCAAAAATAAAAGTGTGGGCGCTGAATATGATTTACTAAAACTAGCGCCCACACTTTTCTTTTTAAAGAGTACCCCCCGTTAAGATAGGTAAAATGCCCTCCCTCATATATTTCAAAACTAATATTTTTTCTTGTTTTTATGGTAATTAAGATTAGGTTTTGTTATATTTATAGTTTCCTAACACATACCCTAACCTCAACATAACCTAAAAATCACTTTTTTTATAAAATTTTTTTTTTATCTGGAAGGATGCATGATATTAATCCCGCGAAAATCATATGACTAGGACTTAGCACACTCTTTTACTGTAATTTTTTGCGAGTCCTAGAAAGCAGTTTTTCTAACCTAAAAATAACATTTAAATCATAAAATCTCCGTAACTTTGCTCAGGGAGGGGCTACAAGCAATTTTCTGGGCTTAAAATTTGTATTTTTAAAAAACAAATACAATTTATAATGACCAAAAATTCGATTCTGGCATGGCGCCATGGCGAAAAACTCGAAAAACCATTTTTTCATAGGTTTTCTGTCGGTTATTGGTCTCTAGCAACTCACAAATCATTTTTAGAGAAAAAAACATAGCTTTATTGGATTCTACGTGAAAAAATACATTAAAAATGTGCATGATTACTTTAGGAATACTTGGATGCTGTTACAAAACAATTAAAAAAATAAAATAATTCTAAAATTATTACATAGCTACTTTGCGTCGTTGCTGCATTTTATGTTTTTATGACCTTGGTCATCTCTTTAGAGTCTCAAAGCTACTATTCAATGTATCCATAGGCAAATTATGTCCACAACACCCGAAAAACAGAGACAGATACTAGACAGATAACTATAACTCCTATATATACATATATATATATATATATATATATATATATATATATATATATATATATATATATATATGTGGAATAACTTGCCATCCCTCGTATATACATAAGGAATGGCGAGTTGTTCTTAGGGAACGCAAATTATTTTTCTTATACATAGATAAAAAACCAATGTTTATCTATTCCTGTAACTATTCTTTTTAGTGTTCTTTTTTAGCTTGTAAGAGACCTAACATGTTTTCTGTCCTCCATAAATCACGAACTCGATAGATTTGAACAATTAAATGATTCCAATTAAGTTCCAAATTCAAAAATTAAAAGATCATTATCTCTTTAGAGTCATAAAGCTACTATTCGATATATTTACAGCTAAATTACGCCTATTGCACGCCAAAATAAGATTTTTAAACATAACTGAAGTAATGGTCGTATCATCTGTCTTTTTGTATTACAGTAGACTCTGGATACAAGAGAATCAACGGGCCTTCAGGAGAGGAATTTTCTTGAAAATTATCTCATACAAAGAGTCCCCAACTCGCTCGAGTCAAAAGTGATACCCACACCTACTGTTTTGTTGTGTGAGTTGTATCCAACATGCGTGTATATTCTGTCTCTCTCACTTTCATAGTGGTGGGATAACGCAAATACTTAGGCTCACGCCCATATTTAGGAGAAAGAGCTCGAAATCTCTTATATCGCAATCTCTTGTATCGAGAGATCACTGAATCATTAAAGAGACAAAGACGGAATAAGGTTTTAGTAACAATATATATATATGTATACATATATATATATATATATATATATATATATATATATATATATATATATATATATATATACACAAAGAATAGTGAGCTATTGCTAGGAACTCTAGGAGCTATTGCTTCTCATATATATATACATATATATATATATATATATATATATATATATATATATACACAAAGAATAGTGAGCTGTTGCTAGAAACAACGCGCTTGATTCTCATATATGTAGAAGCAATGTATTTCTTATATCGGTTGCTACTCTATTTTTTGCGTATAATGGCCTGAAGACAAATCATAATTGTGGCAGTTCTAACAAAGAATATAAATGCTTACATAGAAGAGTACTTTCAGGCTCGAATTTATAGACTCAACACGATTGTTACTAAAACCTTATTCCGTCTTTGTCTCTCTAATGATTCAGTGATCTCTCGATACAAGAGATTGCGATATAAGAGATTACGAGCTCTTTCTTCTAAATATGGGCGTGAGCCTAAGTATTTGCGTTATCCCACCACTATGAAAGTGAGAGAGACAGAATATACACGCATGTTGGATACAACTCACACAACAAAACAGTAGGTGTGGGTATCACTCTTGACTCAAGCATGTTGGGGACTTTTTGTATGAAAGAATTTTGAGCCGGTCTGTGGCACAGTCGGTAGGAACGTTGGATTCGTATGCTTGGGGAACCGGGATCGAATCTCGCTCTCGGCTGTTTTTCAAACGAGCACCTCTGTTATATGTGCTTTGTACGCAGTACACACTTACGAGCTCCGTCGCTAAGGGATGAAAAAGTGCAGTTGTAAAAATCAACTGACCTTGCGTCCCAGTGGATCGGGGTTTGATTCCCTAGGAAAAATTAGAAAAAATAGTTTTCGAAGTTTTCCGAGGGAATAAACCCGAAGAACACAAAAACATATATATATATATAAAAGTCCCTCTGGGCAAAACTTGAATTATAATAAAAAGTCCCACTGGGCAACAAAAACAAAAAATATAATAATCACTTGGTGATGGCCTAAGACGTAACGCTCATATGAAGCAAGCCAAGAGGCCAAAATAATAATTAAGAAGAAGAAGAAGAAGAAAGAATTTTCAAGAAAATTCCTCTCCTGAAGGCCCGTTGATTCTCTTGTATCCAGAGTCTACTATAATACAAAAAGACAGATGATACGACCGTTACTTCAGTTATGTTTAAAAATCTTATTTTAGCGTGCAATAGGCGTAATTTGGCTGTAAATACATCGAATAGTAGCCTTATGACTCTAAAGAGATGATGATCTTTTAATTTTTGAATTTGGAACCTAATTAGAATCATTTAATTGTTCAAATCTACCGAGTTCGTGATTTATGGAGGACAGAAAACATGTTAGGTCTCTTACAAGCTAAAAAAGAACACTAAAAAGAATAGTTACAGGAATAGATAAACATTGGTTTTTTATCTATGTATAAGAAAAATAATCACTATTCCTTATGTATATACGAGGGATAGCAAGTTATTCCACATATATATATATATATATATATATATATATATATATATATATGTACATATAGAAGTTAACGTTATCTGTCTAGTATTTGTCTCTGTTTTTCGGGTGTAGTGGACATAATTTGCCTATGGATACATTGAATAGTAGCTTTGAGACTCTAAAGAGATGACCAAGGTCATAAAAACATAAAATGCAGCAACGACGCAAGGTAGCTATGTAATAATTTTAGAATTATTTTATTTTTTTAATTGTTTTGTAACAGCATCCAAGTATTCCTAAAGTTATTATGCATATTTTCAATGTATTTTTTCACGTAGAATCCAATAAAGCTATTTTTTTTTCTTTAAAAATGATTTGTGAGTTGCTAGAGACCAATAACCGACAGAAAACCTATGAAAAAATGGTTTTTCGAGTTTTTCGCCATGGCGCCATGCCAGAATCGAATTTTTGGTCATCATAAACTTTATTTGTTTTTTAAAAATACAAATTTTAAGCCCAGAAAATTACTTGTAGCCCCTCCCAGAGCAAAGTTACGGAGATTTTATGATTTAAATGTTATTTTTAGGTTAGAAAAACTGCTTTCTAGGACTCGCAAAAAATCACAGTTGAAGAGAGTGCTAAGACCTAGTCATATGTTTTTCGCAGGATTAATATCATTCATCCTTCCAGATAAAAAAAAAATTTTATAAAAAAAGTGATTTTTAGGTTATGTTGAGGTTAGGGTATGTGTTAGGAAACTATAAATATAACAAAACCTAATCTTAATTACTATAAAAACATGAAAAAATATTAGTTTTAAAATATATGAGGGAGGGCATTTTACCTATCTTAACGGGGGGTACTCTTTTTGTTGTAAAATTTTCTCTTAATTATTGTAACGAACTGTATGAAATTAATTGAAAGGAAGTAAATTAATCTATTCGATACTTTTTAGTATATTTTCTCCATTGTGAAAGCATGTTTAAAAAATTTTTTTTTTTTTTTTCATATTTCCGATATCTGCTTAATGAGAGAAGATATAAAAAAAAATGCCAAATAAAAGAAAGAGTATTTTTGTATGTAAATAACCTTAAATTTTTTCAAAATCAAAATGTACAACAAATTTTGAGAGCATTTAACGTTATTCTACATACACTTTATTTTTATCTGGCATTTTTCTATATCTCCTCTCATTAAGGTGGCTCAAGTGCTTGGTGCCGTATCAAGCGGGGCCCTGTCTGCGACATCAAAATGTTTTTATTGATAGAGCTATTATAACTGATTAAATAGTATTATTGATTATTTCTTATGATAAGAAAACAATTTTAAGTAATCAAGAGTAATAAAAAAGAAAAAAAATTTTTTGTTTTGTTTCTCATTACAAGTTTTACTTTGGTACGTCCCTGCTATTTTGTTGGTTACGAGCACTCTGAACGCACGTTAGCTATACGTATGGTGCCTGTATCTGACGCGCATGCGCAGAAGCTGCCATTATGTGTAGCAAATTCTATTTCGCATTCTTTTAGATTTATTTTCTCTTGTATTTCTTCGTCAAGTCCATTTTTTCTTCTTGAAAAATGATCTTCGTGAAACAAACTATAAGTGTATAATTTTTATTTTAACTTGTACTTTTTTATATTAGCGTAAAACCTAATTTATGATTCAGTCCCATAAGAGCACATGTATTAATTACAATTATTAAAACATCTTTTTCTTTAAAAATAGTTCGTCAACCTCTATTTTTCAAAATAAATATCGAAATATTACGATATAAAGAATATTTTAATACAAATTTTGGATAGTTTAACAATTTTAGAAAAAATCGCTTGAGCCACCTTAAGCAGATATCGGGAAAATAATAAAAGATCCTTTTTTGAACAGAAATCGCTAAATTTCGGTCAATTTTGAACCTAGAAAAAAAATTAAAAATTAAATTTGAAGTTAAGCAAAATACCTTTAAAACTAGCAGTGTCAAATTTTTCTACCATCATTTCCCGAAAAATAATTTGAATTTAAACACAGTCGAAAAAAATTTTTTTTTTCTATTTTTAAGTCGAAATGTTTCCCAGATAAGTACTCAAAATTAAATTACCAATATACCATTAAAAAGTCCTTAAGAATACGTTTAAAATGAGTGGTCCTAGAGTTCTGTACAACCCTTATATGTTGAGATACAAAATTTTTTAATTAGTACTTTTTTTCTCAAGGATGGCTAAATTTTATTAGACTTCATTGTTTGTTTGCATGAAGATTACTATGTGAAGAGAAGCGATTCATCTTGTACTTTTTTATAAGATTCTGATGGTTTGAATTGTAAAATTCTTTTTCTTGGTCAGTTTGTAAATTCGATGGCACCCGTCCTTGTTTTAATATTGACTTCATAGCTAGAGTAACATCATTGCCACTCTTTGATTTGACTGGTACAGCCCATGCATACTTTGAAAAAATATGTACAAAAGTTAGTGAGTAGTGAAAACCCTCTAAAATAAGGTATCACTTCTACAAAGTCAGCTTGTCAAGTCAATCCGCGTATGTCATATTTTCTTTGCTTGTACCTACGACGGGCTGGCTTGTGTAGCTTTTCAACTACTCTTTGACGTTTCATCTTAAACTGTAACTTTAGCAATATTTGACTGTCTATTCATTTCTTTAATTATATATTAAATACTTGCAAATTTTCTTTTAGTCATATCATAAAGATAAGTTAATTTTACGTCTATTTCTGCTTTATATATTTCAACCCTGTTCTCTTATTCTTGTATAGCTTTAGCAACTTCTATAATTTTAGAAGATAAGTAATCAACTTCTTTCTGTATGATATTATTTAGCGAATTCAAACTAATCGCATCATTTGGATAATTAGCCTCTCCAATATTGCAAAGCCGCTTATTTTCTAAATCAAAATTACCATCTGATGTAAAATTAAATCTAATACCTCGAGGACCACGACTCACTTGCGAGCTATCAAGTTTTCTTCCAAACACATCGAGACTCATGTTACTACTATTGATTTGAAAATTATGTACGTTAATATGTCCGGTTTTATGTAGTTCCTTTATAATTGATTGGATTTCATTGTTGTGATTATTATTTCGACCAGATGGTTCAGCTATTAATAATCGTAATCTCTCGACAAGCTCATTTGGATCATCCCAGTAGACTAAATCTATGGAAGTATTCTTTTTTGCTATTTTATATTTAGGTATGAGACTCCCTCCGCTCGTGGACATTGTACTGCGATCACTGCGGAACATTATGATTTTTGAATACTTTCTACTCTCTGAAGAGCGTATATTCTCATTTTTGCTATGTCTTTTTCTATGGGCATTTGTTGCTTTCAGGATAATGTGATAGTTCTTGCGATCTGTTGTGCTTAAAAGATTATCATCTAGTTCTTTTTTAAAAAGCAATTCCATCAGACCACTGCTTTTAGGAAAACTTAAATCTTTTACTTTTATTATTTTATCATCAAATTGAATTTGTGAATCATCTATCATGTATACCCCACTGACTTTTCTCACTCTGTATATGCTATCGTTTTTGCTGCGGCTTCCATTTAGCATTGATAAAGAGTCTGTCGGTTCAGTTTCCTTATGCGCAGATACAAATGGTGAATGTATAGATTTAAATGATGAATTTGCAGAATTGAATAATGAATTCATTATTGTGCTATTCATCGAAGGAAAACCATCGTCATTAGGAGCATCATTACCAAACGCACAACCCGAGTCATTAATATCGTTTACAATATAACTTGATTTATCGAATCTCAATCTCTTTTTCGCCGATTTTCTGTTACTGTCTATAACCAAAATGTGATTAGAATGTGACACACTTTCAGTTATCGAATCGACAAGCTTTTCAAGTGGTGTAATAACTGGTTTTATAGTATCACCAATAATCTTTTCAAAATCATTTCTCTCCTTTTTTAACAAAGAGTATTTTTTTAATAGCCTCCCGTGCTCGTAAGAGCTCTCTAAAAACATTTTCTTCTTTCTTAAAGTCAGGCATGCTGACAAGATGCTGTCTACAATCGTACTGCAAAGATAAAGATTTATACTTCCTTTTTAATGGCAAAATAGTCAAATCCATTTCTTTATCTACCACCATTCATTGCTCTATCTCTGTCAATATAATAACAACAAATCCATACTTGTCATTCTTCCAGCATTTAGTACAAAGATTTCGAAATTCATTTAAAGTTAAGTCGGCATTCACATGGTCTTCATAGATATGTTTAAGATTAACATCATGTTGACGATAAATTACCATGAAATTATTATTTTCCCTGATGAGATGTTTCGATATATGAGCATATGATTGACATAGATAAAAGCTATCTACACTTTTGTGTCTTTCCATACAGAAAAAAGCTCTGACGTTATCCTGCTTCTCACAAGTCTCATCGTCAAAAATCATAAATAAATTAGGTAGGGACTCATCTGGAGACACTACAAATTCATGTTCACTAAACGGTAGATATGATATACCTTCAATTGGTTCTAAAACTTCTTGAAGAAATTGGTATTTCGGTTGATTTAAGGATTGAGAGTATACATACAAATTTTCGAATCTAAGACTGTTGGGGTGTTTAATTAGAGCTTGTCATCAAAGTTGGTGACGGGAAGTTTGACGTTTTTCTCAGTAAAATCCATGTTCACGTAACAAAGTCAAATCTAAGATTGATCAGTTGTAAATCATCACTCGAAGAGAGATGCTCGTACACAAATCACAGAAGCACCCTAAGGGTAAAGGGTTACTTGGTAAGGTGATCAATAAGTTACCTATTGAAATGCATATTCCTGGATATCAATATTGTAGTCCCGTAACAAAACTGAAAAAGCGTCCAAAAACAGGTGATACAGGTATCAATCCACTTGATCAAGCATGAAAAGAACATGACATATCTTATTCTGATAAAAATGCTGATCGAAAAGTAGCTAACATGAAGCTCGCTGATAAAGCTTGGCAGCGTGTTAGAGCCAAAGATGCAAGTCTTACTAAAAAAGCAACTGCTTTTGTTGTTGCGAATGCTATGAAATTATGAAAAAAGAACAGAAATGGGTGTAAAGTTGAGTAAATTAGTAACTGCAAGTAAAAAATCATTAAAACCAAGTAAACACTCTCGCAAAGTTATTCAGTCCGCCTTAAAAGGTGCTCGGGAAGCTCTTAATATCGTTGGTGCTAAGAAAAAAATTATCATTCTACGTATTCTACCTATTCCATCAAGAATAGGTGGCGCTCTGCCTTTTCTCATACCATTGTTCGTAGCACTAATTGCACTGGTGCTCTGGCTTGAGAAGCTGCTGGAATAGCTGAGGCAGTGAATGAGGCTGAAGCTGCATAAAAAAATTATTATGAAAGTAAGAGGCATAATAAAACTATGGAAGCTATTGCTCTAGGAAAAGGTCTCTATCTTAAACCATATAAAACTGGAATGGGATTATTTATGAAACCTCATATCAGTCATGGTCAAGTTAAAGAAAAATTACTTTGATTTAACTTTGCCAAATCGTGCACTGACTAACTATGATCTTATGAAGTATGCTCGTATGATGCAAATCCCATATTTTCGAGGCGTTTTCATGAGAAATAATCTAATTTCTGATGGTTTATGGCATAACGAATCTGCTATAGTTAACTTAGATTATTTTCAAAACAAAGGCACTCACTGGGTATGTTATCGAAAACGAGATTCTGAAGTGATTTATTTTGATAGTTTTGGTGATCTTAAACCCCCTATAGATCTCATGTTATATTTTAACGTAAAAGAAGTAAAATACAACTATAAAAGATATCAGAATTTGGACTTATTTATTTTTGGACATCTTTGCCTTCAATACTTGTGTGAAAGACTATAAAAAAAGAGTTTTCAGACAAGCAGGATCATTCTTTTTTAAACAGTCATGGAAGATGGTTTTACTTCGAGTCTTTCAGGCAAATCTTCTTTCTTAGAAGCGCAATATTTTCCTTTAATATATAACTACCACAGCATAAGAATTTTGTTTTGGGTTTAGTTGAGCTTTTAACATTCAACTCGATTCCCAATGTTGACGATTCGAATGATAAACTTTATATAAACGGAGAGAAGATTATTACTATTCCTACTGGCAGTTATGAAATTGATCCAATCAATCAATTTTTGCAAAAAGATTTGAAATCTAAAGGTATCGAGTTTTCCTTAAAAGCTAACAACAATACTCTCAGAAGTGAAATTAATTGCAGTCATCAGATAGATCTTAGACCTCGTGACTCAATAGGCCGTCTTCTCGGTTTCGTATGTCGCGTTCTTAATGAAAACATTTATCACAGCTCGGATTTACCTGTGAAGATATTAAAAATAAACACATTCAGAGTAAAGTGTAATATTACTACAGGTGCTTACATAAACGACACAAGAGTTCACACGATCCATGAGTTTTTCCCAAGAATTCCATTAAGTTTCAATAACAATGATGAAATTTGTATTTCTATTCAGCATCAAGATTTATGCCTCTTACCATCATGTAGTTACATCCATATATGTGAAAGATTACAAAAAGTAGATGGACAAGAAGTAACTAAAACTAATTTTGTTAACAATAGCATTTGTTATCTGTGTGACGAAATTCGATATGAACTTAATGTTGTAGAGATAGATAATAGTATATTATTCACTTAGGGAGTAGAAACGAAAAATGTCTTAAATCGTATGTAAATGTCATCCGAGCCGAAGGCGAGGGTGACAAACATACAAGTTAAGGCATTTTTCATTTACTCCCATGGTGAATACATATTTTTTGCCTAGTGAGGCCGTAAATGCAACCTTTGCGATCGGGCACAGGGAGACAAAGTTGCATTTGCGACCTGCTAGGCAAAAAAAGTAAATATGTTGGTTTGAGTAGTCTCATGAAAGGATGCGCTTCATTCAACTCAAATCAGACTCTTATATTAGAGAATGCAGATTGGCTTGGCGTTGAAGAACAAAACAAAAAATTGGT
This sequence comes from Anastatus disparis, assembly GCA_017163975.1. Classification (NCBI taxonomy): domain Eukaryota; kingdom Metazoa; phylum Arthropoda; class Insecta; order Hymenoptera; family Eupelmidae; genus Anastatus; species Anastatus disparis. Next base: position 2,180,206 of record JAFFSR010000238.1, read on the forward strand.
AGATGAACAAGGAAATTTTGAGGTTTCTATTCCTCTAAGTATGATTTTGGGCTTCGCAAAAGATTATAAGAAAATTGTTGTTAATATGAAGCATGAACTCATTCTCACAAGATCAAGAAACGAATTAAATGCTATAATCCAGGAAGGTACTGTAGCCAACACTGTAACCATATAAGAAAATTATCAAATAAAAATATCAAAGATAGAGTAGTTAATGCCATAGGTTATTGCATCAGATAAACAAAAAATCCAGCTGTTAAATTTCATTGGCAAAAATAATCTTATTTCTATGAGTTTTCGTTCTTGGGAGTTATTTAAATATCCTATTCTTCCAACAACAAATAAACACGACTGGACGGTAAAAACTTCGAATCAATTAAAGAAACCATGTTTTGTAATTCTTGGATTACAATCGGGAAAAAAAGGTTCAACAACTAAAAATGCCAGTCGCTTTGACCACTTAATATAAGTAATATGAGACTTTTATTGAATTCGCAATATTATCCGTACGACAATCTCAATCTTGACATATCTAAGAATCAGTTTGCTATTCTCTACATGTACGCTAATTTTCAGGAAAGCTATTACGGAAGAGATCCACAGCCATTGTTGACCAAGTCTAAGTTTATCAACTATGAACTACTCATAGTTATTGACTGTTCACGACAAAACGAATCTCTAAAGAGCGCTTCTATCAATGTACGTCTAGGATTTGAGTCTAAAACTGACTTCCCAGCTAAAACTTCAGCTTATTGCATGATCTTACACGATCGCATCGTTCAGTACAATCCTAATGGCGGAGATGTTCGGAAGCTTGTCTAAATTAACTTCACTTTTACGTAAAAAAAATAATATTTTAAAATGGAATATGCGGTAGACATGATTGGTTTTAAGCAAATGGGTGGTGAATATGTTTTAAAGGAAATATGAATCATTCCCCTCAACGACAGTGGTGATCCCATCGTTCATCTATTCAAAAAACCTTTTTCATGAAAAAGGCTCTCTGACGAATTGCAAGAAGAAAACATTCGACTCAAACATAATCATGGAATAGCCTGAAACACTCATGGACTAGATTACTTTCAATTTCCAAACTTACTCCGTAAAAATTTACATAATGGATACTTGGAGGACGAAGGGGGGGTTCGCTAGAATCTGTACGAATTCTAACACACCTTGGGCTGTGCTAGAATCCGGATGTGTTAAAATGCCTATAGTCTATCTACTTAATAATTATATAGCTAAAGAAATAATAACTATTGATTTGGAAAAACAGAAATCGCTGGATTCGTCATGTTTCCTTAAAATTTTTAAAGAAATTCAGAAAAATCCTGAAATAATACCCTTACCAGAAAACTGTCCAGCTGTATCAATATTAAATGAAGAGCAATGCTTGATGTAGCTGAAGTGGAAACAAGGATACGAAAAAATATTAAGACGCATCATTTTATTTCTAAATATAAATATTAAAGTAGGTCAATATCCCTTTCAGAACGGAATTATTATTTCATCATGAAAAGTTCTGATAACTATTTAGCGATGATAAGTGTTCATTTATTAAGCAATTTTTGCGATAAAAAAATTTTTTTTTTTTTTTTTCTTTTCAAGTTTTCTCAGTTTCTATCAAAGATATAATAACTTAGGCCCTTAGTTTGAGATCGGAAATAGTCCACTTCAATCTAATACACATATTTTTTTTACAAAATTTGAAGCCACTTTTGCACAATTTCAAAAAAACCAAAAAATGTCAATGTACATTGTAATGTACATTGGTTCTGAAAGGGATATTAGCCTAATATTACAAGCTTTTACAATTTTTATCCGTATCTATCGACAACAATAACTTAAAATTAAATTGGAATTAAAAAAAAAATTATTTATAAATATTGTTAAATAATATTTCTTCAATTTAACTCATAATATTAATAGAATAATATTTTTGTGTAGATTCTTATTGATGAGAATCTGATAAACATGGATAATATACCCATCATAAAAACTGTTGAAGACGTAGCAGAGCTTATCAAACATGTGTCCACAAATATACTGACTTGCCAAAAAAGAGATGGTACGAATAAGTAAATATTACTATCTTATTACATATGAAGATCTCTAAGAAACTTTTAATTTTTGAAAACCTATATTTTTTTACAATCCTTGAGTTGATTAAACAAAACTTTTAATTTTGTTAAGCCCGAATATTAAAAAATTGGTTTACAAACAATTTACAAACCATACTATTAATTTATTGTCAATTATGTTTTACAAACATTAAAAAGAAACAACATTTTGTTATATTTAATAAAAAAGATTCATAATTTTTAAATTTTTGGTATTCGTAACTAATTTATCAAAAGTATTATTGAATATCGTTGGATTAATGAATGTGTCACTTTTACATAAAAAATTATTATAATCCAAAATCCGATAAGTGTCCGAATTGTTCGTTTGGCAAAATCGAGTTTTTCTTTAGTATATTATTCTAATTAGTACATATTTCACGATAGCTATCAATAAAAAGATTAAACATTTTTAAACTTAAACAAAGTTATGGATTTTGTTTGATTCAATTAAAATTTTTTCCTATAATAAAAATAAATAATTCATAACTATAAGATAAACCATATAGACATAATAATTGAAAAGTTGTGTAATTTTGTTAAAAAGTTTTCATACGAATGTGAGTTTTTTCTCGTTCTTTTTTACCTAAAATGAAAAACATTAAAATACGAATAATATATAAAAAAATACACATCATTTATAATTCGTTATAGAAAATTTTTAAATTTTTTTACTGGCGTTAATTGATTATTAAGACGCGAAAATGAAGTAACATTCGTTTCTATTAAAGAAACCAGGTGTGGCAGTCGTGGGGACTGGACGACAGAAGTTAATATTTCTTTCGGTTTAGTGACAGTCTTGCTTCTTATAGAATAAACAATTTTCCGTCACGCTTTGCCTAAAAATATATTTTATATTAAATAAATATGTATACTCACAGCAAATTATCAACTCATGAAGTAGAATAATGGTAGTTCTAGGTAAAGAGAAGATCCCTAAACACATTTACAGGCATTTTTTGGCAATGTACGAGTTGTCCACGCAATTATTTTACACAATAATAATTGTGCACCGAAAAAAAACCAATATTTTTTTCACGAATTATTAGAAGACTTTATTTATTATAATATAATAAAATAAAATTTAATTAAATTGAGCACATAAGATTATGCACCTTGCTTGAACAAAATTATACAGATGATTATTGTGCACAAGATCAAATATTGAAAAAAATAAGATTATTATTGTGCACAAGCACAAATATTTGAAAAAAAAATAAGTTCATTAATTGTACACTAAAGATTATGCAAAATTCTATAAATTATTATTGTACACAATATCATTTGTTTGTTAATACTCGAAATAATACTCGATTCGACTCGGGCTCGTCGAGTCGAGTCAAGTATTATCTCAAACTTTCCGAGCTACTCGTATTCATCGAGTTTCTCGAAATAATATGATCCACTTGCATATTTAAGTTATTTAAATGAATCAAGTTACTCGAATGACTCAAGTCACTTAAATGACTCCAGTTACTAGAGTAACTTGAATGACTCGATCATATTATCCTATCTTAATTAGTTTTCATTCACACGAGGTATATTACATTACTCTACCAGTGAGAAAAATAGGTCATTTTCTCACAAGTTGTTATGACGAGTAAGGGACTTTTTTTGCTACGAGTGAGGTATAGAATTTTTCCGAACAAGATAAGCGGAATCTGATTTTTGGTGCTCGTTTTGCTAACTCAAAACAGGCGCCGAAAATAGGTTTTCGCTCACCGAGGGAAATAGTATATTACACATCTAGGGAGGTGAAGAACCGGCGAATCTATAGCACATGTAGATTGCGACCCGAGACGGAGGCGAGGGCTATTAGATCGCCATGATCGCCTATGTTCTAAGAGATCGCAATTTTACTTCCCGTGGTGTGTATACTATGTGTTTTCTCATAAGTGGATTGATTTTATTCCCGTATCATATAAAAATATATCCATCGATCCATCCATTGATGGGTTAATGGATGGATAAAAATTTTTGTCGATGGGTCGATAATTTAATGTTTCGCAGAATTTATGGGCTAATAGGCAAAAGGATGAAGTTGTTAATAAGTTAATGGGTGGTTAGATGAATTCATAAATGGGTTAACGGGCCAATGAGCGAATAGATAAATTTATTGATAAGTAGATGAGCGAATAAATAATTAAGTCAATAAATTCATAAATTGATGGGCGGATAGATGAATTTGTCAATTGATTGTCGATGGATGAATTCATTGATGAGCCGATGATCGGATAAATATTTATAACAATGGTTTAACAAATGAATATGTCGATGAATTGATGGGCTGGTGGGCGGATGGATGAATTTGTCAATAAACTTATGGACGATGGGTTGATGCACAGATAAATGAATTTGTTAATGGATTTATGGGCCATTGGGTGGGTAGATGAATTTGTCAATGGCTTGGTGAGCCGATGGGTGGATAAATGAATTCGTCAATAAGTTGATATGCAGTTTGATGAGTTTGTCGATAGATTTATTGGCCAATGGAAGAGTAAATGAATTTGTCAAGAGATCAATGGGCCGATGGGTGAATAGACGAGTTCATCGGAGGGTTGATGTGCTAATGGCTGAATAGATCAATTCATGGAATAGTTAATGGGCCGATGATCGAATAAATAAATTCATTGATAGGCTAATGAGCGGATAGATAATTATGCCGATGAATTGATAGACCGATAGGTGAATACATGAATTTGTCAATAGATTGATGGACCGAGGGGCAGATAGATGAATTTATTAATCGGTTGATGGGCTGGTGAGCAGATGAATATTTAAGTCGATGAGTCGATAAATCAATATGTCGATGAATTGATGGGCGGATAGATGAATTTGTCAATGGATTGATAGACCGATAAGTGGATAGATGAATTTATCGATGGTTCGATGGGCAGATGGATAAATTTGTGGATGGATTTATGAGTCCATGAGCGGATAGATCAATTTATCAATGAATTGATGGGCTGATGCGTGGATAGATGAATCGAACGATGGGTTCATGGGTTGATAAGCGAATAAATGAATTCATGGATGGGTTGATGGACCGATGAGTGAATAGATATGTATATTGACGGGCTGATCAGCGAATAAATAATTATGTAGATCAATTTATGCGTCAATAGTTGGATAGATAAATTTGGCAAAGGGTTGATGTGCCGATAGGTAACGGGATAAATTTTTTGATGGTTCGATGAAAGCTAGATATATTTTTCGATGGGTTGAAAGGTACACGGATAAACTTGTCGGTGGTCTGATGGGTGGATAGATGAAGTCGTCGATTCGGTTGATCGTCAATTTCATTAATTTTTTTTTATTAAAAGTATTTTTATATTATTTCTTTTATCTTTTGCACTTCTATTAGGGGCTCCCCCCTAAACCCTGCCATACTTTCGACCTCGACTGCCTTATGCCCAGGCAAAATGGACAGTCCTATTTTCCCATATCTATTTTGATGTCATCATATATTACTGTTGTGATCTTTATGTTTCATTAATAAATTTCTATTCAATATCGCTGCATCGCACGCCCTTCGTGTATGAAAAATTAATACGTTAACCACGGAAGTAAACTTTTTTTTGACTTAGGCCAAATTCACCTATTCTACTTCCTTAGTTAACAATGTACTATTTTGACATTCAAGGCGTAAAATTCAATTTTTGATTTCTATTCTTAGAAGCTATAATAGCCCTTTTTCACCCAAGGGCAAAAAAGTAGTTTTCTGATAACTTTTTTTACCCTGTTTCAAACAGGAAATTTACTTTTTGTATCTTAGAGCTATAATGAATGGTGGATAAGTCAATGTATAAATTGAATAATGGGTACACAGTTTAATGAATTCATGAATGGACTTATGGGGGAATGAAATGACGGCTCATGGTTCGGTAGGTGAATCGATAAATGTGACGATGAATCAATGGGCGGATAAATAATTATGTCGATGGATTGATGAAAGGATAGGTTAAAAGATGAATTTGACGATGGGTTGATGGGCGGATAGATGAACTTATTAATGAGTGGACCAATGAATATTTCGATGGGATGATGGGCCAACAGGTGGGTAGATGAATTTGTTGATGGGTGCATAGACTACTTTATCGATGGGTTGATGGAGCGATGGGTCAATCGATTGATAGATCGATAGATCGATAGTTTAATGGATTGATGGGTCAGTAGTTCAATAGGTCGATGAGTAAATAGGTCCATGGATCGAGAGGTTCATGGGTCAATGGATTAATTAGTCAATAAATCAATAGGTTGATGGGTTTATGGTTCAACAAGTTGATGGGAACATAAGTAGATGGGTCCATGAGTACGTGGATCGGCAGGATGATGGGTCATTGGATTCATGAGCCGATGCTTCATCGGGTTCTATGAGGTAATCTGCCGATGAGCTGATGAGTCCATGGTCAATTTCTTTAGTTTTAAATTTTTAGGATATTTTTTTATCGTCTCTGAGCTCTGCCTCCCGAACTCCCTGATGCCGCTTTGTCCCCTGACCTCCATGAGAGGTTTAGTCCTTGAACCCTGTCCTTTATTAATGAATTTATATTTAATTTAGCTGAATTAGACACCCTACCTGTATAAAAAAGTAATATGTTGTTTACAGAAGTAAAGATGGTTTTGCCCTCGTCTTTATTGTCGACCTCGCTTCACTCGGGCATCAAACTTGACTCGGGCAAGAATCACCTATTTCACTCCCTTGGTTAACAATGTGTTATTTCTACACCCAGGGCGAAAATTAAAATTTGGATGTCTATTCTTTGAGGCTGAAATAGTTCTTTTACCCTAGAACAAAAAGTAGTTTTGTCTCAAGTGTGTTTTTTTCCTATCATGCAACAAATTTACTTTTTGTTTCTTAAAGCTATACTGAATAGATGTGTAAATGAATGAATTAATAGATTTATGGGCTGATGAATTCACGGCTTAATGGATCTTTGTATATTTTGAAATATACTTTATAATTATTTTAATTATTAAGGCGACTTCGGATTTTAGGTTAGGTTTTATTTTTGAGTTTACAAATTACACTTTCAATATGTAAAATTTTTCAGATTTTTTAATTTTCCACCATTCTACGGATTATTATAAATGGTGGAAAATTAAAAAATCTGAAAAATTTTACATATTGAAAGAGTAATTTGTAAACTACAAAATGAAATCGAACCGAACTTCCGTAGTCGCCTTAATGAACTATTATTTCATTTATTTACATTCCCTGCCTTTTATTTTATTCAAATTTATACTAATTCTATGTTAATTTTATACTGACTTTTTGTTTTCCAATTGTATTATTTTTATGCCTGTGGTCTAGTTATAATTATATTAGTAATTGTACAAAAAATTTAAAATAATTAGGTTTCTAGCTAGATGATTTTAAGGGGATGTAAAACGGACACTATACTTGCTCTCGTGAAGTTGGCCTATCTTTTTATTTTATTGCAAAACTTGAGGGGAATAAATGCTTTAGTTTTTAGTATTTACCACGAAGATTATTTAGTTGAATTATCAAATAAATTCATTCATTAATTTCTTAGAATTTCGGGATTCAGGGTGTCCCATTTTAACTTGGACACGTCAATAACTCTGAAAATATAGACTTTTGAAAAAAATGTTTCAAATGAAAGTTGTAGGGTTTCAAGGGGGGCATCCAATGGTGACCTTGATCGTGACCTTGACCATGACCTTCAAGGTTATTTGAAGGTCAAGTCGGTTTTCTTAAATGGAAAGTCATAATTTTGATACCGAAAATGGAAAGAGCGGAAAATTTTACGTCCAAATATGACCTTGGCGATAATCTTTATTATGACCTTCAAGGTCATTTCAAGGTCAAGTCGATTTTCTTAAATGGAAAGCCATAATTTTGATCCCGTAAATGGAAAGTGCGGAAAATTTTACATCCACATATGACGTTGACAATGACCTTGACCATGACCTTTAAGGTGACCTTGAGGTCAAGTCAAATTTTTAATGGAAACCTACACTTTGAACATCGGAACGGTAGAATAACTAAATAAAAATTATTATAAATGTGTCTAGAATAATTGTAAGGTTTTTTCAAAATATCTAACGGTAATTAACTTCAGCCTCAACCATGGCCGTAAGTTTTTGATTTTTTGAAAATCTTGTCCAAGCGAAACATTTCCAATTCTTAATAAGCAACCTCAAAAACCCATTAAATTAAATGTGTTACGGGTGATAGCTTCGCACGCATAGTCGAAGCACAAGAACGAAGCAGCGATAGCCTCAACTCAGCATTTTAGGCGAGATGTGCAGTAGTCGCGGCGACGTGCTAAATAAATAAAAAATAGTAATTAAAAAAAAAGTCACATCGTTCATTTCTACAAATTTGAGCTTTCAGATATTATTATACATTTCAGATATTTTTCTGCGTCTCAGAATTGAGATACTTTGTCGCTGTAGATTTGCCTGTGATTCCAAAATTTATTCAATAATAAGACTACTAAATACTTATTAGTTTACAGCTTTACTTCTAAAATTATTTCTCTTAAAATTAGAAAATTATCGAAAGTTGTTTTAAAAGTTTCATAAAAAATGGCTAATTATTTAGCAAATGATGTGGTTGATATTCTTTTAGTTCTTGGGGAATGTCACAGAAATTACAGAAATGCTTCTCAGCTTTACCGTCAACGTTATCCTGATCGTCGACATCCAGGACCACAACAAATTATAAACATTGAAAGAAGATCGCGTTCAAATGCACTACATCGTCATAGGCGACAAAATCGAGTCCTGAACAATAACGACCCTCGTCTACTCGCTATATTGGGTATGATTCATATAAATCCACATATCAGTCTCCGTCAGATTGAACGAGAATTGGGTATTCCTAGAGCAACAGCACATCGACTGCTCCAATTAGTCAGATATCATCCTTACCATATTACTCTTGTTCAAGAATTAAATGACAATGATTGTATATTAAGAGTAAACTTTTGCACATGGGCACTTAATGAATTAGATCAAGATCCAGATTTCTTCTGGTCTGTTTGTTTCTGTGATGAAGCCACATTTCATAGTAACGGCAGCCTTAATCGCCATAACAGTCACTATTGGTCGCCAGTTAATCCTCACTGGTATAGAGAGGTATTAAATCAGCATCGATGGAGTTTACATGTATGGGCAGGGATAGTTAATGGATCTATGATTGGACCACATTTCTTTGAAAGAACTATTAATGGTATGATGTATTTAGATTTTCTTCAAAATCATCTACCTGGTTATTTGGAAGACATCCCATTAGATGTTCGACAAAGAATGTGGTTTCAACAAGATGGCGCTCCTGCTCACCACGCTGGAATTGTGACAACGTTTCTTCGGCAACAATATCATGAACGGCTTATCATCCGCAATGGTCCAGTGCCATGGCCTCCAAGATCTCCGGACTTGAATCCTCTTGACTCATACTTTTGGGGATTTGCTAAAGATGCTGTCTACCAGGAAGCTCCAACAACGAGAGAAAACATGATGCAGAGAATAATAGAAGCTTGTCAATCGGTAACGCAAGAAACTTTGCAACGTGTTATGCGTAACTTTAGGAGGAGACTAACATTATGTTTAGAAAATCAGGGTGGACACTTTGAACACCTCATACCAAGAGGTAACGCCAATGACGATTAAGTAAGATAAATATTTATTTTATCAAATGTACATAAAAGCGTTGGGAACCTTTATTCCTGACCTTAACTGGTTGGGAACGCTTAGTCCTTACCTTAACTGGTTGGGAACCTTTATTCCTGACCTTAACTGGTTGGGAACCTTTATTCCTTACCTTAACTGGTTGGGAACCTTTATTCCTTACCTTAACTGGTTGGGAACCTTATTCCTGACCTTAACTGGTTGGGAACGCTTAGTCCTTACCTTAACTGGTTAGGAACCTTTATTTCTTACCTTAACTGGTTGGGAACCTTTATTCCTTACCTTAACTGGTTGGGAACCTTATTCCTGACCTTAACTGGTTGGGAACGCTTAGTCCTTACTCTTACTAGTTAGTATCGAGCTATTTCTTACCGAAATTAATTATCAAATTTAATAAGTTATTTAACGTCAATCATGACCTTAGAAGGTCAAATTTTGTAAATGGTCAAGGACTTATTCAGCTTTAATATTTTCAGTACCTTTCATAGCGGAGTCAAAAATCTAGGGTTCCACTTAAAAATTCGCCTTAAACTTAAGATGACCTTGAAGATCGTGGGTTTCCATTTAAAAAATCGACTCGACGTTCTAATGACCTTGAAGGTCATGGTCAAGGTCATATTTGGACGTAAAATTTTCCGCTCTTTCCATTTTCGGTATCAAAATTATGACTTTCCATTTAAGAAAACCGACTTGACCTTCAAATAACCTTGAAGGTCATGGTCAAGGTCACGATCAAGGTTACCATTGGATGCCCCCCTTGAAACCCTACAACTTTCATTTGAAACATTTTTTTCAAAAGTCTATATTTTCAGAGTTATTGACGTGTCCAAGTTAAAATGGGACACCCTGTATATTAAAATTTTCAGTTTTTGTACAACAAATCTAAAATTCTGAAAAACTAATGGATGAATTTATTCAAAAATTGAACTGAATAATCTTGGTGGTAAATATTCTTTTTTAAAATGTTGCAATACAATAAAAAGAGAGTTCATATTTATGTGTACAAGTGTAGCATCAACGTATATGTACTTTTTACATCTTCTTAATTTACTTTTTATCACGTTCAACTATTTCCTAGATAAATTTCAATAGCATTTCTACCAAGAAAAGGAAAAAAAATTGTTATAGGCGATCCTATTTCACTCTTATTGGTCAAATAAGATAAAGATAAGTGAGATAAAAGAAGACAAAATATGGTTTCAATATATACAGCACAAATTTCCTAAGACATCAAATGCTGAATTATAAGAAGGAATTTTGATGGATGTCATGTATGCACTTAACTAAAAAATTAGAACTTCGTTAATACAATGAGTAAGAACTAAATATCTCCTTATGGGCAACAACAAAAGTTAAAATTAAATCAAGATTATCATAGGAAAACTAGTTGAAAGTTATGAAATATCAGGCTGTTTCATAAACTTGGAGTTGCATTTTATTCATATACATTTAGATTACTTCCCAATCAATGTAGGCGATTTAAGTGATGAACAAGACGAATGATTTCACGAAGGTATTAAAGAAATGGAAAGATGATACCACCATAGATAAGACATAACCATGATAGCCGTTTTTGTTGGTACCTGCAAAGAGATTGTTCAAAAAGGAAAAAAAACGTGTAAGAAATCCACTGAGGTGGTCTTTTCAATTAAAAAAGAGGTGAATACTTATTTCTGTGTATTATCTTAAATCGAGCTACTTTAGTTAGTTCATAGGGACAGTAATAATTAGTGGTAATAGAAAAAGAATCGGTAATTGGGTCGATTATCGATAACAAAGGGGGAAGAACAACTAATGATTGGAACAGAGATCGATTCATAGATCGTTAATCGTTAATTGGAATAATACTGTCAGCGACGAAAATACTTTATTTTAAGGAACTGAATAAATTAATAGTAGGGAATATTTTATGATATTTACAAATGAGACACGTATTTATTAATGCGTACATGTAATATTGGACATTAATTATGCATAAATTAGGTTTAATTCACGCAGATTATGTATAGATTATGTGCGTTCATATTAACAAACAGATTATGTTTAACTTCCTATTTATAATATAACCTATAAATAGTTTATTTAGAACTTGACTAATTTTTTTTTTAAATAACTAGGAACTATAACTCGCACATCAAAATAATATAAGATTATTCATACAGCGTATATTTATACATAAACATGCTTGGCTCTTCTTTTTCTTGCAGTTATGTTAATTAATATTTTATTGAGTTTTCAGTTAGGAAATGATTAGAAATCTGCCTGATATTTAATTAATAATTTAAGCTGATTATTAAAAATTTGAAGAGTGAAACTTCTTAACGTTCTACCAGGGTTAATAGCTTAAATATTTGTGTAAAACTTTACCTAAAATATTTCAATAAGATAGATGCATAAAAATACGTATTGGACACAAATTATTTGTGCAAATACAATTGGATTGTAAAGTACTTGTGATCATGGTAAAGAATATTAATGATCACTTATTTGGACAAAGTTGACCGATAATTTTTCTCTATTTTTTTCCTAAAATTTTGCAAAATACACTACCGCTCACAAAAATTTGGCTACCTAAGAAAAAATCGCAGAAAATTCAAAGATTTACATCTTTGCAAAAATCAATGAATGTGAAAAATTCCAATGGAATTTCAAAGTTTACACTAAAAACCATAAAAGAGTTTTAATCTAAAAAAGTCGTAATATAGACGGAACTCAAAGATAGTTGATGAAAAAACGGGGTTAAGAAGGGAGCCCCTAACAGAAGTGCTGAAGATAAAAAAAATAATTTAAAAATTATTTCAATAAAAAAAAATTAATGAAATTGCCCATTAATCCATTGATTGAATTGACAACTCCATCTATCCATCCTTTACACCACCGACAAGTTTATCCGTGGTCTCATCAACCATCTGTCTCATCGACAAATTCATCCATTTGCCCATCAACTTATCGACAAATTCATCTATCCACCCATCAGCCCATGAACATATTCATTTGTTGAACCATTGTTATATATATTTATCCAATACCTCAAAAATGTTTTTTCCAAAAACATTTTCTTATACCTTACATTAAATTTTAACACTCATCACCATACCAGATACCAACAAAACTTAACTATAACACATAAACTTTAACATTTTTACAACCTAGCCAGTTCTTTCTTATACCTTTCCCTCATAATGTACCTTCATTCCCAAACCTTTTAAAATAATCCTAAATAGTATTATTTGGCCCAACCCAACCTTACTCTCTAATCTTCCTTTATATTCAAAACGTATACATATACATAACCTAATAAATCTATGCTCTCTGTTCTGCGCCTATCTAACCTCACTTTACCTTCCTTATCTAGTGCACAAACTATATCTATCCCACTTTATTCTTCATTATAACCTATCCTACCTTTTTATTATCTATCTTTATTTTATTTCATAATTTTTTTGTCCTGCCTTATTCCAACAGTTCTTTTTACATTAAAACAAATTTTCTATGAACCATTAAACTATAACCTCACCTTATTTTATCCTATCTCTCTATTTGTACCTTGCTTTCAATAATTTTTTTATACAAAACCCTATGCTAATATCTCGCTCATATCCCACTCGGACTCACACCACACTTAAGAACGCACATTAACCACTAATAACAACTCGCATTTTACATTTTTAAATCCCGTATGAATTTCCATTCTTTCATCATCGCCCTTGATTTATTTTTCCTCATTCTTAATTCTTCTTTTCTCCATCGTTAGCTGTTTACTATATATCCTGCCTTGTTTAGACACATAGGCCATAACACCCTATGTGTTTCTCTCTCTAACTCTCTAACCGAATAGAGTAACTATATCTTTGTGTCCCACTTGCTCAACTAACTGATCATCTAAAAGTCCTAATAGTTTTTTTCTGTTTCTTTATGTGATTCACATGATCACCACTCTTTCTTTTTGACTCTCGTGTCACCTTTCCTTAGTTTTTCTTAACTATAATACTTTCTCTACAAAGACTCCCATTATATGATTATTTATAAGTATCACCTGCCCTTTTCTTATTTAATTGTGATTGTTCAACAACACTCTTGTTGAACTTAAATGCATACACTCTTTCTAAGAACTGCAACAGCTTTAATTAGATATATTGTATTCTCAGTAGACATATTTTCACTTTGAAGTTGATAAGATCTGTTGTATATGTTCTAATCTGCTGATTTTGTGTGTTCATTTTTTTATACAGACTATGTTTGTGTAAAGGAATGAATGTATACAATCAGCAGAGTATCAACAGTACAGATTGTATGCAATCTGTAAACAATTTTTACTCAATCTATATTAATAGGTACATGGAAAATCCACCCTCTACGGGTATGCTGAAGTACCGCGTTGTTGGTGTAAGTTGAGAAAAAAAAAACCTTTTTTCTGTGGTTAACATATTACATTTTCATACACAAAGGACGTGCGATTCAGTGTAATCAAATAGAAATTCATTAATAAAACATAAAGATTACGACGTTAATATATGATGACATCAGAATAGAAATGTAAAAATAAGACTGTTCACTTTGCCTGGGCATGAGGTTGTTGAGGTTGAAAGCATGACAGAGTTTAGGGGAAGCCCCTAATAGAAGTGCAGGAGGTAAAATCCCCACCTATATTTTAGGCTGAGTTTAGAGGGAGTAAACTACGCACTTTACGCGTGGTGCAGTAAAAAAATATCTTAGAAATCTAAAATTAAAGAAATTGACCATGAACCCATCAGCCCATCGACAGATTACCTCATCGAACTCGATGATGCATCGACTCGTGAATCCATTAACCCATCATGCTGCCGATCCACGTACTCATCGACCCATCTACTTATGTACCCATCAACTTGTTGAACCATAAACCTATGCGCCTATTGATTAATTGACTAATTAATCCATCGACCCATGAACCCCTCGATACATGGACCTATTTACTAATCGACCTATTGAACTACTGACCTATCAATCCATTAAACTATCGATCTAACCCACTAGCCAAATAGCATATACACAACGATTTCTACGCTGATGTGCCGATGTGCCTTCTCTCTCCCCTCCTATACTTAGCTTGTGCAGGGCGTATTCGCTTGATATATACTCTCTCTCTCTTACTCTAATCCAGGCGTGAATATACATTGCTTGGTGTAGTATAGTGTTCTATATCTCTCTCATTCTTATAACTTAATTGTGTATGCGCGCACAGATAGGGTCACATGCACACAACACACATTAAAATATAACGTGACGGCAACTTGGATTTTTATGCCCAGCAAATTTTCGAGGCGCGCCAAAAGAAGTATTAACTTAAAAAAATTTTTCACTTGTATATTTTACAATAATTACTAAAAAATTCAAACAGAAATGAAGAGAATTTAAAAAAATTCAAATTTGATAATTTTTTTTGTTTTGATGCTTTTTAATAAAGTTATAAACAATTGAAACATCAAAAGTGAAAATTTGATCAACAATTACGTTTGACATATTATTATAGATATTATCATCATTTTCCTAAAATAAATTTTAGTTTTTTGAAGAAATTTGAAAAAAAAAATATTTGAATTATTTGAATAATTTTGATTCAAATTTGATTGTTTACATGCTTAACAATATATAGGATCACTTGTAACTTTATTGAAAAGTCTCATAACAGAAAAAACATCTGTAATGAATATTAGATATTTGAAAATCCTTTCGGTTTCCGTTTGAATTTTTTCCTAATCATTAATTAAAAAAAAATAAAAAGTTAGTATTTTTTATCTAATTTAATTTGTTTTTATGATATTTATTGTGCGACTATCAAAAAAAATACTGTTTGAAGGAGCGCTATATATATATATATATATATAGCGGTCATACATGCATAATACAAACACACAGGAAGTATAATCTCTCTCTCTTTCTCTAATCCAGGCGTGAATATACATTGCTTAGTGTAGTATAATGTTCCCTCTCTCTCTCATTTTTATAACTTACTAGGAGAGTGTCACACCTCCGGATCACGGATTTTGCTCAAACTTCGGGATGACTTTTCAGATGATAAAATATGGAAAAAGCTGAAGTTATAGTCATAAATACTCAATATTTCCCTAGTTACAGGCAATTGAAGAAAATCACTAAAAAAGTTACTAGATTTTTAAACGCATATAGTTCTTTAGCGTCGATAGCTACAAGCTTGAAACTTTTTTCAAATTAAAGCTAAGCTCAAATCCTTTCGAATTAGTAGTTATAGCATGTCAAAATATTATTTTTTCCCAAAGTTAGAGCGTAATAAGGATTGGACCTAATTTCAGCTTTTACTATCAATTAATGTTTTAAAAAGAATCCTTTTCTATTCTATCCTTTTCTAATTAAAAAATGTAAATTTTTGGGAAAACTAGTTATTATTGATAGAAATTAAGGGTTGTCCGCTACTTGTTTAGTAAAAATTAATATTTTCTCTGATAAGGACCAACTAATTTTGTTGCTTTTTTTTTCAAGTAAAGTTTGACATACTTAAATAACGTATTCTCTAGCCTTACTTAGGATTTTGTAAATATGTCAAACTTTACTTGAAAAAAAAGCAACAAAATTAATTGGTCCTCATCAGAGAAAATATTACTTTTTACTAAACAAGTAGCGGACAACCTTTAATTTCTATCAATAATCACTAGATTTTCAAAAAACTTACATTTTTCAATTAGAAAAGGATAGAGAGATACAGCGTCCCCTTAAGGTAGTTCTATTAGTTTTTCACTTTTCTATAGAATTTTTTGAAATTGAAATATGTTGTAAATTAAGATTTACGCTTCACAATAGTATTTTGATTTGGGTGGATATCCACCTTCATCTTTTAAATATTTTAGTTTAAACTTTGCTGAATTCAACATGAGAGTATATGGGCGAAGCGCTTGAAACGTAGCATTTTATAAGATTGTGTAAAAAGTTTTCTATAGATTTCAAAGAAATTAAAATATATTATACTTCAGATCTCAAGGATTAAAATGATACCTTGTAGATTATAGCAATCGACCCTCAATTCCAAAATGAAAAGAAAATAATGTCCTTACTCTATATTAATTTACACGTAAACATGCTGTCTTACGATTTACATAGTGTATACTTACAGAATCTGCGCACAAACATGTTTTTGAATTGTTGTGCAAACACAGAACTCAACCAATTTTTCTTTCGTATAGTGTGAATTTGTAAGAAAGATATTACTTCACAATGAGAACCACTGGACCAATAGAACTGCTTTAAAATGTAACGTGACGGCAGCTTGGATTTTTATGCTCAGCAAATTTTTGAGGTGTGCCAAAAGAAATATTAGCTCTAATTACTTGAAATTTTATAATTAATAACAATTTATTAAATTGAGTCATTAAAATTAATGACGAATAACTGTGTTATATTTAACCTTATTTAAACGTTAACGAATTGTCTTTATCAAAATTGTCTCAATCTAATTTTTCAAGCTGAAATATAAATAAAGTTAACAAGATTTTATTCTATTACAACTTAAATTTTCATTTTGGATAGAATAATGTAAAAGTAATATGACTTGGTGAAAAAAAATTTGATACATGTATTACTTTATTTTCATAATTCTTTTTTCCTGAAACGAAGAATAACATATTCATTAAAATAGGAATTAAATTTAATAAAAGAGAGCACATTAATTTATAAATTGTGACAGAACGTTTTGTGTTTGGCATTAACCGATTATTGCAGTAATGATATTCCAGTCTCATAAGACGTTAAATTTCAGACGTGTTTGTTTATATTAAAATTACTTATATTTTTCTTCTTCTTTTTTCGTTGGCCATTAACATTGACGTTCGTTCCCTATTGAAAAAAAACACGTGCAAAATACACGTGTTTTTTACATGTAAAATTTGCGTGTTTTTTCAAGCATTTTTTTCACGTGCTTTTTTCACGTGTTTTTTTCACGTGTTTTTGTTGACGTGAAATATTGTGAAAATTGAAAAAAAACACGTGTTTTTTGTATATTTTTTCATATTAAAAACTACGGATTTTTCATTAACGAATAATGAGAATGTTTTGTAAAGAGTATTTATAATACTTTATTTTGACCCTTTTGAAAAAAATACGTTGTGTATCTACACGTATTTTTTATAACTCTTCGAAGATCGAAGAGCTTCTAAGACCCAGAGTGTCTGGCTTCATATATCTTGTGTCTTCGAAATTTGTATAGGGGATGACAAAACTGAGAAAAACGCCACCTAGTGATTTAAAATCGCTATTGATAATCGATTATGTCGGTCTGACTTTAAGTCACTAGGTGGCGTTTTTCTCAGTTTTGTCATCCCCTATACAAATTTCGAAGACACAAGATATATGAAGCCAGACACTCTGGTCTTAGAAGCTCTTCGATCTTCGAAGAGTTATAAAAAATACGTGTAGATACACAACGTATTTTTTCAAAAAGGTCAAAATAAAGAATTATAAATACCTTTACAAAACATTCTCATTGTTCGTTAATGAAAAATGCGTAGTTTTTAATATGAAAAATATACAAAAACACGTGTTTTTTTCAATTTTCACAATATTTCACGTCAACAAAACACGTGAAAAAACACGTGAAAAAGCACGTGAAAAAATGCTTGAAAAACACGCAAATTTTACATGTAAAAACACGTGTATTTTGCACGTGTAAAAAACACGTGTATTTTGCACGTGTAAATAACACGTGTAAAAAACACGTGTTTTTTTTCAATAGGGTTGCGCCATTACCAGGTGTCATTACTTATATTAATAAATAAGATAACAATATTGACGTAATAATCATTACATACAATACTCGCAGAAATTGTAGTTTAATAAAAGTAATGAAAGCATTGATACTTAATTTTAGCGACTTAAATTAATAATTTTCATTTAATCGTGTTTATTTATTTTCAATATTTGACATCATGATAATTTATACTTATAAAGTATTAGAGAATTTTCATTAAGAGCAGTGTTGCCAATAATATGATTAGATCTAACTTAGCATAGTAGGTATGTATTGGCACTTATATATTTATTCATATTGTACAGCCATTACGTTAGTTGGATTTGTCTTACAAGACGTGTATTAATTGTCGTGTATTAAGTGTTAAAAAAAACGTGTATAAAGTGTTAAAATTCCAACGGGATTCGAAAGATTGTTCAAAATTCTTTCAAAAACTATTGGTTTGATATGAAAAAAACATTTTTTTCGTATCTCTTATCCTTGTTTAAAAAGAAATTTTTTAAAAATTTGTTTTGACTTTGTAAAATAGTGTTCAATTTTAGTAGAAATCGTTACATTAATACAAAACCAAATAGATTTTAAAGCTTATATTTCGACGATGTAAATGCAATGTCGAACGTCTATATTCGACCTTTTAAACCAGAGTTATAAGATTTTATATTTAAAAATTAGGTTTTTTTCGATGTATGAATGGCTCTGAATTTAAGAGGAATAGAAAAATTTGTCAGAGAGAAAAAATGTTCCTTTTTGGTCAAATAATAATAATATATAATAAAAAATTCATTTCGGAAAAAAAATTTTTCTTTTGTTGGAATGTTATGAAATTTTGATATCCTTAAAATATTGAACAACGTGGGTAAAAAAGGCAAAAAAAAATTTTTTTTCCGAAATGAATTTTTTATTATATATTATTATTATTTGACCAAAAAGGAACATCTTTTCTCTCTGACAAATTTTTCTATTCCTCTTAAATTCAGAGATATTCATACATCGAAAAAGACCTTATTTTTAAATATAAAATCTTATAACTCTAGTTTAAAAGGTCGAATCTAGACGTTCGACATTGCATTTTCATCGTCGAAATATAAGCTTTAAAATCTATTTGGTTTTGTATTAATGTAACGATTTCTACTAAAATTGAACACTATTTTACAAAATCAAAACAAATTTTAAAAAAATTTCTTTTTAAACAAGGATAAGAGATACGAAAAAAACGTTTTTTTTATATCAAACCAATAGTTTTTGAAAGAATTTTGAACAATCTTTCGAATCCTGTTGGAATTTTTAGGCTACGACCATTTTTTCCAGAGTTATAAAACCTTTTAGATAAGTCGATTTTAGACGGAGGGGGCAAAAGTATCTCGGCGGCAGTGTATGTTTATAATTATGAATTCATATGACTGATTCCATTTAGATTCATGCAGGCCGTCACTGATCGAATTTTTTTTTTCTTTTCTAAGTGATAAAAATACCTTCCAATATGTATATGAAGATAAAATTTACCTCATAGAACGCTCAAAAATATGTTTGTTCCTTGCTACAGCGTATTTAGTGTTGGGTGTAAAAATAAAAATTAAAAAATTGAAAATGAACCTCAGTAGATAGGCTATAGGCATACTGGCACACCCGGATTGTAACACACCCCCTCTCCTCCCCCAAGTGTGTTAGAATCCGTGTCATTTAAAATACATGTGAATTCCTCCCCCCTGTTTAAAAAATGAAAAAGGATAAAACACTTGTCTCCCTCCACTAAGTGTGTTACAATCCGGTCTATTTAAAATACGTATAAGTCTTCCCTTCCTTAAAAAAATGTATTTTCTTTTAGGAAAGGGCTAGCCCTTCTCTCTTCTTATTTTTAAGGAAAGGATAGAGCGCCGCCCACTGTACGTTCTATTTTGGGGACGCAGAAAAATTGACCTACTCTTAGAAGAGAGGGAAAGGGCAGACCTTTTAGGCAGTGCTGGTCTACTATGCGTTTTCTTTGACATTGTATGAAAATTTACTTGCTTTTAGAAGAGAGGGAAAGGGGCGACCTGTCTCTAAATGCAGTACACTGTGTGTGTTCTTTTTTAAGTCACAGGTGCATGAAAATAATGAATTGCGCCTTTTTTTTAGGATATAGTACATAAGCAAAGCTATAAATTTGCCTTCTATTATATTTTTTAAGTCACTGTTTTTGAAAGATTATCATTTGTTCTTTTTTTGAGAAAAAAAAGATTCATTGAAAGGGTCAGCTACCTTTTCTTTTCTTGTTTTAAAATAGAGAATCCTCATTTGAAGAAAATATATGAGGCTTTACTCTGTTAAAAAAGGAAAATGCTGTTTTGAAAATGTTTCTTTTATATTCACAGGTGCATGTCGGCTTTCTTGAGAAAAAGTATCTTGCAGGGGGGTCAAAGATTTCACGTGCGAAAGTTTTTTAAGATGAAGAGACATTTATTGAAAGGGTTACTTGTATTCTTTTTTTAACTTCTAAGATATTGTCTTATGTCACTTTTTGTTAAAGAAAATCTTTTTTGAGAAAAAAAGATTTATTGAAAGGGTCAGCTACCTTTTCTCTTCTTGTTTTAAAATAGAGAATCCTCATTTGAAGAAAATATATGAGGCTTTACTCTGTTAAAAAAGGAAAATGCTTTTTTGAAAATGTTTCTTTTATTTTCACAGGTGCATGTCGGTTTTCTTGAGAAAAAGTATCTTGCAGGAGGGTCAAAGATTTCACGTACGAAAGTTTTTTAAGATGAAGAGTTATTTATTGAAAGGGCTACTTGTATTCTTTTTTAACTTCTAAGATCTTGTCTTAAGTTACTTTTTGTAAAAGAAAATCTTTTTTGAGAAAAAAGATTTATTGAAAGGGTCAACTACCTTTTCTCTTCTTATTTTAAAATAGAGAATCCTTATTTGAAGAAAATATACGAGGTTTTACTCTGTTAAAAAAGGAAAATGCTGTTTTGAAAATATTTCTTTTTTTTACAGGTGTATGTCTGTTTTCTTAAGAAAAAAGTATTTTGCAGGTGGTCAAAGATTTGACTTGCGAAAGTTTTTTGAGATAAAGAGTTATTTATTGAAGGGTCAGTTGTATTGTTTTTTATGTATCAAAAAAAGCAATGAATGCTTGAAGAAGATATATGAGACCCAACACTGCAAAAAATAAAATCTTTTTTCTTTTAAAAAATATTTTTCTTGATCCAGGTATGTGTGTAAATTTCCTTAAGAAAAAACAGCTTCTTGCAGGCGATCGGAAATTTCACAAGCAAAAGTTTTTTTCAGAAAAGAGTTATTTATTGAAAGGGTCATAAAAATTAAATTTTTAGGCGTGTTCGTGCCCAACGGAGGATGGATGAAATTTCTCTAAGGGAGGTGTTTAATTTTTGGAAGGAAGTTTTTTTCACCAATCATAGTTTTTTTTTTAATAAAAGAAAATCGGAAAGCCTAAATTTTCGTATATAAACTCTGACACGTGCCATAGTTTATCAGTTCTAAAATTTTTCAACTTTTCTTGTTCACAAGAAAAAAAGGTTTTAAATAGAAGAAAAAAAATGGATAATAATAATCCAAATAACCATATTGAAGTGCTTCGAGAAGAACCTGTTTGGGATCAACGTGAGGACAGAAATCACTTTCTCGACAACCTTAGGATAGTTCGCGAAAACGAATCAGCCTGTTTAGAGGAGGAACATGCTGTAGCATCAGCTACAACCGACTATCCTGAAGAGGTTGAAGTTATGGGGGAAGCAGAACATATGTACCAGGTAAGATTAGAGGTCGAAGATAATGCTGTACAATGGGCGCAGGAAGCTGAAGATAGACGGCAGCGAGGAGCGCGAGAAAGGCGCGAATTCCGTCAATTTGCAAGAGTCGAGTTCCGTAGACGCCGTGACTCTTATTCTTTTGGAGAGGAAGAAGAAGATAGACATCGGGTATGTATTTTAAAATTATTATTTTTTTATTATAATTATTCAAAACTGGTAACATCATTACTTTCTTTTTATTTACAGTCTCCTACGAGAGAGTTGCCGTCAATGCCTGAATTATATAGGGATCTTCGTCTTGCAGAACAGGTGTGTTAAAATTTTTTTTTATGTGTTGTTTAGTTTCATATTTATTTTATTCTATTTAATTTTTGTATTTATTTTCATGTTGATTTCTTTTTGTTCAATTTCATATTTATTGTCTTATTGATATTTTATTTGATTTTTATATTTATTTAATTTCTTTTGAACATTTGTTTAATTTTTCCAGCAAGCTCAAGTAAGGAATCTTGAAAGAGCTGCACGCAGATCTAGAAGGATGCAACGTTATACAAATCGTGCACGTAGATATGTACAGATGCAGAGGCCTGAAGATATATATGATACCAGTACAGAAGAGGATAGTAGTGGAATTGATTCAGGAATGGAAAGTGATCCTAATTTCATCGACGACTCCGAGTGCGCGCCGCGACCCATAAATCTGGAAGTATACAACAGGTGTAACCAACTAACTGCTAGAGAGATTAATGAAGCAAAAAAGACACATGCACGGGTAAGTTTTATTCATTATTATTATTTTTATTATTATTACAATTGCTTTCTCATAGAGAAAGCATTGTATCGATAAAAAAAATTTTTTTCAATTTTTTCATTAATGTATGTATGTGTGTGTGTGTGTGTGTGTGTGTGTGTGTGTGTGTGTGTGTGTGTGTGTGTGCGTGCGTGCGTGTGTGTGTGTGTGTGTGGATGTATGATTTCAGTTAGTAAACTGTATCTCGAAAACTACTCGATGGATTTGCTTCTAATTTTGCATGGAATTTAGTTTTTTGACTAACATTTCGATTTTTCGTTTTTTGTTTACTACTCGATGAATTTGCTTCAAAATTTGCACGGAAATTATTTGTGATTGCCCGGATAAAATAAATTTTTAAAAACTGATTTTCTTAGCTTAGTTTTAATTTTAGAGCATTTTGAAATTAAAAAAAAAAATGTTTCTATTTATTAAGCCAATAAAATCTTAAAAACTATTCGATGAATTTACTTCAAATTTTCCATACAATTAAATTTTTCGATCAACTGGTGCGGAAGCTATTGAGAATTGGTTTTCTTAGCGTAGTTTTTTTAGAATCATTTTAAGAATTTTTAAAAAATTTCGATTTTTCATATTTTTTTTGTATTTTACGTAAACTACTCAAATAATTTGTTCGAAAATTTGAATGGAACTTAATTTCGACTGCCAAAAGTATGAAAAATTTTGTAAACTAATTTTCTTAGCACACTTTTAATTTTAGAGCATTTTTAAAATTTTTTTAAAAAAATTTTTATTTTTTTCTATTTTACGAAAATCATTTGATAGATTTGCTCCAAAATTTGTATGCAATTTATTCGCTACTGTCTGAGGAAAACAAGTTTTGGAAAACTAATTTTCTCAGCGCAGTTTTAATTTTAAAGTACTGTTACGTGGGATTCTTGATACGCACTCCTATGGGGAGTGTGAGGATGTAAAATAATTACAAGAGAATTAATACGAAGTTATCTGTTATTTATTATAAGAGTAATTACAGTGAGAGAGAGACTAGTTACTACTTTGTTCTAGCGCGTCCGACGATGGTCTGTCGCTCGTCGTCGTCTAAAACGACGATGTAAGTTGCCCGCGACGAAGTGCCGAATCAGCACTTCGCGCATCGTGCGACTCTTGGTCCGGAAACTCGGAGTCGCATTTCTCTGAGTTTCTACCTTATTTTATGTTGTATATTATAATATACGTACAATATAATGTACGTAGCACGTCCGAGGCCGCGAGGCTTCGGCCCCCGAAGCCAAGTACGTACACATGAATACAATAAAAAATTTATTAAACTTAAGTCCCTAAAGTGTAATTGGTACTTTTTTGTGTACCTACACGAGCCGATGCCCGTCCTATCTTACAAAAATTTCTAGCTTTTTCTATTTGTTTTGTGTTGGTGTTGTGTTGTTTGCGTACTAATTTATTCTACTGTTTATTTTTAAATACTTTCCATTTTAACTATGAATTTATGGTCTCTCTCTTTATTTTTCAAAAGATATATGACATTTATAATAAAATATTTTACAAAATTGTACAAAAATTAAAATGAATTTTAAATTAATATATAATATAGCTTTAAATACAAAATTCATTATCTTATTTTCTAATGTTAAGAGATGTTTCTTCTGAAGATACACGTGCGCATCATGTTGCACTCTTGATAAGATAAGAAGCCTTTCACATCACGAAATACATTCTTCCTCGGATGATATTTAATTTTATTCTAAAGTAATTTAAAGAACCTTCTACTTGTTTTTGTGTGGGTTTGAAGCGGGATTCGAACGTGGATTCGAACTCCTTTTTTTTTGTCGAACTTTTATAATAAAATTTGTACATGATTTTTCAATAATTGTATGATTTATCTGAAACAAAAATTAACTTATTAGTAGAAAAGGGTCCCCCCTCTATTTCTAACTGTTTAACCGTCATTTATCTATTTATTTTTTTTTATTTCCTCCTTCCTTATAAAAAAATTTTGTTACTAAACTGATCACTGATTAATATTCTACTGTGTATCCTCAAAGCTGCGTCTTACAAAAAACTTTACTTATTAACTCTATGTGTTCTCTTTGACGCTTTTGTTTATCTTTTTTTTGTTAACATTATCGTTTAAGGAGCGCTGCGTCAACTAGAATATGGCCACGGTTTCGACCACGATTGGCTTGATAATCGCCTTTTTTTTCTAAAATTTTACTTTGCTTTCAATATTTTCTATGTGTTATTATTTTAATTTTATGAGCAATGTTATTCAACTCAAAAAACTCATTGGATTTTCATTTTACTTCTTTTTCGAATAACTTTATAAAGGATACTTTCGTTCGATTCCCATGGGTTTTCTGGGATATGTTCGGTTGTTAAGGTGATATATTTTTTTCAGATCTTAGTCCTTTAGCTGAGTTCTTAATAATTTATAATTATTATTAATATTCAACTTCTTTTATCACGAAGTTGATAACACATGCATATAATGGTTCACTGTATTTAACAGTCTTTTTTTGCTTTTTTTTTTTTAACTTTTATTTCCAATTTTTTTTGCATGTTTTATTGATTAAACTATGCATGTCATTTTGCTTTATTTACAACATAGAGAAGATTTACTTCTCGTTATAATTTTTATGTACATTTTATTTATTCTTTTTCTTTGAACTCGTGCCTGTTATTACCTCTTTTTTTTTATTCATTGGACTTTAATTTTCCGTACGGGGTAAGGGGTAAAAGGATACTCATAGGGAATCTTAGGCGAGATCCTGCATTTCTTTTATAGTTGTTATTATTATTTGAGTTGCCTAACTTTTGCTAATTTTACAATTTTGTTGATAATAAAAATATTTTTATCACAATCATCTTCAAAAACAATTAGCTAATTTATTTTATTTATTAGTAAAAACGTTTCTTTTCTCTTGCGGCCAATTCTTTTGACGCTTTGCTTTACAACTGAATCTTATCTACTAATTATTTTTCTTATTTATTTTTGCTTTTATTCAAAAGATATTTGATTCTTTTTTTTGCTTATACAATATTTGTTGAAACGTCGCGCCTTCAAGGATATCTTATTATTCTCATTTCTTAATTTCAACCATTATTATTAATTTTCATTTTTTTTATATATTTTCTATTTATCTTCTGTAAAATAAGCAGTGATCATATGTCGTTCTTTCTTTTTCCTCGTCCGAAGGCCGCGGAAAAAGAAAAGTTTTCGTTGCATTCCATATTGAAAAATTAATTACTTGCTTTGTCTGTGAAAGGAGGAGGTGCTTTTACTGTAGTTGCGCGCTTTATTTTGTCTACGTGAACCGTTTTTATCTTACTCGCGTTTTTTATTGTTACATTATGTTTCGCGTTATTTATCTCTATGATTTCGTACGGTCCCTCATATTGCGCGTCGTATTTACCCTTCTGCGATTGTTTTAGTAAGTAAACGCTCTCACCCTCTCGGAAGTGTTTAGTGTTTAATTTCTTATCGTAGTAAAATTTTGACCTGTACTTGGCCTGTACTAAGTTCATTGCCGCTAATATTTGTAATTGAGAAAGGTTTTCTACCGTTTCTTTTAAATATTCATCATATGTTTGTAATTTTTCCTTCGGTGGAAAGCTTGATGGCATACGTGCTTTGTATCCGAACACTAGTTCGTAAGGGCTGTATCCTGTTGCTTCGTGTTTTGTACTGTTATATGCTAACTGGCATAAGTCTAGCCATTCGGCCCAATCTGACTTTTCTTCCATATATGCTTTCAAATATTCTGTGACTGTATGATGCATGCGTTCGATTCCTCCTTGACTTTGAGGATGATACGCAGTTGTGCAATATTTTTCTATTTTAAATATCTCTGCAAATTCTTCAAGTAGATTATTTACGAAATGCCTGCCTTGATCCGTAACAATATCAGACGGCGGCCCAAAATATGCCAATACTTTCCGTGTAAGGGCGTGTGCTACTTCTTCTGCGTCTGCATGCACCGTTGGTATTAAGATGCAATATTTAGTTAGCCAGTCTTGCACTGTCAGCACATATCTATATCCTTCCTTCGTTTGCTTTAATGGCCCGTAAAAATCCATCGATAACTTTTGAAAGGCTTTTGCAGGTGTGTCTGTAATCAACATAGGCAGCCGTGTTTTAACACGTACTAGTTTCTTTGTTTGGCAATTTTTACAGCCTAGGACAAATTGTCGCACGTCGGGTCTCATGTTTCTCCAATAATAATCTGCTGCTATTTTGCTATACGTCTTATTTATTCCTCTGTGCCCACCTATCGCTGCCTCATGATATTCTTTGAGTAATCTATATCTATCTTCTACCGGTGGTACTGCAATATTATTTTGGTAAAATACTGCTACTAATGGCATATTTGCGAATATTTCATTAAACATTTCTATGAAGTATGTCCAGTCGCTACTTGAGAGCATTGCTAAGTCTCTCACGACGCTAACGTAAGGAATTTCATATTGCAAAATTATCCTTTTCAAATTTTTAATACATTTTTTAATATCTGCTTTTAGTGCTTTATCGTCTATATGTGCTTTAACGAATGCACAAAATATGAAATTATCTTTGTAATTAGATACATGTACCTCGCCGACTGCAAATTTTCTGCTTGATATTTCTTCCGGATTTATATATTGCCGCTCTATAAGTGCTTCAATTATTTCTGTATTTAAGTAAAAATCTGTTGAAATCGTATAAATTAAATTTTCTTTATATTTAAATGGGTGATCTCTTAATATTTTTAATTTACTAAATGGCTGTGGTACTTCGTCATCTAACGGAGCCCAAGGTGGTTTCTCGCGCGGCGGCCTTGCATTCTTTACAAGGCAACGCTCGAGCGCATCACTTATCTTATGTGATTGACTCTTTTCTCTTTGCGCCAGTAAGTCTGTCGTAGGTGTAATAGGAGTACCTGGCTTGTTGATATTATTATCTTGTTGTTCGTTGTCGTTTTCGCTCGACGCTGTACTTTCTTCGTTTTCTTTATTATTTTGATGTCTTTTTACTATATTATTTTTCCTTGTATAAAGGTACGGCGTAAAATGCCTTCCTTTTAAATGTAGATGAATAAAATTATTTAAACTATTTGCCTTGAAATGGCAATATAGTGTTTCATCATAATCTGTTATAAAATGTACGCATATGTTTTGATTAAATTCACAAGAAAATATAAATACACAATCAACATCGGCGTGTCTTGTGCGTGACGTCAAAATAGCTTCTGCTGTTTGCGGATCTCCGCATGCTCCTAATGATATTGCGTCTAATAAAATGTCTCTTAATTCATTCGCGGACATTCCTAAATTACATACTTTAATTACTGAGTGAAAAAAACAACTACCGTCTTTCGGTATATTGTCATCCCTTATCAAATCTAACCAGTATTGTGCGCATTCATCACTTGCATCATATACTTCGAACACACCCGCACCATCATTAAAAGAATTACTCCAACTTATTGGTCCATTTTCGTCATCGTTTTGTACTGTTTCTATTATATTCATATGCTCATTTTCTTCGTCAGTTTTTTCTTCTTCTTCAAGGTCCTGCGACTCAGTCTCATCTAAATTATTTTTATCTAATTCTACGTCACTCTCATTCTCTTCCTGCTCCATGCTTTCGTCTTGCGACTCAGATTCACTGACGTCATGCTTATCTCTCTCGCTTTCACTCTCGCTTATAATTTCTTTCTCTTGATTTTTATTTGTATCTTGTACCTCAAACTCGTCCTCGAAATATGAACCTTTGTCTGTTTCACTGTCAATAATTTCGACTTCAGAACTTATTCTTAATGATTTTTTCTCTTTATCTTTTTCTAAGCTTATGTTTGGTACTAATTTGTAGTATTCTCTTGGCATTTGAGGTCGAACTTTTTCTCGCTCATTAAAATCTATTTGGTTTATTATTTCTTGAGGAACATTGCTTCTTAGTGCTTCTGCTACTTCTCCTGGTGTTTCTTCCCATATATTTATTTGTACACCTTCTCTACCATTTATCTCTCGTTCTTGCACATCAACTAAAAATCGAGCACGCATTTTTGTTATTATTTCTGGAATCATATTTAATATACTTCCTCGGCTACTTTCTTTACTTTGCGAAGTGTGTTGTGAATCATTCTGTGTCTCCTTTTCTTTTTCTATTTGGGTGCTTTTGTGTTGAGAAGCTTTTGATTTTATATTTATTGTCTCTAATGGCGATTCTACGTCACAGCTGTTTCTATTATTTTTCAGTATACTTTTATTTTTTGATATTTTGCTCGCTGGCTCATACGTATTCTTTTCTTTTCTTGATGACACTGCATGTGGCTTATCTACTGGTGTACTTGCTGCAAGAATTCCTTCTCGCATGTTTGTGCTTTTTCGCATATATGCGAGCTTACCGTCGCCTTGTGCTTGACTTATTATATTTTCAGCTTGAATTAATTTTTTCTTTCTATCTGCTTGACTTTTACGTGTTTTTAACGCTTTCTTATTTCGCCTTTTCCTTCTGTACGCCGATCTTTTCCAAGGGTCTTTCTTTCTTTTTGCATAATTCCAATTTTCTTCAGATCCGGTTATACTATTGATTTCTGACTCGTCACTTGTTTCTTTAATAAAGATTTTCTTTTTAGGATTTTCCGAATTTTCTGAACTTGAATCTTCTTCTTTAGTTTTATTCGCATTTTTATTTATTGCGCGTGTAATAAAAATTCTTGCTGGCGGTCTGCATTCATTGCGTTTGGTTCCTGATTTTCTTGCTTATCTGCTAATTGATACATTTCTGCACGTGGTAATTCAGGATTTTCTTCGCCATCTGCAATTACCGGATTTCTAGACAATGCATCTGCTGCATTATTTTTCCTTCCTGGTCTATATACTACATCAAACGTATATCCTCGTAAAGCTGCTTTTAATCTATTAAATCTTAGATCAGGCTTTGTGCTTGTATGGAAATGCTTTAACGGTTTATGATCTGTAACTACTGTGAATTTTGTACCATATAAATAAGGTCTAAACTGTTCCTTTCCAAAAACTACTGCCAACAATTCTTTGTCATATACAGTATACCTAAGTTCGCTTCCTTTTAAACATCGTGAGGCATATACACAAGGTCGATCTTCGCCGATTTTTCCTTGGCTTAATATTGCGCCTATCGCATAATCAGATGCGTCTGTTGTTACTATAAATGGCTCGCTTAAGTTAGGCGCGGCCAACACAGGCTCCTCGCATAGCTTCTCACGTAACGTGTCAAATGCTATTTGATGTTCTTCTAACCACAGAAATTTCTCTTTCTTTGAACTTAATTTATGTAACGGTCTTGCTATGCTCGCAAAATCTTTTATAAATCGACGATAATAACCAACAAAGCCTAAAAATTGTTTTACTTTCTTTTTACTTGTAGGTATAGGATAATCATGCACTGCTTCTATCTTTTTAGGGTCTGTTTTAATTTGCCCTTTCCTACTATATGTCCTAATACTTTCGCCTCACGTCTTAAAAATTGACATTTCTTTGGTTCAATAGTCAAGTTTGCCTTTTCAATACGTTTTAAAAATCTCTTAAATCTTACTGCATGCTGTTCTAAATTTTCGGCGTGTACAATCACGTCATCTAAATAAATTTCAAGCTCTGAACCTTGCAAGCCCTGCAAAGCTAGAGCCATTGCCCTGCTAAAGGTCATGGGTGCTTCACATAACCCCATAGCCATACGTTTATATTGATATGTACCTGATGGCCCTGAAAACGCAGTTTTATGTGCGTCTTTTGCATCAATTTTCACCTGATAATAGCCGTCTTTAAGGTCTACGGCGGTAATATAATTTGCTGACGCTAAATTTTCTAAGATGTCACAAGTTAACGGCAGTGGATAGCAACTTCCCACAGTGATTTCATTTAGTTGGCGAAAATCTGTCACCAAACGCCAGCGTTTCCTGCCCTGAGGGTCAGGTTTCTTGTTAACTATCCATGCTGGGCTACTATAACTCGACATAGATGGTTCTATAATATCTTTTTTCAGTAACTTCTCTATTTCTTGCTGCATAATATTTTTTAATGCTATCGGATATCTGTATGGTTTCACACGTATTGGCTCCTCATGAGTTGTTTTTATTTTATGTGTTAAAATATTTGTTGCTGGGAGCAACTCATCGTCTAGACCGAAAACGAAAGGGTTCACGGATATCAACTCTCTGACGTGCATTTTTTCTTCTTCGTTCAAATCTTCCAAGTCTAAAATACTCATTATTTTTTCAACTCTTTCTTTTATTTCACAAGGAGTTTTATTTGCCATGCATCTGTCTACATATTTTATTTCAGCATCAGCACTTTCTTTCTCTGAATTTTGTTGCGCGTACTCCGACATTGCGCGTCTAACTTTTTTGCAATCGGAAACTTCGTTTCCTTCGTGGTTGCCGTCCTCACCGGCATAAAAATTATTATCTTCTTTAATAACCTCGCATGGAAAAATTTCTACCTCTGGAGTCGGAATTTTAATATTTTTATGATTCGTATTTATACATATTGCATACGTTCTACCATTTTTATTTTCTGTAATAAAATTTCCGAATAATATTCCAGGCCCTAAATTTTGAAGTGGCACCCAGCCTACTTCTACATCATTATTTATAACTTTTGCAGCAATAACGCGTCTCATTCTTGCGGGAATTTCCACTGTTTCCACCCGCTCAAAGGGAATCGATAATTTTATAAAATCAATGCACTTATGTACGGCATTTATATGTCCGTTGTGCTCACTAATAGTTTCCCAGCCTAGTAGCCCATCTGTTTTTACAGGAAAGCTGTCTGGGACAATATGGACCTCACACTGCAGTCCTTGAAGAGTCATATCTGCTCTTCCTAACGTATACATTTCTCCTGGTATGACGCCTGTAATCTCTAAAATATGCTGCCTATCTATACTCGTATTTTCATTTATACATTTGGCCTTTATTACGGAAATATCTGCTCCTGAATCAACATAAAATCTTGCACTTTTTTCTTTTAAATTCCGACTTTCCAGTTTAACAATAGGCGGATTACGCCCTGCGCACGCGAGTTTCATATTTATGGTGCGCCTAATTTTTACATGCTTATTATTACTATTATTTAATTTATTCTGATCATTATTAATTAGTTCCTGCCCGGCGCCTGAGGATTGCGGCGGACATCCTGCGAGTTTAAAGGCTCGTTCATTTTATCACTTTGATTATTTTCATTTATCTTTGCGTTTGAATCCCGCTCTCTATCCGGGCCGCGCGTTTGATTCTCGTTCCTGTTATATTGATATCTCTCACGACTGTTGTCTCTACTACGACCTCTATTAAAACCTATATCATTTCTATGATCATTACGTGCATAATTATTATAACGCGGCGGTCCTTGCGCATTATAATTATATTCATTATTGCGTGAGTCATAGTTTTTGTTCCTATTGAACCCACTGTTAAATCTGCTATAATTATTTCTGTAATTACTATTAGCATTCACGTTGTTATAGTTATTATTAGGATTATTTATGCCATAATTATTATCAAAATTTCCATTGTAACTATTACTATCAAAATTTCTATTGTAATTATTATTATTGAAATGTTTATTGTAATTATTATCATTGAAATTACTTCTGCTATAATTGCCTCGCGGACCGTTCGTATAATTTTCATTATCGTTTGACTGTTTTCTTTTACTATTATTAACATTTTGCGAATTATTTTTATTTTGTGCATGAATAATACCATTTTCGGCATCATTTCTTAGTGTTTGACACTCTGCCGTCGCGTGCCCCATCTTATCGCAATAAGCGCATTGTATTTTATCATATTTCTTCTTAATGCACGAGCCTTCTTTATGGCCTTCTTTATCACAATAGCTACATTTAACTGCACTTGTACCTGTTTCTATTTTTACAGGCGTAGCTTGCATTGCTTTTATTTGTGCTTCATGCACTTTATTCGTATTTAATAACTGATGTTGATTTTGCGTCATTTGCATCATGCTATTAATATTCGGTTGAGACCATAATGACAACGATTGCGTATTTTGTGCTATCGAATTTGCGGGTTGCAGGCCGTTTATAAATGAGTTTTGCATCTGTGCAAAAAGTCGCGTCTTTTGTTTATTTTCAAAATCAGCTGCAAGTTGTATAGCTTTTATTAACGTCTGAGGTTTTTCGCAACGCACTTGCATATCTAAGGGCGATATTAATCCGAACAAATAATACTGTAAGGCGTCTCTTTCTATTAATTGCTTCCTTGCTAATCGATCTTGTACATTTAATGCAGGTATTGTATCGTAAATCGTTAATAATCGATTCAATAGAGCTTGTGCACGCGCACCAAAATCTGTTGCCGACTCGCCTTGCTGCTGTGTTATCACTTTTAATTGTGTAGATAACTCTTCTAATATTGTTACGTTATTATACTGTGCCTGTAAGTCTGCTATGAGAGCTTCTATCGACTCGTATTGCATCAACCGCGCCGTAAAAATATCCGCCGCTTTTCCCGTGAGTTTTGTCGCTAACTCGTACATAATGAAAATTTGACAGCCTGGCCCGAAATTATTTACTATGCTTCGCAGTACTGAACAGAATAACGGTAATCTATCTACGCTGCCGTCAAAAGTTGGAATTTGTCTGACTGCTTGATGTAACGATAAATAAGGCGTATTTTGAAAATTTGTGCCTTGCATATTTAACATAGGATTTATTTGTTGCGTATTTAATGCGTAATTAGTATTTATCGGTGAGTTTATTGGGAAATTTGGGTTAACTTGAGCTGGTATCATATTACTCCACGGTTGTGGAATTTGTTGCGGAAAACTCGCGTAATTGTGTGGTATCGAAGGATAAGCTAGCTGGTTCGGGCCCTGGTTCGCGTATGTTAACCACGTTTCGTTGGTTTTTGGGCTTTCCTCTGATTTCGATTTTTGAGTCTCAGTTTCCCTTTTATTCCGTGGGAGCGTGCCGTTACTTACTATGTTTCTTTCTTTCATAATATTTAATGATTCTTTGGGTAATTCGAAACCCTGAGACGCGGCTCTTTTGTATTTTTCATTCAATTCTTTCATTTCTTTCTCTGACAAATTGACTGTTAAATTTTCACCATACCTCGGAGTGTACATTGGCATATACACCGTGTTCTGTGACATGGTCGGAAATGATATCCTTTCGTTCCCGAATTCGGCTAAGATTTCTTCACTACGCGAACCTCTAATAGGAGACAACGAACGTCCTCTACGTCTCGCTTTTCCGTCCTTTTTCGAAAATAAATTGATGAGCGACATCTTTGATAAACAAGATTTTACAATTTAATTTTTTTCTCAAAATTTTTATTACTGCTTTTTAAATTACGCGTGAGAAGGTGAAGCGTTTACGTTTCCTTATGCGCGCTGATAATTAATTAACCTTGCCGTAAACGTTAACGTTACAAATCAACTATCAAATTAATATAATCCAACGTTAACTCCTTCTATTTAACTTCTCTTCTTTACTGCAAAATTTATTATTTGATCACGTAAATAAGCTAATATATTTATAATAATTTTTGATAATATGCTTTTGAAATTAATTAGACTTTTTTTGAAAATTGAAGAAAAAGAAAAAATTTAATGAATAACCCGGATATTGAAATTTATTATTTGCACGCACTCGCTTGTTTGAATTTAATTTTCTTTCCACAAAATTACATATAATTTTTAAATATTTATTATTACCGGTCGACACTGTTGGTTTTCGTAATTATATTCACGCACTGATCAATTTTATCTAACGATTAAAAAGATTATTTTAAAAGATTATTTTTAGTGTGCTACACTACGCTTTGGGACACTTTATGTATTACTTAATTTCTACCTACCTGTTACAGTATAGAGTGAGCAGCAGAATAAACACTCTCATTTCTTCGGATAATATTCTCGGATGTCCTTCCTTCCTTCCTTCCTTCCTCCTTCTTCTTGTTCTATTTGCTAAAAATCTATTTGCTCGCTGTACAATTAATCAAATCACCTCTCTCTCTCTTTTTTTTCTAAAAAACGCGCTTTAAGATTATTTCTTAAAAAAATTTTATTTTTTTTTCTAAAACCTCACTGCGTATCCCACACCGCTGCCACCAAAATGTTACGTGGAATTCTTGATACGCACTCCTATGGGGAGTGTGAGGATGTAAAATAATTACAAGAGAATTAATACGAAGTTATCTGTTATTTATTATAAGAGTAATTACAGTGAGAGAGAGACTAGTTACTACTTTGTTCTAGCGCGTCCGACGATGGTCTGTCGCTCGTCGTCGTCTAAAACGACGATGTAAGTTGCCCGCGACGAAGTGCCGAATCAGCACTTCGCGCATCGTGCGACTCTTGGTCCGGAAACTCGGAGTCGCATTTCTCTGAGTTTCTACCTTATTTTATGTTGTATATTATAATATACGTACAATATAATGTACGTAGCAGTACTTTGAAAATTTTCGAAAAAATTTTTATTTTTTATTTATTTTTTATTTTGCGTAAACCATACTATAAATTTTCTCCAAAATTTTTATACAATTAATTCGCTATCGTCTGAAAAAAATAAGCTTTTGAAAACTAATTTTCTTAGCGTGGTTACAATTTTAGAGAATTTTATAGATTTAAAAAAAAATTTCGATTCTTCTTTTCTTATTTTTTTTATTCTACGTAAAGTACTCGATAGATTTGTTCTAAAAATTGCAGAGAAATTATTTGCGACTGCCAAAAGAAGGTAAATTTTCAAAAATTGATTTTCATAGCGTAGTTTTAATTTTAGAGCATTTTTAAAATTTTGAAAAAGAAATTTTGAAAAGAAAATGTTATTTATTTAACCAGTTAGATCTCGAAAATTACTCAATGGATTTGCTTTAAATTTTGTATACCATCTATGTTTTTGTATAACTAGACGGGAAGCTATTGAAAATTGGTATTCATAGAGTAGTTTTTTTTATAGAGCCATAAATATGAACTGTATTTATATATAAATATGATTGCATTTTATAAAGATTAGAAATTTTGTTGTCATCATTCTTTTTATTACTACATTATATCATTTTTTCAATAGAACAAATTTTTTTGTATTAGTTGATGATTTAAAATAAAATTATAAATGATGAAAAAGCAAACAGCTGGCATATATGTTCGAAATTTATAAAGTACAATATGAGTAAATATTAATGTTAGACAATTTTTTAATATTAAAATCACATTTAAATAAATATAAAAAAAATTAATGAAACTCAAAGAGCTCTATGAGAAAGCATTCCGCCAAAGCACTTGGCAGCGTTTTGTTATTAATACTACGAAAAATTTAATTTTTTAGATCCATATTCGAAATATATTTTTAAAAATTAAACATGGTGAAGACATGGATGCCACCGCATGTTTAATTAGAGAAAGACTACTTCTCCTTGAAAAATGGGCCCGAAGTAAGCTTGTAAGTATTAATATATTCATTTTATTTTTTTTTTTTCAAACACATCAAATATCTG
This sequence comes from Anastatus disparis, assembly GCA_017163975.1. Lineage (NCBI taxonomy): Eukaryota > Metazoa > Arthropoda > Insecta > Hymenoptera > Eupelmidae > Anastatus > Anastatus disparis. Next base: position 2,216,727 of record JAFFSR010000238.1, read on the forward strand.
AATTGTTTTTTTTTTGTTTTAGTTATTGGAACTTGCGAATACTATATTTTCAAGTATTGGACACGTGACCTTCATAGCGCTTCCCTTAAGGATCTCAAAGAAAGAATGGCAAGATAGTGCTGAAGTTTGGCGATTTTACTTAAAATTGCATAAATATTTAGAATATCACAAGAAAAATTTAAATGTTTTATTGATTAGACGAGGAAATCGTTCGCGAACATACTATTCACGTTTTCGATATTGTCAAAATTTTCATTAACTGTAATTTAATGTTTTATAATTGTAGTAAAATGAAAAAGTATGGAAAAGTATGGAAAAGTATGGAAAAGTATGAAAAAGTATGGAAAAAGTATGGAAAAGTATGAAAAAGTATAGAAAAAGTATGGAAAAGTATGAAAAGTATAGAAAAAGTATGAAAAGTATAGAAAAAGTATGAAAAAGTATGGAAAAGTATAGAAAAGTATGGAAAAGTATGAAAAAATAAATTATACACATCAAATTATTTTTCAAACTATTTATTGAAAACTGTACATAATAAGAATATATGAATAAATGAAAATTATTAAACATTATGCAATTGTTTTTATTTATCACCACCTCTTATAATTATTATTATATTTACATTGAATCATAAAAAGAAAATTTCAATAATAAAAATAAATATATATAACTTAAATTAATAAACATAGTAAAATTAAATTTTTCTTTTTTATTTATTACACTAAAATACGTTGTAAAATACATCTTAGCTTATTCAAATAATCTCATTTTCATCTATCCAACTATTGTGCTTGTTACTTAGACCTAACCACTTAACATATACACGTTTACCACTTTTCTTTAAAACTTTTTCTACTAAATAAATTTCTGGATACATAGTCTTTTGAATTTCCGTTTCATAAAAGCCGCCGGAGACTGGTTCATCATAATAATCTTTGACGTGGTAAGTTATAGGATTGGTTTTTACAACTCTTGTTATTGTGAAAATTTCAGTAGACCAATTTGATGTATAACCTTTTTCAAAAACTTGTTTTATCTTACTTATTCGCACTTTATCTCCTACTTTGAATTTTGTTTTTTTTCAGGTCTTTTTGCTTTCTTATAGAGAAAGCATTGTATTGGTAAAAAAAATTTTTTTTTATTTTTTCATTAATTTGTACATATTTAGACTCAGGGAGTCGAAAAAAGTGGTTTCCAGAAAATGTCTGTATGTATGTGTGTGTGTGTGTGTGTGTATGTATGTATTCAGTACGCCAATAAGATCTCGAGAACTACTCGATGGATTAGCTTCAAATTTTGCATGCAATTTATTTTTTTGTCTAACTGGGGGGGAAGCTATTGAAAATTGATCTTCTTAGCTCAGTTTTTTTTTAGAGCCATTTTATATTTTATTTTTGATATTTTACGTAAACTACTCGAAGAACTTCCTCGAAAATTTGTATGAACATTATTTGCGACTGCCAAAAGAAGAAAAACTTTTACCAACTGATTTTCTTAGCGTACTTTTAATTTTAGAGCATTTTGAAAATTTAAAAAAAAATTTTTTTTTTTCATTTATTTTTTATTTTACGACAACCATTCGATAGATTTGCTTCTAAATTTGTATGCAAGTTATTCGCTATTGTCTAAAGAAAACAAGCTTTGGAACACTTATTTTCTTAGCGTAGTTTTAATTTTAGAGCATTTTGAAAATTTTGGAAAAAATCTCTATTTTTCATTTTTTTTCTATTACACAAAAACCATTCGATAGATTTGCTCGAAAATTTTAATGGAAATCATTTGCAATGGCCTAAATAAAACAAGCTTTGAAAAACTTATTTTCTCAGTGCAGTTTTAATTTTAGAGCATTTTGAAAATTTTGAATAAAATTTTTCTAATTTTTTTTATATTTTACGTAAACTACTTGATGAAAGAGCTTCAAATTATGTATAGAAATTATTTACGATTGCCTAAATAAAATGAACTTTTGGAAACTAATTTTCTTCAATTTTCTTAGCGCACATTTAATTTTAGAGCATTTTGAAAATTTTTAAAAAATTTTTTATTTTTAATTTCTTTTCTATTGCACAAAAATCACTCGATAAACTTGCTCAAAAATTTTTATGCAAATTATTCACTATCATCTGAATAAATCAAGTTTTGGAAAACTTATTTTCTTAGCGCAGTTTTAATTTTAGAGCATTTTGAAAATTTTGGAAAAAATGTTCATATTTCATTTTTTTTCTATTACACAAAAGCCATTCGATAAATTTGCTCAAAAATTTTCATACAAATTATTTGTCATTGCCTAATTAAAGCAAGCTTGGAAAAACTTATTTTCTTAGCGCAGTTTTAATTTTAGAGCATTTTGTAAATTTTGAATAGAATTTCACTTATTTTTTGGTATTTTACGTAAACTACTCGATGAAGTAGCTTAAAATTATGTATAGAAATTATTTACGATTGCCTAAATAAAATGAACTTTTGAAAACTGGTTTTCTTAGTGTAGTTGTAACTTTAAAGCGTTTTGAAAATTTTAAAACAATGTTTATTTTTCAATTATTTGGTATTTTTTGTAAACTATTCGATGAAAATGTTCCAAAAGTTGTATGCAAGTTATTGGTTATAGTGTTAAGAAGACAAGCTTGGGAAAACTAATTTTATAAACGCATATTTAATTTTAGAGCATCATAAAATCACATTATGCAAATGGCAAAATTAAGAAAGAATAAAATTCATATAGTTTTCGTAGGTATTAAGACAGCCTTCAATACAGAGGATAGGGACATTTATATTAAAATCGTATTTAAAAAAATAAAATCAAATTACTCTAACTCAATGTGCTCTATGAGAAATCATTGCGCCAAAGCACTTGGCAGCGTTTTTCAGTTGGGTAATTTTTCTTGATTTTTTTTTCATTTATCTTCGTAACGTTTTCAGGCTCGATTCCTACTGTCCAATGTTTTCTTGAATTGTATGCTTTCTCTAACTCAGGCAGAATATCCAAACATTTATAACTTCCTTGTTTGCTGAATTCTAACCACATTGCATTTTTTAAAGTTCTATTAAAGCGCTCACATATGCTTGCATGAAGATTACTATGTGAAGAGTAGTGATTTATCTTGTACTTTTTCATAAGATTCTGAAAGTTTGAATTGTAGAATTCTTTTCCTTGGTCAGTTTGTAAATTCGATGGCACCCGTCCTTGTTTTAATATTGACTTCATAGCTAGAGTAACATCATTGCCACTCTTCGATTTGACTGGTACAGCCCATGCATACTTTGAAAATATATCTATGACAGTTAATAAGTAGCGAAAACCTTTGTTTTCCTTAAAATAAGGTATCATTTCTACAAGGTCAGCTTGCCAAGTCTCATTTAATCCACGTATGTCATATTTTCTTCGCTTGTACCTTCGACGTGCTGGCTTGTGTAGCTCTTCAACTACTCTTTGACGTTCCATCTTAAACTTCAATTTTAGCAATATCCGATTGTCTATTCATTTCTTTAATTATATATTCAATATTTGCAAAATTTCGTTGAGTCATATCATAGACATAAGTTAATTTTTCGTCTATTTCTGCTTTATATATTTCAACTTTGTTCTCATATTCTTGTATAGCTTTAGCAACTTCTATAATTTTAGAAGATAAGTAATCAACTTCTTTCTGTAGGATATTCTTAAGTGAATTCAAACTAATAGCATCATTTAGATCATTAGCCTCTCCAATATTGCAAAGCCGCTTATTTTCTAAATCAAAATGACCATCTGATGTAACATTGAATCCAATGCCTCGAGGACCACGACTCACTTGCGAGCCCTCAAGTTTTCTTCCAAACACATCGAGACTCATGTTACTACTATTGATTTGAAAATTGTGTACGTCAATATATATGCCCAGCTTCACGTAGTTCCTCTATGATTGATTGGATTTCATTGTTGTGATTATTATTTTCAGCAGATCGTTCGGCTATTAATAATCGCAGTCTTTCGACAAGCTCATTTGGATCATCCCAGTAGACTAGATCTATGGAAGTATTCTTTTTTGCTATTTTATATTTAGGTATGAGACCCCCTCCGCTGGTAGATATTCTACTGCGATCACTGCGGAACATTGGTGCTATGATTTTTGAATATTTTCTACTCTTCGAAGAGCGTATATTCTCACTTTTGCTATGTATTTTTCTATGGGCATTTGTTGCTTCCAGGATAATGCGATAGTTCTTGCGAGCTATTGTACTTAAAAGATTATCATCTGGTTCTTTTTTGAAAAGTAATTCCATTAGACCACTGCTTTTAGGAAAACTTAAATCTTTCACTTTTATTAGTTTATCATCAAATTGAATTTGTGAATCACCCATCATGTATACCCCACTGACTTTTCTCACTCCGTATATGTTATCGATTTTGCTGCGGCTTCCATTTAGCATTGATAAAAAGTCTGTCGGTTCAGTTTCTTTATGCGCAGGTACAAATGGTGAATATATAGATTTGAATGATGAATTTGCAGAATTAAATGATGAATTCATCATTGTGCTATTTATCGGAGAAAAATCATCGCCATTAGAAGCATCATTATCAAACGCAGAACCCGAGTAATTATTATCGTTTACAATATAACTTGATTCATCGAATCTCAATCTTTTTTTTGCCGATTTTCTGTTACTGTCTATAGCCGAAATGTGATTAGAACGTGACACACTTTCAGTTGTCGAATCGACAAGCTTTTCAAGTGGTGTAATAACTGGTTTTAAAGTATCACCAATAACCTTTTCAAAATCATCTCTCTCCTTTTTTAATAAAGAGTATTTTTTTTAATAGCCTCACGTGCTCGCAAGAGCTCGCGAAGAACATTTTTTTTTCTTAAAGTCAGGCATGCTGACAAGATGCTGTCTACAATCGAACTGCAAAGATTAAGATTTATACTTCCTTTTTAATGGCGAAACAGTCAAATCCTTTTCTATACCTACCATCATTCATTGCTCTATCTTTTTCAATAACAACAAATCCATACTTGTCATTCTTCCAGCATTCAGTACAAAGATTTCGAAATTCATTTGAAGTTAAGTCAGTATTCACATGGTCTTCATAGATATGTTTAAGATTAACATCATCTTGACGATAAATTACCATCAAATTAATATTGTCCCTGATGAGATGTTTCGGTATATGAGCATATGACTGACATAAATAAAAGCTATCTACACTTTTGTGTCTCCCCATACAGAAAAAAGCCCTGACGTTATCCTGCTTCTCACAAGCCACATCGTCAAAAATCATAATTGAATTAGGTAGGGTTTCATCTGGAGACACTACAGATGCATGTTCACTGAACGGTAGATATGATATACCTTCAATTGGCTCTAAAACTTTTTGAAGAAATTGGTATTTCGGTTGATTTAAGGATTTAGAGTATACATATAAATTTTCAAATCTAAGACCATTAGGGTGTGTAATTAGAGCCAACAAACTATTAGTTTTTCCACAGTTCGATGGGCCACAGAATACTGCTCGTATATTATCTGGAAGTAACTCCCCATGTCGCTTTTTTCTTTTCGTTTTCTCAAAATCAAAGTTGGCGATGGGAAGTTTGACGTTCTGCTCAGTAAAATCCATGTTTACGTAACAAAGTCAAATCTAAGATTGACCTTTTCAAAATATAAACGCTTGTTTTATATTTTGATCATCAGTTGTAAATCAGCACTCGAAGAGAGATGCTCGTACACAAATCACAGAAGCACCCTAAGGGTAAAGGGTTACTTGATAAAGTAATCAATAACTTACCTATTGAAATGCATATTCCTGGATATCAATATTGCGGTCCCGGAACAAAACTGAAAAAGCGTCTAAAAAGAGGTGATACAGGCATCAATCCACTTGATCAAGCATGCAAAGAACATGACATATCTTATTCTGATAAAAATGCTGATCGAAAAGTAGCTGACATGAAACTCGCTGATAAAGCTTGGCAGCGTGTTAGAGCCAAAGATGCAAGTCTTAACGAAAAAGCAACTGCTTTTGTTGTTGCAAATGCTATGAAATTAAAAGGAAAGGCAGGAATGGGTGTAAAATTGAGTAAATTAGTAACTGCAAGTAAAAAATCATTAAAACCAAGTAAACATTCTCGCAAAGTTATACAGTCCGCTTTAAAAGGTGCACGTGAAGCTCTCAAGATCGTTGGCGGTAAGAAAAAAATTATCATTCCACGTATTCTACCTGTTCCATCAAAAATAGGTGGCGCTCTGCCTTTTCTCATACCATTGTTCGCAGCACTAAGTGCAACTGGTGCTCTGGCTGGAGGAACTGCTGGAATAGCTAAAGCAGTAAATGAGGCTAAAGCTGCACAGAAAAATTATGAAGAAAGTAAGAGACATAATAAAACTATGGAAGCTATTGCTCTAGGAAAAGGTCTCTATCTTAAACCATATAAAACTGGAATGGGATTATTTATGAAACCTCATATTGGTCATGGTCAAGTTAAAAAAAAAAACTTCGATTTAACTTTGCCAAATCGTGCACTGACTGACTATGATCTTATAAAGTATGCTCGTATGATGCAAATCCCATATTTTCGAGGTGTTTTCATGAGAAATAATCTACCTTCTGATGGCCCATGGCATAACGAATCTGCTATAGTTAACTTAGATGATTTTCAAAACAAAGGCACTCACTGGGTATGTTATCGAAAACGAGGTTCTGAAGTGATTTATTTTGATAGTTTTGGTGATCTTAAACCCCCTATAGATCTCATGTTATATTTTAACGTGAAAGAAGTGAAATACAACTATAAAAGATATCAGAATTTTGACTCATTTATTTGTGGTCATCTTTGTCTTCAATTCTTGTGTGAAAGACTATAAAAGAAGAGTTATCAGACAAGCAGGATCATTCTTTTTCAAACAGTCATGGAAGATAGTTTCACTTTGAGTCTTTCAGGCAAATCTTCTATCTTAGAAGCTCAATATTTTCCTTCAATAGAACTACCACAGCATAAGAATTTTGTTTTGGGTTTAGTTGAACTTTTACCATTCAACTCGATTCCCAATGTTGACGATTCGAATAATAAACTTTATATAAACGGAGAGAAAATTATTACTATTCCTACTGGCAGTTATGAAATTGATGCTATTAATCAATTTTTGCAAAAAGATCTGAAATCTAAAGGAATCGAGTTTTCCTTAAAAGCTAACAACAATACTCTCAGAAGTGAAATTTATTGCAGTCATCAGATAGATCTTAGACCTCAGGATTCAATAGGCAGTCTTCTCGGTTTCACTCGTCGCGTTCTTCATGAAGACACTCATCACAGCTCTGATTTACCTGTGAAGATATTAAAAATGAACGCACTCAGGGTAGAGTGTAATATTACTACAGGTGCTTACATCAACGACAAAAAAGTTCACACGATCCATGAGTTTTTCCCAAACGTTCCTCCAGGATATAAAATCATAGAAGTTCCATCGCATGTCATATATTTACCACTCAATGTTAAAAGTATAGATCAACTTCAAATCCGAATCGTTGATCAAGACGGAAATTTAGTGAATTTCCGAGGAGAGGAAATTACTATTAGACTTCACATAAAATCTGTATAATGGGAATCGTTTACAATCCAAGGGTGCATATAAGTCAGCCATCATGTCAACCCACCATCAGTCGTCCAAAGGTACTCAAACCGTTAACACGGAAGAGCATCCAGTTTCTCAAAAGCATAGGTCTCAAAGTACGTGGAAAAAGATAAATTGTATCATTCTCTGCTGCTTTCAGAAAAATGGACGAAATTCTAAGCATTCAATCAGGTGTCGCATTCGATGAGTCTATTGCTCATAATGAGGTTCACGCACATCAACCATACTCCACATTAAGTTTCAATAACAGTGATGAAATCCGTATTTCTATTCAGCATCAAGATTTATGCCTCTTACCATCATGTAGTTACATCCATGTATGTGGAAAATTACAAAAACCAGATGGACAAGTACTAACTAAAACTAATTTCGTTAACAATGGCATTTGTCATCTGTTTGATGAAATTCGATATGAACTTAATGCTGTAAAGATAGATAAAAGTAAAAATGTTGGTCTGAGTAGTCTCATGAAGGGATGCACTTCATTTAATCCAAATCAGACTCTAACATTAGAAAATGCAGGCTGGCTTGGTGTTGAAGAAGGAAACAAAACAATTGTAGATGATCATGGAAATTTTGACGTTTCTATCCCTCTAAGTATGATTTTAGGCTTCGCAGAAGATTACAAGAAAATTGTTGTTAATATGAAGCATGAACTCATTCTCACAAGATCAAGAAATGACCTGAATGCTATAGTACAAGAAGGTACTGTAGCCAACAATGCAACCACATATGAACCTTATCAAATAAAAATATCAAAGATAGAGTGGTTAATGCCATATGTTATTGCATCAGATAAACAAAAAATCCAGCTGTTAAATTTCATTGGCAAAGATAATCCTATTTCTATGAGTTTTCGATCATGGGAGTTATTTGAATATCCTCTTCTTCCAACAACAAATAAACACGTCTGGACGGTAAAAACTTCAAACCAATTGGAGAAACCACGTTTCGTGATTCTTGGATTACAATCGGGAAAAAAAGGTTCAAGACCTAAAAATGCCAGTCGCTTTGACCACTGTAATATTAGTAATGTGAGACTTTTCTTGAATTCGCAATATTATCCGTACAACAATCTCAATCTTGACATATCTAAGAATCAATTTGCTATTCAATATGATATGTATGCTAATTTTCAGAAAAGCTATTACGGAAGAGATTCACAACCATTGTTGACAAAGTCTCAGTTTATCAACTTTGAACCACTCATAGTTATTGACTGTTCACGACAAAACGAATATCTAAAGAGCGCTCCTGTCGATTTACGTCTAGAATTCGAGTCTCAAACTGACTTTCCAGCTAATACTTCAGCTTATTGCATGATCTTACACGATCGCATCGTTCAGTACAATCCTATTAGTGGAGATGTTCGGAAGCTTGTCTGAATTATCTTCACTTTTAAGTAAAAAAATTAATATTTCGAAATGGAATATGCGGTAGACATGATTGATTTTAAGCAAATGGGTGGTGAATATGTTCTAAAGGAAATAGCAATCATTTCTCTCAACGACTGTGGTGATCCCATTGTTCATCTATTCAAAAAACCTTTTTCATGGAAAAGGCTCTCTGACGAATTGCAAGAAGAAAACATTCGACTCAAACATAATCATGAAATAGCTTGGAACACTGATGGACTAGATTACTCTCAAATTGCAAACTTACTCCGTGAACATTTACATGATGCTACAAAAATTTTTGTTATTAATGAATTCAAACGAAAATGGTTGCTAAGATTCAAATTTCCCGTTTATAACATCAATGAATACGGATACCCATTAAACCCATCTTTCAAATGCGTTACTGTGTGTACAAACCATAATCCAATTCATAAGACTGTCTGTGCACTACACAATGTCAGACTCATGAAATTATTCTATCTCTCACAAAACCATTTGTAAGAAAAAAAAAAAAAAAAAAAAGTAGAAAAAGTAGAAAACGCTATAGGCATACTAGTTCACATTCGGATTCTAACACACCTTGGGCTGTGCTAGAATCTGTACGCGTTCTAACACACCTTGGGCTGTGCTAGAATCCGGGTGTGCCAGTATGCCTATAGCCTATCTACTAACCTCAATTTTCAAGTTGCCGTAGCTCCGTCAATTTTTGACTTTTTTGGACGTTTTTTTAATGAAAGTGTGCGAAATTTAGTCTAGTTTTTAATGCCGTTTTGATTTTTGCAATACGAGTTGATTTCTCTAAGTTATTTATGAAAAATCGAAAAAAGCGATTTTTTTCAAACGCAATTTTCTCAAAAACTATATATTTTTTTTTCTTGAAATTTTTATGTTTTTATACATGAAAAATACTAACTTTTAGGATAGGTGAGAATATGCTATTTTGCCTTTTTTCTAACAGATTTTTAAACGTTTTTTTTATATTTTCCATTTTAAAGCATTGATACCATGTCGCATCATGCCATTTTTCCAACTATTATGTCTTTTTACAATTTGCTTATGCTTTTATTTATTAATTTATCAAAAATATTTTATATGAACTATGAAAATGATAATCACGAATTTAATATTATTATCCTATAATTGAAAAGTTTACATAATTATTATAATTAATAATTCATAAATTATTGTATTATTTTATAAAATACAATTTCAACTGAAATAATTAGCTTCATGTTAAATTTAATTTTATTAGTATTTAATTTCACGAGCTGATATGTATTGAATATATATATATATATATAAATGATTATTAACATAAATATTTATTAAATATAAAACTTTGATCTATGAATAATTTTTAAAATTCTCAACTTATATTTTAAATTCTTTTGAGTAGTCGAAAACTTATTTTCCTAAATTTTGGTATTCGCCACAAACTCTCTCAGCCAATTATCAACCAATTGACCTCAAAATTTCCAGAGCTCTCCAGTTTATGTATCTTGACAAAATCACAGTTTTAGTTTTTAAAAATAAAGAGAATTTAAAAGTTTAGTTTAAAAAGTTAATAAAAATACATATTATTGTGAATTTTATATAAGTAATTTAGTTCAACATTTACTTAACTTATCTTATGAAAATTCCAGAACCGTCATTTTGTGAAGATATATATATTCAAGATCTCTGGAAATTTTGAAGTTGAGTCATTAGTTGAGTTTTGGTACTTCCCGTAGACTTTTCCAGCCAATTCTCAAATTGGCTGGAAAAGTCTACGGGAAGTACCAAAATTTTCAAAAATCAAGTTTTCGACAACTCAAACGAATTTAAAACACCGGATAAGGCTTTTTAAAATTATTAATGGATCAAATTCTTATATTTGATATATATTTAAGGTGAAAAGGAGTTTTATTAATTAATATCATTAAAAAAAGAATTACGACTACATTTGAATTTTTTCAGGCTTAAACTCAGTCCTGATACCTTCAACAGTTTTTAAATGTAAATACTGCCCACACAGCATGGGAGACTTCACTGAAATATTTCGAATTATTCCACTGGAATATTTCAATGGAACCTTTTATGCAGATTATTGGAAGTCTCCACGAAATTTTTCGAAACATTTCATTGAAATCTTCTATTGAAAGCTTCCAGGAATATTTCAGGAATATTTTAGAGGAATGTTCAAAAACTTTTTCGAAATATTCCATGAATATTCACAGAAGATTTCTGAAACATTTCATGAAATATTCTATGTAATGTTTATGAAATATTCTAGTAAAATGTTTCATGGAAGATTCCAGAAAGATTCCATAAACATTTCTCTGGAAGATTTCGGAAAACTTTTAAATCGTACAGCGGAATATTACATAAATCTTCCATACATATTCCACGAAATATTTCACGCAAACATTTTAGTAATATTCCGGTGAAATATTTCATAAAAGATTTCAGGAAGATTCCATAAACATTTCGCTGACAGATTCCGATAAACTTTAAAATCGTACAGCGGAATATTACATAAATCTTCCAGAAATATTCCACAAAATATTTCACGCAAAGATTACAGTGATCTTTCGGTGAAATATTTCATGAAAGCATTCAGGAAGATTCCATAAACATTTCGCTGGAAGATATCGAAAAACTTTGAAATCGTACAGCGGAATATTACATAAATCTTCCAGAAATATTCCACAAAATATTTCACGCAAAGATTACAGTAATCTTTCGGTGAAATATTTCATGAAAGCATTCAGGAAGATTCCATAAACATTTCGCTGGAAGATATCGAAAAACTTTGAAATCGTACAGCGGAATATTACATAAATCTTCCAGAAATATTCCACAAAATATTTTACGCAAAGATTACAGTATTCTTTCGGTGAAATATTTTATGAAAGCATTCAGGAAGATTCCATAAACATTTCACTGGAAGATATCGAAAAACTTTGAAATTGTACAGCAGAATATTACATAAATTTTCCAGAAATATTCCACAAAATATTTCACGCAAAGATTACAGCATTCTTTCGGTGAAATATTTTATGAAAGCATTCAGGAAGATTCCATAAACATTTCACTGGAGGATTCCGAAAAACTTTTGAATCGTATAGCGGAATATTACATGAATCTTTCATAAATATTCCACGAAATATTTAACACAAAGATTACAGTAATCTTATGGTAAAACACTACATGAAAGATTTCAAGAAGATTACACAAACATTTCGCTGAAGAATTCCGATAAACTTTGAAATCGTACAGTGGAATATTACATAAATCTTCCAGAAATATTCCACAAAATATTTCACGCAAAGATTACCGTAATCTTTCGGTGAAATATTTCATGAAAGCATCCAGGAAGATTCCATAAACATTTTACTGGAAGATACTAAAAAACTTTTGAATCATATAGCAAAATATTACATGAATCTTCCATTAATATTCCACGAAATATTTTACGCAAACATTACAGTAATCTTACGGTGAAACATTACATGAAAGATTTCAGGAAGATTACACAAACATTTCGCTGAAGAATTTCGATAAACTTCAAAATCGTACAGGGGGCTATTACATAAATCTTCCAGAAATATTCCACGAAATATTCCACAGAAAGATTTAAATAATCTTCCAGTGGAATATTCCATGAAAAATTTCAGAAAGATTCCATAAATATTTCATTAGAAGATTTCGAAAAAATTTGAAATCGTACAGCGATATATTACATAAATCTTCCAGAAATATTCCACGAAATATTTTACAGAAAGATTTAAGTAATCTTCTAGTGCAATATTGCATAAAAGATTCTAGAATGATTCCATGAAGTTTTCGCTGGAAGGTTGCGCGTAACGTTACGGGTGGTTTCGAGTGACACCGACAGGGGGATGTCCGATAAATGGGAGTTTTATTTCCAAGCGATTGGAAGATACCTCACTTACTATATAAGCGAAAGGGTATCGGCGCTTTGATGTGTACAGTCGAAGCGAATATGTAAATACGATCTTATATTCATATGTTTATGTATGCGTATGTATTGATGTATAAGTTTAATGTGTTATTATATAATACAATTCACTATCCCTCAACAGCATTTCACATCTTCCAAAAATCTTCCAGGAACATTTCATAAAAGATGAGAGATTACCTAAACCTTTTATTGAAATATTCTTGAAATCTCTCAAGACTATTCCATGGAATATTTCAATTTAGGAAGAATCAAGGACATACGAACATTAAGGGAATATTTTATGAAAGATTCCTGAAATATTCCAAATCTTCCATGCCAATATTCTGCGAATCTTCCATAAATATTCCACGGAATATTTTACGATAGATTTCGAAAATGTTCCAGAAATATTTCATTGAATATTTCATGGAAGGTTCCTTAAATCTTTCGCGCATATTCCATGAAAGGTTCATGAAATGTTTCAAATCATCCGTTCTAATATTCCGGAAATCTTCCATGAATGTTGCAACGGAATATTTCATGAATTATTCCTGAAATATTTCAATGAAAAATCTGAGATGTCCTAAATCTTCCAATGAAATATTCTTGGAATCTCCCAACAATATTCCATGGAATATTCCAATGTAAGAAGAATTACGGACATATGAATATTACAGAAATATTTCATGGAAGATTTATAAAATATTTCAAATCTTCTGTGCCAATATTCCAGGAAGCTTCCATAAATATTTCATGCTGTATGGGTGTACATATTTATAAATAACTATAAACGATTGTGAATAATGTAATTATTAGAAATAACGGAAAATAATAATAATGATGTTCTATTTACAACAAACTTTTTTTGAATAATTACATACACACACATACACCCTGCTATAAAAAGCTGATAAACCTGCTGATAAACAAGCTGATAAACGAGCTGATAAATCAGCTGATATATCAGTTGATAAATCAGATGCTGATTTAGCCGCTAATCGCAGCTGATATATTAGCTGATTTATTAGCAGATTTTTCATAAAATATTTTTTCACTAAAATCATAAATCATATTATACATGCAAAAGAATATATCTTTTCATAAGTAATTAAATTTATTTTTATTTTTGAAAATATATTAATGAGAAATTTAAATAAAAAGTGAAGTTATGTTAAATACACTGAGAAAAATTTTATATGAAATATTACAAGAATCATAGTACATTTTTACCATGTAGCTTTGTAAACATTTCAATTGGGTTAAATTTACTATGCTACAAAGAAAATTTTATTCCTCTACCTAATAAACTTCATGTAAAAAAACATTACAAATTTTTTTAGCTGGTTACTGATCTTTATTTTATATACAACAATTTATTTACATCAAGATACAAATTTTATTAGAGTCGATTTTTAGATACAAGGAATTATTTCATATTGACACTACTACCTTCGCTGTGAATTAATATATATATATATATATATATATATATATATATATATATATATATATATATATATATATATATATATAACGTAAAGTCGCAGAGGTAACTAGACACGCGTGCATGTTAATAAGGTTCAGATGAATCGGCCTTATATACAAAGTGTGCTAAATTGTCACCACTTACGGGAGTTGGGCACAAATTTTAACGTATCAGAATTCTGGTATTGTTCTCTCTTATTTGAGAATCAACCTGTGCATGCGCAAGGCATATTGTTGCAAGAAATTATAGAGTTTGTACAATGTATAAGACAAAAATTAATATCTCAACTAGTGAAAATTTACAGATATTACTGAAGAAGTAAAACATTCGAATTTTTATTATCTTGACATTGTAATTATTACGAGATTGTTTTCTAATATTCTTTTTATTTTGTAAATAATTTTATGAACCTAATAAAAATTATTTACACAATCAACAGCAAAAAATATTAGACAATTTTCAAAATATTACAAAACAATCTTGAAATAATTACAATGTCAAGATAATAAAATTTTGAATGTTTTAATTTTTTTAATAATACCTGTAAATTTTTACTAATTCAAATATTAATTTTCATCATATAAATTGTACAAACTCTATCATTTCTTGTAACAATATCCCTTGCGCATGCACAGATTAATTTGCAAATAAGAGAGAACAATACCAGCATATAATCCTGGCGACTGATGTGTTAAAATTTGTGCCTAGCTCCCGCAAGTGGTGAGAGTTTAGCATACTTTGTATATAAGGCCGATCCATCTGACCCTTAATAACATGCGCGCGTGTTTGCTAGCGACCTCTGCGACTTTACGTTCATGTTTAGTCATATGTATATAGGTTATATTAATTTAAAGCAAAAGTAGTAACATCAATATGAAATAATCCCTTGTATCTAAAAATCGACTCTAATAATATTTGTATCCAGATATAAATAAATTGCTGTACATAAAATGGAAATCAGTAACCAGCCAAAAAAATTTGTAAAGTTTTTTCATATAAAATTTATTAAGTAGAGAAATAAAATTTTCTATATAGCATAGTAAATTTAACGAAATTTCTCTCAGTATATTTAACATGAATTCACTTTTTATTTAAATTTCTAATTAATATATTTTCAAAATCAAAAATAATAGAATTTTATAACTTATGAAAATATAAATATATATTCTTTTGCATGTATAATATAATTTATGATTTACTATTTAGTAAAAAAATATTTTATGAAAAATCTACTGATAAATCAGCTAATATATTAACTGATGTATCAGCTGCTATTAGCGGACAAATCAGCATCTGATTTATCAGCTGATTTATCAGCTTGTTTATTAGCAGGTTTATCAGCTGCTTTTTCATAGCAGGGACACACACACACACACATATATATATATATATATATTATATATTATTATATATATGTATAGCGCTCTTTCAAACAGTATTATCTCTGATAGTCGCACAACAAATATCATAAAAAAAATTAATTTAGGTACAAAATACTCACTTTTTATTTTTGCTTTCTCATAGAGAAAGCATTGAATCAATAAAAAGTTTTTTTCTATTTTTTCATTAATTTGTACATATTTAGACTCAGGGAGTCGAAAAAAGTGGTTTCAGTACGCCAAAAATATCTCGAGAACTACTCGATGCATTTGCTTCAAATTTTGCATGCAATTAATTTTTTTGTCTAACTGGGATGAAGCTATTGAAAATTGATCTTCCTAGCTCAGTTTTTTTAGAGCCATTTTAAGAATTTAAAAAAAATTTTGATTTTTCATTTTTTTGGTATTTTACGCAAACTACTCGAAGAATTTTCTTGAAAATTTGTATGAATATCATTTGCGACTGCCAAAAGAAGAAAAACTTTTACTAACTGATTTTTTTAGCGCAACTTTAATTTTAGAGCAATTTGAAAATTTAAAAAAAAAATTTTTTGTTTATTTTTCTTTTATTTTATGAAAACCATTCGATAGATTTGCTCCAAAATTTGAATGCAAGTTATTCGCTATTGTCTGAGGAAAATTAGCTTTGGAAAACTCATTTCTTTAGTGCAGTTTTAATTTTAGAGCATTTAGAAAATTTTTCAAAAAATGTTTATTGTTCATTTTTTTTTATATTACACAAAAACCATTCGTTAGATTTGCTCTAAAATCATTATGCAAATTATTCGTTATTGCCTTAATAAAACAAGCTTTGGAAAACTTATTTTTTTAGCGCAGTTTTAATTTAAGGAAATTTTGAACATTTTTTAAAAAAATTTTTCATTTTTTTGGGTCTTACGTAAACTACTCTAAGAATTTGTTTAAAAATTTGTATGGTAATTATTTGCTACTGTTAAAATAATAAAAACATTTGAAAACTGATTTTCTTGGCATACTATTAATTTTGGAGCATTTTGAAAATTTTTAAAAAAGTTGTTATTTTTTATTATTTTTCTATTTTACGAAAACCATTCGATAGATTTGCTCCAAAATTTGTATGCATGTTATTCGCTATTGTCTAAAGAAAATAAGCTTTGGAAAACTTATTTTCTTAGCGCAGTTTTAATTTAAGAGAATTTTGAAAATTTTGAAAAAATGTTTATTTTTTATTTTTTTTTTATATTACACTAAAACCATTCGATAGATTTGCTATAAAATTATTATGAAAATTATTCGTTATTGCCTTAATGAAACAAGCTTTGGAAAACTTATTTTCTTAGTGCAGCTATAATTTGAGAACATTTTGAAAATTTTGAAAAAAATTTATTTTAAATTTTTCTTTTCTTTTAGATCTTATGTAAACTACTCCAAGAATTTGCTTAAAAATGTGTAAAGAAATTATTTGATATTGTTAAAATAATAAAAACATTTGAAAACTGATTTTTTGGACATACTATTAATTTTATTATTTTTCTATTTAACGGAAACCATTCGATAGATTTGTTCCAAAATTTGTATGCAAATTATTCACTATTGTCTAAATAAAATATGATTTGTAAAACTTATTTTCTCAATGTAGTTTTAATTTAAGAGAATTTTAAAAATTTTGAAAAATGTTTATTTTTCACTTTTTTTTTATATTACACTAAGACCATTTGATAGATTTGCTCTAAAATTATTATGCAAATTATTCGTTTGCTTAAAAATTGCTCAAAACGCCAAGAGACCCACA
Source organism: Anastatus disparis (assembly GCA_017163975.1). Taxonomy (NCBI): domain Eukaryota; kingdom Metazoa; phylum Arthropoda; class Insecta; order Hymenoptera; family Eupelmidae; genus Anastatus; species Anastatus disparis. The sequence goes on from JAFFSR010000238.1 coordinate 2,234,311, forward strand.
GCACAGCTGGCTGAATAAATCACTTCAAAAATAAAACATTAGAGATCAGAACGTGCAGATGTAAAAGAAAAAATAATGCTATAGTAAATACGTACCACCGTATGTACGTATAAATCATAATACGTTTTGCTCGGAAATTATAAGGCCTAAAATAGAAACAAACTGCTACCAGTTCGAGCAACACATGAAAATAGCAGGGTTGATTCTTTTACAATCGTTGGACTCACAAAAAGCAGTCTCCTCTCCAAAAAGTATATAGATATCATATAATACAATTGATATGTAAGACTGAGAGGCAAAAAAGATGCAAAATGTCTACTCACGCGCGTGGGCGAATGTAAATTACACGTTCCGCATAAATGTAGAGAATCCTGAAGGTATTAAAGCATCGTCAAAAATAAAGCGAGCCTGCGCAGCTTCATCTCACACAGCAGCGAATATGGCTTACCTCTCCCTTGGCCTTAACTAAATTTTCACATAAACTCAGCCTTGAATTCCCAAGCCCAGGAGATGCCGGCTAAAAAACCAAACAGCACAAAAATACGCATAGGAACATCTCCATCAGATAAGAATACTCCACAGAATCCTTAATTTTACCAGGATAAGAAAGAGATCTTTAGTGAAAAGATGCTACCTGTTGGAAAGACTTCATGCCAAGATAGGAGTAAAGGGAGCACATAGCCCCGTAGAAAGCTCCAAGAAAAAATGAATTATTTTATTTTTTAATTATTTAATAATTTTATAATTTTCATTCAATCATAACAATTTAATTCTTTTATTATTTTTAATTGATTTATGATCTATAAATTCTATATTTTTTCGCTTTAATTCAATTCTTTTTAATTACTTTTATTTTCATTGTATTTGTATATTGTATTTTTTTATTATTATGAAGATTTTTTAATGTTAATTAAAGACTTTTTATAAGTAACAGTTTTCTAAAGATTAACATTTTAAATTATATATAAATCTTCTATTTTTTTTTTACTTTACTAAATGTCATTTACATTATATATAAATAAAATTTTTTTTCATCTTATTCTATATAAACTTTGTCAAATGTTTGTACTTGAATTTTATTTATTGTTAATTTTTCTGTGCACTTCTGATACATGTGCTTTGTTAATAAAAACACACTTAAGAGCTCAATCGTTAAAGGACGGCAGTAGCCCAGTTGTCAAGGCAGCAGGCTCACGTCCTAGTGGACCGGGTTTTAGTTCTCTAGGAAAAATTCAAAAATTGAATTTCGGGTTTTTCCTTGGGGAACGGAAACCAAAGATTACACCAACAAAAGTCCCACAGTTCTCCCCACCGTATCCTGCAGTTTACAATTTACAGTCGCTAATACCCACCCTACAGGAAAATGCGACTTTAACTTTAACTTTAACATGCCGCTTAGCTAAGTGCTTAAGCACGATCGACATATAACCATATAGACGAATGTATATTGTGCGCACGCGCTTTTTTTTTATTTTCGTTTAATATAGTCCTATTTACAGAATATAGCAAGGCATATCGTTGCCTATGAATTTTATATGTATAGTGAGTTCATATAATATATGTGTGTGTATATATATATATATATATATATATATATATATATATATATATATATATATATATATATATATGTTGTTATATATCCAACTTGGGCGTACGAAGGATTAATATGAGCGAGACTAATGTTTTTGGCTTGAGCAGTAGTGGGTCGAGGGCTTTAGCCCGAGACTGACTGCTGTTCAAGCTATAAAACATTAGTCGAGGTCATATGTTTCCTTCGTTAGCCCAAGTTGGGTAGATGATTTTATGCTATTGTAGGTGGTATGAGGGGCTAGAAAAAGATTAAATACAAATAAAAAACATTATGATAAAATATACATTTTCAGACTATTTATTTGAAGAATTCTCATGAGTAAAGAACTAAGCGGCGCCGGTATACTTCTGCCTATGTGACAGAGAAACAACGACGACGGAGAACTATAGCTCTTATAGAGTTTAAATTGTTTACTTTTAAGTGCGCTCTTCTTTATCTGTCTTTGTCTTACTATAGCAGAGCGGAGAAGGTTTGCCTTCTTGTAGCAGCGCGCTGACTCTACTACCCTTTTAAAAACATATTTTAGTGTCTTGCTCCGAACATTGTTCAATAAGACTGTAGAATATTTGCCAATACACTTCAATATAGTATGGCGTATGTAATAATATTTCATACTATAGAGTATTTTAAATTCGTATACTCCATTGTACAGTGTATTGCTAACTGAATATACTATAGCTACGAGCAAGGCGGTATGACACCCCAATTCCCATTTAGCTAGCTTCATGTTCAAAATTTTTTTTTTTTAATTTTTTTTACTATTTTACGAAAACCATTTGATAGATTCGCTCCAAATTTCGTATGCAAGCTATTCGTTACTGTCTGAAGAGAACAAGTTTCGGAAAACTAATTTTCTCGGTGCAGTTTTAATTGTAGAAAATTTTGAAAATTTTCATACAAATTTTTATTTTTCATTTATCTTCTTTCTTAGCGTGGTTACGATTAGAAATTTTGTTGTCATCGTTCTTTTAAAGTACAAAGAGTATAGCTGGATAAGTACGTTAAAATGGCCTGTCCTTCGAATTTTTTAGAATTTGGCCCATTCATTTATCATGTCAAAAAACCCCGACCCTGAAAGTTACAACTCGCTAGACTCAAAATCGGCTTCCTAACCTCAAAAAATGTGATTTTCAGTTTTTCAAGCATATCTCTGCGAATTTTTAACCGATTTGGGTAATTCAAAATCGAGATTAGAGGGAATCATAATCTGCACATAAGCTTATTATTTTTAAAGGTTTTTGAAACCAAAACATAACCTAAAAATGGATTTGAAAATTTCTAAGTTGCGTAGAAAAAAAAAACTATTGTTTGGATTTTTTTTCAGTTCACCTTAAAGTCTTCTTTTTATTGAAATTTAGTACGATAAATTTTTTCAGATTTTTCAAAAGCGTGGAAAATAGTTCCAATGATGAAAAACTCAAATTTCCACTCATTTTTGGGATTTTTAGAGTATTTAAACAATTTCAGAGTACAATTTATGATAAAAATGAGTTTAGCGACCCAAAATATCCTACAATGTGAGTTTTTGGTTACATTCTTCCACAATATATTGCTCAAATGTCGAAAACTAAGCGTAAAAAACGCGCTTTGATATTGTATACGACGTAAAAACTCACGTCGACGCCTCCTAGCCATATAATTCTATTTGAAATAACAGTTCTATAAAATTCTTATTCAAAAATATTTCAATATAAGCCTATTTTAATGGAAATTCAATATGATTCCAATTGATGTCGACCGTATAATATAATACTAATTAAAAATGCGTTTAATATAATTCTAACTTGATGTTAATTTTCATTCTAATCAGGCTTTACTATATGAATTAGTATTATAATGCATGACTGCTACAGTTAGAATTATATTACACGGCTTTTTCAATTAGAATATTGAACGCATTTTTAATTAGAATTATATAATACGTCGACATCAGTAAGAATTATATTGAATTTTCATTGAAATAGCCGTATATTGAAATATTTTTAATAAGAATTTTATGGAACTGATATTCCAAATAGAATTATATGGCTAGGAGGCGTCGACGTTATCTCGGTAATGATCCAAGGTGTTGACTTAATGTTTATTGAAAACATCATTTTTTCTTCAAAAATGCTATATTATTAATGATATAAAAACTCACATTTTCCATATTTGACACAGTGCTTTCGATGTTAAGCTGAACACTAACCTTTAAAATAAGTTATCTACCAACAGATTCGTTTAGATATAATGGTAAGTCAGGTTTCTGTTAAATAAGTGAGAGTATATGCGCGAAAAAAATACTATAAAAAACGCTTTTAACTGCCTTAGCGCAGTGCTTTATAGAGTTCTTTAAGTTCGAGTAATTAGACTTTATTTTTTTAAATGTAATTCTAATATAAAAAATGATTTACCACTAATATTTCCTAATATTTTTATAAAGCTCATCTTAATAAAGGTTCATAATTAAATTTGGCATTGAAAAAAAATAATAATATAATGGAAAAAAAGCTTATTTGATAAATGAAAAAGGAAATCAATAGATCGTGCAAATTTTGGAACATATGCATCAAGTACTTCACGTAAAATAAAAAAACGAAAAAAAATCAAAATTATTTTAATTCTTTACTTATAAAAATTATTTAATGACAATTAATTAGTTTATTATAACATATAAAATCATTTGGAAATTTCAAAAACACTTATGTCGATATAGTTATTTTTTTGTTTTGAAAATAAAATAATGATAATACTTAATTTTCAGTCATATCCAGTAGGCTAGAACCACTAAATATATCGTCGGGTTGGCGGAAAAACATCATAACTCAGCTAAACTCTTAAAAACGTAACAACTTCGCTTTGTTCACGAAAAGGTTCTAATTCAACTTAGCACTCAAAAAAGTAGTAATTATAAATAAACGTCATAACTCCTATGTTTAAGCATAAAAGTTATACATTTTATGGCCGAACCCGCGTTACAATTTTTTCATACGCTAAGTTGAATTACAACTTCTTAGTTGCCGAAGCCAAGTTGTTGAGTTTTTGAGCTTGGCTAAATTACGATCTTTTTCCTCCCACCCGACGATATGCTCAACTACACACAACGACAACAGCACCCTTGTTCCTTCTTGTTCCTCATGGTTATGGTTTATGCATGTTTATCTGTCATAAATAATATTAAATATTATTTGTAATATCGTTGTATGTATTAAATATTGTTTGTAATATCAAATTTTGTATTAATAGAACATACAACGATATTACAAATGATATTAAATATTATTTGTAATATCGTTGTATGTATTAAATAATATTTAATATTATTTGTAATATCGTTGTATGTTCTATTAATACGAATTTTTTTGACCACAATCAAAACTAATTAATTGTCATTAAATAATTTCTATAAGTAAAGAATTGAAATATATTTGATTTTTTTTCCTTTTTTTTATTTTACGTGAAGCACTCGATGCATATGTTCCAAAATTTGCACGATCTATTGATTTCCTTTTTCATTTATCAAATAAGCTTTTTTTTCCATTATATTATTATTTTTTTTTAATGCCAAATTTAATTATGAACCTTTATTAAGATGAGCTTTATAAAAATATTAGGAAATATTAGTGGTAAATCATTTTTTATATTAGAATTACATTTAAAAAAATAAAGTCTAATTACTCGAACTTAAAGAACTCTATAAAGCACTGCGCTAAGGCAGTTAAAAGCGTTTTTTATAGTATTTTTTTCGCGCATATACTCTCACTTATTTAACAGAAACCTGACTTACCATTATATCTAAACGAATCTGTTGGTGGATAACTTATTTTAAAGGTTAGTGTTCAGCTTAACATCGAAAGCACTGTGTCAAATATGGAAAATGTGAGTTTTTATATTATTAATAATATAGCATTTTTGAAGAAAAAATGATGTTTTTAATAAACATTAAGTCAACACCTTGAATCATTACCGAGATAACGTGAGTTTTTACGTCGTATGCAATATCAAAGCGCGTTTTTTACGGTTAGTTTTCGACATTTGAGCAATATATTGTAGAAAAATGTAACCAAAAACTCACATTGTAGGATATTTTGGGTCGCTACACTCATTTTTATCATAAATTGTACTTTGAAATTGTTTAAATACTCTAAAAATCCCAAAAATAAGTGGAAATTTGAGTTTTTCATCATTGGAACTACTTTCCACGCTTTTAAAAAATCTGAAAAAATTTATCGTACTAAATTTCAATAAAAAGAAGACTTTAAGGTGAACTGAAAAAAAATCCAAACAATAGTTTTTTTTCTACGCAACTTAGAAATTTTCAAATCCATTTTTAGGTTATGTTTTGGTTTCAAAAACTTCTAAAAATAATAAGCTTATGTGCGGATTATGATTCCCTTTAATCTCGATTTCGAATCACCCAAATCGGTTAAAAATTCGCAGAGATATGCTTAAAAAACTGAAAATCACATTTTTTGAGGTTAGGAAGCCGATTTTGAGTCTAGCAAGCTGTAACTTTCAGGATCGGAGTTTCTTGACATTGTAACGGCTCATATTGATTTTGGGTATAATTATTAAATTAAACACAAATATGTCATAAGAATGACTATATTATTTAAAAGATAGAATAAATTTTAGTTATAAGAAATTTAAATTACATTAAAAGAATAAGTAGGACTTCATAGTTACCTACTGAGGTCGATAAGATAACTCAAATGTATATATATAGATATAGTAAAATGATTATAGAAATAGAATGTTCTATTTCTTTTAATAAAAAGTATTATCAATATTTAATTGTTAATAATAAAATGTTACTTTCTAAAATAATTGTGTATATATAAATAGAACATTCAATTTATATAATATGTATGAAACTGATTACTCTATTTAAAGTTTAAAGATATTAATTAAAATATAAAAGATTAACTTTTTTAATTAATAAATCATAAAATTAACTATAAAAAATAGTTATTTGAAATGTAAAGGAAATAGAATGTTTCTTTTACTAATGCATTTATCTTAATTAAATGTTTCTTTTGTAAATATCTAAAATAAATGTTATGGAACATTCTATTTCCTAAAATATAATTCTTCAATAAGAAATAGAACCTCATAGAAGGTTTAAGAAATAATATAAAAGAGCGTGAACTCAAGCAAGCTCTCTCATTATCTTTTAGATGTTCGACCATGTAACATCTAACATGGATACTATATTCATTCAATCTTATACTGTCAGAAGTATAAGATTTAAGCATTCTGTCTTAAAATACTAAGTAACTTTTGAATCTTTGTAAAATATATATATTTTCTTAATTTTTTAATAAAAAGATTAAGTATTTCAAATTTAAATGAGACTGTGTTTAAAAAGTTATTGATAAAAGTATAACTCATCTCATCTCATTATTCATTTTTCATATAAATACTAAACAAATTAATTATCGCACATTGAAGAGTATTGCACTTGGATATGTCGTCGATAATAATTTGTTTATTCATTTTGCATTAAATAGAAGTGTTATTTATCGCACATCTAAGAGTATTGCACTCAAAGATGTCGTCGATTTAAACACTTCTCTACATATCTCATATAATAAAAAAGTTGATTATCGCACTCTTTACAGTATTGCACTCAACGGAGTCGTCAATAATAACTTTTATCATTCTACCCTCTCATCCACACGTAAAGAAAATTATAAATTATCGCATCTCTAAGAGTATTGCACTGGAGGAGATCGTCGATAAACATAATTTTCTTATACAATATTGTTGTATGCACCTTGTATATGCATGGAATTAATTAAAATAATGAAGTAAATTTAAATTCGGTAATTAAAATATTACCTGGCGACCGTGAATAAAGTCGGGAACGCTTTAACTGGCGACCGTGACAGGACATGCATTGAAGGTCATACAACAATAAATCGAGAATCTAGTATAAAACACTAGATGCTACCTCTGTATAACGGGGGGCTCTTTGAGAGCACTGATTATGCACGTGTGGAGACAGAGGAGAGGTTTGATGACTTTAACGTAGTCAAAACCAAAAAAGAGATCAGAAATAATAAAAAAAAAAAAAAAAATTTAAATAAATTATCATAAAAAATATTTATTTAATTATAAATAGTCTCATAAAAGCTAATACATCTATAATAACGTATAAAGGCTGTATGAGAACACCTTAATACGTTTAGTGCATCATAAGCCACGTTAGCTTAATGGCACAGCTCTTGCTTTGCATACGGAGGGCGGAGGTTCGAATCCACCTTAGAGCATTAAAAATTTTTTCAATTTTTTTCTGCATTTTATATGCATAAATAATTAAAATAAATTAATTAAATTTATTTGCAACAATAAATTTGCAATAAATTATTAATTTAATTAAATATAAATATTTAAAAACTTCGAATTTTAAATAGTAGAATAAAGAGCAAAGCAAAAGAAATTCATATGTAAGTGTAAGCACACACATGCACATATAGATGTATTAGTTTATTGAAATACAATATAATATAAAGGTTAGTTTCCACTTAGGAAATTTCCATTGAGTTTAAATCAAGTTTAAACACTTTGAAAGTGAATTCAAAGTAAATATAATTCAATACAAAGCTAAGTATTGAATTATAAAAAAGGATTTCTTCTCATTTTTCTTATTTTTTGATTTTATAATTAAATTTAAAAAATGTCGAAAAGAAGATCAATCCTAAAGTTACATGAGAAGACATCTGAAGAGCTTCTCAATGAAATAGATCAGCTCTCAGATGCAAGTTCTTCTGAAGCTATAAGGAAATCTGGCTCATGGAGAAGAGCAGTAGCTGAGGAATTAAAATGCCTCGATGAGAATCAAGATGGCCTAGAAGCTAGGATAATAAGCATCGAAGGCGATGTACAAAATCAGAATACCTTGCAAAATAATATGCAAATAAACCAAGATTCTCTGAAGGAATCATTAACTCTTTTGGAAGGGTTAATAAATAAAAAATTAGAAGAAGCCAAAGCTGAATGGCAACAAGAGATTCAAACTCTAAAAAATGAAATAGAGAGTTTAAAAGCAGAAAACAAGACTCTAAATGATCTTGTTAAAGAGAACGAAGATATTATGTCAAATCTAAGACATCAAGAGATTGCTGAATTAGACGTGGCAATAAGAAATAATGAGGATGCCATGAGAAGTCTGCAAGAACAAGTAGAGAATTCAACAATGAATCAGACTGGCAACAGCAATATCGTAGCATCAGGTGATGCAACTAAAAAATTAAATTTGAGAATTCCAAAGTTTAAGGGGACTTCGGAAGAAAGGCCCATCAAGTTTCTAAATGACCTAAAAAGATACATTGAAGTCACGAAACTTGATGAGAAGGAAATCAGATATGTATTTTCTCAAAGTTTAGAGGGAATAGCCCAGAGCTGGTTCAATCTAAACGAAAAAGAAATCCTTTCAATAGATGATTTTGAAAAAGAATTTAAGTTGCAGTTCTGGAATGATAACACCCAGAGGGTCATTAAACGAAAAATCGAGTTTGGGAAATATCATTCTAAGAAAAATGCAACTAGGTTAGACTATGCAATGGACTTATTCAATTCAGCACAAGAACTCGATGAACATCGGGATGATTGTGAAATCATCAATCAATTAAGTGGTCATTTTGAAAGAGAGATTAGAAGTGCAATTCGTATACAACGGATTAAAGATAAAACTGCATTCTTTGCACTGTTATCTGAATTTGATTTTGATGATCAAGATCAAAAGGATGAGCAAGATTCTATGGAAAAGAATAAAAACCATCCGAATAAAAATCCAAATTATTATAATAAAGATTATAATAAGAATGGATATAACCAAAAACCTTATAATGCACATGAGGTAAATGAAATAAGAGTGCAACAAGGGAATAAACCAAAAGGTTTAAACCTAAAGCAAAAATCATCAAGTCAACAAGACTTCATTAATGAAGCTTGTCGAAGATATGAAGAAGAGGTAGATGTTACGAGCTTATTTCAAGAAGCAGGTACATCGAAATTGGGAAACGGACAGTAGTTGCATTTTGTAACTCGGATCCAAGAAAAAGCAAAATAAATCAACAGAATGCAACTGATAAAAAGAAATTTTCGAGATTAACACTATATTTAGTGATCCTCGTAGTGAACTCTTATATGATATTGAACCTGATGGTGTCAACATCATAAAAAAGAAATGTCCTCAGATACCATTAGAGGTGGAAGGCATCAAAATTCAAGCATTAATAGATTCAGGCAGTGAGGTAACCTGTATTTCAGAAGAATTCTACAAGAATAATTCTCATATTTTTAATGATCGTCCAACTTTACCTATAGCAGGAAAAGTTATTAAAGGTGCAACAGGTTTGAAATCAACAAAAATAACTAAACAAGTTATGTTGACTGTTAAGGTGGCTAGTATCGAATTCAATGCCATTTTTATCGTAGTACCAAAGCTAGTGAGAGAATGCATAATTGGCTACGATGTACAAAAAGGCTTAAAAATGATTTTAGATACTGTACATGAAAACATATGTATCAGTAATCAAAATAAAAAGGAAATTATTCCTTATATTGATATCATTCTTGAGCAGAATGAATATCAAAGTTTGAGTATTGAGTACAGTGAAAGTGTCTCAAAACCAAACAATAAAAATTCAAATGATCCTAAGTACAATTTAATGTATGAAGAGATCGAACAAAAAATACTGCCAAATGAAAACCTTACAGGTGAACAAAAACAAAAGTTAATTATGTTAATATTCCATCATCGTGGAATATTTAATAAAAAACCAGGTTTGCTAGATATTGATGAGCATGAATTGCAGCTCAAGGATGATGAACAATTTTCTATTCCTATTAATTATAAGGAAAAAGTAGACAAGGAAATCCAAAAAATGCTTGAATTAAATATTATTAGAAAATCAACGAGTTCTTACATCAACCCATTGGTTATTGTAATTAATAAAGATGGCTCCGTTCGATTATGTCTAGATGCTAGAATACTTAATGAAAAGCTCATTAAAGTTTCTGAAACACCAGCTGGAATCGAGGAAATATTTCAAAGATGCCAAGATATAAAATATATGTCAAACTTTCATTTAATTAGTGGTTTTTGGCAAATCGCTGTACCTGAAAATAGCAAAAAATACACTGCTTTCATGGTAAATAATAAAGTATATGAGTTCAATGTGGTGCCCTTCGGTACGTCTACAAGTAGTGCAACTCTTATAAAGGATTTGGACTTAGCTAATGGTGATTTACACCATTCAGTTATAGCATTTTTCGATAATTTATTGTGCATATCACATAGTTTTGAACAACACTTGGAGAATTTAGAAAGATTGTTTAAAAGATTAGAAAAGCACAATTTAAGATTAAATTTTACAAAATCTAATTTTGTATTAAAGGAAGTACAACTTTCAAGTCATGTACTATCCTTAGAGGGACCAAGACCCCGAATAAAGAAGCTTTTCTTAGCATATAGAAAAGTAAAGAAGAAATAAAATAATACAGATATAAATATGGAAGAAAGAAGAGAGAAGATAGAAGATTTTTAGTCATTTTTAGATTAATTGATAAAAATTCACTATAGATAATTAAAATTAGTATTTATTTAATTTTACTTTTCAATTTTATTTGAATAAAAAATAGTAGTTTCTTTTTCAGTAAGTTAAAATAGACTTTATTAAAATAGTAAAAACTACAATTGATTTACATTTGTATTAATAAGATAATAAAAATTTATTTGTTGTAAATTTATAAAACAATTATAAATACATTATGAAGAAATGTTAACTTAAGAGAGAGGCTGTGAAAGAGCTTAGCTTAGTTATGAAAAATTCTTTGTAAATAATTATTGGAAAATGCGATTAGATATTAATTGTTTATTCATGTCAAAAGATAGAACTTAAATTGCACTTTTCAGTGGGGGGCTATTAAATATTTCAGATATCGATAGAATTAAGTAAATTTAAACACTCGTTTGCTCATGTATTTGACGAGAAAATAGTTTAAATTATATTTAAATTATATTTGATAAAAGGAAAACTTTCTTAATATCAATGTTTAAATCATTTAAATGTTAGATTAATAGAGATTGATAAATAACTGTTATAATATAATTATTAGATTTATAAAATGAAGATTAAGATTTGAAATCATATTTGTTTGTAAATATGATTGAATGTTTATATTTACGAATTAAGCTTATTTTGATTTAAAGTTGATATTAATTATAACAATAAATATAATCAATCAATCGTATGGCTTTTAGTGTAAGTGAAAAACATTTTAGAGATAGAATTAAAAATTTCTTGTCTTAATCAAAGGGTATTTTATATGCTAAAAATTTTCAATTCTATCTGGGGGGCTATGTAACGGCTCATATTGATTTTGGGTATAATTATTAAATTAAACACAAATATGTCATAAGAATGACTATATTATTTAAAAGATAGAATAAATTTTAGTTATAAGAAATTTAAATTACATTAAAAGAATAAGTAGGACTTCATAGTTACCTACTGAGGTCGATAAGATAACTCAAATGTATATATATAGATATAGTAAAATGATTATAGAAATAGAATGTTCTATTTCTTTTAATAAAAAGTATTATCAATATTTAATTGTTAATAATAAAATGTAACTTTCTAAAATAATTGTGTATATATAAATAGAACATTCAATTTATATAATATGTATGAAACTGATTACTCTATTTAAAGTTTAAAGATATTAATTAAAATATAAAAGATTAACTTTTTCAATTAATAAATCATAAAATTAACTATAAAAATAGTTATTTGAAATGTAAAGGAAATAGAATGTTTCTTTTACTAATACATTTATCTTAATTAAATGTTTCTTTTGTAAATATCTAAAATAAATGTTATGGAACATTCTATTTCCTAAAATATAATTCTTCAATAAGAAATAGAACCTCATAGAAGGTTTAAGAAATAATATAAAAGAGCGTGAACTCAAGCAAGCTCTCTCATTATCTTTTAGATGTTCGACCATGTAACATCTAACATGGATACTATATTCATTCAATCTTATACTGTCAGAAGTATAAGATTTAAGCATTCTGTCTTAAAATACTAAGTAACTTTTGAATCTTTGTAAAATATATATATTTTCTTAATTTTTTAATAAAAAGATTAAGTATTTCAAATTTAAATGAGACTGTGTTTAAAAAGTTATTGATAAAAGTATAACTCATCTCATCTCATTATTCATTTTTCATATAAATACTAAACAAATTAATTATCGCACATTGAAGAGTATTGCACTTGGATATGTCGTCGATAATAATTTGTTTGTTCATTTTGCATTAAATAGAAGTGTTATTTATCGCACATCTAAGAGTATTGCACTCAAAGATGTCGTCGATTTAAACACTTCTCTACATATCTCATATAATAAGTTGATTATCGCACTCTTTAGAGTATTGCACTCAACGGAGTCGTCGATAATAACTTTTATCATTCTACCCTCTCATCCACACGTAAAGAAAATTATAAATTATCGCATCTCTAAGAGTATTGCACTGGAGGAGATCGTCGATAAACATAATTTTCTTATACAATATTGTTGTATGCACCTTGTATATGCATGGAATTAATTAAAATAATGAAGTAAATTTAAATTCGGTAATTAAAATATTACCTGGCGACCGTGAATAAAGTCGGGAACGCTTCAACATGATTAATAAATAGGCTAAATTCTAAAAAATTCGAAGGACAGGCCATTTTAACGTACTTATCCAGCTATGCTCTTTATAAATAAGTATAATGTTAGACAATTTTTTTATATTAAAATCACATTTAAATAAATATTGAAGAGTTAATGAAACTCAAAGAGCTTAATGAGAAAGCATTCCGGCAAAGCACTTGGCAGCGTTTTTTTTTGAATTAATGATTAGGAAAAAATTCACACGGAAATCGGAGGGATTTTCAAAAATCTAATATTCATGTAGGAACCAGCCCACAGTATATGCGTATGATGTTGAAGGCAGGAGAGAGGACTGTAAAAAACAAGTCACAAGGTAAGATTAATTGGACCTTTATTAAATGAGCCAGTACGACTAAGCGCAATGACTCGTGGAACAAGACTGAAGTACAGAGAAGCAGTCGCTGAGCTGCTTCTTCCTCGACTAACTTGAGCCTGCGCAGAGGCGTTCTCATGTACGCACTTACATGTGTGTTGGTGCGCTTACAGCGCCGTACGCATACATAGATAAGTGGATGTCCCCACATCACTCCCCCCCCAACAATTAATTATTGCTATGGGTAAACTTTATTAATTTTTTTAGCGCAAGAAATGCATCATATCACAGAGTAAGAATAATACAATTGTACATAATAACAATTAAATCAAAGAAGGCGCTGAAAATTTCGCATTAACAATTTTTATTAAATAATCGCAGTAACACTGCAAATATCGCAGTTATATCACCGTTTGAAATTTAAAATTACAAATATCGCAGTTATATCACAGCTAGGAGTACATTTAATGCAATTTATTAAAAAAATATTAAATGTTGCATATAGTTCTTACAAAGAAGTACATTTAGGTCCCGATAGGGATTCGCAGAGGCACGATTACCTTATCACAGTGAGAACTGTTAAGATTAATTAGCTAGATTTATGCATGAAAATGCTTTATCACAGTAGAGCTGTTAAGGTTAATTAGCTATTATCACTATTATTATGTTCGCAGTGTAAATAGATTTTTTATGCACTTAGAGTGCAATTAACATTATAGACGGTTTGTTCGCTTTGAAAACAAAGCGTAGTGAAAATGTAATTTTCTATTAAATCGCGCTACACACATAATGTTACGTACGGAACGTATTTTACTTAATTGCATTTATTTTAAAGTGTGAGCGCTGTTATGTAGAGACATTTTATTCGCTGTGAAATATTACAAAAAAATTACAAAATTGCAAGGTTTTTGCGCATTAGTTACTACAGTCAAATGCACTATAAATGCTGTTCAATAAGTACAACTCGTTGTGGTTTATTTGTAAGAATAATTTGATGCATTAAAGTTTTTTAATTATCCAAATTGTTACTTGTTATGTGGTTTGATTTGCATCAGTAATACATGAAGGAGAAAAAATAGTTGAGTGTACAAAAAGGAAATGTGTAATGCCTATGAAATATATGATTATTACTTCAAAAGTTTTGCGCAGTGCACCTGACTGTTTAAAAAAATTGCATGCATGAGTTTACGTGTTACAAAAATTGACTCTAAATAAAGGTAAAAAATTTATCCAAAAGGATATATATATATATATAAAAATGAAGTGAAGTTCACAAAAAAAGGAATGAACTATGCGCAATTACAAAAGGTGTTAGTAAGGTATACGCGGTCTAGTGCGTTGGGAAGCACGAACGGCCGCGTTCATGGTCTCGGTGGTGCGTCGCATGTAATCTTCCTTAAACTCCGAGAGAGTGATCTCCGCCATACGAAGATGGTGTCTCGTAGGAGAGCCCTCTGGAGTTGCCACAATGGCGTCCAGAAGACTCTCATGCAGGCGGAGGATCTCTGCGGAGATGTCCTGCGTTTTGACCCAACTGCTGGAGGAGGCCATGCCTACAAGCAAGCTGGAGCGACAGGAGCTAGAGAACAAACGAAAGAGAATTTTGATTAGTTGTGTTTATATATTTTGTAAGGAGGGTTTTAATTTCCTCCAGTTCTCTAGCAGTATCTAGCTTACGTTTTTTGTACAATTTAGGAATTGGGTGCGAGGCCCTACTTACATATTTGATTGAGACTTTGTCGCAGAACCTAACTTTCTTACCTGCTTCCCCACTCTCCATTGCGAGAGAGTTGATGTTTTTTCTCTTTAGGATATTAGGAATGAATTTTTTCTTTTTGGGTACGGTGGGAGTAGGATGTGAAGGAATGTCAGAGGAAGACGTGTTGTCTTGATTAGAGGTGGGGATCTCTGGAGTTTCTTTGCATTCCGGTGCGTCGGGAAATGCGTTCTCGCTGGTTAATCTATTGCTAGTCGCTTGAGTGTTATCGCCCATGGTGCGACCATCCCCCCCCCCCGGCGACAACTCGTCTTTGTCATTATTTCTATGTATAAGAACCTCGTGTGTAATAGCATGGGGCTCGGCAACGGAATTTGTTTCACCGATCCGCGAAGGCTCTTGGCCATTTTGCTCGATTGCACTAGGTGCAGTGTCATTGTTCTGCGAGAAAGGGGGTCGCAAGGCTGTGTCCTCCGTGTGGGCATCGCGGTCTTTATTGACAGACTGCTGTGTCAATGTGGTATTTGATTCGCAGTTATCATTCTGCACGTTATTTTTTGTCACATCAGAGGGTAAGGATTGCAACGCCCTGTTCCCTGTGTCGTCAACAAGTTTGCGCACTGTGGCGTTTGTCGGTGCATTAAAATTCGGAAAAAGAAAGTTTTGCAGAGATCTTCCATATGCATTATCGTTGACGTTTGAGTTCACGTCTAAATCATTGAATTCCTCGGCTAGAAAGTATGCTGGTTTTAAGCGTTCTACGTTTACTACGACGTGTTTGCCGTGTTTGTCAAGTGTAAATGTGCGCCCGTCTTGGTGTCGCGATATGACCTTATAGGGCCCGATGTATGGTTGTGTCAGTGGTGACTTTACGGCTCTTACTCTCTCGAACACGTGTGTGCAAGTTTTTAGATCTTTGAAGATGAAGGGCTTGGCGGAATTTCTATGAGTTACCGGGACAGGTTTCATTTGTGCGATGTAATCTTGAAATTCCGATAAAAAGCTGTTGTCTTGGGAGCTGCATGTATAGCGAAACTGAAGGATATCGCCCGGTATTGTTAATTTTGTGCCGTACACAAACTCAGCCGGACTCGCATTCGTATCCAGGCGTAGCCTAGTACGTAAACCTAATAATACACTTGAAAAAACTTTGGTCCACTCGTGAGTCTGCGCAAGACACATTAATGCAGCTTTAAGTTGCCTATGCCATCTCTCGATCATCCCGTTTGCTTGCGGATGGTAAGCAGTCGTACGTGTTCGATTGCAACCTATCAACTCTAAAAGCGAGGTGAATAACTGGGATTCAAATTGCCGCCCTTGGTCCGTAGTGATTGTTGCGGGTGCACCGAATCGCGATACCCAGGTGTCAAAAAATGCGCGTGCAACCGTTGGTGCTGTTATGTCGTACAGAGGTACCGCTTCTGGCCAGCGCGAGAATCTATCAATCATTGTAAGCAGATATTTGTAGCCTTCGCTCGGGGGCAAGGGACCTACAATATCAATATGCACGTGTGCGAATCTCGCGTCCGGTTCGACGAAGTGCGATGACAAAAATTTATTTTGGCGAGAGACTTTTGCTCGTTGGCAGTCTATGCAATTTTTGCATTGCTCTTTTACTTTTTTCGCCATATTAGGCCAAACGTAATGCTGTCTAATAAGTCTGTCGGTTACACGGCCTGAAGGGTGCGCGTTATTTATGTGAAAGAGTTTAAAGATCTCGCGTCCAAGCGACCTGGGCACGAATGGCCTTAAGGTTTGCGCGGCGAGGTTACAATATATGGCCGTCCGTTTCGGTCCCCAGCGCAGTTTTGTTAATTTAAGAGGGTGATTTGGATCCGATGTTATGTTTTTTAGTTCGTTATCGCATTCCTGCTCTTGAGAGATCTCTTCGAGCGTGAAGAATGTTGGAAAGTTGAACGTTGTTATGCTTGCGAGGGTCTTTTTTACAAAGGGTTCGCCCGTTGATATCTCATTGTTCCAGTCAAAAGAGGCTGGCGCAATGGAGGAATCAACGCGCGAAAGCGAGTCCGCAACCACATTGTCTTCACCCCGCAAGTAACAAATTTCCGTGTTAAATTGCGATATGAACGATAGTTTGCGTGCGCGCAATGGTGTGCATGTGTCTATTTTTTGCGCGAGTGCATAAATTAATGGTTTGTGATCCGTAAAGATTTTAAAGTTACGTCCCTCCAAAAAATAATTAAAGTGTTTTAAGGCCTCAAAAATTGCCATCAATTCGCGATCATATGCACTGTATCTCGATTGCGCGGGGTTGAACTTCTTCGAGAAGAATGCCAACGGCTGCCAACTGCCGTCTACAAATTGCTCCAAAGAAGCACCCATGGCGAAGTCCGAAGCATCTGTAGTTACGCGTATTTCTGCGTTGGGGCACGGATAAGCTAATGTAGTTATATTGACTATGTCTTTTTTTGTTTTTTCAAAAGCTTCTAACGCGTGTGGGGTCCAAATGACGGGTGTTTTATCTTTCTTCTTGTTGGTTTTTATGAGCGCGTGCAGATGGCGCTGTGTTTCTGCTGCGTGAGGAATCGCTCTTCTGTAAAAATTGATTAAGCCGAGAAACCTGCGTAGTTCGTCTACTATTCGCGGTTGAGGATAATTTTTTATTGCATCGACTAATTTTGGGTCAGGCTTAAGGCCTTCTTTGTCTATTGTATGACCGAGGAAAACTAAACTCTCTGCGCCAAATGTACATTTTTTAAGGTTTAGATGCAAGTGGAAGTTCTGCAATCTTTTGAGCACTATATTTAAGTGCTTTTCATGTTCCTCGGGTGAGGCGGACGCCACCAGGATGTCGTCGATGTAGGCAAAAATGAAGTCTAAGTCCCCCAGTGCTAAATTGACGTATCTTTGAAACGTCTGCAACGCGTTTCTAAAACCGAAGGTCATGACGAGAAACTCGTATAGACCGAATGGCGTAATTACTGCCGTTTTGGGGATATCATCTGGAAAGATGGGAATCTGTAAGAATGCGCTCTCCAGATCTAAGGCGGAAAAAATTGTTTTACCGTGTAGGTTACTCGCGAAGTCGTGCAAATTCGGTATGGGGTATCTATCCGGTACCGTTACCTCATTTAACTTCCGATAGTCTCCGCAAACTCTCCATTCCCCATTTTTTTCGGTACGATATGTATAGGCGTGGCCCAAGGGCTTTTCGAGGGTCTGCACACGCCTGACTTACACCACTCTTCGAATGCCGATTTGGCTATTTTTAATTTTTCAGGGTGCAAGCGTCGCGGTCTCTGTGCACAAGGAGGGCCTGTGGTTTTAATGTAATGAAAAATGCCTCTCTTTTTAAGAGATTTTGGCCTATCGATGCCTATCACCGCGAGAAACTTGTTTAAAATGTGTGAGTACTTGACTTTGGGGTCAATCAGAGAAATCTGTAGATCCGGCACGGTCTTGTTAAAACCATTTATTATTTCATTTGTATTGGCAGTAATTAATATTTTTTTGTTTAAATCAGGTAAAAGGTGAAAATGATTTAAAGCGTCTCCCCCCAGTATAGGGTAAGGGACGTCAGCAATTATGAAAGGTCATATTAGCTCCTGAGTGAACCCAAAATCAAGTTTTTTATTTAACGTGCCATATGTGTCTATTTTAGTGTCGTTGGCTGCGTATAAATGTATGTGTGTTTTTTTACCGATATATTTTTTTGGTCTAGGGATTACGGAAATTTCCGCGCCCGAGTCAATCAAGAACACCTCGTTGGTAGTTCTGTCTTTTACGTGGAGACGCACATATTTAATCCCGGCCACGCTGGTCTCCATGACGCGCCGAGTTTCTAGTTTACCGACTCTCCGAAGTTTCTCTTGTTGCCTTCCGAGCTATTTTTATCTTTATGTTTTACGTTCGGTTGGTCTGCTTTTTTAGAATAATTCACCCAATCACACGGCTTCGAGCATTTATACGCATTTTTGCCGTATTTACTATGATAAAAGCAATACTTTTTACCGTCTCTACTTTGACTACGCGCACGTCCTCTAGATTTATTGCGCTCAAACGATGTTCTTTCACGCGGGTGTCTTTCATCTGCACTGCGCTGATTGACCAATGCGTCCACTTTAGTCATCATTTCCGTTAATATATGTGATTCACTTTGTTTAATTTCGTTGATTTTATTATGATTTTCGTATAGATCAGCGTGAATTTGATCCGCGAGCTCGACCAACGCCATTTCATTTTCCGTGGTTATCTCTTCTCTTAAGAATGGACGAATATTGCATGGTAAGTTGGCTTTCCATGCTTTGAGGATGGAAGCGCGCGACATTTGCTCTCCCCCTAAATTAATTAATTCATTTAAGTATTCCGACGGTTTCCTCGTACCTATTTGACAGCCCCGAAACAGTTTTTGTAATTTAGTGTCTTGCGATTGAGTATACTTCTTTACTAAAATATCTTTAATCCCAACGTAGCGATAGTTCGGCCTTAATAATTTAATGCTGTTAGATATTTCATTTACTATATTACCATTAAGATTAGGCATTACATTTACAAATTTAATAATATCATCCGTAATATTTTGTAAGGCGAGTTGATATTCGAACATTTCAAACCACGTTATGGGATCATGTTGCCAGAAGGGCAATTTAATCGGTTTAAGGTTAACGTTTAACGGTATTGACGGTTGAATGTTGTGGTTAGGTGTGTTTGTGTAGTGTATGTTTGTTCTATTGTGTGTGTTTGTTGTTGTTTGCGGATTAGAGATGTTAGGTATTGAGTTTTGCTGTGTAACGGAAAAATTTGAAGGATATATAAAGTTTGGAAGTATTTTATTGTTTGTTATTGTTGGTTGAGTTACTTGAGTGTTTTGAATGTTTGAGGTTGGTCTAAAGGTTAAGCTTTGTTCTGTAGAGTGAGAGTGTAATGTTTGTTTATGTGTCGCAGTAGAGGCCGAAGGAAGGTTAAAATCGTCTTGATTATCGAAAAATCTAGAATTTGAATTTTGTGACTCTAACGGATTTTCTTTTCCGGTTTGATTTAAAACGAGAGATTTTAATGAGTCTATTTGCTTTGTTAAGTCCGAGATTTGCTCTTTGTGTGAATTATGTTATTGCTTAATTTTATTATTTAGGGTTTTTTCCATCCTTTCGTAGGTCTCTCTCGGAACCGTTTTTTCATTTTGTGTATTTAAAGGGAGGAGTCTATTTTGGTCAAATTTATGCGCGATTCTTTGCTTGTAAGCCAAAAAGGGTCTTTCACCGTATTTTTGAATTTTATTTATACTCGACGTAGCTAAATTTATGTCAAGCCCGGTGGGTGGGCTGCCGGAGATGGTTGGCTCCATCGCGTTCTCCGAAGCTCCTAGGACGCCCCCGTCACCCGAGTACATGCTCTCTGAAGGAGAGCTGTTTTGTTGCGCGCGTAACGTATCTTGCGTATTTGGCAAGTTTTGTGTGTTGCCGAGTTTCACGCTTTTTAGAGGAGAGTGGATCACATTTGCAGGCATTTTGCAGACGAGAGGTCGCAGAAGAGGGAAAACCGCCCTTTCTTATTTTATATCGGAAGCAGTCCAAGAAAACTCTCTCTGCGAAAGTAGCTTTGCTACAATTATGCTTGAAGAAATAAAAGATATAAACAAAATGGCGTCTTGTGCAGTCGAATTGACCTCCACGTGTTCAGCGTATAGGACCTGGGTGGTCGACGACTGAGACACGCAAAGAAGCTCTCCGACGCCCAAGCGCAAATAATTATAGTTACGCGCACTCGACGCTTCCAAGTTAGCCCCCGGCGTTGGCGTTGAGGACCGCATGCGGTCTACGACCAAACGGCGAAAGGTCTCTTCTCTGCGTGCGAGTGAGAAAGAGAGAGAAAGAAAAACAGAGAGAATTCTCCCTATGACCGCTTACTCGAGAAGATGATAATTGTGGGTCTCTCGCGTTTGCTTGAATAAGAAAAAAAAAAAAAGTAAAAATTCTTGGCACCCGCAGTGCTGTTGAAAGTCTTCGAGAAAGATCCCAATGAGATCGGCGAAAGAGCTTTCTTAGGCAGTGCCGGCGCCTCGAATATAAGTGAGATTTTCTCACAACAGTATAAAATAAACTGTAATGTAGCACCACTGTGCTGTGTATTTAGAGCGAGAGGCCCACAAGTACTCACAATTAAAATTTATGTATATGGGTAAATCCACCGTAGTTTCAACTTTGCATGTGACTTTTTTTCAGAAATTTTTAAATAATTACTATTCTGTTACATTAAAACGCACATGGCTGTATTTGGCTTTGAATTGTCCGTTCTGAATCTAAGAAATATACTCCACTTTTTCGCAAAGCTACATTGAACGGCACTTTTAAAATTTTCTTAAAAGTATCAAATTTTTTACAAAAATCACGGATTTTGCATAAAAAGTATAAAAAGAAGTAAAATTTTTAAAGTCTTGGTGAATTTTAGATCATGCCATTTGAATAATATTCAAAAAAACTGTGAGACTACTTTCTCAACTCAAAAACAAAAAATTTAAACCTAAGTAGAGTCACGTGCAACTTCAAATAAGTTTGATAATAGCGATTTTAATTTCAAGACAATATACATATTTTGAATTGTATTTACTGAGTTCTTCGATGTTGCACATGACTCTACTTAGGTTTAGATTTTTTGTTTTTTGATTAGGAAAATAGTTCTATAGTTTTTTTAAAGATTACTTGAACGGCATGATCTAAAATTCATCAAGACTTCAAAAATTTTACTTCTTTTTATACTATTTATGCAAAAACCGTGATTTTTCGTAAAAAATTTGATTCTTTTTAGAAAATTTTGAAGGTGCCGTTCAATGTAGCTTTGCGAAAAAGTGGAGTATATTTCTTGGATTCAAAACGGACAATTTAAAGCCAAATACAGTTATGTGCGTTTTAATGTAACAGAATAGTAATTATTTAAAAATTGCTTAAAAAAAGTCACATGCAAAGTTAAAACTACGGTGGATTTACCCATATATATGTATAAAAAGTATAAAATGTGGTATAAGGACGAAGGCACAAACAAAGAAAAAATAATAAATATCTATATGATAAAATAAATAATAAATAGTTACGATACGAACATGAATGACTAGCTAATGTATATTGCACTAAGTTTATTCGCAAAACGATACGTTAAAAGAAAAACTTCAGAGACTTCGCGAAATTTAATTTTCTAATTGTCTGAAGTCGATGCCTTAACTATATGACAAAAAATTTCGATTTTATATATAAACATTACACAAATAAAGCGAATTTAATTTTATGAAGGCTCGACTCCTCGCACTCCGCACTTAAAATTATAAATCTTGATTCGTTGTTGACCGTGAGATAGCTGATTTTTTGAAGAATTTAATTATTTCGCGACGATAAAAGACTCTTTGTCTTTTGCACGCATTTGCCTCACTCGAAACTATCCGTAACTTGTGGGGTAGGCAAAATTGCGTGACTTCCGGTCGCGTGTTTAGCACACCAGACAAAATGCAAACATAATTATGTTGCGTGTCTTAAGGCATGAAATTTTGCGTTCTCGATTTATAGGTTAAGATTATTCGCGATGAGTTTATCAACGCCAGACAAAATTGTGCATAGCCTGCACGTATGTCAACGGCGTGCTTTTTACTTTTTTAGAAATTATTAAACTCACTCGCGAATCTAACCTTTTAAACGGCCACAACACGCACTGCCGTGAAAAATTTTACTTTTTTGCTAAAGTGCGCGTTGAATAAAATGTGGCGCCACGTGGCCTGAATCAATGTAAAAAAAAAAGAAATTTTTTACGAGAACTTCGCACTTGGTGCGTATATAAAAGAAAGAAAATGAGAGTGTTTGTTATAACACTCTCGCTACCTTAAAAGACTGCGTTGCTCTTTGAAGGGACGCTGAGGCAAGCCGCAAAGAAAACGTCCTTTATGGAAGCTGCAGAGGTCTGAAGTACGGGCGCGTTGCTCCACAAACAGAAAGGTCCAAAAGAAAAGTCTCTCCTGGTGCGTGTGGCAGCGAGACAGCGGCAAAATGAGTGCTTGGCCAGCACAGAGAATCACAAAATGGCGGCTTCGAGGCGTCCCCCTAGTCCGCTTTGCGTTGATGGTATAATGGCCGCTTGGTCGTCGCTATGCCTTGCCAGTCGAGGTCACCAATGTGTAGGAACCAGCCCACAGTATATGCGTATGATGTTGAAGGCAGGAGAGAGGACTGTAAAAAACAAGTCACAAGGTAAGATTAATTGGACCTTTATTAAATGAGCCAGTACGACTAAGCGCAATGACTCGTAGAACAAGACTGAAGTACAGAGAAGCAGTCACTGAGCTGCTTCTTCCTCGACTAACTTGAGCCTGCGCAGAGGCGTTCTCATGTACGCACTTACATGTGTGTTGGTGCGCTTACAGCGCCGTACGCATACATAGATAAGTGGATGTCCCCACATTCATTACAGATGTTTTTTCTGTTATGAAACTTTTGATTACTTTTGAATTCGAATTAAAATTATTCAAATAATTCAAATTTTTTTTTTTCAAATTTCTTCAAAAAACTGTAATTTATTATAGGAAAATGATGATAATATATATATGGGACGTTTCACGTCAACTCACCTAACAAAAAAATAGAATTCGTCGAAAATCTGTGAAAATGTTCTATTTGATACCCAAAATATACAAAAAAAATTTTAGAGGTCCAGGTCAAAGGGGTCAGGATTTAAACGTGATGGAATTTTTCGAATTTTCCAAATTTTTTGCTAAATAAATATTTTAATGAATTTTTCCCTCAAAAACTATCAATTTTTCGTTAAAACTTAATGGAATACTTTTTCTTGGAAATTAGATGTAGAATTTACCTGAATTTTTGCAAATTATAATATACTGATTTTTATGCCTACTTGATCGATTTAAACATACTATTTAGTATATCTAAAAATCGAGCAGGTTAAATTGGCTTTTTAAAGTCTTATTTTTTTTGTTTTTTTATAAGGAAAAAATATACGAAGCCTCCAGTTGGGCAGCCTTCTCAAAGTTACTTAATTGTGCAAAAATGTATGAAAAAATCGTTATTTTGGATCAATGATGAGATTTGCAATTTTTTTTCTGAAAAAGTATTGATTTTTGGGACAAATGTATAAAAATGTTTTTTTTTGGAAATCATGTGTAGAATATGAATATATATTTACAAATTGTAATTTAAGACATTATAAACCATATATACTAAAAATTTAACAAAAAATAAATTTTAAAATTTCAAAATTTCATTTTACAATTTTACAAATAAAAGCCATGTTGCGAACAAGTTTACAAATAGAAGCCATGTCATCACGCTGCTTAGACCTAAAATATAGAATAGTATTACGAATATTTTCCGTAATTGATTAATTGAAATTGCTGGTAGATATACTGAAAAGCTAACTTCTAATATTTTAATCTGCTTACAGTAAAATTATTAATCTTCAAATGATTAATATTTAGTACTCCATACAGAGTTTTAAGAAAAACATCGACTAAACTGTAGTTTAGAACTGCAATTATAATTCACATATGCACAGTGCATTTTTTTAATATTTTAAAAAAACTATGAAAAAAAATATTAATTATATTTTTGGTTATTATTGAGTTGAGTTTTAAATTTGCATAAGAAGATATTATAATATGCAATTCCCATATTGAATATTATAATTATCATATACTACTATAAATTTTTATACATACTATGATTATTTTAAATATTTAGGTAAATGTTCAACTGTTAATTTTATTTCTATTACTGTTTTCTATATTGATCAAATTAAGCTTTTTATATTTACAATATAATAAAAATAATAAATTTTGTTGAAATCAATAAAAGATGCTTTTTTTCTACGTCATAATTTTGATTATTGATGAATAGTTTATTTGCCGACTTAAAAATTTGTTACTTATTTCAAGTAATTGACCCTTGTAGTATATGTATGATATATGATATTCATTGTACTTTATGAAATAATCAAGAGTTCTTTATGTTTTTAACCTATGATTTGACAATATTATAAAGATTTGTAATTGTCATTAGTAATAATCGATTCACCATATTTTTTTATAATAGTAAAGATTTTTGTTAATTACATAAATCTTTACTTTCCATTTTTTTCATAACATGATAAGATATAGCTTTATGAATTTTGAAAATGAATTATTTTGCATATTTTTGGCTAAATAAGTTGCAAATGTATTTAGGAAGCCTTCTCTTTACTTAGAACTCGTACTCATCTACTTCATGAGTTACAAATTTGTATTGCCCTAGTGAAAATATTTTATGTATAAAAGTGTAAATAAGTGTATTAAAGTGTATGAAAGTGTATTAGAGTGTAATAAAGTGTGCCGTTTCGTCAACTCTCTTCATACATTTTGATACATTTTGATACACTTTAAATAAAAGAAAAAAATCTTTTTTAACTTTTTTTTCCTAATTATCTACAGAGCAAGCTCCATTTAAGAGCAGGCCGGATTCGCTGTCCTTGTCTAATTGGCATTTTTGTTATTTACTCAAGTATTAATCGGTGTATCTGCAAATTGAAGGTTAAGCGCAATAGATATTATTATTACAAATATTTATGCACAAGAAAAAAAAAATCTATCGCTTTGTTTTTGAGAAAAGTAAGGAACGCGAAAATATTATAAACATAATCTTTTACTTCGGCGTTCCTTACTTTTCTCAAAAACAAATCGGTAGATTTTTTTTTCTTGTGCATAGATATTCATAATAATAATATCTATTGCGATCAACCTTTATTTTGAAGATACACCGATTAATACTTGAGTAAATAACAAACAACTCAATCGTTACTCGGTCGGTATCAGGTTCTACTCCGGCCTGCTGTTAAGCCTTTTTTAACTTTGATATTTTTTCATACAGTTCGATACAGTTTGATATATTTGACTACACTCCAGGTTTCAGGAAAAAATCTTTTTTAACTTTGAAACAGCTTGATATATTTTGATACCCTTTGATATACTTCTGATGAACTTAACAAACTGATCGTCATAATGAAAATGATCTACTTTGATGTACTTTAGTATACTTTGATACATTAAGATACACTTTTGATGAAAATAATTATGTTGTGAGCTTTTATAATAAAATTATAATAACAATTTTTTTTTTACTTATTTGTTCAGCTTATCGAAAGTGTATTAAAAGGTATCAAAGTGTATAAAGTTGACGAAATACCACATTTGCATACCATTTAATACACTTTGAGACACTTTTATACACTTTTTTATATTTGGGCACATTTTCATACACTTTCATACATTTGGATACACTGAAGAATTTCCACTAGGGTGAGTAAACATATATATTCTTTATAAAGTTTTTTTTATCAAATCATTAAAAAATTTTAATAAATTAAGGGGACCAGGTACTATTAAAACCTGAAAAATTCAAATATGAATAATTAAAAATTTATTGCTTTTATCCAAAAGGAAAAAATTTTTTGAAAAAATACTTATGTTTCAGTAAACTTTTTATTTCTGAAACTTTTATCTATCTTAAAAATTCAACTTATGGTCTCCGTTTACATTCTGGTACTAAAAACAGATTGGTTGCAAGGTTTTTTAATCAGTTTTTATCTGATCTTGATGAAATTTGGTGGAGATTTCCAAAATCATCTTAGAATCCACATGAGCAAGAAACATTCCTAACAAAGTCAAATAATAAAAAAATTTTCTATAAAAAATCTATTTTTTTTTAAATTTTTTTATTTATTCATATTCAAATTTTTCAAGTTTTAATAGTACCTGGTCCCTTTAATAATTTTTATATTTATTATCATTATATTCTTATTATTCAAAGAATTTCTGCATGCTTCTAAGTAGCTTAGTAAGTTACAAATGTATTTAGGGGGTCTTCTCTTTACCCAGAACTACCATTATTCTACTTCATGAGTTGATAATTTGTTGTGTGTATACATATTTAATTAATATGTAATATATCTTTAAGTAAAGCGTGGCGGAAAATTGTTCATTCTATGAGAAGCAAGACTGTCACTAAACCAAAAGAAATATTAACTTCTCTTGGCCAGTCTCCATGACTGCCTCACCTGGTTTTATTGTAATATTTTTTTAATTTAATTTTAATTTTATTGATTTTTTCTTTTGTTTCTTAGATTGGCATTTCGTAATGAGTATAGCTGCTGTCAAAGCGCGAGTCATTTTTTTCAGTAACCTACGTTTAATATGATTGCTCTTTGACATATTGAACGAAACATAGTAGGATCGGTGATGCCATATTGGTTTCTTCTAGACATATTGGGTCTCAATATGTCTCAGAAAGACATATAAATCTTGTAAAGAGTCGAGGAGCGCGTCTGAGACGTATGCGATGCCAATACAAATTTAGCATGCTCTTTACATACTGAAACAAATACGGCATATGAGGACATAAATATACACATATATATATATATATATATATATATATATATATATATATATATTTATAATGTAGAAATTAGTAGGTAACAATAACAAATAATAAATATTAATTTGGTTGAAAATCAAGTGAAATAGTTTATGCTGTAGTAAGCAGTAGAGGGCGTCGTATGTAGTAGGCTAGTCAAATGGGTATTGAGGTCTCTTATAGTTGCGCTTGCAGCGCCGCTGTATTTTGTTTGTGATATTTTGTACTAAAGTATATTTGCTGTCAGCTTATTTCCGCGGGGATATATGAACAAGTAATATATCCCGGGGAAATACTCAATATGCTATAGTAAGTTGGGATACAACAAAACTCTTCAGTACGAAGTGAGCGCCGATGTGTTTGGAAAGGATAGTAGTGTAAACTTGAGAACATAAACAGGCGCGTTAGACGATCGGCGCCGCATAGTTAAGTCCCGCGCATATTCAAATTTCATAATGGTCTTTTTCGTATCAAATACATTTTTTAAAATATACATTAAATAAATAATGGTTCATATTGATTTATTAATAATAAAATTTAGAGTTAATAGTGAAAAAAAATCACAGTAAAAGTGATGCAGTGAAAAAAATAGAATAAACATAAAACTTGTAAAATTGTAAGAGAAATAAAAAAATTTTAAAACTTTTCAGTTATAAGTTTGTACATTCATATTTACAAGTACAAACAAACATAACAGAAGAAAAGATTTTATAAACAGATGTATCTATCATATTTAGTAAATTAAAGAAAAATATTAAAATAATTGTGAATTAAAAATTTATGTATCCCAGCGATACAGTAAGCATCGCTTGCTTTGTTTCTCGAAGCGTCACACGACAACATGTGGCGCTTGCGCGCGCAGACGAGTCTGCGCGCGCAAGACAGCCTCGTTTCACGCTTGTTCCACGCTTCTTTAAATTCTACAAAATTGATTCTTTCGCATTTTATAAATTCATGATATATACATTGAAAAATTGTAAAAAATGTATTCAATTATATACTTATAATTTTATTGTTCCTCTAACTGCTTACAACAGCATAAAATAATCTACGCAACATGTGATGTACGTTGGGAAAATATTTGCAGGGTTAAATGTTTTTTGCTTGAGCAGCAGAAAATCTCGGGCGCGCAAGCGCGCCCTCGACTTTCTACTGCTCGCGCAAAAAACATTGACCCCTGCCAATATTATCCCTTCGTACATCACTTGTTGCGTATATTACTAATATTACATATCAAAAATCATTAAATAATAATAAAGAAATGGAAAATTTATAAAATTAAGTCATGAATTTTTTGATAATAAAATATTTTTTTCGAAGTCTAATGGATAGGTTATATTACTTAATTGATTCTTTTTAATACGTTTATCGATTTTTTCCTCTAATTAAATTTACATTTTGCTACAGAAAAAGAATAAATGTTACGGTTACTATTTTTGCCGTTTTTTTCAATTAATTGCGTAACAAATAACTTGAGCCATTATAAACACGATTTTGCATACAAAATGTATTAACAAAGTCCTAATTTAATGCACTATTTGGTAACCCTACACGCGTCAATCTACTTCCATATCCCCTCCAACGTTTCGCTCAGTTCCAATATGACCCATATAATAATGTTTTGAGCCACTCGAATCGTCACCAAAAAATTCATACCAGTAGATTTTTTAGTATAAAAGTTTCTACTCAAATCTTAGAATATCTGTTCAATTTTACTTTTTGCTAAAATCAAAAATAGTATTATAATTATACCAAGTCATGAATTGATCATTCAGCTTTTCCAAATGGCAATGTTTCATCTTAGAGTAAAAGATTTTAATCAAGAATCATGAATATACACTCTTAGTTAAGGTAGTTCTATTGGTTTTTCACTTTTCTATAGAATTTTTTGAAATTGAAATATGTTGTAAATTAAGATTTACGCTTGACAATGGTATTTTGATTTGGGTGGATATCCACCTTCATCTATTAGATATTTTAGTTTAAACTTTGCTGAATTTAACATGAGAGTATATGGGCGAAGCGCTTGAAACGTAGCATTTTATAAGATTGTGTAAAAAGTTTTCTATAGATTTCAAAGAAATTAAAATAGATTATACTTCAGATCTCAAGGATTAAAATGGTACCTTGTAGATTATAGCAATCGACCCTTAATACCGAAATACAAGGAAAATAATGTCCTTACTCTATATTAATTTACACGTAAACATGCTGTCTTACGATTTGCATTGTGTATACTTACAGATTCTGCGCACAAACATGTTTTTCAATTGTTGTGCAAACACAGAACTCAACCAATTTCTCTTTCGTATAGTGTGAATTCGTAAGAAACATATTACTTCACAATGAGAACCACTGGACCAATAGAACTACCTTAATGAAACAAATGGTCTGTAAAGAGCCTAGCGTTGATTTATTTAATAGAATTATTTAATTCATCCAAAATTAGTACATCGACCATTGATTAAATTCAACTTTTACGTTGTAACAGAAAACGCTGCCAAGTGCTTTGGCTGCAATGCTTTCTCATAGAGCTTATTGAGTAATTTGAATTTATTATTTTAAAGTAATTTCAATGTAAAAAACATAATTTTTATTCAAGAAAAATTAGTGCATGTGGGAGAGTGAATTAGGAAATAAGAAGAAAGAGACAGGGATGGATGAAATATGGTAAAAATGAGGATTAATCTGAGATAAAAGGACAGAAAGAAAGTGAGGAATTAAAAAAAGAGTTAGTGAAAGCGATAAATCAGAAATCAGAAAGCGCTCTATGAGAAAGTATTGTGCCAAAGCACTTGGCAGCGTTTTTTTTAATGCTATCTACTTTCATAATTTTAACCTGGAAATCACAAAGTATACAGTTTTTATCTTCTGAATGTCTAAGTATTAACTTAAAAAATATGTACTTATGCAAAGTTCAGCAAATTTCAAACACACAATTATTAGTAATTATAGACACAAAGTATTTACCTGAAATGATCTAATATATTACTAGCAAGTATTGTTGAACAATAATTTTCTCATCTTCAGTTAATAAGACGTATAAATACTATTATGCGCTTAACATTCCATGACCTAACTCTATCATATATTTCATAATACAAGATGATTAATATCAAAGTTATTATGAAGAAGAATAAAGATGTACTCGCAGGATATTGAGTATGATAAAATACAGTGAATCCTAAATACAAGCACATGATTGTTTGTAATTTCAGACAATATATCATTTGCAACTATTGTTAAACAATAATTTCTTATCTTTAGTTTATAAGATATAAATATAATTTTGCATTCAACACTTCACTAACTGCCTTCATTATATTTTCTATCATACAAAATAATTCAAATGAAACTGTTTTTGAAATGAAGTAATTCAATGATTTCAATTGATGTATTTGAGTGAATTTCTCGAAAATAAAAAATCAAGCAATTTTTTAAATCATTTATAGATGTTATAGGTAATATTTAAACTATACAGCTAGAGCTTTGCTATTAGGTTGTGATTCCAAGACATACATCTTGCGGATATTCATAGATCTATATCTTAAATTCATAGACATAACTAAAGTAACGATTGTTACTTGACACAACTTCTATCCTTCACATGCAATTCACGCCATGTACTCAAGGCCTTATAATAAAGTAAATACGAATGTGAAAATAGACACAGATAGTTTATTTACTCCCAAGTGTTCGCTAACCTCTTATAGTAACTTTTTATTTTTTTAAATTATTATTATTATAAAATCTCAAATGATAAGGAAATTGAACATGCTGCTTAAAAAATAAAAATTGATAAAGGACATCCCCCATATTATGACAAAAAAAATAACTAAAGTCGGATAAAAAATTTGTAGAAAACTAAAATTAGGAACTTAATTAAATCTTTTAATTCTTTTGAAATAAACGACTTTTTGATTTGATTGATATATTAGCCAGTTAGTGAAGTGTTGAATACAAAATTATAT
Source organism: Anastatus disparis (assembly GCA_017163975.1). NCBI lineage: Eukaryota > Metazoa > Arthropoda > Insecta > Hymenoptera > Eupelmidae > Anastatus > Anastatus disparis. The sequence continues at coordinate 2,266,016 of JAFFSR010000238.1, forward strand.
TTATATCTTATAAACTAAAGATAAGCAATTATTGCTTAACAATAGTTGCAAGTGATATATTGTCTGAAATAACAAACAATTATGTGCTTGTATTTTGAATTTGCTGTATTTTATCATACTCAATATCGTGCAAGTGCATCTTTATTCTTTTTCATAATAACTTTAATATGAATCATCTTATATTATGAGAAATATGATAGAATTAGGTCATGAAATGTTAAGCGCATAACAATATTTATACGTCTTACCAACTGAAGAAAAGCAAATTATTTTTTAACTATACTCAATAATAATATATATTGGATCATTCCTGGTGAATAGTTTGGGACTATAATTACTAATAATTGTGTGTTTGTAATTTTGAATTTGCTGAACATTGGATGAGTTTATATTTTGTGAAGTTAATACTTGGACATTTGGAAAATAAAAACTGTATACTTTGTGATCATTTTTGTATGATTTTCAGGTTAAAATTATGAAAGGATACAGCATTAAAAAAGTAACTTAGAATCAGGTGCAGATCAAAAATTAAAATTGTCAAGTTACTTGGAACAACTCGTACAGAGGAAGTGAAATATATGAAGTAGTCAATATTAGTTCAATGAACTGTTTTTGATTAAGGTGACTACGGAGGTTAAACTAAATTTTCATTTCGTAGTTTACAAATTACGCTTTTAATTTGTAAAATTTTTTGAATTTATAAGTTTTCCACCATTCTGTAGGTATCAAAAAATGATGGAAAATTAAAAAATCTAAAAAATTTCATATATTAAAAGCATGATTTGTAAACTAAAAAATAAAACCTAACCTAAATTCCGAAGTCGCCTTAAATGTTAATACTTTATTTGTATACCACATATATTTTATGTTCACATATTCACAACTCGGTTGGTATTATATTTCATTCTCATAATTTTTTGTTATAACGGGGATGAATGAATGGATGGATGGATGGATGGATGAATGTATGGATGGATGGATGGAAGGATGGATAAATAGATAAATTAATAATATTTATTTGTATCAGAATACAAAAAGCGTTAGTACAATTTATAAAAATGAAAATAAATATGCACATTGAGTTTTACACGATGTATAAATATGAATATAAATATTGCACGGTTAATATCACAGTCAATCACTAAACCTAGTAATACTTAATTAGTAAGTCACAAAAAAGTGATATCATAGTGTAACGTTCCGGCGTTACTTCTTTTTAATATTTCAAAGTTATTTTCATATTAAAAGATGGGCCGTGGATTTACAGGCCTAAACGCGCCGAGCGGATGCACGTTTTAGGCGTATGCGTGGCTGATAATGAGGCGAAGGAGGTAAGCTATTTTGCGGGCTCGTGAACCCGTATTGAGATTACAAAAGGAGAGAAAGAGATAGCAATTGGAAGGTTGCACTTACTTTTGCTGGAGCAGATGTCTTGTTGTTGACCTTTTGCCGTGGATTGCAATCGAAGTTCTGCTGATTAGAATCGGGCTGGTTGTTTGTATCAATAAAAAAAACTGTCCTTTTATGTATTGTAGCCTTTATTATTGCACCAAATTTACACAAGGTGACTTTGTTATCGCACACAAGTTTCACACACTATTTTATGCGACGCACGTTTAAGTTCTCTTGTTGTTATAAATGAGTGTTTATGTGTGTATATAAATGTTCTATATATATATCTATCACAATATGTGTTTATTTCTATTTATGCACAAAAATAATCGCTGCACTGATTTTATATATATGTTTTATTTTTTAATTGTTTAATTTTTCTAACACTTGTATCAAAAAGAAGTATAACCGATCTATATGTCTCGAGAAATTGAAGTGGCTTGTGAAGAAGCCCGAGGATAATAATTTTTAGAGTATAGTTGAAAATTGAAAAACCTGTGTAATCTGCTTATGGTGTACGTCGAGAAGTATATCGTAACAAAAGGCTCTCGAACAATGCCCTCTCTGGCCTTTTATACCTGAAGCGGCCGAGATGGTATGACTTTTTGGGAACACTTGTGTTTACTTAAGAGGCGGCCGTATAGTTCTGTCCTTGTCTAATCTAAATTTTCTTTATTATTAATAAATTAAATATTTTCATAGAAAAGTAAGACAACCGCCCAATAGAGCAAAAGACAAGCAAACGATTCTTTTTTATGAAAAAATATGAAATTTTGATTATTTTTCAAGTGAAGTCTGAAACGGAAAAACAGTTGAATCAACTTAATCAAGTTCGATTGTTTTTCCGTTTCAGACTTTACTCGAAAAATAATCAAAATTTCATATTTTTTCATAAAAAAAATCGTTTGCTTGTCTTTTGCTCTATTGGGCGGTTGTCTTACTTTTCTATGAAAATATTTTATTTATTATTAATAAAGAAAATTTAGATTAGACAAGGACAGAATGATACGGCCTCCTCTTAAGATTTAATTAAGACGTTAAAGAAGGCACACATTATGCTATTTACTCATAGCAATTTTGGCACGTGCATATTCTTCGATATCTTAATCAGTTCTTAAAGTAAAAACACCTGTGGCCTCGACGGACTGACGGCGCATATTAATTAAGGGAATTTTTCGATACTGGTCATTGCAGAAATAGTTAGAAAAAAATAGAAAATATAAAAAAACTTTTTAAGAAGCTAGGATGTTACACCTCCCAATCCAAAAGTGTTCATCGTCCTCGATGAACTTAAGCTATGGCCAGTATTGAAAAATTTCCTTTTCACAAGAATGGTTAATGGGTACATTCGCGGGTAAGGTGTGAGCGTGTATGAGTTTATAAAGGTATGAATGCGTATGGTGTTATAAAGGTGTGCGCACTTAAGTGTAAAAAATTTTAATAACACTATAAATATTTGTTTTCATATTCTTCTTCTTCTTCTCCTCCGGGTTTGATGTAATAGTATTTTTGTAGCTCCGTCACTGTCTGTTCTGTGAAGTGATCATATCGGGTGTTTTCGTTCCATGGAGAAAGCGGGATGCTTGTCGGTTCGTTATGGAGATACAAGATGAACATTGTAGGTATCATAGTTTGAGGCCGCCTGTGATGTTTACAGAACTCCTCTGTAATTGAACTCGGTATGTGGTAGAGTAAATGTCCCTGGTTAAAGCCGAGATCATGAAGGATTTTTATTTTGTTCTCGAAATTCATTCTGAAAAGATCATTTATTTGTTATAGTTATTATTTTGATTATTACTGCTGCTACTATTATTATTAATATTATAACTATTATTGGTATTGATATTATAATTACTATTGTTACCATTATTGTTAGTACTATTGTTACTATTATATCTAGTGTTATTATTACATCTACTGCTACTTCTACTATTAAAATTGTTATTATTAGGAAGGATCCAAAAAAAGAAGGGAAAGAAGGGAAAACAGAGTGATGTGGTCATTGATTTAAGTAGAGCATCAGGAAGAAAAGGAAAATGAATCTCGGGAGTAAGGTGTGAGTGGGAAGAGGATATAGGGAGAATAGATGAACATTGAGTTGTTGATCTTGGTTTTTGCTCCAGCTCCTTCATTGTCGTTATATATTAATAACGAGTAAAAGGATCATCCATGGTGGATGTATTATTCTGTTATTTATGGTAGATAACGAAGAACCATATTTTTTTTGGTGGATGTAATACGAAAATCTGGTCTTTAAGATCCTTATGTTTGTAAATGGTTTGTAGTTGACGAGATAGATGATCGAAATAAATTGATGGGAGAAGAATTGACCTTACGTTTCACCTTTTTTCACAAGACAGAATTTCCTGTTTCACGCCTGTCTTGGTATGATGTTTGATACTCTTGAGATAAGGATGGTCATGATACTGTGTCCTGGTATAACAGGGCATTAGGATTGTTGACACTCCTCATGGTTATGCTGTATTTTGCCGTATGGCAACTTATGTTGATGCAAAACCTCGTGGTTCATAGCGAGTAATGGTGCGTGATGTGTCTGTATGTGGTGGTCTAAAATTGCTCTTGTCCCTTATCTCAGATCCTGATTTTCTTGATTTCCGTTTCTATCGTTTGTTTTTCCTTAATCAATGTATGAAGTTGGATATACTGATAGAATGTATAGATGAAATTTTGCTATTTAGATTGGAGAGGATCGCAAAAGGATAAGAGAGGGGGGGACTAAGAAGATCCTTCCCTCTACATGGTGGTGAATGATAACAATCCTTGTTATTATGATTATGAGGTCCTAGAACTTAAAATGTATTGTTAGTAGATTTTGCAACAGCTTATGTTAATAGTTGGTGTTTCGTTGGTGCTGCGAAAGTCTTCTGTACGATATTTAGTCCTATAAATTGTGTGGTTGAGTTGTTCTGGCTTCTGTTTTATTCTGGTTTTTTTTTCTTCTTTTTAATTTCTGATTTCTGATTTTTTTTTTTTTTGTAATGGTTTCCTGCAGATTTAATTATGAAAATATAGTGGCATTCTATTTTATTTTTATAATTCTCCATGGTTGGTTGTTTCGTCTCCTTTTGAAGTGCTGCTTACTTACTTAATTCATTTCCTATTTTATTTCAACGTTAGTGATGATTGATTTTAGTCTTTTCTTATAGTCTCTTAGCGCTCATCTAGTGAAGAGTTCTGAAGTTATGATCGTTCGTTCGGTGAAGGAAGTTGGTGAGTTTTAAAATTTTATCGAATGTATTGTAAAATTTTTTTAAGTGGTGTGGAGAAAACAAAATTCTGCTTTTCTTGAATCTGTTTTAATGATATTGATGGTTTCCTGGCGAAGATGTTGTTTATAGTGATGAATTCTTATAAATAAGCAGATGTGAATATTTTCATCTCGCTGTAGTGTATACGTTCAGTTTAGATTTCTGAATTTCTTTTTCGAAGTTCTTTGTTGATGATTACATAGAACAGATTGATGGTCATATCAGTGACGTGATGGTTGCTTTCGTCATGATATTCGTTTGTTGATTCGTAATATGTTTAGGTGTGTATAGCAGGATGAGGCTGTGATACTTTGATTGTGATTCTTGTTTTGAATAGGAGAAGGAAAAGAAAAAGGGAGGAGTGGGAAAATTGTTTGTGGCGGAAAGATAGATGTATTTGTCATGCAGTGTTAATTTAGTGCATGGATATATCAAAGTCGTCTTCTCTATGCTTTTTTTTTTTTTTTTTTTTTAAGAGATTTGTTAGTGGCTTTTGTAAGTGTGTGGAGTATTATGTTGATTTGTCATTTGTTGAGTCTTGTCGGCCACAAACTTTATTTATTTATTTATTTATTTATTTTTTTTTTTTTCATATTACGGCTGTTTATTGATCAGTCTCATATAGGTCTGATAGTAACTACTCCTACGAGCCCATAGGAGTAAAAGAAACATGCATCTTCTAAGAAAATAGTTAAGACATACATATATTTATCCTTGGCTTCCTTTTTTTTCTGTGAACATGCAAAGAGATTAATAATATATAGAGGTTAGTTAAAAAAAAATGATGCATTAATGGTGTTAATTGTTGCCGTTTCTTATACCGATGATAGCGTATGTGGAATATTAAGTGATTAAAAAAAAAGGTGACATCTAAATGCAATTCATTTTTTTATGTCTTATAGATTTTTTCTTTTATTTAGGAGAAATTGCTAATGCGTTTTTCTTATCACATTGCATGATTGATCCAGTTCATGAAGATTCTTAGTTTCCAAAGGTATTATGGATTAGGTGCATGTTCTTATATGTTCCTTCATGTTGATTAGGAATCAATCTGCATTATTGTCGTCCGTGTTATTCCAATATAGAACTAACAGGTGGTTATCTGGGTATCTTATGGTAATGTATATTTAAACTTATTAGTAATTGTTGATTTCATTTTTTTATTTGTATATATATTTGTTTGTTATAAAAGTTGATTGCCTTGATCGTGTTGGTTCTTGAGTGGTTTGCATTAAAAGGTCTTTGTTGTAGATCAGAGTTAACGAGGCTTAATTACTTTATATTATGGCTTGCATAGTGCATTTGGGTCTAAAGGTGTTGGTAGCGTCTGCTCTTTTTATCCTTTTGGAAATTGAAGGTTGTGAAGAGGTAAATTCTTTATTAATCTGTTGAATTGACAATAATCTAGGTATTGATCTTAGTAATCTTATTCGGGGTTTTTGAATTTTAACCAATTTTATAGGAGGAGGTAAGATTATGGTTTTTCCTTCAGATTGATTTTGAAATGAACTATCAATATGTGAATTTAGATATCCTAGTTCGGACATATTTGTTCTCAATCCATATACGGGTTCATTTCTTGGTGTTGGGTCTAGTATATTTTTCTTTTCAAAGACGTAATCATGTTCCACGAGCTCCGATATTTCTGTGTTTGTATTTGATAATTCATCTTGTCCTAGTATATCATTCGATTCTGAATATGATAAAGGATTTTCTTGGACATTATTTAGAGATTCATATCCTGATTCAATACTTGAATATATTGTCATCTCTTGGGGTATGACATCATTAAAATGAATCGAATAATTTCTCATATCTTTGTTATATTCCTCGTGTGCGTTGCATATCAATGAATCTTGGTGCGGGATTTCAGATTCGTCATAATTTTTGTAAGAGTTTATTTCAGTGGCACAATTGTAATTATTTACTACTGTGTCATTGATATAAATGTTTTTGGTTGTTTTCAATTGCGGTAGGTGTTCAGTTGTTCTCAGCCGAGTGCGAAGAATGTCACGCGTTGATCTTAATTTTTCATGTCTGTAGTCAATGAAATGCATAGGGTGCATAACACCGGCTAACGTGATTAGAGCATTATGATGAAATGAGATTTTTGCTGATTCCATCTTCAGAAAATTGCTTCCTAAAACTCCTATTATTCCATCGGGCAATTTATTCGTAATCACTTGAAATTTAATAGGGTTATGAGAGAACGTGATTTCGGTTGATCCTGCTGTATCAAATGGGAATCCTGTCGTTCCGTTAATTGTTATAGCTTCACGCACAGCTATAAGAGCATCAGGTTGGAGAGCTTTTACATGAATAAGGTTAAGTTCAGTTCCAGTATTGATTAGAAATTCGGTCTTTTGTTTTAATTCGGGTGCTTTCAGTTCAATTAATGGTCCTATTTTTTTATTATTCAATTCTTTGAGGGGTTGCTCGTCACCATAAGGGTGACTTCTGAAGGACGCTTTGAGGTGCCCTTGCTCATTCTGGCGTCCGGTCGGTGAGTAGGCAGATAGTTTAAATTTTCTTGTGATTCAGTCTGGAAATCTGGCATGGGATATTGCGATTGATAAGGTGCCATGTAGGGATAGAGATACGGGTATGGCATCGGAGGCATCGGTGGCATAGGTTGCATATAAGGGTATTGCATTTGAGGTGTATATCTAGAGGCATGTGAAGTGCTCCTTCTCATCTTGGGATTAGGATATGAATCCAAGCTTCTTACAGTGTATTTCTTTGTATCTTTATCGTAATTATTCTGTTCTCTAGGCCCATAATCATTACTGTATCCTTTCGAGTAATAGGTATTGTTTCGTTGTGGTATGTAACAAGTAGAGGTTCTCTTGATTGGGTAATCGTTGTCGTTTTTGACATTAGCGTTGGTTCTTTTATACGGATCATTTTCGTATCTTCCTTCGTAGCATTCCGGCGAATCCATGCGATAGTATGATCTATGATCGTACTTATCCTTATCGGATGGTTGTTCCCTCAGTTGATCTAATTCAATGACATAAAGTGATCCCTTCCTGTCTTTTAAGGAAATAATATCTCTTTCGAAGCGTTGTGCAGCTTTTAATGCTGCAGCTAGTGTCTCATTTTCCTGTGCGCTTACGGCGAACAGGATGTCGTCAGATAGTCCTCTTTTGAAGGATTCTAGTGCAAGTCCCTCTAGCATTATTAACATGCCAGGTACCTGTGCGGCCGGAAATGTTTCTTTAAGTGAAGCCGTTGCTCCTTCTATGAGCTTCTTTAGACGACTGTAATATTCAATTACAGATTCGCTTCTACGCATTCTTATTCCTTGGATTTCACCAATGTAATGGTAGTATGTCTTCTTCGAGGAAAAGTATTCCTTCAGCGCATCCTTAAGATCCTCAACGGAGGTGATTTCTAATCCGTTGACAGCGTCTCTGGCGGTGTCACGTAGCTTTGCAATAACGCCCTTAAAGAAGGCATCATGAATACCTGCTGGACAAATGCTAAGGCCGTTTTCTACGTCCTGCAAAAAGGTCCTGAGTGGCATGTTTTTTCCATCGTAGAGGGGAATATGCAATAATGCCTGCTGTACTGCCATGCACTCTCCCATAGTATTGAGCAGGGCATCAGTGATGTTCTGATGATGCGTTAAATTGGCTATATCCCCTGCCATGGCGAGGTCGTTAATTACCATTTTGGATCAGAACTGTGATTTATAGTGACATGATTTTTGTTTTCATTGTCTGATGGAGGGGAGGTAGAGAGTATGTAAAAAAAAAATTTTATATAGAGCAATAGCTGTAATTACTAGTATTGTGGCTACGCTAGTACTGGTACAGGTTATGATGGATAAAAAAAAATTTAGTTTTCTCTTTGAAGTTCATGTTGTGTATCTTGTATTTTAACTATTAAAACTTACTTGTTAGTTAACAATTAAGATTATTATTTAGAATTATAATATTAAAAGAATGATTATAAAATTTTTGGCATAAAATCTATGATGTTCATATAGGATTTTACGTAAATTATAATGATTATTATTAAGATAAAAAATATTGTGATGATAGTACAATAACACATTTGGATTTATATTTTATAAAATTTATTAAATTTAATGTTAGGTTTTGCTTGTCGGCCACTGATTTGATTAATTTATTAGGAGCGATTTTTCTTTGTTTTACTTAAGAATTTTATTAAATATACTTGTGTTCGGAGTGATTTTTATTGCTATGATTATATAAGGCGTTAATTTAATAATCTCCGTTAAGAGCGAATTGCTGTTACAGATAGGGCGATGCCGAGATTCCGTGAACAATCTATATTATTTCTTCGTCAGAGATTCTCTTAATGATATTTAAATATTTTTTTATATTCGCTGCGTGGTATACCTAAGTATTTAAGAGTTTTCTTAACTTTGTAAAAGTAGCGAGGGCTAAAGTTGGATAACATAAGGAGAGGAAGGGAATTATTTTCACGTATATATTTTTATTAAATAAAATAATTCAAAATTTGCAATATCACAAATAGAGGTCCTCAGCCAATGAATCTCGAAAAAAAAAATTTGTTATCTGCTATTGACTACGTTACAACAGGAATTCCATGATCGCACACACACAAAAAGAAAATTTCGTCTACTATAGTACTGTCGGGAGTATTCCTCGCGACAGATTAGCTATAGATTACAACAAAATATAAAAAAAAATATATGTGTGCGCCTAGGGCTGCTCGTAACGTGACAGAAAACTTAATAAATAAATGTATGTGAGAGTCTTTGGCTGGCGAGTTCTATTGCAGATTAAAATGACAAGATAAAAAAAAATTTATTTTGCAAAACGTTATTGATGGCAGTGAAAGGAAAAATAAAAAAAAGGAGTATGTGTTTCTAATCCAGTGAAAATATTTATTACTATATATATATTACGGAGATCTCTAGCAAACCCTTTTTATGGTTATCTTATGGTAGTCGATGGCACCTTAAGAGCGTTCCTGTAGACTTAAAAGTGTGTCTGTGGTAGTTAAGGTTAGTCGAATTAATGTCACTAGGAAATTATTGACAAAATCAATGCGTAGTGACACTGAGAGCGTGGCAGCAAAACTCAAAAACACACAGATTAGTCCACGGTTGTCATTAAGATGCTAAGTTGTACCAAAAAAAATAACAAGCAAAAGAAAGGTAAAAAAAAATTTTTCCTCGGGAGGTCTATTGGTGACCTAAGTTCTCCAAGTTGCGAGGTTTTCTAGAGTTCTCCTCAAAACAATGTAAAATTACTAAATAGGAGAGAATGTTTTAATTACTACACATACACGAGGAAGGAAGTGTGGATAATTGTAAACGCGGCGCGGGGTATCTTACTCGTGACGCGTACAACAAAAATTTATCGCGTATATAAAGGAAATTTTAGTTTGTCACGAAAAAGATTTCTTTTTTGTTATGACGACTATTATTTATAGTTATAAAGCGTAGTTATTCTCACAATTATTATTTAATTATGGTCATCAATTTGGAGATAGATATATACTGATTAAAAAGAATTTCTAAATTTTGATATGACACCAAAATAAGAAGCTTAGTATGGATTTCTCGCTGTATATATTAGATAGTCAAGTGAAGCTATAACCTAAGTTTGGTGCAACTGTACCATATTTAAGCAGGTAAAAGATGAATACAGCAAAGAAGACTGTGTGGCTATGTTCTATAGGTGTATATACCTGTTAAGAAGGCAACACACTTGCTTTTAATGTGTATATAGGTATATCTACGCATATGAATAGTTGACTACTTATTAGATTATCCATTTTTAGTAAATTTATTTTAATTATTTTAATTTACGCTTACTCAAAAATTATGTATTACGTTTGTCAATTAATAATTGTTATTTAAGAAGAAAGAATTTACATTATTTAAAACCGATGGAGAGATATCTAGAATTGTATTATTTATTTAAAAGCATTTATTGATTAAGCCTATAATTGTCGTATCAGTTTAATTTGTTTAATAGACAATTATGAAAGGCGCTAAAATAATATTATTAATTATTTTTCGAATATAGTAAAAAAAATGTTATTCGATTGTATGTGATTCGTTTTCCTTAGTTATCTAATAATTATATTTATTAAAGTTAAGGAAAAAAATTTTGTTTTGTGTAACTAAAAGAAGGTTGTTAATTTTTTTATAGAAAAAGAAATTGTGAGAAATTTCTTGTCTCTAAAATATTTATTTGAATGTATGTAAATTCGACTTTTGTATCGTAAGAAGTCTACACGTCCGTCGGGTAACAGTTGACAATTTCTGAGTTATTAAAGACGGGATATGGACTTGAATTTCACAAATTTTATAAGGTTTATATTTTCTTTGTAAAGCTATTTTATAAACGTTTATTAAAAGATGTATGCACAGAAAGTTTTATTTGTGAGAAAATAAAAAAAAAAGACAATTTTCTAAAAAAAAATTTTGTTTAGTTACGAAAAAAATAATTGATCCGTCGGATAACTGTTTCTCGGTTTTCAGTTTCTAACCAATTATATTAATAAGGAAAGAAACGCAAAAAAAAATTTTATTAATCTCATAGGTTAGCTTAGAGAAAGAAAAGACAAAATGTTATTTAAAACTATATTATAGATGTATAATATATTAAGTGTTAGAAATTTTTAGATTATATTCATAGAATTTTTTTATTAGACTTAATTGAATAAAATCTATACTTGCTTTTCTTTAGTTATATGTATATATATATCTTTTTATAGATTATTTAGTAGATTAGAAAAAAAATATATTACTAAATTATTATCGTAATTTTATCTAAAATAAATAAATTGTTAACTTAATATTCAATAATTTATTAATTGAAAGAGTTGTATGTTTAGTTAATTTAATTTGTTTTTTTATGATTTTTATTAGTTATAATGTACGTATTAGTTATTAAGAATGTTTATAACGTTTAAAGAAAATATGATTATATTTTTATAAGAAATAGTAAATTGGGAATTATTTAAAATATATTTTTAATGAATTTTTAAGTGCATAAGAAAAGGATGTTATTGATTAAATATTTCAAATTTCATAAAAGAGAATAGTTTATTTATCGTTAATAATAGTAATAATTAATTTTATTATATAGGTTATTATTTATTAGTTTTATTCGCGTTGTAATTTATTTTTATGGATAAAGTAAGGGAAAGCGACGGGTATGTCGTTTCATTAACTTTTGTTTGAAATTTTCTAAGTTTTCTAAATACCTATCCTACGAAAATTTATTAGATGTCGTAAACAAGATTTTAAAGTGAAAATATTTTATTTTAAATTTTAGATATTTGTTTTCAAGTTAAATTTGAAAGAGGGATGAAAAAAGATAATTTTTAGAGAAAAGTATGGTGCGTAACTTATACTATTGACTATTCAAATTTTAAGTTTAGAAAATTATAAATTTTTCTATGTTTTAAATTCTATGCTACTTCTAGATTTTCTAAGCATGCGAGCTACTATTCATGCTATATGAAAGGGAAGAAGGGGCTTTTGTTCACGTTTCTTAAAAGTGAAAGTACTTTTGAAAAAAAGATATTCTAAGTTAAAAATGTTTTTATAAAATAAAAAAAAAATATGAATTTTCGAAGACGAAAATTTTATTTTTGTGAAAAGAGAAATTTTAATTTATGTGGGAAAAGAAAAAGTAGTCTCAAAAGTGCAAAATGATTCCACCGTTATGTCACCAGTTAATTCTTAGCTGTAACGTTCCGGCGTTACTTCTTTTTAATATTTCAAAGTTATTTTTATATTAAAAGATGGGCCGTGTATTTACAGGCCTAAACGCGCCGAGCGGATGCACGTTTTAGGCGTATGCGTGGCTGATAATGAGGCGAAGGAGGTAAGCTATTTTGCGGGCTCGTGAACCCGTATTGAGATTACAAAAGGAGAGAAAGAGATAGCAATTGGAAGGTTGCACTTACTTTTGCTGGAGCAGATGTCTTGTTGTTGACCTTTTGCCGTGGATTGCAATCGAAGTTCTGCTGATTAGAATCGGGCTGGTTGTTTGTACCAATAAAAAAAACTGTCCTTTTATGTATTGTAGCCTTTATTATTGCACCAAATTTACACAAGGTGACTTTGTTATCGCACACAAGTTTCACACACTATTTTATGCGACGTACGTTTAAGTTCTCTTGTTGTTATAAATGAGTGTTCATGTGTGTATATAAATGTTCTATATATATATATATATCTATCACAATATGTGTTTATTTCTATTTATGCACAAAAATAATCGCTGCACTGATTTTATATATATGTTTTATTTTTTAATTGTTTAATTTTTCTAACACTTGTATCAAAAAGAAATATAACCGATCTATATGTCTCGAGAAATTAAAGTGGCTTGTGAAGAAGCCCGAGGATAATAATTTTTAGAGTATAGTTGAAAATTGAAAAACCTGTGTAATCTGCTTATGGTGTACGTCGAGAAGTATATCGTAACAAAAGGCTCTCGAACAATGCCCTCTCTGGCCTTTTATACCTGAAGCGGCCGAGATGGTATGACTTTTTGGGAACACTTGTGTTTACTTAAGATTTAATTAAGACGTTAAAGAAGGCACACATTATGCTATTTACTCATAGCAATTTTGGCGCGTGCATATTCTTCGATATCTTAATCAGTTCTCAAAGTAAAAACACCTGTGACCTCGACGGACTGACGGCGCATATTAATTAAGGGAATTTTTCGATACTGGTCATTGCAGAAATAGTTAGAAAAAAATAGAAAATATAAAAAAACTTTTTAAGAAGCTAGAATGTTACAATAGATTAATACAATAAATAGTAAAATACACGCAATAATCCTATTAATTAAAAAAGCAGTTACAATCTCTATCAGGCATAATATTTAAAATGTTATAGAATATTAATATTAATGACAATACTGCAACTCTTCGTTGCAATACAACTCCAGACAACATTAACAAAATCTTGATACTTAAGAATAATTTAGAGCCTTGATATTGCAAGATGCTTCAAACAAGATCACTAAATTTAAATTAATATACTTAAAATTGATCGTATACTATTGTGACCGATAGTATACAATTGTGAATAAATTGAAACACAAAAGCTTAAGATTATAAAAAAATTTCATAGTAAAATTATTTATTACAAAAATTAAAGTTAATTACATTCTAAATTCTAATTTTGAAAATTTAAGTTTACGTTTATAAAAATTGTACTATTAAAACAGATTATTAGTATGGTTATTTACTTTTGGCAATTACACTAATAAATAACAAAAAAAAAATTATGAAATGCTTTCTCGCTCTGTTATTGAAAAGATGTTCTAGAAGCTTAAGCCTTGAGATGATACGGCAATTGTTCATTTTAATATAACTCCAAGTTATCTAAACGGAATCTTGATTGTAACATAGCAGTTTCCTGCATGTTACTTAAAATGAAAGTAAATAGCTATAACATCTTATAAAATAGTCTAGGCAATATATATATATATATATATATATATATATATATATATATATATATATATATATATAGCCCGTTCATTGTCAAATCGTAGGACAAAAAATTTTTTTGTTAAAAATTGGTAAAATGGTTATTTTTCATGTTATGGACCACTTAAAATCGTTTTAGATTTCTCTAGTACATATTTTCAGAGCTACAAAGATTCAAAGTTGGGCTGAAACCATATTCTTTACATTTTGAAATAAGATGAGGCTTCAATTACAGTACATTATGACTCTACTTTTGTACAAAATCGTACGGATGAATACTCCCGGATATCTAGTAGGTCCCTTCACTTGACACATATCCAGAGCAACTGCTAGGAGTAAGATTAAAGATCTTGCGGTGTCCTTCACGCGCACTGAGACTGGAAGGAATTCCTTTCAAATTTGAGGTGCGCATTTTTTAAACTCTCTGCCAGCTGATATTAAACATCTTCCAACGCTCAGCAGGTTTAAAGCCACTCTAAGGAGATATTTACCCGACCAAGATTGAGCAATTTTATTTTTTAAAGTTAATACTTCTTTTGGCACGCCTCGAAAATTTGCTGGGCATAGAAAAACCAGGTGTGGCAGTCGTGGGGACTGGCTGACAGAAGTTAATACTTCTCTTGGTTTAGTGATAGTCTTGCTTCTCATAGAATGAACAATTTCCCGTCACGCTTTACTTAAAAATATATTACATATTAATTAAATATGTATACACACAACAAATTATCAACTTATGAAGTAGAAAAATAGTAGTCCTGGGTAAAGAGAAGGCCCCCTAAATACATTTGCAACTTACTAAGCTACTTAGAAGCATGCAAGAATTGTTCAAATAATATAAGCATATGATAATAATAAATATAAAAACAATTAATTTATTAAAATTTTTTAATGATTTGATAAAAAGACTTTATAAAAAATATATATGTTTACCCAAAACAAATTTGTAACTCATGAAGTAGATAAGTGAGAGTTCTGAGTTAAGAGAAGGCTTCCTAAATACATTTGCAACTTATTTAGCCAAAGTTATGCAAAATAATTTATTTTTAAAATTTATAAAGCTATATCTTATCACGTTATAAAAAAAAATGGGAATTAAAGATTTATGTAATCAACAAAAATCTTCACTATTATAAAAAAATATGGTAAATCGATTATTACTAATGACAATTACAAATCTTTATAATATTGTCAAATCATAAGTTAAAAACATAAAGAACTCTTAACTATTTCAGGAAGTAAAATTAGTATCATATATCATACATATGCTACAAGGGTTAATTACTTAAAATAAGTAACAAATTTTTAAGTCGGCAAATAAACTATTAATCAATAATCAAAAGTATGACGTTGAAAAATAAGCATCTTCTATTGATTTTAACAAAATTTATTATTTTTATTATATTTGTACATCATAATATATTGTGAATATAAAAAGCTTAATTTGATCAATATAAGAAACAGTAACGGAAACAAAAATAGTTGAACATCTAACTAAATATTTAAAATAATCATAGTATATATAAAAATTTATAGAAGTATATGATAATTATTATATTTAATATGGGAATTGCATATTATATCTTCTTATGCAAATTTAAAACTTGACTCAATAATAGCGAAAAATATAATTAATATTTTTTGTATAGTTTTTTAAAAATATTAAAAAAATGCACAGTGCATATGTGAATTATAATTTCAGTTTTAAACTATAGTTTAGTTGATGTTTTTCTTGAAACTTTGAACTGAGCAATAAATACAAATCATTTGAAAATTAATAATTTTACTGTAAGCAGATTAAAATATTAGAATCTAGCTTTTGAGTATATCTACCAACAATTCCAATTGATCAATGACGGAAAATATTCGTAAGACTATTCTACACTTTAGGTTTAAGCAGCTCGATGGCATGGCTTCTATTTGTAGACTTATTCGAGATTCGCCTACGTTCCCCTAGTCAGAAATTCACAATTTAGATGAAAAAGGCTTATTCAAATAGTATTATCTCTGGTTCTAGTTTTCATACAAAAAAATCGAAAAATGTAAATCAAAGTGAATAAAATTTTATTCTATTTTTATCTTCTTTTAAAATTTGTAAAAATTTCAAATTGAAAAAAATTTTTTAATTGTATATTTTTAATAATTACTAAAAAATTTAAATCGAAATGAAGAAAATTGAAAAAAATTCAATTCTGATAATTTTTTTTTTGTTCTGATGCTTTTTAATAAAGTTATGAACAATTGAAGCATCAAAAGTGAAAATTTGATCAACAATCACGTTTGACATATTATTATATATATTATCATCATTTCCCTAAAATAAATTTCAGTTTTTTGAATAAATTAAAAAAAAAAATTTTTTGAATTATTTGAATAATTTTGATTCAAATTTGATTGTTTACATGCTTAACAATATAGGATCACTTGTAACTTTATCGAAAAGTCTCGTAACAGAAGAAACATCTGTAATAAATATAAGATTTTTGAAAATCCTTTCGGATTCCGTTTGAATTTTTTCTTAATCATTAATTTAAAAAAAAATAAAAAGTTGGTATTTTAAATCTAAATTAATTTGTTTATATGATATTTGCTGTGCAACTATCAGAGACAATACTGTTTGAAGCAGCGCTATATATATATATATATATATAGCGCTCATACATACATAATACATAATACAAATATACAGGAAGTTTTTAATAACCAACGCATTAGAATAAACATTATTAAGTGGCCGTTAAAGATGTACCTGCGTATGAGTGCGCACTTTATCATACCGAACGCTTATGTGGTAACCCAATACCCAAACAGCATATACACAACGATTTGTACGCTGATGTGCCGATGTCCCTTCTCTCTCCCCTTCTATACTAAGCTTGTGTAGTGCGTATTCGCTTGCTATTTTCTCTCTCTCTCTCTCTCTTTTATTCTCCATTTATATTAATGACGTTGCTGTCAACTTTCACTCTGGTGTACAGCATTTGATATATGTCGACGACTTACAAGTCTATATGTATTTTCCGATTTCTGAACTTAGCGCTTATACTAATCTTATGAGTGATCATGCTGTTCTCATTTCAAATTGGGCCTCTGATAACCATCTGAAATTGAATGTTGACAAAATGAAGGCAATAATTATTGGCTCCTATTTTTATATAAATATGCTGTCCTCATCATCTGTAACTTGAGTCCTCTGTTCGTAGTCTGGGTGTTTGGTTGGACAGTAAGCTTAACTGGAGAGAACACGTTACACAAGTGTGTAATAGGTCATTTTCTCTTTACAGACTGAACTTCTTTAGAAAGAGCACCGCGTTTGCTCTTCGTATATACATCTTATAAAAACATTGCTGCTTCCACTTCTGGATTACTGCTGTTTGGTTTACTGTGACCTCTCGGCTGAGCTTGACCTTAGACTTCAGAGGATCATCAACTCTGGTATACGTTACATCTTCGGTGTAGGTAGGCGTGAGCACATCTCTGCTTATAGGTTCTCATTAGGCTGGTTATCCACTGCGGGTAGAAGAAACTATTTTTCTTCTACGTTTCTGTATAAGATATTCTTATCTTGTACACCATCTTATTTGTATTCTATATATCAGTGGAGCCGGCCGGTGAGGTCCTTGAGGGATGATGTGAAACCTTTGACCATTCTTTTTTCATTCACTGAGTATCGCCTACGATCGTTCCTGGTCACTTCCTCGCGGCTATGGAATGATCTTTCTGCAACTTTATGCAACTCATCCTCGCTCATGACATTCAAGACATCCTCATTTGCACACTACCTTGCCTTGGAGAGTGGACCTCTGCTTCATGCTAATTTATAAAACTGTTTTATGTTGTATTGCTGTAAAGTTTATTTTACTGATATATTTGCTTGATTTCTGTTTTCTTTTTTACTGTTTATTATTATTATGCTTTATATTAATTTTATTGATTCTAATGTATTACGGTAATTAATTGTACAACATAATGTACATATAATAAATTTGGTTATCTATCTATCTATCTATCTATCTCTGCAATGGTTTGCGTCTTATCTCTCTGAAAGACAGCAGCCTGTTATTGATGCAGATGGTAATGCATTTGACTATGTAACATTATATATTGGTGTTCCTCAGGGCTCTGTCCTTGGTGCACTGTTGTTTTCTATATACATCAATGATGTGGTTGCTGACTTCCATGCCGATGTGCAGCATCTTATTTATGCTGATGATCTTCAGGTGTACATTCACTTCCCAATTCCTAATTTAGCTTCTGTTACTGCTCTCATGAGTGATTAAGCTGTCGGTATTGTTAACTGGGCGACAAACAATCATCTAAAATTAAATGTGAACAAAACAAAGGCTATTATTATTGGATCTTATTTCTATGTTAATATGCTGCCCTCATTACACATCACTGGTGTGCCAATAAATGGTAATCTTATTAAGTTTGAATCTTCTGTTTGTAGTCTTGGTGTGTGGCTTGATAGTAAGTTGAACTGGAAGGATAAAATGGCGCATGTTTGCAGCAAAAGCCACTCATTGCTCTATAGATTAAATTTCTTTCGAAAAAGTACAACCATTGCACTACGTAAGCATCTTATTCGTTCCTTACTGTTTCCTTTACTTGATTACTGCTGTTTGGTCTATGTTGACCTTTCTGCTGAACTCGATCTGAGGCTTCAAAGGGTCGTAAACTCTATTATACGTTACATCTATGGTGTAAGCAAGCGCGAGCACATCTCTGGTTATAGGTCCTCTCTAGGCTGGTTATCCACTTTGGATAGAAGAAACTACTTCACTACTACCTTCTTATATAAAATGTTTTTGTCATGCTCACCTTCATATCTTTATTCTAGATATCTGTAGAGCCGGCCTGTGAGGACATTGAGGGGTGATGTGAGACCGTTGACCATTCCTTTTTCATCTACTGAGTATCACCAAAGATCGTTCCTGGTTGTGTCATCGCAACTATGTAGCGGTCTACCATCATTATTAAGAAATTCTTCATCATTGGCATTATTCAAGGCATCAATATACTTGCACTACCTTTCCCTTGAGAATGAGCCTCTACTCCGAGCTAAACTCTAATTACTTTTAATTACTGTATCTTTGTTTTAATTATATTTTTACTTAGTATCTTATTTTATATATATATATACTTACGAATTTGTATTATTTTTGTTGTACAACATAATGTACAGTTAATAAATTTAAATATCTATCTATCTATATATCTCTCTACAAGGTTACAGTCCTGCATCATTCTGACACTACTTTTAATAACGAGCCTGAGTACTTGATGCTTGATATTGAAGTGTTCAATGAAAGGCTTTTTTTGCCGTCATCTATGCCCGTTCCAAGGCTACTTACCCTGCAGATTTCTTCAATTTTTAGTCTAGCCTCAGCAGCAATTACAGAAATATTCTTATCACAGGTGATTTCAATGCAAATTTACTCGTTACTAATCATGCCTCATCATTTCTCAGAGGCAGTGTCGTGTCGCTTTCTCTTCATATCGTTCCTTCGGAGCCGACACATCATGTCATTTCTAAGAGTTTTATTTCACATACTTGGCTAGATTTATTCATTGTTAGTGATGCTGATTCGGCGCTGTTCTATTCAAAATCTGAGGCACCATTTATAGCGGGTCACGACTTGATTGAGCTAGAGCTTAAGGTCTCCAAACTTCTCAACTCTCCAAAGAAGTTTTATGCTGGTAGGCTGGGTTCTGTGAATACTGAATATCTTAACACTTTTCTTACGAATCCCCTTGAGGCTAGCTCACATGAGACCAATTGTTTTGTTCGGAGTAATTTAAGTAATTCTGTATTGTCTTCTTTTTCTCTTGTTGTTTTTAACTCTACTAGTTTAATTTCTAACCTTGATGTACAGGTTAATGCTTTGTCTAAATCTATTATAGATGCCTTTAACAAGTATGCTCCTCTTAAGCTGCATGTCATATGACCTCGTAGAAAGCCATGGGTTTCTCATGATATTAGACTTATGATGAAAAAGCGTGGCCGAGCTTATCATTAGGCTACGAGAATTGGCTGCGACGAGGACATTCGGAGATGTAGGTCTGTGAGAAGCGAAATTTCTGTCTGGACACTGCAAAAATTAATTACATTTCGTCCCAGTTGAATGTCGCCACTAATGCCAAGGGAAAGTGGTCCTCACTTTACAAGCTCGGTTTGGCTAAGGGGTCGCTGCCTTCCCCTCTGTAGTACCTTCCTTTAGAGACTTTACTAAAGCACTACTCTTTCGCTGCTAGTGGCCGCCCTTCGTTGACTTGGAGAGATATGGATGAGATATTGAGCATACCCCTGTGAAGCTATCAGCTAATTTTTTTTATTTTCACATGGTTGATGCCAACAAAGTTAATGGCTTTATTGTTTCTGCTTCTTTTAAGTTTTTAGGGTGTGATAGTATTTCTGTGGATATGCTTAAGATTGCTAAGACGTCCTCTATTCTTGGACCATTGACGGAGCTTGTAAAGGGCTCTCTCACCTTTTCTTATTTTCCAACAAATTGAAAAAGAGCTTTCATACTACTTTTGGCAAAGTCTAAATCTGTTTCTTCACCAGATCAAACCCGACCTATTGCTAGACTTTGCGAGATTTCCAAGGTTCTTGAGAGGGTTGTTCACGAGCAGCTTTCACGGTTTCTTGAGGCGGATGATCTATTAAACGAGCACCAGTCTGGCTTCAGACAGGGGCACAACACTCAGACAGCCCTTCTCAATATTCTGGAAGATGTTAGGCTGGCCATTGATAGGAGGAGGGTCACTGCTCTTCTTCTCTTTGACTTCTCCAAAGCTTTTGATATGGTGCCTCATAGACTGCTTTTCCTTAAACTGTGTGGTTTTAACTGTTCTGACGGTGTAATAAAATGGTCCGTCTCTCATCTTTGAGGTAGATCGCAGTCTATAGAGGAGCTGGATCGTGATGCTACGCAATTCTAGATAAGTATTAATTCTAGTGTTCCACAGGGTAGTATCTTGGGCCAATTGTTATTTTCCATATTTATTAATGATCTGTCTGAAGTTTTGTAATATTCAAAATACATGTTGTACGTGGATGATCTACAAATTTATCGTCTGTTTTTTGCTTGTGACATAGAGGGAGAAATTTCCGTTATTAATTGTGATGTTGAGGCCATTGTCGAGTGCGCATCAGACAATGGTCTCAAACTTAATGCCCTTGAAACTCAGGTTATCATTCTCGGTAGTGAGCAGTTAATTTTCAGGCTTAAGAAGGGGCCGAACTATCTGTCTTTGTCTAATAGCGTTTTTCATCATTTATTTAAACACTATCCGGTATAACAAGAAAAAAATAGCAGCCCCCGCTAGATATTAGTATAATAAGTAAATTTTGTAATAACAACCAAATTTTTTCACTGCGTAGTTTTTGAATAATTAGAGACCTACCAAAAAAAGATAGGTTATATTCTAGATTGCTAGTAGGTCTCTAATTAGTCAAAAACTATGCGGTAAAAAATTTGGTTGTTATTACAAAATTTACTAATTATACTAATATCTAGCGGGGGCTGCTATTTTTTTCTTGTTATACCGGATAGTGTTTACATAAATGATGAAAAACGCTATTAGACAAAGACAGCTAGTTCGGCCCCTTCTTAAGAGGCCGCTGTATCTCTGTCCTTTTCTAATTAAAAAATTG
The DNA here is from genome assembly GCA_017163975.1 of Anastatus disparis. Taxonomy (NCBI): domain Eukaryota; kingdom Metazoa; phylum Arthropoda; class Insecta; order Hymenoptera; family Eupelmidae; genus Anastatus; species Anastatus disparis. Next base: position 2,287,799 of record JAFFSR010000238.1, read on the forward strand.
ACTTTTTTCCCAAAATTAGCAGCAAGAGGCAAAAATAAAGAGATGGTTTCGATATGTTTAATAAAATGTAATATTTTCTTTGATTAGTATAAATTAATTTTATTGCTTTGTTTTTAAGAAAAGTTGGAATAACTTAAAAATTTAGAAATTAGTGTCAAATAATGGGATTTTCAAGTTATTCCAACTTTTCTTGAAAATAAAGCGGTGGAATTAAATTATTATTATCAGAGAAAATATTGCTTTCTATTACACGAATCGAAACCATCTCTTTATTTTTGCCTGAAGCTATTAGTTTTTATAAAAAATAAATTTTAAATAGATTCGGTAAAACAGGTAACTGTGTCGGTATACGGCTGACTCTTAATGCATCTCAAGTGTCACCCATCGCCGTGAGTGGACAGCCTATTCCTTTCTCTAAAGAAGTAACAAGCCTGGGCTTGTGGTTGAATCAGACTCTCAACCAGGAAAGGCAAATGAATGCTATTGTTGGCTAGAGTGCATGGAGTGCTTAATTCACTAAGGTTTTATAGACGCTCGCTTTTGAAGAAGCTCAGGAAGAGCCTTGTGGAATCGCTGATTTTTCCCCACTTTGACTATGCCTGTGTAGTCTACAACGATCTTTTCAATCATCAAAACTTAAAACTTCAATGCCTATCTAAGGTTTGTTCATGGTAACATAGCTTTTCGCGAACGTGTACTCCTTATAGGCTTAATCTTGGTTGGCTCTCGATCCTATCGAGGAGAAAGTATTTTACAATTTCGTTGGCCTATTCTGTCATTTCTGGTCGCAGCCCGACTTTCTTGGCGAATCGGTTCGTCAGAGTCGACACTAGCTCTGACGTCTGTTCTTCTGTACGTAGGTCACCTAGAGTTCTCCTCTGTCCGTCCATTCGTACGAGTGCCTTGCAGAACTTATTTACACATCTTGCTACGAATTTCATTAACGAGCTAGGTTCTGCGGCTATAATTCCAATATCCTTTGAGGTGCATTCTATGAGGGCGGTTAGAAAGCACGCATTTGACTGTTTAATCGATGGAGAGCGCGGACATTGGCGTAGGAAAGCAGCTGCTCTAGACTGAGCCCTAGTTGCTGCGGGATTACCAGGTGGCGTACGCAATTTAACTTAATTTTAATAAAATCAATTTTTTGTTTAATCTTGAATTTCACATAAACTTTTCTTAATTATGTTTTTCATTGTTTTTTAATTTTGAAATTTTTGTTGTTCATTGTTTCAATTACATTAGTTTATTTTTTATATTAATTCTTTGTATTGTATTTGTTGAACCATACAGGGTACTACCCCATGATTAATAAAATTTTTGTCAAATCAAAATCAAATCAAATCTCTCTCTCTCTAATCCAGGCGTGAATATACATTGCTTGGTATAGTATAGTATTCCTTCTCTCTCTTATTCTCATAACTTAGTTGTATATGCGCGCACAGATAGGGTCACACGCTAGTGGTTGGCGATATTTATCAATAAATATAAATATCGATATTAACAAGTTAAAATTACAAGTTAAAATATCGATAATTTTTATCAATAATGTGGAGGACAATAATTACATATATTGATGTTTTTGACACAAATATCGATAATTTTATCGATAATATACAAAATAAAAATGCCATTTACTTCGTTAAGTTTTCAAATAGCGCCATGAAATATTATGTAAATTATATGAGGTCACTAATATGAGAATTATTTAAAATTGGTCAAAACACATTTCTCTTATGGATTCGTTACGTAAGAATTTGAATACGATTCCGTAATTCAACGGTCATGTGGATGGTCATTTCGATATAACTGAACTCGTAAAGCAATATACCTAAATTTTAACAAAAAATATACACATACTTAACTGCCGTTTTTCAAATTATCTGTTAAAAATCCTGAAGTTTGGAATATAGCATAAAACAACAAACGTTATTCTTCAATTGTTCTTTTTGATACATGGTAAGTTAATTTTACATTTTTATTACTTTACAAAAAGAAGTATAATATTTTCAATATAATAAAGGTAATTAATTGAAAATATAATAAATGTTGTTACTTTGATAATGGTTAACTAAATACTTTTATATGCTTTGAGTTCTGGCATAATTTTCAAGATCGTCATTAATCTTTTTAAAAATAGTTTGATAATATTTTTAATACTTTTCCAGTGTTTGGTCATTTGGTGATAATATGAATGCGTGTTTATTATATTATAAGTGGCTTCCTAAAACTAACCTCAACTCACCCACATAGCACGAAAGATTCGGGAAGCTTCCATCGAAAGATTCGAGAAAGATTCCAATGTAAGCTTCTAGCAAGCTTCCCGGAAGCTTAATGAAAGTTTCGAGAAGCTTCCATTGGAATCTTTCATGTAAGCTTTACGGAAGGTTCAGGAAAGCTGACATGTAATATTGCATGAGGACTAAATGGAACATTACAAAATAGCTTCCAGTAAGCTTCCGAAAAGATTACATGCAATATTACAGAAACGTTATTTGGAAGATTCCAATATATCTTGCAGGAAGATTCCAGTAATATTTTGTGGAAGATTCCATTCAAACTTCCTGCAGCTTTCCACGAAATGTTACAGGAAGAATATTTCAATGTTCACGGAAGGTTACCAGTAACTTGTCAGGAAGATTCCTTGTAAGCTTCCCGGAAGCTAAATGGAAGTTTCGAGAAGCTTCCATTGGAATCTTTCATGTAAACTTTACGGAAGGTTCAGGAAAGCTGACATGTAATATTCCATGAGGACTAAATGGAACATTACAAAATAGCTTCCAGTAAGCTTCCGAAAAGATTATATGCAATATTACAGAAACGTTATTTGGAAGATTCCAATATATCTTGCAGGAAGATTCCAGTAATATTTTGTGGAAGATTCCATTCAAACTTCCTGCAGCTTTCCACGAAATGTTACAGGAAGAATATTTCAATGTTCACGAAAGGTTACCAGTAACTTGTCAGGAAGATTCCTTGTAAGCTTCCCGGAAGCTAAATGGAAGTTTCGAGAAGCTTCCATTGGAATCTTTCATGTAAACTTTACGGAAGGTTCAGGGAAGCTAACATGTAATATTCCAGGAGGGCTAAATGGAACATTACAAAATAGCTTCCAGTAAGCTTCCGGAAAGATTACATGCAATATTACAGAAACGTTATTCGGAAGATTACATTATAATTTTGTAGGAAGCTTCCAGTAATATTTTGTGGAAGATTCCATTCAAACTTACTGCAGCCTTCCACAGCATGTTACAAAAAAAATATTTCAATGTTAACGGAAGGTTACCAGTAACTTGTCAGGAAGATTCCCTGTAAGCTTCCCGAAAGCTAAATGAAAGTTTCGGGAAGCGTCCATTGGAATCTTTTATGTAAGCTTTACGGGAGGTTCAGAGAAGCTAACATGTAATATTCCATGAGGGCTAAACGAAACATTACAAAATAGCTTCCAGTAAGCTTTCGGAAAGATTACATGCAATATTACAGAAACTTTATTCGGAAGATCACATTATATCTCGCAGGAAGCGTCCAGTAATATTTTGTGAAGGATTCCGGTCAAACTTCCTGCAGCCTCCAGTGGAATGTTGTAGGAAAAATATTTTATTGTTTACGGAAGGTTACTAACTTATCAGGAAGATTTCCTGTAAGCTTTCCGGAAGCTAAGTAAAAGTTTCAGGAAGATTCCATTGGAATCTTTTATGTAAGTCTTACGGAAGGTGCAGGGAAGCTTAGATGTAATATTCCATGAGAGCCAAATGGAATATTACAAAATAACTTCCAGTAAGCTTCCGAAAAGTTATATCCGAATGTTATTTCGAAAATTACTTTACATCTTGCAGAAAGCTTGCAGTAACATTTTGCAGAAGATTCTATTCAAACTTCCTGCAGCCTTTCACAGAATATTACAGAAATGATATATTAATGTTCACAGACAGTTATTGCAAAGTTTCAGAAAAAAAACATTAGTTTGAAGTAAATATCATGAAAATTATTTAGTTAAATTTTTAAATAAATCTATTCCTTTGTTTATAAGAATTCTGTATTCCTGGTACAGAATCGAATAAATTTAATATACATCATTGGACTCTAACATTTTAAATAACTGATAAATGAATTTATTTAAAAATTTCATAGAATAATCTTCATGGTACATACTATAAGCTAATGCATTTTTTTTTCTAAAATTTTACAATAAAATGAAAATTTAGACAATATTTATGAGTACAGGTGTAGTGTCTGCCTTACATTAGTTTAATTTTATAGATTAAAAATATTGTTTTTTGTCCTCAGGCCGCAAAATGAATTTTTGTGTCCTGTATATGGAGCACAAAATAGTTTATTCTTGTCCTAGGTCACAAAAGAAAGATGTGTATATCCAATGTCTTATTTTAATAAAAGTTCGCAGAAAAATGTTCTCGACGTCGCGATTCTTGGAATTGAACTTAATGAACTGCTCGCTTCCCTTAATATCGTTATCCTTTTCTCACATATACTATACTGGGTATACGTTAACGAATAACTTAGACTCAATATATGTGTATTATGAAAGAAAAGGAAAGAGCGAGAGAAAGACATAGTTACCAGTTTCGCGTGTTAAAACTTTTTTTTCTTTTTTAAATATTTTTGAATTATAATTTTTATAGTTTAGCTTTGTTTTATTTTTGTTTAATTTTAATATTATATTTTAACAATTGTTAGTGGTTTTTATAATCGATTTTTTTTTATTCTATTTTTTTAAAACTTTTTCTTTCTTTTCTTAAATATTTTTTAGTTATAATATTTATAGTTTAGCTTTATTTTATATTTTATTGTATTTTTGTTTAATTTTAATTTAATATTTTAACAATTATTAGTGGTTTTTATAATCGAATTTTTTTTATTATATTTTTTTATTGTGTTTTAAGAATTATTAGTTATTTATTATTTATAATTGAATTTTTTATTAAATATATAATAAAAAAAATTCATATTATACATATAAAATTCTTTTATATTTTAAGAATTATGAATTATTTTTTTTATAGGCGGGGGGCTCCGCCCCAGCTTCCGCTTAGCGGCCTTTGGACAAAAAAAAGTATATGCAGTCACGGCCACAAACATATCATTCTTGCTCGTGCAGCTGGAGCGGCCTCGCTTTCGCTCGGCCCCTCAGCATGCACTCGCCAAGAATGATACGTTTTGCGGCCTTGACGCATAATATACTATTTTTTTTCTATTAAATTAATGTCTTATACTCTTTTTAATTTACAAAATTTATGGCAGATTATTTAAATATAAAGTAAAACATATTACATTTTAAATGATTAAAAATTTTTTATAATTGTGTATAACTTTCGATAAAGAATTTTTTTTATTATTGATTTTAATTAATAAAAAAGAACACAAAATAATATGTTTTTTTTAAAGAGAAAGTCGTTTATATAAATTAATTACAAAGTCTAAATATCTTTACAATGTTTTGAATATATGAATTTTATCAAATAAAAGATTCTTCCTGAGAAAAGCATAATATTTTTTGTTCTTTTACTAACTAAAAATTAATAGTAATAAAAAATTTTTACCCAAAGTTACATAATTATATAAATTAATTCATTCAATTTGTAATCTGCTTTTTCCGTATTTATATAATAATCCCTCATTAATTCTATGAATTAAAAATATATTCTTTTTTGTTAAATTAATGTATTAAGATATTCTTTTTAATATTAAAAATTAATATCGGATTATTATATGAATACGAATAAAACAGATTACAAATTAAATGATTAAAAGTTTCTATAATTGTATATCTTTAGATAAAAAATTTCTTTTAATATTAATTTAAACTAGTAAATAAGCACAAAAAATATTTTGTTGCTTTTTTAAAGAAAAGTCTTTAATTGAATAAAGTTTTAAGAAAGAGTATTGTAATATTTCTTTAAGTATTTTAAATAAATTTATTTTAAAATCTATATAAAATTAATTTTTCGACTTCACATAGCATGAGAATGTTTGTGTGTGAATAATACGTAGGTATACATTTATCTGTATACATAAAAAATATTTAAATTAAAAAAAATAGTGAAATATATGCATGTGCAACATAATTTATAAAAAAAAAAATTATGTTTAGTCGGGAATTGAACTACCGACAGATATCATACAAGTCCGTCACCTTCGATTTGCAGTTACACCTACAGGGGGATGTTGAATGGGCGTTTTGTCCCTAAGTGGTGAGATGATACCACACTTACTATATAAGTTGAACTTGGTGGTTTTGAGTATGTACCCACAGCGCCTGCCCTAAAAATGTAAGTGCGTCTATATAATTATACGTAAATCCTAATATATGTGAATATGTATTGACGTATAAATATGATATAATAGTATATAAAATAGTATGTTGTAAATAAATATGTGTTTTGCACAGGAAATATTTGTAAAATATAAAATAAAAAATAGAATGTTGAACAGAATCGAAACACAATACCTTCCGAACGGTGAAAAAGGATAAAATTAACCAAATGATAATTGAATTGTTGACTTCCCCAAAGCCTCCGGGAAACTTACACTGGAATCTTCCTGGAAGCTTTTTGCATTCTTTTATGGAAGCTTCCATGATGTATTTTTAGAACCTTGCGACAATATTCCTTGCAAGCTTTTTGTAAGATTTAAAAGGCTTTTATACTAGCCTCCATGGAAGCTTACTGATATCTTCCATGGAAGCTTTCTGGAATCTTTCATTGAATTTTTCTGAAAGAAAAGTTCGCGGGACATTTCACGCTTCCAGGAAGCTTTAATTGAAGCTTTCACGCAAGCTTGCATGTAAGCTTCTTGCATTATTCCGTGGAAGCTTCCATGGAGTACTTTTGGAACCTTGCGGCAATCTTCCTTGGAAACTTCTTGTAAGATTCAAAAAGACCTTTATGCTAGCTTCCATGGAAGCTTACTGATTTCTTCCACGGAAGCTTCCTGGAAGCTTTCATTGAATCTTTATGAATGAAAAGTGCGCGGGACATTTGACGCTTCCAGGAAGCTTACATGGAAGCTTCCGGGAATCTTCCGAACCTTTTATGGAAGCTTCCTGAAAGCTTCCTGGAAGCTTCGGTGCTATGTGGGCATATCCAACAATTTTTCCCACAACAGTATGCATAACTAAATTCATTTTTCATTGTAATATATGAATATATTGATAAATTATAAAATAATGTGATGATTAAATTTTATATTTGAGATTATTTATTAATTTTTAACTGATTATAAATATAAATATTTATTTTGATTAGAGAAAGTTTTTTATATGACATAAATTATTTTAACTGAAAAACGATCTCGATTGACACCTGAACATTTCCAGCATTTATTATTTTTATCATCGCTAGCATTAGAAGATTGGCATTTTGAATAAATTGAATTGATTTTCATAGTTTATATGTAAAAAATTTATATTTTTATAGTTTAAATAAAATTAAAAAATAAATTTATTAAATTATAAAATAATAGTTATTCCTTTTATCATAATAACTAATATTTAGTTTAAATTAAAATGATTTTAATTCAAAAATAAAAATTAGAAATATTTTTAAAAAATGTATCGATATTTGTAAATATCGATATTTGATAACCGATATTTTACAGGTATCGATATTTTGAAGTACAATACGTATCGATACCTAATATCGATATCAAAAGCAGATTTCGCACATCTCTATCACACGCCCACAACACATATTAAAATGCAACGTGACGGCAACTTGGATTTTCATGCTCTGCAAATTTTCGAGGCGTGCCAAAAGAAGTATTAACTTTAAAAAGTTTAAATGTACAATATTACAATCACGAGGGATCAGAGGTGATTACATCCAGATAGGTTTGTCTTTGGTAGCATTGGGTGGCGTGAGAGGGTAACTCGTTATCGCCTTGAACTGGGCTGGTTGTCGGTTAAGGATAGGAGACTTTAATTTAAAATTTCATTGGCCTATTCAATTGTTTCTCACCAATACCCAGTGTCTCTATCAAAGAGATTTCTCCGTGCAAATGTCGACATGACTGTAAGATCCTCGAGTAGATTGCCTCCGAGGCTTTTGGTTTGCCCAGTTGTGCGTACTTTGGTGACGTTGAATTCTTTTGTATATTCGGCATTTTCATACAAACTCTAACATTTTCACTGGTTTTCATATGGGTTGACCCAAGCTATAAAACTGTCGATATTTAACAAACTGTTAATTGATTAGCGCTGTGAGTGGCAGAATTCACCGGAGACTTATTGAATGTACTTGAGCTATCTTATAAGTTTGCATTCTACCACAATACAATAAATGTGGGCCTCTGTTGATTGTACGCAGATGTTGATGTAAAACAGTATATCTGTTAAATGCAATGATAATAATTGAAGAAAACAGTAAATAACTGTTTTCTTCAATTATTTGCCGATATTATCAGTTTTCTCCAGTTATGTTCTGACGTTTTTCTCTTTTTACGTGCGAGAAAAAAATATTTTCTAACATTTCGTGCGCGAGACACGGTTTCTCATGCTTGTTTTGCGTGTGTGAAATCTAATATTTTTTCATAGTGTGCGAAATATGTACGCCATGTTGTTTTTTTAGACAACAAGATTCACAATTGTTTTACGGACTTGGACTCGATATTTATGTCATATAAGGTTATTTTGACAGGAAATTCGAAACAAAATTTTTTATTATGAAAAATAAAAAGGGGGAATTGTTTTATGTGTAAAAGAGTGGTTCAATCAAAATTTTCAAAAAGATTTTAATTTTATTAATCATAAAGTTGATTTAGATAGTAAATATTTACTAGTAATGTTTTTTACAGGTAAAATTGTTGTAAAGCATTTAAAATCAGATATAAAAGTAACATATACATTACATATATGTCACTTTTAACATACAACATATATCATAGAAATTTAAAAAAATTTAATTTTTCCAAATATGAATGTTTAATTTTTTTTTTAGAATTATTTTGAAAGATAATTCAACTCTTTCGACGGTGAATTCCAGAAACTGTTTTAATGAACAACTGATGACTCTGGCTTGTCAACAATTAATTTTAAAAAATCTTCTGAATAATGAGCGTCTTAATTTGCACTTTTAAATTTATTATGAATCAGAAATCTCCTAATAAGTAAATGGAAATAAAAGTTTTTATTCGCAATCAAAAATATTTATTGCATTAATGATGCAGTTGTGAATATTTATAATTCATTATTTTTTTATTATTTACTCGTCTAATTATCACACAAATTGACTTGTTTTGCTCCGCTCGGTCAGCAACCGCAAAAATGATCGTGTTTCGCTCACGATGTATTGGAAAATAGTATACGCAACATGTGCGCGGCACAGGTGATTCACGCACTCGTCGTTTTTTCCGCTCTCGCTTCGCTTGGGCGACAAATTCGACTCGTGCGTGAATCACCTGTTCCACGCACTAGTTGCGTAATGTACTATTTTCAACTTTCTTCACTTTTCTTTGTTTTAAAACTGTTTTCTTCAGTTATCTGCCAATATTATCAGTTTTCTCCCGTTATGTTCCGTTTTCTACTTTTACTAGAAAAAGTAAAAAAGTGTTTTGCCGTTTTTTACTTTGTCTAATTTCTTTTTTTTACTTTTTAACAGTTGTGTTCGGAATATAACTGTTTTCTGCAGTTTTCTTCAAAATTCTTCACTTTTTCAATGGCTTTCATATTTAAAAAAAATGTTCGAAAATGAATATAACTGTTGATAATTGCAGATAATTGTATAGAACTGTAAAAAACTGAAGAAATCTAAAGAAATCAGAAGATAACTCTTATTTTTGCCTCAATTCCGACAGTTTTCAACAGTTAATTTCCGTTTTCTTTAGTTTTGATATATTTTCTTAAGTTTTTTTCTGATATTTATGGTTATTAACTATTGTCTGCATTTACTTTTTTGAGCTAGGGCTATATTTTAATTATAATATACGCTTGAAGATTTTCTTAATTTTGTATTTACAATAAAAAAGTATGAAATCAATTTACGTAATCGAATATCACGTATGGTGTAAGAATCTTTTTATATTTTTTTTCAGTTACGTAAATCATTAATAGGTATTGTTCATTATGTGATTGATAATGCCTGCAAAATAGTGAGGTTCACCAATCTAAGTGAGCATTGAAAGCTTTGTATATGTCCATACTTTAGAACATGTATAAATACATATCTTGACGAATTTGTTTAAAATAATGACTGATACTTTGTAATAATTTTTTCTTGATTGTAAGTTATAAATAGTGTGTAATTTTTTTATAACATTACAGATATAGTACCACTCAAAAGTTCGGAAACATTTTTATTGAAACCAGTTGAACTTTAAAAGGTCATAACTCTAGAACGGTTTGACCATGGGAAAAAAAATAAAAAAGATTTTGAAAAAAATATAATATTTTGACGTATGAAATAGTACATACGTAACGGGTATGGAAAGGCTTTATTTACGAAACGAGGAGTTTACGGCCTGCAGGTGAGGGTCGTAACATGTTTTGTAAAAAAGCCTTTCCATACTAGTTGCGTAGTGTATTTTTCGTCATGAGAGTCAAAAAAGAGCAACAAAATTGCAATTTTAGGGTTAGAATAGAGAAAAAAATTTTTTTTTCAATCAATAATTTCAACTTTTTGGGAAATTACTGGATCGAAAAAGTACGCAAAACATTTCAAAGAAGAGCAAATTTCCTACACTGAAAAAAATAGAATCTAGGAGTAAGAGGAAAAATCTATTCGATTCTTAGTTCTTGAATCAAATAGAAATCTAATTGTATTTAATGACCATAATCATCCTGCAAAATCGCAGTAATCTAGGTTCTAGCAGAAAATCCTCTATCTTCAAGAAGAAATCTAATAAAATTTAGGGGATATCTATTTATTGATAAAATAGCATAGAAGTAACAGGTATCACATTAGAAACAATTTATTCTTGAATTATCAATTTTAATTACGGTACAAAATGAGCTGCTGCCGTATTTAAAATCATTGATAAAAGAATATTCAGATTTAAGATTAGAATTATTTCCAAACGATCCTTTGAAACCGAAACACCATTATTTATTATATTACGTAGATTTATTTATAAAAATAGGACCAATAATTAACACTTAATGCATGTGCTTTGAAGCAAAACATAGAGTCTTTATTTCTTACGGTAGATTCTCAGAAAATAAAGTTAAGGAGATGTAAAATTGACACTACATTTGTACTCATAAATATTAGTTATTTTTCCATTTTATTGCAAAATTTTCAATAAAGAAATGCTTTAGCTTATAATATGTACTATAAAGATTAATGAATTAAATTTTCAAATAAATTAAATCATTAGTTGTTAAGAATTTTAGGTTTCAATATTGTTTATTAAAATTTTTCAATTTTGTAACAAAACATGGCACATAGCTAATGCATTTCTTTTCTAGAAATTCAACAATAGAATCGAAAGGAAGTTAATATTTATGAGTACAGGTGTAGTGTCCGTTTTACATTTCCTTAATTTACCACTATTTTTATGGAAAAAAAAATTGTCCCTTGCTTATACTTTTTTTACCATGGTTTCAATAAAAAAAACATCGTTTATGGACTTTTTAAGACGCAATCTTTCAATTCTTTACCTGAATTTCTAAAATTCAAATCAACTTTTAATTCTCGAGATAATCATAGTACATCGACACTTATATTAAAATGGTTTGAGGAAAACGGAATCGTATTTAAATCAGGTTTCTTTTTATGTTGGAAAAATATTGATATTCTATCTGTTTTCGTAGAAATAATTTAAATATTTAAATATGTTGAAAATCAAAATTTATTTAATATGTAAAAAATGTCATTCTTAAGGTTTCAATGAGCATGTTCATGCGCATTGGGTAGAAACAGAAAATAAATACGTTACATGCTGCTTTAAAGAATCGTTCAGGGGGAGAATTATGCATAAGATTCAATTTGTTGATGGAAAAAATTATGTTATGTTTTATATGTAAATATATATTGTTAATTATTGTAATAATAAATTTCCTAAAAACGATTAATTTTTTTTACTTGAATCATACCCACATAGCATGAAATATTTCTGAAATATTTCTGAAATATTTCATTGAAAGATTCGGAATAAAACAGAAATATTGATAAGAAATATTTCTGAAATATTGATATGTCCTTCTAGAAGATTGATTTGAAATATTTCATGTAATGTTTCTGTAACATTCTTTCATTATTTTGTAAAATATTAATTTGTAATATTGTTGAAAGATTGTAGCAATATTTGACCGCAAGATTCATGTGAGATTATGAATCTTTCAAGAAATGTTTCTGAAATATTTCTGAAATCTTTCATGAAATGTTGATTTGTAAAATTGTTGAAAGATTGCAGAAATATTTTATTAAAGGATTCATAAAAGATTATGAATCTTTCAAGAAAGGTTTCTGAAATATTTCTAAAATCTTTCATGAAATATTGCTTTGTAACATTGTTGAAAGATTGCAGGAATATTTTATTAAAGGATTCATAAAAGATTATGAATCTTTCAAGGAATGTTTCTGAAATATTTCTAAAATTTTTCATGAAATATTGCTTTGTAACATTGTTGAAAGATTGCTAAAATATGTTATTGAAGGATTCATAAAAAATTATGAATCTCTCAAAAAATGTTTCGGAAATATTTCAGAAATCTTTCATGTAATATTGATATGTTATATTGTTGAAAGATTGCCCATCAGTTTAACTAAAGTATTCATAGAGGATTATTAACCCTTTCGGAAATATTTTTGGAATCTTTCATGAAATACTGATTTGTAATATTGATGAAAAATTCTATCAGATATTATTTTTGATTTTGTAAGAGTTGCATCTCAAACCATATTAGATACTTATACATTAATTGTTATTTATAAGTTAAGCGCTTATTTATTTGTATCAAGAATTTTCAGTCTTATAAACTAAACGAGAGAGCGTCCCACCACTTGCGAGAGTTTGCCAACCACATTTACGATCACATGAAAATATAATCAAGTAGCCACCTGCTGGCAAGATGGAAGAATTGCTACAAACGCGAGAGAACTACAAATATTTAAACAATATTTCTCCAATATTTAACTGTTATATTCATAAATTTTTCGGAATACTCCATGAAATATTTCTGGAATTTGACAGAGATATTTCATGAAATATTTCTTGAAAAATTTGCGCATTATTAATTTGAAATATTTTAAGAAATAGTGCAACAATATTTCTTCGATATTTCAGTGTTATCTTCATACATTTTTTTAAATACTTTTGAAATGAAATGTTTTTTGAATATAACAAAAATATTTCATGAAATGTTTCTTGAAAGAATTGCGAAATATTGATTTGAAACATTTCAAGAAATAATGTAACAATATTTCTTGAATATTTCAGTGTCAGATTCAAAAATTTTTTGAAATAAAACATGAAATGCTCCTTTAATATTACAGGAATATTTCATGAAATGTTTTTTGAAAGATTTGTAAAATATTGATTTGAAACATTTCAAGAAACAATGTAACAATATTTTTTGAATATTTTAGTGTTGGATTCAAAAATTTTTCGAAATAAAACATGAAATGTTCCTTCAATATTACAGAAATATTTCATGAAATGTTTCTTGAAAAATTTGCGAAATATTGATTTGAAACATTTCAAGAAATAATTTAGTAATATTTCTCGAATATTTCGGCGTTAGATCTAAAAATAGTTTTGAATAAAACATGAAATATTCCTTCAATATTACAGGAATATTTCATACAATGTTTCTTGAAAGATTAGCGAAATATTGATCTGAAACATTTCAAGAAATAATCTAGTAACCTTTCTCAAGTATTTCAGTGTTGGATTTAAAAATAGTTTGGAATAAAACATGAAATATTCTTTCAATATTACAGGAATATTTCATGCAATGTTTCTTGAAAGATTGGCGCGATATTGATCGTAAACATTTAAGAAATAATCTAGTAACCTTTCTCAAATATTTCAGTGTTGGATTCAAAAATTGTTTGGAATAAAACATGAAATATTCCTTCAATATTAGAGGAATATTTCATGCAATGTTTCTTGAAAGATTGGTGAAATATTAGTGTGAAACATTTAAATAAATAATCTAGTAATTTTTCTCAAATATTTCAGTGTTGGATTCAAAAATAGTTTGAAATAAAACATGAAATATTCCTTCAATATTACAGGAATATTTCATGCAATGTTTCTTGAAAGATTGGCGAAATATTAATCTGAAACATTTCAAGAAATAATCTAGTAACCTTTCTCAAATATTTCAGTGTTGGATTCAAAAATAGTTTGGAATAAAACATGAAATATTCCTTCAATATTACAGGAATATTTCATGCAATGTTTCTTGAAAGATTGGTGAAATATTAATGTAAAACATTTCAAGAAATAATTTAGTAATATTTCTCGAATATTTCGGTGTTAGATCTAAAAATAGTTTGGAATAAAACATGAAATATTCCTTCAATATTACAGGAATATTTCATACAATGTTTCTTGGAAGATTGGCGAAATATTGATCTGAAACATTTCAAGAAATAATCTAGTAACCTTTCTCAAGTAATTCAGTGTTGGATTCAAAAATAGTTTGGAATAAAACATGAAATATTCCTTCAATATTACGGGAATATTTCATGCAATGTTTCTTGAAAGATTGGCGAGATATTGATCGTAAACATTTCAAGAAATAATCTAGTAACCTTATTTAAATATTTCAGTGTTGGATTCAAAAATTGTTTGGAATAAAACATGAAATATTCCTTCAATATTAGAGGAATATTTCATGAAATGTTTCTTGAAAGATTTGCGAAATATTAATTTGAAACATTCCAAGAAATAATTCAGTAATATTTCTCAAATATTTCAGTGTTGGATTCAAAAATTATTAGGAATAAAACATGAAATATTCCTTAAATATTACAGGGATATTTCATGCAATGTTTCTTGAAAGATTGGTGAAATATTAATGTGAAACATTTCAAGAAATAATTTAGTAATCTTTCTTAAATATTTCAGTGTTGGATTCAAAAATTGTTTGGAATAAAACATGAAATATTCCTTTAATATTACAGGAATATTTCATGCAATGTTTCTTGAAAGATTGGTGAAATATTAATGTGAAACATTTCAATAAATAATTCAGTAATATTTCTCAAATATTTCAGTGTTGGATTTAGAAATTTTTTTGGAATAAAACATGAAATATTCCTTTAATATTACAGGAATATTTCATGCAATGTTTCTTGAAAGATTGGTAAAATATTAATGTGAAACATTTCAAGAAATAATTCAGTAATATTACTCAAATATTTTAGTGTTGGATTCAGAAATTTTTTTGGAATAAAACATGAAATATTCCTTCAATATTACAGGAATATTTCATGCAATGTTTCTTGAAAGATTGGTGAAATATTAATGTAGAACCTTTTAAGAAATAATTTAGTAATCTTTCTTAAATAATTCAGTGTTGGATTCAAAAATTGTTTGGAATAAAACATGAAATATTCCTTTAATTTTACAGGAATATTTCATGCAATGTTTCTTAAAAGATTGGTGAAATATTATTATGAAACATTTCAAGAAATAATTTAGTAATATTTCTCAAATATTTCAGTGTTGGATTCAAAAATTGTTTGGAATAAAACATGAAATATTCCTTCAATATTAGAGGAATATTTCATGCAATGTTTCTTGAAAGATTGGTGAAATATTAATGTGAAACATTTCAATAAATAATCTAGTAATTTTTCTCAAATATTTCAGTGTTGGATTCAAAAATAGTTTGGAATAAAACATGAAATATTTCTTTAATATTACAGGAATATTTCATGCAATGTTTCTTGAAAGATTCGCAAAATATTGATCTGAAACATTTCAACAAATAATCTAGTAACCTTTCTCAAATATTTCAGTGTTGGATTCAAAAATAGTTTGGAATAAAACATGAAATATTCCTTCAATATTACAGGAATATTTCATGCAATGTTTCTTGAAAGATTGGTGAAATATTAATGTAAAACATTTCAAGAAATAATTTAGTAATATTTCTCGAATATTTCGGTGTTAGATCTAAAAATAGTTTGGAATAAAACATAAAATATTCCTTCAATATTACAGGAATATTTCATACAATGTTTCTTGGAAGATTGGCGAAATATTGATCTGAAACATTTCAAGAAATAATCTAGTAACCTTTCTCAAATATTTCAGTGTTGGATTCAAAAATAGTTTGGAATAAAACATGAAATACTCCTTCAATATTACAGGAATATTTCATGCAATGTTTTTTGAAAGATTGGTAAAATATTAATGTGAAACATTTCAAGAAATAATTCAGTAATATTACTCAAATATTTTAGTGTTGGATTCAGAAATTTTTTTGGAATAAAACATGAAATATTCCTTCAATATTACAGGAATATTTCATGCAATGTTTCTTGAAAGATTGGTGAAATATTAATGTAGAACCTTTTAAGAAATAATTTAGTAATCTTTCTTAAATAATTCAGTGTTGGATTCAAAAATTGTTTGGAATAAAACATGAAATATTCCTTTAATTTTACAGGAATATTTCATGCAATGTTTCTTAAAAGATTGGTGAAATATTATTATGAAACATTTCAAGAAATAATTTAGTAATATTTCTCAAATATTTCAGTGTTGGATTCAAAAATTGTTTGGAATAAAACATGAAATATTCCTTCAATATTAGAGGAATATTTCATGCAATGTTTCTTGAAAGATCGGTAAAATATTAATGTGAAACATTTCAATAAATAATTTAGTAATCTTTCTCAAATATTTCAGTGTTGGATTCAAAAATTTTTTGAAATAAAACATGTAATGTTCCTTCAATATTACAGAAATATTTCATGAAATGTTTCTTGAAAGATTTGCGAAATATTGATTTGTAACATTTCAAGAAATAATTTAGTAATATTTCTCAAATATTTCAGTGTTCGATTCAAAAATTGTTAGGAATAAAACATAAAATATTCCTTAAATATTACAGGAATATTTCATGCAATGTTTCTTGAAAGATTGGCGAAATATTGATCTGAAACATTTCAAGAAATAATTTAGTAATATTTCTCAAATATTTCAGTGTTGGATTCAAAAATTGTTAGGAATAAAACATGAAATATTCCTTTAATATTACAGGAATATTTCATGCAATGTTTCTTGAATGATTGGTAAAATATTAATGTGAAACATTTCAAGAAATAATTCAGTAATATTTCTCAAATATTTCAGTGTTGGTTTCAGAAATTTTTTTGGAATAAAACATGAAATATTCCTTCAAAATTACAGGAATATTTCATGCAATGTTTCTTGAAAGATTGGCGAGATATTGATCGTAAACATTTCAAGAAATAATCTAGTAACCTTATTTAAATATTTCAGTGTTGGATTCAAAAATTGTTTGGAATAAAACATGAAATATTCCGCCAATATTAGAGGAATATTTCATGAAATGTTTCTTGAAAGATTTGCGAAATATTAATTTGAAACATTCCAAGAAATAATTTAGTAATATTTCTCGAATATTTCGGCGTTAGATCTAAAAATAGTTTTGAATAAAACATGAAATATTCCTTCAATATTACAGGAATATTTCATACAATGTTTCTTGAAAGATTAGCGAAATATTGATCTGAAACATTTCAAGAAATAATCTAGTAACCTTTCTCAAGTATTTCAGTGTTGGATTCAGAAATTTTTTTGGAATAAAACATGAAATATTCCTTTAACATTACAGGAATATTTCATGCAATGTTTCTTGAAAGATTGGTAAAATAATAATGTGAAACAGTTCAAGAAATAATCTAGTAACCTTTCTCAAGTATTTCAGTGTTGGATTCAAAAATAGTTTAGAATAAAACATGAAATATTCCTTCAATATTACAGGAATATTTCATGCAATGTTACTTGAAAGATTAGCGAGATATTGATCTGAAACATTTCAAGAAATAATCTAGTAACCTTTCTCAAATATTTCAGTGTTGGATTCAAAAATTGTTTGGAATAAAACATGAAATATTTCTTCAATATTAGAGGAATATTTCATGCAATGTTACTTGAAAGATTGGCGAGATATTGATTTGAAACATTTCAAGAAATAATTTAGTAATATTTCTCGAATATTTCGGTGTTAGATCTAAAAATAGTTTGGAATAAAACATGAAATATTCCTTCAATATTACAGGAATATTTCATGCAATGTTACTTGAAAGATTAGCGAGATATTGATCTGAAACATTTCAAGAAATAATCTAGTAACCTTTCTCAAATATTTCAGTGTTGGATTCAAAAATTTTTTGAAATAAAACATGAAATGCTCCTTTAATATTACAGGAATATTTCATGAAATGTTTTTTGAAAGATTTGTGAAATATTGATTTGAAACATTTCAAGAAACAATGTAACAATATTTTTTGAATATTTTAGTGTTGGATTCAAAAATTTTTCGAAATAAAACATGAAATGTTCCTTCAATATTACAGAAATATTTCATGAAATGTTTCTTGAAAAATTTGCGAAATATTGATTTGAAACATTTCAAGAAATAATTTAGTAATATTTCTCGAATATTTCGGCGTTAGATCTAAAAATAGTTTTGAATAAAACATGAAATATTCCTTCAATATTACAGGAATATTTCATACAATGTTTCTTGAAAGATTAGCGAAATATTGATCTGAAACATTTCAAGAAATAATCTAGTAACCTTTCTCAAGTATTTCAGTGTTGGATTTAAAAATAGTTTGGAATAAAACATGAAATATTCCTTCAATATTACAGGAATATTTCATGCAATGTTTCTTGAAAGATTGGCGCGATATTGATCGTAAACATTTAAGAAATAATCTAGTAACCTTTCTCAAATATTTCAGTGTTGGATTCAAAAATTGTTTGGAATAAAACATGAAATATTCCTTCAATATTAGAGGAATATTTCATGCAATGTTTCTTGAAAGATTGGTGAAATATTAGTGTGAAACATTTAAATAAATAATCTAGTAATTTTTCTCAAATATTTCAGTGTTGGATTCAAAAATAGTTTGAAATAAAACATGAAATATTCCTTCAATATTACAGGAATATTTCATGCAATGTTTCTTGAAAGATTGCGAAATATTAATCTGAAACATTTCAAGAAATAATCTAGTAACCTTTCTCAAATATTTCAGTGTTGGATTCAAAAATAGTTTGGAATAAAACATGAAATACTCCTTCAATATTACAGGAATATTTCATGCAATGTTTCTTGAAAGATTGGTGAAATATTAATGTAAAACATTTCAAGAAATAATTTAGTAATATTTCTCGAATATTTCGGTGTTAGATCTAAAAATAGTTTGGAATAAAACATAAAATATTCCTTCAATATTACAGGAATATTTCATACAATGTTTTTTGGAAGATTGGCGAAATATTGATCTGAAACATTTCAAGAAATAATCTAGTAACCTTTCTCAAGTAATTCAGTGTTGGATTCAAAAATAGTTTGGAATAAAACATGAAATATTCCTTCAATATTACGGGAATATTTCATGCAATGTTTCTTGAAAGATTGGCGAGATATTGATCGTAAACATTTCAAGAAATAATCTAGTAACCTTATTTAAATATTTCAGTGTTGGATTCAAAATTGTTTGGAATAAAACATGAAATATTCCTTCAATATTAGAGGAATATTTCATGAAATGTTTCTTGAAAGATTTGCGAAATATTAATTTGAAACATTCCAATAAATAATTCAGTAATATTTCTCAAATATTTCAGTGTTGGATTCAAAAATTATTAGGAATAAAACATGAAATATTCCTTAAATATTACAGGGATATTTCATGCAATGTTTCTTGAAAGATTGGTGAAATATTAATGTGAAACATTTCAAGAAATAATTTAGTAATCTTTCTTAAATATTTCAGTGTTGGATTCAAAAATTGTTTGGAATAAAACATGAAATATTTCTTTAATATTACAGGAATATTTCATGCAATGTTTCTTAAGAGATTGGTGAAATATTAATAGGAAACATTTTAAGAAATAATTTAGTAATATTTCTCAAATATTTCAGTGTTGGATTCAAAAATTGTTTGGAATAAAACATGAAATATTCCTTTAATATTACAGGAATATTTCATGCAATGTTTCTTGAAAGATTGGTGAAATATTAATGTGAAACATTTCAATATATAATTCAGTAATATTTCTCAAATATTTCAGTGTTGGATTTAGAAATTTTTTTGGAATAAAACATGAAATATTCCTTTAATATTACAGGAATATTTCATGCAATGTTTCTTGAAAGATTGGTAAAATATTAATGTGAAACATTTCAAGAAATAATTCAGTAATATTACTCAAATATTTTAGTGTTGGATTCAGAAATTTTTTTGGAATAAAACATGAAATATTCCTCCAATATTACAGGAATATTTCATGCAATGTTTCTTGAAAGATTGGTGAAATATTAATGTAGAACCTTTTAAGAAATAATTTAGTAATCTTTCTTAAATAATTCAGTGTTGGATTCAAAAATTGTTTGGAATAAAACATGAAATATTCCTTTAATTTTACAGGAATATTTCATGCAATGTTTCTTAAAAGATTGGTGAAATATTATTATGAAACATTTCAAGAAATAATTTAGTAATATTTCTCAAATATTTCAGTGTTGGATTCAAAAATTGTTTGGAATGAAACATGAAATATTCCTTCAATATTAGAGGAATATTTCATGCAATGTTTCTTGAAAGATTGGTGAAATATTAATGTGAAACATTTCAATAAATAATCTAGTAATTTTTCTCAAATATTTCAGTGTTGGATTCAAAAATAGTTTGGAATAAAACATGAAATATTTCTTTAATATTACAGGAATAATTCATGCAATGTTTCTTGAAAGATTCGCAAAATATTGATCTGAAACATTTCAACAAATAATCTAGTAACCTTTCTCAAATATTTCAGTGTTGGATTCAAAAATTGTTTGGAATAAAACATGAAATATTCCTTCAATATTAGAGGAATATTTCATGCAATGTTTCTTGAAAGATCGGTAAAATATTAATGTGAAACATTTCAATAAATAATTTAGTAATCTTTCTCAAATATTTCAGTGTTGGATTCAAAAATTTTTTGAAATAGAACATATAATGTTCCTTCTATATTACAGAAATATTTCATGAAATGTTTCTTGAAAGATTTGCGAAATATTGATTTGTAACATTTCAAGAAATAATTTAGTAATATTTCTCAAATATTTCAGTGTTCGATTCAAAAATTGTTAGGAATAAAACATAAAATATTCCTTAAATATTACAGGAATATTTCATGCAATGTTTCTTGAAAGATTGGCGAAATATTGATCTGAAACATTTCAAGAAATAATTTAGTAATATTTCTCAAATATTTCAGTGTTGGATTCAAAAATTGTTAGGAATAAAACATGAAATATTCCTTTAATATTACAGGAATATTTCATGCAATGTTTCTTGAATGATTGGTAAAATATTAATGTGAAACATTTCAAGAAATAATTCAGTAATATTTCTCAAATATTTCAGTGTTGGTTTCAGAAATTTTTTTGGAATAAAACATGAAATATTCCTTCAATATTACAGGAATATTTCATGCAATGTTTCTTGAAAGATTGGCGAGATATTGATCGTAAACATTTCAAGAAATAATCTAGTAACCTTATTTAAATATTTCAGTGTTGGATTCAAAAATTGTTTGGAATAAAACATGAAATATTCCGCCAATATTAGAGGAATATTTCATGAAATGTTTCTTGAAAGATTTGCGAAATATTAATTTGAAACATTCCAAGAAATAATTTAGTAATATTTCTCAAATATTTCAGTGTTGGATTCAAAAATTGTTAGGAATAAAACATGAAATATTCCCTTAATATTACAGGAATATTTCATGCAATGTTTCTTGAAAGATTGGTGAAATATTAATGTGAAACATTTCAATAAATAATTCAGTAATATTTCTCAAATATTTCAGTGTTGGATTCAGAAATTTTTTTGGAATAAAACATGAAATATTCCTTTAATATTACAGGAATATTTCATGCAATGTTTCTTGAAAGATTGGTAAAATATTAATGTGAAACAGTTCAAGAAATAATCTAGTAACCTTTCTCAAATATTTCAGTGTTGGATTCAAAAATTGTTTGGAATAAAACATGAAATATTCCTTCAATATTAGAGGAATATTTCATGCAATGTTTCTTGAAAGATTGGTGAAATATTAGTGTGAAACATTTAAATAAATAATCTAGTAATTTTTCTCAAATATTTCAGTGTTGGATTCAAAAATAGTTTGAAATAAAACATGAAATATTCCTTCAATATTACAGGAATATTTCATGCAATGTTTCTTGAAAGATTGGCGAAATATTAATCTGAAACATTTCAAGAAATAATCTAGTAACCTTTCTCAAATATTTCAGTGTTGGATTCAAAAATAGTTTGGAATAAAACATGAAATACTCCTTCAATATTACAGGAATATTTCATGCAATGTTTCTTGAAAGATTGGTGAAATATTAATGTAAAACATTTCAAGAAATAATTTAGTAATATTTCTCGAATATTTCGGTGTTAGATCTAAAAATAGTTTGGAATAAAACATAAAATATTCCTTCAATATTACAGGAATATTTCATACAATGTTTCTTGGAAGATTGGCGAAATATTGATCTGAAACATTTCAAGAAATAATCTAGTAACCTTTCTCAAGTAATTCAGTGTTGGATTCAAAAATAGTTTGGAATAAAACATGAAATATTCCTTCAATATTACGGGAATATTTCATGCAATGTTTCTTGAAAGATTGGCGAGATATTGATCGTAAACATTTCAAGAAATAATCTAGTAACCTTATTTAAATATTTCAGTGTTGGATTCAAAAATTGTTTGGAATAAAACATGAAATATTCCTTCAATATTAGAGGAATATTTCATGAAATGTTTCTTGAAAGATTTGCGAAATATTAATTTGAAACATTCCAATAAATAATTCAGTAATATTTCTCAAATATTTCAGTGTTGGATTCAAAAATTATTAGGAATAAAACATGAAATATTCCTTAAATATTACAGGGATATTTCATGCAATGTTTCTTGAAAGATTGGTGAAATATTAATGTGAAACATTTCAAGAAATAATTTAGTAATCTTTCTTAAATATTTCAGTGTTGGATTCAAAAATTGTTTGGAATAAAACATGAAATATTTCTTTAATATTACAGGAATATTTCATGCAATGTTTCTTAAGAGATTGGTGAAATATTAATAGGAAACATTTTAAGAAATAATTTAGTAATATTTCTCAAATATTTCAGTGTTGGATTCAAAAATTGTTTGGAATAAAACATGAAATATTCCTTTAATATTACAGGAATATTTCATGCAATGTTTCTTGAAAGATTGGTAAAATATTAATGTGAAACATTTCAAGAAATAATTCAGTAATATTACTCAAATATTTTAGTGTTGGATTCAGAAATTTTTTTGAATAAAACATGAAATATTCCTCCAATATTACAGGAATATTTCATGCAATGTTTCTTGAAAGATTGGTGAAATATTAATGTAGAACCTTTTAAGAAATAATTTAGTAATCTTTCTTAAATAATTCAGTGTTGGATTCAAAAATTGTTTGGAATAAAACATGAAATATTCCTTTAATTTTACAGGAATATTTCATGCAATGTTTCTTAAAAGATTGGTGAAATATTATTATGAAACATTTCAAGAAATAATTTAGTAATATTTCTCAAATATTTCAGTGTTGGATTCAAAAATTGTTTGGAATAAAACATGAAATATTCCTTCAATATTAGAGGAATATTTCATGCAATGTTTCTTGAAAGATTGGTGAAATATTAATGTGAAACATTTCAATAAATAATCTAGTAATTTTTCTCAAATATTTCAGTGTTGGATTCAAAAATAGTTTGGAATAAAACATGAAATATTTCTTTAATATTACAGGAATAATTCATGCAATGTTTCTTGAAAGATTCGCAAAATATTGATCTGAAACATTTCAACAAATAATCTAGTAACCTTTCTCAAATATTTCAGTGTTGGATTCAAAAATTGTTTGGAATAAAACATGAAATATTCCTTCAATATTAGAGGAATATTTCATGCAATGTTTCTTGAAAGATCGGTAAAATATTAATGTGAAACATTTCAATAAATAATTTAGTAATCTTTCTCAAATATTTCAGTGTTGGATTCAAAAATTTTTTGAAATAAAACATGTAATGTTCCTTCTATATTACAGAAATATTTCATGAAATGTTTCTTGAAAGATTTGCGAAATATTGATTTGTAACATTTCAAGAAATAATTTAGTAATATTTCTCAAATATTTCAGTGTTCGATTCAAAAATTGTTAGGAATAAAACATAAAATATTCCTTAAATATTACAGGAATATTTCATGCAATGTTTCTTGAAAGATTGGCGAAATATTGATCTGAAACATTTCAAGAAATAATTTAGTAATATTTCTCAAATATTTCAGTGTTGGATTCAAAAATTGTTAGGAATAAAACATGAAATATTCCTTTAATATTACAGGAATATTTCATGCAATGTTTCTTGAATGATTGGTAAAATATTAATGTGAAACATTTCAAGAAATAATTCAGTAATATTTCTCAAATATTTCAGTGTTGGTTTCAGAAATTTTTTTGGAATAAAACATGAAATATTCCTTCAATATTACAGGAATATTTCATGCAATGTTTCTTGAAAGATTGGCGAGATATTGATCGTAAACATTTCAAGAAATAATCTAGTAACCTTATTTAAATATTTCAGTGTTGGATTCAAAAATTGTTTGGAATAAAACATGAAATATTCCATAATATTAGAGGAATATTTCATGAAATGTTTCTTGAAAGATTTGCGAAATATTAATTTGAAACATTCCAAGAAATAATTTAGTAATATTTCTCAAATATTTCAGTGTTGGATTCAAAAATTGTTAGGAATAAAACATGAAATATTCCCTTAATATTACAGGAATATTTCATGCAATGTTTCTTGAAAGATTGGTGAAATATTAATGTGAAACATTTCAATAAATAATTCAGTAATATTTCTCAAATATTTCAGTGTTGGATTCAGAAATTTTTTTGGAATAAAACATGAAATATTCCTTTAATATTACAGGAATATTTCATGCAATGTTTCTTGAAAGATTGGTAAAATATTAATGTGAAACAGTTCAAGAAATAATCTAGTAACCTTTCTCAAGTATTTCAGTGTTGGATTCAAAAATAGTTTGGAATAAAACATGAAATATTCCTTCAATATTACAGGAATATTTCATGCAATGTTACTTGAAAGATTAGCGAGATATTGATCTGAAACATTTCAAGAAATAATCTAGTAACCTTTCTCAAATAATTCAGTGTTGGATTCAAAAATTGTTTGGAATAAAACATGAAATATTTCTTCAATATTAGAGGAATATTTCATGCAATGTTACTTGAAAGATTGGCGAGATATTGATTTGAAACATTTCAAGAAATAATTTAGTAATATTTCTCGAATATTTCGGTGTTAGATCTAAAAATAGTTTGGAATACAACATGAAATATTCCTTCAATATTACAGGAATATTTCATGCAATGTTTCTTGAAAGATTGGTGAAATATTAATGTGAAACATTTCAAGAAATAATTCAGTAATATTTCTCAAATATTTCAGTGTTGGTTTCAGGAATTTTTTTGGAATAAAACATGAAATATTTCTTCAATATTACAGGAATATTTCATGCAATGTTTCTTGAAAGATTGGCGAAATATTGATCTGAAACATTTCAAAAAATAATTTAGTAATATTTCTCAAATATTTCAGTGTTGGATTCAAAAATTGTTAGGAATAAAACATGAAATATTCCTTCAATATTAGAGGAATATTTCATGAAATGTTTCTTGAAAGATTTGCGAAATATTAATTTGAAACATTCCAAAAAATAATTCAGTAATATTTCTCAAATATTTCAGTGTTGGATTCAAAAATTGTTAGGAATAAAACATGAAATATTCCTTAAATATTACAGGGATATTTCATGCAATGTTTCTTGAAAGATTGGTGAAATATTAATGTGAAACATTTCAAGAAATAATTTAGTAATCTTTCTTAAATATTTCAGTGTTGGATTCAAAAATTGTTTGGAATAAAACATGAAATATTTCTTTAATATTACAGGAATATTTCATGCAATGTTTCTTAAGAGATTGGTGAAATATTAATAGGAAACATTTTAAGAAATAATTTAGTAATATTTCTCAAATATTTCAGTGTTGGATTCAAAAATTGTTTGGAATAAAACATGAAATATTCCTTTAATATTACAGGAATATTTTATGCAATGTTTCTTGAAAGATTGGTGAAATATTAATGTGAAACATTTCAATAAATAATTCAGTAATATTACTCAAATATTTCAGTGTTGGATTCAAAAATTGTTAGGAATAAAACATGAAATATTCCTTAAATATTACAGGGATATTTCATGCAATGTTTCTTAAAAGATTGGTGAAATATTAATGTGAAACATTTCAAGAAATAATTTAGTAATCTTTCTTAAATATTTCAGTGTTGGATTCAAAAATTGTTTGGAATAAAACATGAAATATTTCTTTAATATTACAGGAATATTTCATGCAATGTTTCTTAAGAGATTGGTGAAATATTAATAGGAAACATTTTAAGAAATAATTTAGTAATATTTCTCAAATATTTCAGTGTTGGATTCAAAAATTGTTAGGAATAAAACATGAAATATTCCTTCAATATTAGAGGAATATTTCATGAAATGTTTCTTGAAAGATTTGCGAAATATTAATTTGAAACATTCCAAAAAATAATTCAGTAATATTTCTCAAATATTTCAGTGTTGGATTCAAAAATTGTTAGGAATAAAACATGAAATATTCCTTAAATATTACAGGGATATTTCATGCAATGTTTCTTGAAAGATTGGTGAAATATTAATGTGAAACATTTCAAGAAATAATTTAGTAATCTTTCTTAAATATTTCAGTGTTGGATTCAAAAATTGTTTGGAATAAAACATGAAATATTTCTTTAATATTACAGGAATATTTCATGCAATGTTTCTTAAGAGATTGGTGAAATATTAATAGGAAACATTTTAAGAAATAATTTAGTAATATTTCTCAAATATTTCAGTGTTGGATTCAAAAATTGTTTGGAATAAAACATGAAATATTCCTTTAATATTACAGGAATATTTTATGCAATGTTTCTTGAAAGATTGGTGAAATATTAATGTGAAACATTTCAATAAATAATTCAGTAATATTACTCAAATATTTTAGTGTTGGATTCAGAAA
The DNA here is from genome assembly GCA_017163975.1 of Anastatus disparis. Lineage (NCBI taxonomy): Eukaryota > Metazoa > Arthropoda > Insecta > Hymenoptera > Eupelmidae > Anastatus > Anastatus disparis. The sequence goes on from JAFFSR010000238.1 coordinate 2,315,216, forward strand.
TTTTTTTGGAATAAAACATGAAATATTCCTTTAATATTACAGGAATATTTCATGCAATGTTTCTTGAAAGATTGGTGAAATATTAATGTAAAACATTTCAATAAATAATCTAGTAATTTTTCTCAAATATTTCAGTGTTGGATTCAGAAATTTTTTTGGAATAAAACATGATATATTCCTTCAATATTACAGGAATATTTCATGCAATGTTTCTTAAAAGATTGGCGAAATATTAATCTGAAACATTTCAAGAAATAATCTAGTAACCTTTCTCAAATATTTCAGTGTTGGATTTAAAAATAGTTTGGAATAAAACATGAAATATTCCTTCAATATTACAGGAATATTTCATGCAATGTTTCTTGAAAGATTGGTGAAATATTAATGTAAAACATTTCAAGAAATAATTTAGTAATATTTTTTCGAATATTTCGGTGTTAGATCTAAAAATAGTTTAGAATAAAACATGAAATATTCCTTCAATATTACAGGAATATTTCATACAATGTTTCTTGAAAGATTGGCGAAATATTGATCTAAAACATTTCAAGAAATAATTTAGTAATATTTCTCAAATATTTCAGTGTTGGATTCAAAAATTGTTAGGAAAAAAACATGAAATAATCCTTCAATATTAGAGGAATATTTCATGAAATGTTTCTTGAAAGATTTGCGAAATATTAATTTGAAACATTCCAAGAAATAATTCAGTTATATTTCTCAAATATTTCAGTGTTGGATTCAAAAATTGTTAGGAATAAAACATGAAATATTCCTTAAATATTACAGGGATATTTCATGCAATGTTTCTCGAAAGATTGGTGAAATATTAATGTGAAACATTTCAAGAAATAATTTAGTAATCTTTCTTAAATAATTCAGTGTTGGATTCAAAAATTGTTTGGAATAAAACATGAAATATTCCTTTAATTTTACAGGAATATTTCATGCAATGTTTCTTAAAAGATTGGTGAAATATTATTATGAAACATTTCAAGAAATAATTTAGTAATATTTCTCAAATATTTCAGTGTTGGATTCAAAAATTATTTGGAATAAAACATGAAATATTCCTTCAATATTAGAGGAATATTTCATGCAATGTTTCTTGAAAGATTCGCAAAATATTGATCTGAAACATTTCAACAAATAATCTAGTAACCTTTCTCAAATATTTCAGTGTTGGATTCAAAAATTGTTTGGAATAAAACATGAAATATTCCTTCAATATTAGAGGAATATTTCATGCAATGTTTCTTGAAAGATCGGTAAAATATTAATGTGAAACATTTCAATAAATAATTTAGTAATCTTTCTCAAATATTCCAGTGTTGGATTCAAAAATTTTTTGAAATAAAACATGTAATGTTCCTTCAATATTACAGAAATATTTCATGAAATGTTTCTTGAAAGATTTGCGAAATATTGATTTGTAACATTTCAAGAAATAATTTAGTAATATTTCTCAAATATTTCAGTGTTGGATTCAAAAATTGTTAGGAATAAAACATGAAATATTCCTTAAATATTACAGGAATATTTCATGCAATGTTTTTTGAAAGATTGGCGAAATATTGATCTGAAACATTTCAAGAAATAATTTAGTAATATTTCTCAAATATTTCAGTGTTGGATTCAAAAATTGTTAGGAATAAAACATGAAATATTCCTTTAATATTACAGGAATATTTCATGCAATGTTTCTTGAATGATTGGTAAAATATTAATGTGAAACATTTCAAGAAATAATTCAGTAATATTTCTGAAATATTTCAGTGTTGGATTCAGAAATTTTTTTGGAATAAAACATGAAATATTCCTTCAATATTACAGGAATATTTCATGCAATGTTTCTTGAAAGATTGGCGAGATATTGATCGTAAACATTTCAAGAAATAATCTAGTAACCTTATTTAAATATTTCAGTGTTGGATTCAAAAATTGTTTGGAATAAAACATGAAATATTCCTTCAATATTAGAGGAATATTTCATGAAATGTTTCTTGAAAGATCGGTAAAATATTAATGTGAAACATTTCAATAAATAATTTAGTAATCTTTCTCAAATATTTCAGTGTTGGATTCAAAAATTTTTTGAAATAAAACATGTAATGTTCCTTCAATATTACAGGAATATTTCATGCAATGTTTCTTGAAAGATTTGCGAAATATTGATTTGTAACATTTCAAGAAATAATTTAGTAATATTTCTCAAATATTTCAGTGTTGGATTCAAAAATTGTTAGGAATAAAACATGAAATATTCCTTAAATATTACAGGAATATTTCATGCAATGTTTCTTGAAAGATTGGCGAAATATTGATCTGAAACATTTCAAGAAATAATTTAGTAATATTTCTCAAATATTTCAGTGTTGGATTCAAAAATTGTTAGGAATAAAACATGAAATATTCCTTTAATATTACAGGAATATTTCATGCAATGTTTCTTGAATGATTGGTAAAATATTAATGTGAAAGATTTCAAGAAATAATTCAGTAATATTTCTCAAATATTTCAGTGTTGGTTTCAGAAATTTTTTTGGAATAAAACATGAAATATTCCTTCAATATTACAGGAATATTTCATGCAATGTTTCTTGAAAGATTGGCGAGATATTGATCGTAAACATTTCAAGAAATAATCTAGTAACCTTATTTAAATATTTCAGTGTTGGATTCAAAAATTGTTTGGAATAAAACATGAAATATTCCGCCAATATTAGAGGAATATTTCATGAAATGTTTCTTGAAAGATTTGCGAAATATCAATTTGAAACATTCCAAGAAATAATTTAGTAATATTTCTCAAATATTTCAGTGTTGGATTCAAAAATTGTTAGGAATAAAACATGAAATATTCCCTTAATATTACAGGAATATTTCATGCAATGTTTTTTGAAAGATTGGTGAAATATTAATGTGAAACATTTCAATAAATAATTCAGTAATATTTCTCAAATATTTCAGTGTTGGATTCAGAAATTTTTTTGGAATAAAACATGAAATATTCCTTTAATATTACAGGAATATTTCATGCAATGTTTCTTGAAAGATTGGTAAAATATTAATGTGAAACAGTTCAAGAAATAATCTAGTAACCTTTCTCAAGTATTTCAGTGTTGGATTCAAAAATAGTTTGGAATAAAACATGAAATATTCCTTCAATATTACAGGAATATTTCATGCAATGTTACTTGAAAGATTAGCGAGATATTGATCTGAAACATTTCAAGAAATAATCTAGTAACCTTTCTCAATTATTTCAGTGTTGGATTCAAAAATTGTTTGGAATAAAACATGAAATATTTCTTCAATATTAGAGGAATATTTCATGCAATGTTACTTGAAAGATTGGCGAGATATTGATTTGAAACATTTCAAGAAATAATTTAGTAATATTTCTCGAATATTTCGGTGTTAGATCTAAAAATAGTTTGGAATACAACATGAAATATTCCTTCAATATTACAGAAATATTTCATACAATGTTTCTTGAAAGATTGGCGAAATATTGATCTGAAACATTTCAAGAAATAATCTAGTAACCTTTCTCAAGTATTTCAGTGTTGGATTCAAAAATAGTTTGAAATAAAACATGAAATATTCCTTCAATATTACAGGAATATTTCATGCAATGTTACTTGAAAGATTGGCGAGATATTGATCTGAAACATTTCAAGAAATAATTTAGTAATATTTCTCAAATATTTCAGTGTTGGATTCAAAAATTGTTAGGAATAAAACATGAAATATTCCTTAAATATTACAGGAATATTTCATGCAATGTTTTTTGAAAGATTGGCGAAATATTGATCTGAAACATTTCAAGAAATAATCTAGTAATTTTTCTCAAATATTTCAGTGTTGGATTCAAAAATTGTTTGGAATAAAACATGAAATATTCCTTTAATATTAGAGGAATATTTCATGCAATGTTTCTTGAAAGATTGGTGAAATATTAATGTAAAACATTTCAATAAATAATCTAGTAATTTTTCTCAAATATTTCAGTGTTGGATTCAGAAATTTTTTTGGAATAAAACATGAAATATTCCTTCAATATTACAGGAATATTTCATGCAATGTTTCTTGAAAGATTGGTGAAATATTAATGTAAAACATTTCAAGAAATAATTTAGTAATATTTTTTCGAATATTTCGGTGTTAGATCTAAAAATAGTTTGGAATAAAACATGAAATATTCCTTCAATATTACAGGAATATTTCATACAATGTTTCTTGAAAGATTGGCGAAATATTGATCTGAAACATTTCAAGAAATAATCTAGTAACCTTTCTCAAGTATTCCAGTGTTGGATTCAAAAATAGTTTAGAATAAAACATGAAATATTCCTTCAATATGACAGGAATATTTCATGCAATGTTTCTTGAAAGATTGGCGAGATATTGATCGTAAACATTTCAAGAAATAATCTAGTAACCTTATTTAAATATTTCAGTGTTGGATTCAAAAATTGTTTGGAATAAAACATGAAATATTCCTTCAATATTAGAGGAATATTTCATGAAATGTTTCTTGAAAGATTTGCGAAATATTAATTTGAAACATTCCAAGAAATAATTTAGTAATATTTCTCAAATATTTCAGTGTTGGATTCAAAAATTGTTAGGAATAAAACATGAAATATTCCTTAAATATTACAGGGATATTTTATACAATGTTTCTTGAAAGATTGGCGAAATATTAATGTGAAATATTTCAAGAAATAATTTAGTAATCTTACTTAAATATTTCAGTGTTGGATTCAAAAATTGTTTGGAATAAAACATGAAATATTCTTTTTATATTACAGGAATATTTCATGCAATGTTTCTTAAAAGATTGGTGAAATATTAATAGGAAACATTTTAAGAAATAATTTAGTAATATTTCTCATATATTTTAGTGTTGGATTCAAAAATTGTTAGGAATAAAACATGAAATATTCCCTTAATATTACAGGAATATTTCATGCAATGTTTCTTGAAAGATTGGTGAAATATTAATGTGAAACATTTCAATAAATAATTCAGTAATATTTCTCAAATATTTCAGTGTTGGATTCAGAAATTTTTTTGGAATAAAACATGAAATATTCCTTTAATATTACAGGAATATTTCATGCAATGTTTCTTGAAAGATTGGTAAAATATTAATGTGAAACATTTCAAGAAATAATTCAGTAATATTACTCAAATATTTCAGTGTTGGATTCAAAAATAGTTTGGAATAAAACATGAAATATTCCTTCAATATTACAGGAATATTTCATGCAATGTTTCGTGAAAGATTGGTGAAATATTAATGTAAAACATTCCAAGAAATAATTTAGTAATCTTTCTCAAATATTTCAGTGTTCGATTCAAAAATTTTTTGAAATAAAACATGAAATGTTCCTTCAATATTACAGAAATATTTCATGAAATGCTTCTTGAAAGATTTGCGAAATATTGATTTAAAACATTTCAAGAAATAATTTAGTAATCTTTCTTAAATATTTCAGTGTTGGATTCAAAAATTGTTTGGAATAAAACATGAAATATTCCTTTAATATTACAGGAATATTTCATGCAATGTTTCTTAAAAGATTGGTGAAATATTAATATGAAACTTTTCAAGAAATAATTTAGTAATATTTCTCAAATATTTCAGTGTTGGATTCAAAAATAGTTTGGAATAAAACATGAAATATTCCTTCAATATTACAGGAATATTTCATGCAATGTTTCTTGAAAGATTGGTAAAATATTAATGTGAAACATTTCAAGAAATAATTCAGTAATATTTCTCAAATATTTCATTGTTGGTTCAGAAATTTTTTTGGAATAAAACATGAAATGTTGCAGCAATATTACAGAAATAATTCAATGAATTATTTCATATTCTTAAACTGGAATATTTTGAAGAAATATTTGTTCATCACTAATTTAATATTTTACTGAAATATTTCATGTAATCTTTTTTGAAATATTTCATGCTATGTGGGTATGGATAAGGACATGTAAGCTAAAGCTAACGTAGTTAGAGAGATATATATTCAATAACTTCAAATAAAAATTAAATTAACTAATTTCAAAAAGAAGTTTTAAATTTATAATATATATTCTTAAATTTACTAGTTTTCCTCTTGGTGAATGTAGATTCAATTTTTTTAAAGTTTAGTTGCTTCAAAAATATTTCTGCTAGGTGGTAGCAGAATATCTATCAAAAGGGAGTAGATATCATTGAAATAAATTTCCCTCTTAAGTCGAATGGAATTCTACGATGGCTTAAAACAAAACGAAAATCTTCTACCAATAAGCGGATTCTCATTGGTTCTAGATTCTATTTTTTTAGTGTAAATGTTTAATATCCAGCAACTTTCTCCTACGTTTTGTATAAGCGGAGATATAAACGCTCGAAAAATAAACGTGAACAAAATCAACTTTTTCCATAAGGATTTATTTAAGTAAGATGTATAGCTAATTATACAAGTGTTTTTTTATTGGTTGATTTAGTTTATTTTCTTTAATATTGTATCAATTTAACATTTTAGAAAATATAAACATTTTATATAGTCAACATAAATAATAGTATCTTCCGACTTATAGCATTTTTTTCTAAATTAACAATGTCACCCTTATGCAAAAATCCTGTAAGAAATCCTGCAGGATATCCTGTATGACATCCTACATGTATTTTGCGCAAAAGTCCTGCAGGATACATACAAGATATATTGCAGGTTGTCTTTCAATAATATTTAATAATCAATCCAATTTTACAGAAAAATATTTTAAAGAATTAAAATTATTTTATTTTGAATAATTTCACAAGTTAATAACTTGATACTTATTTTCTTCCTAAAGGAAGATTAAAAAATAAGACAATCGTCAACTCTCCGCAAATCAAACTCTCTGTAAACAAACACGGAATATCTTGTATACCTGTGCTTCCGAAATTTAGATATGGGATCGTAAAATTAAGAAAAACGCCACGTAACAGTCGGAATTAATAGTCGGTTCGAATTAATTTTGAGTACTTGCGTTTTTAATTGTTAGGTGGCGTTATTCTCTATTTAACGATCCCATAATCAAATGTAAAAGAGGCAGATATATTAGATATTCCGTGTTTGTTTGCAGAGGCTCTTCGATTTACGGAGAATTAACAAATATCTTATTTTTGGATCTTTCTTTAGGAAGAAAATATGTATCAAGTTATTAGCTTGTGAAATTATTAAAAATGAAATAATTTTAATTCTTTAAACTATTTTTCTGTGAAATTTGATTGATTATTAAAAATGTATGACATCCTGCAATACATCTTGAATGCATCCTGCAGGACTTTTGCGCGAAATGCATGCAGGATGTTCTGCAGGATATCCTACAGAATGTCCTACATGATCCTACAGAATTTCCTACAGGATATCCTGCAGGATGTCCAACAGGATTTTTTCATAAGGGCATGATTAAATTCGCTTCGAAAATTTTGATAATTAATTAAATTAATTTTTACATAATTATTTTAGTTTAACACGTCAGAAACAGTAAACAAATTTTGAACGAAGTAGATATCGTTATTTCACCATTTTTTTCGACAAACAGTAATGTCATTATCATACCTTGAAACATAAAAATTTTAATCACACTTCAAAATATAAACAAACACAATCACGTGGAGATATTAAATGTTATGGTTCCACTGTATGTTGACCAAGTCAGCTCCCGCTCTATACAGTGACGTTTCATTGAAATCAACAAGGACAGTGGAAAATAGAATTCGTATTATCCCCTAAATTTAATATTTCTTTTCATTTTTTTTATCGTAGTTATTATATTTTCATTGTTTTTACGTGTACCTTAACAAAAAGCATCTGGTTATATATCATCATAATGTGACCTTAACAAAAAGGGTCAGTATGGAAATCATTTTATTCATTTTGTATTTTGTATTTTATTTGTATCATTTCATTTTATTTCGTAATTATTTTTGCAATTATACTCGAGTCGCAACATCTGAATTATTGACTACATGGTTGCTTTTGTTATACTACATGATGATCAGTCACATAGTATAAGGCCATCATTCTTGGATCATCTGTCCAATCCATGAACGTCAATATTTTTACCTAAACTAACTTAATGACTAAAGTATTCTAACCTACCGGTACCGGATTTCGAACTCTATGATTTAAAAATAAAGCAGCTTTTCTTTATTAAGAATTTACTAAAATTGATTTATGTAAATAATATTAAATTGAGTTTAAAATTTATTATAAAAAGGAAAATTTTGTTCCATATCCGCCAGCAGATATGTAACTGATTGTGAGTATGATTTGAAAAATACTACTATATTTCAACAAAAAAATTAATTGTTTGTGATTTCGCCCAAAAATTATTTGAATTTTTGTTAGACTTAATATTAACAATTAAGCCACTACGTTTCTACTATTATTATTAGATCTATTTTCTTATTTCATGCTACCAATTGTTAAATAACAAATGGGATGCATATTAACTAAAATACGCATACCTGCCAAGTATGTGTTGCCAAATTATTTATCCCGCGTAAAAATCACAACCATTGGCAACATATTGCGAATATATTGGCCATTTATATTGCGAGTATATTGCGAATATTTCGCACAAATAATTGCCACTATATTGCCAATATTGCGCCAAACAGCATCCTGCCAAATATCGCCAATATGTTCCCTGGTAGCACAATCTGACGCAAGTATCAGTACGCAGATCTTATATAACATGTTTCCCAAATCTATTAGAGTTATGCAGTCAGATCATTGCATCAGGTACTTGCAACAGATGTCCAGCAGACTTACGGCAGACGAAGTGCAGTCTAGAGAAACATTTAATGCACGGATGCTTGCAGCAGTATTGCAATATACTTATGAAAGGCATTGTGCAGCAGACACTTCACAGCAGAATTGATGTATACTTACAGCAGACAAAGCGCAGCCAGGAACATTGTATGATGCACGGATGCTTGCAGCGGAATTGCAGTATACTTTTGAAAGGCATCGTGCAGCTGACACTTCGCAGCAGAATTGATGTATACTTACAGCAGACAAAGTGCAGCCAGGAACATCGTGTGATGCACGGATGCTTACAGCAGAATTGCAGCATACTTATGAAAGGCAAGTATGTTGCAATTAAACTGCTAAAGATGCCATGCATGAGGCTGCTGCTATTCTGACGCCCGCACTCGTAATCAAATTATTTAGATTAAGCACGCTTAATTGCACAAGACAATCTAATTCTGCTGCTCAGTGTCTGACGTACGTGCTCGAATGCAATTTCGTCGCAATTCTGCTAAAAGCTCCAGTGCAGTTGGAAATCCTCTTATGAGTGCATTAAAGCTGCTGCAAGTCTGACGCAAGTATGTTGCAATTTATCTGCTAAAGATGTGATGCACGAAACTGCTGCAATTCTGACGCCCGAGCTCGTGATCAAATCATTTAGATTAAGCATGCTTAATTGCACAAATCAATCTATTTCTGCTGCTCAGTGTCTCACGTACGTGCTCCAATGCAATTTCGTCGCAATTCTGCTGAAAGTTCCAGTGCAGCTGGAAATCCTCTTGTAAGTGCACTAAAGCTTGCATAACTCTAACGTAATTATGATGCTTAGAGCCTGATGCAATCATCTTAGCGCAGAAATATAGTTGAAATGGGAAGCATGTTAGTTAAGATCTGCTGTAGTTTTGCTGACGGGCAGAGAAATTGCAGCAGAATTGCACAAGAATTGAAAAAGTTGTGCTATCAGGATTGGCAATAGTTACTAATTTTTTTTACTACGTTTTTATTAACTCGCTTTGGTGTCTGTCTGTCTGTCTGTCTGTCTGTCTGTCTGTCTGTTCGGTACGAATTTTGCAACCGATTGTAAACTAACTTCCTGATGAGCTAAAGACTTGAAATTTTAAATATAGCTCGGAACTGGATGACAATGCAATATTATAAAAAAAATATATATATCTACCGAACAATATATTAATATATTCAATCATATACGGAGATGTTGGCAAAATTGAAGATTTGAAGATTTTATATATAGATACACTTTTAACATTAGTGTCTAAACATCTTCGAAAATTTTAAAAATCTTCTTTTGATATATTAATATATTAATATATTAATATATCAAATATAGTAATATATTAATATAGTAATATATTAATATAGTAATATATTAATATATTAATATATCAAATATATTAATATATTAATATATCAAATATATTAATATATTAATATATTAATATATCAAATATATTAATATATTAATATATTCAATATTATATTTTTGCATGCATTGTTGGATAATATAATTAAATATATATTCCCACCGAAAAATATATTAATACAATTATATACGGAGATATTGGAAAAATTGAAATTTTGAAGATTTTATATATAGATATACTTTTAACATTAGTGTCTAACCATCTTCGAAAATTTTTAAAATTCTTTAACTTCTCATATTGCAATTAGACATAAATTACAGCATTTTGTATTGTACATATAAAATTTGAGACTGTATTTTATTCATTTTATGGTCTATCAATGCATAAAACAATAAATTTTGGTTGAATTTCTAATAGCGTCATTATCGTCAAAATGGCGGGAAACTCAGCATGCGATTACGTGTTCTCTAAAAAAATAGATGAAACACGTTTTAGTCCTTGATAACAATATATATGCTATATAATATGCACTGTTGGACAACACGATAAATAATATTAATAATAATAATAATAATACCAAAATGTATAAGATAATATCTAAATAAAAAAAAAATTTTCAATCTACCACGTTTTTTAATTGAACTAAAAAGTATAAAATAATATTAAAAATAAAAAAAAACTTTTTAATGTACTACGTTTTTATAATGAACTAAAAAGTATAAAATAATGTGTAATAAAATGAGAAATGAATACTGATTTGAAATAAAAAAACGTGGGGCGCATGTTTATTATTATGTATTGTATGCGCCCCACGTTTTTTTATTTCAAATCAGTATTCATTTCTCATTTTATTACACATTATTTTATACTTTTTAGTTCATTATAAAAACGTAGTACATTAAAAAGTTTTTTTTTATTTTTAATATTATTTTAAGTATAACAGCAAATAATTTTGGCTAACTATTGCATATATATTGGCAATTGTTTATAAAATTAATTATTTTACTACTTATTATAAAGAAATATTATTTTTTAATTTTATATATTAATAATCAATCATAAAAATAAAATGACTAATACTAATTTTACAATTTTATGCACAATTTAATATTTATTAAAGATCATCACTGTTTTAAAATACATTTGTTAATTCAATTATATGATATAAACCTCATTTGATTTTAAAAACAATATTTTATTCTGATTCAATAACATTTACTGGATCAATTATATAAGAAACGGTTTCGCATTCTGTCGGAATATGATAACATACGTGTTTTAAATTCATTACATTAATGACTACCAACCTATCACAATTTATTACACATTTATTGCCTTCACAATCACATATTTTCTTACAACTGCAATTAGTTACTCGGATAAAATAATCAATACTTCCTATGCAAAAATCCGATCCAATCGCATATTTCACAATAAAAGATTCTGTTTTTTTATTTTTTTGATACTTTTCTGAGGTAAATAACATTCTCTGCTTATACAGTTTTTGAAAAGAAAAAATATTTGACCCTTGAAGATTATATTCATACATAATCTCTTCGGCTTGAGCAGATCGAATTTTTGTTGAGGTCCCAGCTATATACATAGAATTTTCTATTTTTTTTAACTTTGACGAGCGTTTTGAAAAAATAATAGAATTACAGAATTCATATGCATCACTATCTTTTGTTAATGATTCATATTGTAAGGTATACAATTTGATATGTATATTTAAATTGTTCAGAATTTGAATACCCGGACTGTTGCTACTATGTACAAGCGATTTAATTTTTCCATTTAAATCCTCTAAAGGAAAACAGGATGTTGTCCATAAAGGGCCTAAACGTCTAACCACAGTAGTTACATGAGCAAGACCATGAACATTAGCTGTCGCGTATTCAAGGCCATAAAGATGTTCAAATCTTATTAGAAATTCTTTAATTAATTTTTCAGCTAAGTCGATGTTATCTATTGATACTTCTTCTTTGCATAAAATATAAATAGCCAATACAAGTAATCTATAATGTTCATAATATTCATCGGGTAAAATATTTTCTAGAAGCGGAACAGAATAATAAAAAAACCAATTTTTAAATTCGGATGCTTTCCAGAAATGAAAATGGTCCTTAATTGACCTTGGCCGACGATTAACAAATATTGGAGGTTTTATTGAAATCAATTTAGAATCAACTAAATCTATTAAAATTGATATATTAAAATTTTCTGAGCTGTATTTTGGTTCAAACCATAATCCTGTCAATTTTTTCACTACACCTTCAAATACGCAATGCATGATATCAATCGCTGTAGAAGTAACATATTTATAACAAATTTTAGATAAAATGGTCGGTCCTTTTATGCCACAAACCGGTTTTAGAATTTCGCACGCTTGTTTAGCAAATGTTAATGTCTCCTTTTCTTTACGTAAATCTAATAAATCTTTGTATGGATATACTCGAGTTCTGCAGACTGTTATCCCTTTCTCTTTACATACCTGACACCCGAATTTTCCATTATATTGATTCATAGACATGAACAATGCTTTCATGGGAAGGTCACAAGTTCCACATACAATCATTCCCGAATCGTTACAATTACATTCAAATCTTTCACATATATTTCAAGTCCCATATATAAATTTTTTAATGATGCGATCGACGGCTCTAAAAATATATTGGGGTTAGGTTTTTTCTCTCCAAACCACAATGCTATTAATATAATGTGTTCTAACTTGTAACGTTCTTTATATGGAAGCTCAAGAATGATTAAAACAAAAGCCCATAAAGAAAATTTGGAACCTTTAAAAATTTGTATACCATCAGTATACCACATGAAAGACAAGCAATTCAAATTGGATAAAAAATGATTTGGTTGCAACAGTTTTCGATAAATGGGACCATCATAAATATCTTTCAATACAGCTTGATTTGAATTTCTAAATGCATTATTAAATTTTAATTTATTATAAAAACCAGGACGTTTAAAAAATGATTCCAGCTGAAATAACAAAGGTATTTCTAAAAAGTAATTACTGTTTTTATCAGTATTGCAATCACAAGAATCAGTATAATCAAAAACTGTTTCATTATCATCAATCGATTCATCATTATCAATATCATGATGGTTATTTAATACAAAGGAATTACAATCAATACAATAAAAATGTTTTCTAAAATTCTATTGACCAACATCATTAAAAAATTTTTTTAATTTATACAAACTAGTAGGACATTTATTCGGTTTCGGAAGAATCAAAGATAATAATTTAAGTATATATGCTACGTGAGTATCAGGTAAACATAATTGCGATTTCAATGCTGCTATACACAAAACGAATTCCATAACTTTCATTGATGCTCCTGCATACAATTCTTCATTCTTAGATAGCTCTTCTTCGAATTCTTCATTTTCTCCATTATCGAAGGTTTCTACATCACTCCATTTATCAAAATCGTCATTTTTTTCTGTATAAAGTTAAATTATATAATTTCAATTTTACGTGAATAGCAGGTAGTATACCTCTATCCTTTTCTAATAAAAGAATTTATTTTATGTTAAAACTAATGATTGTAGAAAAAAAGTAATGAAAGACATTTCATATCATAAAAAACAATATTTCCTTTGATGAAAAATAATTAATTTTATTACTTCATTTATAAGAAAACTTTGAAAAACCAAATTGTTTATCCTAACCTTTATTTTCGAAAATTTTCAAATTCTCTTAAAAGCAAAGCGCTAAAATAAATTTTTTCTCGTTAAAGGAAATATTGCTTTCTATAATTAGATGTGCGGCTTTCTTTTTACTTTTTGCTGCTATTATTAGTTCCTACAAAAAATTAATTCTATAATTAAAAAAGACAGAAATATACAAACTGCTCTTAAATATTGACAATTTAAAAACTAAATATATTTTTATTAAATTTTTTTCTGATATAAATTTTAAATTTATAAAATGAAATTTATACAATAAGAACCAAAAAAACAAGAAAAATAGTAAAAAAAAAGAAAAAAAGAATAGGTTAGATTTTTAAAAAATCAAAGCATATATAGGCGCGTGTTACGGCCTCTCAGGCTGCAAGTTCATGAGACTCATATATACCTTCGAGGCGCGACGCGCGCCTCTTGATATTGAATGTTCCATAATATAGTAAAAAGTATTAATACTTACCAGAACTATCATAATTTCTGTTGCAATTTTCCGAATGAATGGCATCAGTTACTTCTTCAGCGTTTAGCTCTTGTCTATATGGTTGAGCTTGTATGCAAGAAAAACCAGACTTTTCTTTTCCAACCTTTACAAAAATTACATTTTATATTATTTATTTAATACATATGCATTAAAATTTGTGATTCTTCAAAAAATGTTAACGATAATAATATTATTAAATATTCTCATTCTATAAAATCTGAAAATTTTTAAATTTTTCTAATAGGATTTTAAATAATTTATAATAAATGAGGTAAATACAACTTTCTATTGAAATAATTTAATAATCACTGATAAAAAAATCAATACTGTAACTATATTGTTATTAAAAAAAAATAAGAATTAGTAAATATAAAAATAAATATGTTTACAATTAAAATGATGATATTCGAATATACTTTATCTAAAAATATTATTTTACTTACTTTCCACGCAACATCCTTAATCACCGCTATATTATCATCAACAATCTCTATATCACTGTTAGAAAGTAACTTGCTCGAGCGTTTCTTTAAAGTATTTGAATAATCTTCAAAAAAAAATTGGTCGTTTCGACATTATGCATGAAATTAGTTAGGTTATTCGCAGGATTCGTGTCAGTGTTTGAAAAAACAACTTTACATTGAAAAAATCATTCAATATGAAGTTGCACCATTTAGTTTTAATATTCTCATTGACAGTTTTGCGATCACCAAAATACATAACAACCTAACAAAAGTTATCATAAAAAATTAATTTTATGATAATAAATTAATTAATTTAAAATGTACGTATTGGTCTTTTGGTTAAAGGCCAAAAACACAAGTATTATTTTAGAAAGTGATTTGTCTCCTATTAAGGAAATAGGAGAAACGACTTACGCTCGTTATGAAAATAAATCATACAAGGCAAAAATCATCATGAAAAGCTGTGAGTATAAAATAAATTAAAAAATAAGAAATAAGTTCAGTTTCTTTTTGAAGTATGAATTAAAAAATTTTATAAATAATATTGTTTTATTAAAAATTCTTAATTAATATATATTAATAAAAAATATAAATATTTGTTTTTTCAGATGATAGAGAATATTTAGCAGCACTCACAGTAAATACTGATGGCGATGTAATAAAAAAAATAAAAGTAAAAAGCAACAATTAAGAAAAATCAGAAGTGAATCAGTTATTACAAAAAATCTTGACAAAATTAATCAGAATAAAAAAAATGTTAAAACTTTTGGCAATGAAAGACTTTTAAATTTAAGAGGCGGCCGTATAGTTATGTCCTTATCTAATCTAAATTTTCTTTATTACTAATAAATTAAATATTTTCATAGAAAAGTAAGACAACCGCCCAATAGAGCAAAAGACAAGCAAACGATTCTTTTCTATGAAAAAATATGAATTTTTGATTATTTTTCGAGTGAAGTCTGAAACGAAAAAATAGCTCAATCAACTCAATCAAGTTCGATTGTTTTTCCGTTTCAGACTTCACTCGAAAAATAATCAAAATTTCATATTTTTTCATAGAAAAGAATCGTTTGCTTGTCTTTTGCTCTATTGGGCGGTTGTCTTACTTTTCTATGAAAATATTTAATTTATCAATAATAAAGAAAATTTAAATTAGACAAGGACAGAATGATACGGCCTCCTCTTAAATCCAGTTATTGAGGAAACCGAATCCAGTTCGGACGATGAAATGTACGCATTTTTAGTAAGTAAAATAATTATATTTAATATATTGCATGTAATATAATAATGACTAATTGAGAGTGCAGATGTTAAAAGAGATTTAAAAGGTTAATAATGTAAGTTTTGAATTTATTTAATTAAAATTTATTTCCAAATTTTTTACAATGGACTAAAAGCTCTTTTTGCACGCACCGATTAAATTATTATAATTATTATATTATAATGATATAATAATTATAATAATTATCACTACATAAAATGATGAAAATTTTTTGTGTATTCACTATTTAATAATATTATGGTTAAATTTAAATAGAGAGAAAAAACAAGACCAGAACGACTAACAGCTGAAGATGACGGTAACGATAAAGATAAGAACTATGGAACAGATGACGAAAAAAATGAAGAAATGCAAAATAAAAATAAGAAACCTCGTGAAAGTGAGAATGATGATGAATCAAAAAGTGAAGATGAAATACAAAGCGAAGTTGAAGAAGAACGACAGGAAAGACTGCAAGCAAAAGAGGAAGAGAGACAACGTCAAAGAAAGAAAGAAAAAGAACAGGAAAGAGAGCTTGCACGGCAGGAAGAAGAACGACGGGAAAGACTGCGAGCAGAAGAGGAAGAGAGACAACGCGTAAGGGATCGTGAAAGAGTACGAGCAAGAGAGGCTGCAATAGAGGAAGAAAGGTTACGTCAGAGGGATCGGTCAAGAGATCGCAATCCAAATTCAGATCCAGAGAGTGATGAAAAATTAAATATTTAAATACAATAAAATTATTATACTTAAATTAATATGATTAAAATAAATATTGTATTAACAGTTAGATGAAGATCCTCTAGTGCTTTGTCGACAGGGAGGAAATGGCAAAGTTTTATTATGTGATGTTTGGAATGTATGGATCGACAAAGCTCAGCTGATGTACTTTCAGCGGTGGAAAAAACATCCGAAAGAAATGACGCGCAGGCTGCTCAAAGCTCTGGTTGGAACCAACAACCTCAAAAATATGTGCGCTAGAGGGAAATCTCGAGCTAGAAATAAAATACCTGCAGATATCCTGAATGCAACAGAATGTAATAATTCATTTTTTTTTAAATACTGTAAAAAAATATTTTGTTTTTACTATAAATCTTTAATTGTTATCGATTTTTTTCAGATTATGTAAATTCCAAATGCGAAACAAGCCTCACGCCATCGGAGTTTACAACACTCATCAACATGATGTGTTCTTCGCTAAGATGTCCACGTTGTTAATATCTTTAACGTTATTTTAATTTAATAATTGTAATAAACAAATAAAATATTTTTCTTTTTTGTGATATTTCAATAAATTGTTCTGAAACACGATGAAATCTAAGTTTTAATTATTACAAAAAAAATATTAAAAATTTTAGATATGTGTACATAAATTAACATCTTGAGTCAATACTGAAATTAAAAAAATAAAATTCATAATAATAATAAAAATAAAATTTAAAATTCTAATAAATAATATTTAGAAAAATAAAAATTTTTATAAACAATTGCCAATATTTTTGCAATAGTTAGCCAAAATTATTTGCTGTTATACTTAGAAAAAATTAGCAACTATTGCCAACATATTGGCAATATTTGGCAGGATGCTGTTTGGCGCAATATTGGAAATATAGTGGCAATTATTTGTGCGAAATATTCGCAATATGCTCGCAATAGAAATGGCCAATATATTCGCAATATGTTGCCAATGGTTGTGATTTTTACGCGGGATGTCCAATAAACGAAAATATTTCCCAGGATTTGATTAAGTTGAGTTCATTCGTCTGAAACTAACGAAATTTATTAAAGTATTTATTTAAGTATATCTATAAATGTGTTATTTAGTATAATAGCAATTCGCTTACGCGGTCTTTTTTTTTTTTAAATATATGATATGATATATTTTTTTTTCTTTCTGTGTACTATTTGAAATATTAGATATAATATTACGCGAGAAACACAAAAGCGGTTCAACATTTTTTTTTGCAATTTTATAGCCTTACTTGTCTCATGTGACAACATGAGAAAAACAGTCGAGTTAAAACGTCGCGTTACATTCTTATTATTTTTCTGAACAGCAAGATTTCTGTTGCAGCATTTTTTTTTATATTACTGGTAAGTATTGAATTTAGAAGTTAACGATTGTAACAGAAGATGTTAAGTATTTACTGTGTAATCCGAGAATTATTATATTTTATATATTGTAAAGAGTTTAATTTTTAATTGAATAATAACTTAATTTATTATACTGATTATGATTAGTTATAGATAAAAATTGTAATTAATTTAAAATATATTGAGGCAATTCTATTTTAATTTTAAAATTATTTAGAAAAGAATTAAATATAAATATGCTTTAATTACTAGTATTTACTTAAAAGATTAATTCAATTTATTTAATTTAAAATATCCGGGAAACTATAGCAAGTAATTTTTAATTTTTATATTTAGGTATGTTACGGTAAAGTTAATATATATATTTATTATTGATTTTGTAAATTTAGTTAATTAATCACTATGGTATACCAGTAGATTATGTTATTTTTGAAACAACAACATAAACAAAAATAAAAATAATCTCGAAAAGGTGAATAGTGATTCGGTTACCTATTAGTTATTATTAACATAAATATTAATTTATTTAAGCAACGGAAAGAGCAAGAAAAGAAAAAAAAATGATAAAAATGATTAAGAAATTTTGAATAATTAAATTAACGAATTTTATGGCTAAAAGTTGAAATTAATTTGAATTAGTTGAGAATTTTAAAAGTTATTGTTCAGCGGTAAATACTAAGTTTACATTGGAATTACCATAAATGGTATTGATTATGGATCATTACCATAAGTTCGTCACGGATAGTAACGGATAATTACAGATCTCAGTTAACATGTAGGTAATTTTACAACTTTTATCGACCGGAAAATTTTTTTATAATGGCAATTTCAATCTTAGCGCGAAGATTTAATATGATTGTATATTATTCAAATGTTTAAATTATTTTAATTTCATAAAAATTTCTTTAAAATTTTAAGTTGATGTTTAGGTTTCAAAAAAAAATTTTTTCTTTTAAATTGGAATGCTGCTCGGCAACAACTCTGCGTGTTCCATTAAGAGCATGACGAAGCTGCCCGCCTTCTAATAATATTTCCAATCCTAACTTATTAATAAACGATGCGTTTAATCGAGTTTTTTTGCTACAAAGAAAAATGTTATAATAAAAACTTTCAATATATCATATTTTATGGTTAGGTTTGTCGAGTTTGATATCTAATTTCCAATCCAAGCTCATAAAAAAATAACAAGTCCAAATGATTTTTTATTTTAAAAAAAATTATTATATTAATATAGCTTTAGTGCGGACAAGTCATTATATTTGTTAAATTTATGAATTTAAAAAGATATTGATAAAATAAAAAAAGCAAAACTCGATTGCTGCAGCTCCGAAATCCCGTTCTGATTGAATTATTATTTAAATAGATTATTCGTTTCTTTCGATCTTTCTTACTTCGTACGCATAAGGTTAATTGTGAAATTGAATTGTGAAAAATAAATCATTTTAAATTAGAGATTGGCAATATAGTAGATTTATTTGCCAACCTAATTTGTTAATCGTACGAATTGCTATTGTTTAATAGAATTATTTTAGACAAATGCTTGCGAATTGGCGAGCATTTTGTTTTAAATCTTTTCTATTTATTACACTAATTCTGTTAATAAATGCGAGCGAATTCGCATGCATTTTTCTTATCTTAAATTTAGTAGTTGTAAAACTAATTTATTTCTCAACGTTTTTATTTATTCTTAAAATACTTTATTAACTATGGTACAAGTTCGCATGTAAAAAAAAAATTTTTTTTTTTGTATTTGGAATCTTATCTTTACTATATTAACGCAATTTAATATAATTATTTCGCATTTTCCGGAATTTCAACGTTTTTGTTGGTGCATGGTGAGAAAGTTGATTCGATTAAATTAATTATTAAACACTTTGCTTCGTCACTGCCAACGTTCCCCTCCGCGTACAAGGTTCAGCACCTTAGAGGAAAAAAGAACGTCAACAGCAAAACTCACTGGTCAAAACACAAAAGAAAATAAGATAGGAAATGCAAAACGAGAATCTCTCACCATGCATGCAACAAGTTACTTATGTTATTTCTAAAATTCGCATGTTCTAAGCACAAATACGGTTTTATATTTTTTCCGCATAGACGCTAGTTTACGAGTATTCGTTATCTCTTATATTAGTTATTGTAGTTCGCATTTCGCGGATTCTTAAAACTAACTGTGTGAATGCATCAAGTTTACGTTAGATAGGAGAATATCCAATTGTGCTCCGCGGATTTTGACCGAAACTCGTGGTTATGTTATATAATTCTTGGTAGAGGTGAATCCCCTTATCCCAGCGAGCAAAACGTTGGGATGCAAACGTGCTTAGATTCTCAAAAGGTTGTAATTACAGATCTTTTGATTCCCCTTTTGGTGTAAAGAGCAAGAAATTTTTATTTCCCCTTTTTTTTATGATAAGTTTTCCATTTGAATGTTTAAGTAAAATAAAATATTTATGATTGAAATGCAAGTTTTTTATTATTTTTTTTTTTTTAATTATTCTTGTTAATAATGTTTAGTCTATTTGAGCCTCTTGACTTGAATAGGTTTAAAAAAAAATTTTTCAACTTTGGACGTTTTAGGTTTTCTTGATTTTTGAAAAAAAAGGGATTCTGAAGTAAAATTTTCTTTATAACATATGTTTTCATTTATTATTTCTTAAAGGGGTTTTTACGTTCTTTTGTTGTGAGTATTTCACCAGAGTTGAATTATAGTAACTATTTCTAAATGTGGGTTATCGCGTGCACAGAGCTACAGTCTCACTGTCCGAGAGCAAGTACGTTTTACGCTTGCTTGATTTTAAATCCATAGATATTATTTTTAAATTTAAAACATTGATGTAACGTACTAAAATTTTATGGTGTTATTATTAAATTTACCGGTTTAACTGTATCTGTTTAAACTTTCGAAAAATTTGGAGTTTTGATCTGTTCACGGATTATTGTTTTAAAATTCCGTTTCAGCGCGTGTTCTCAAAAACACAAAAGGACTTACATTTAGAGCATTTATGATATTTCTCTTTTAAAAAAACGATGGCCGGATGTTGTGAAACATTTTATACTGAGAACGTGATTGGTGCATTGAATAGAATCATATGATTGGCGAAAAACGAGATTTGATTTACTATAATATGCTTAAATAAAATCATTGATTTAGAATTTAATAATAAAAATCATTGATAAAATAATTAAATTATAATTATTGAGTTATAGTTTGATTTTTTAATTAAAATTATTAAAATAAACATCGCTAACTTCCGCTTACAAAAATTCCTTTTGTGTGAAGATGTCGAGAGTGCGAAGTATCGCTCTATATTCATTTGTTATTGTATATTTAAAATTAGAACATGGTAACAATTCTATGCCATTTACTTTTGAATTTTCTTTTTAAAAATTGTACTATAAAATAGTATATTAAGCAATAAATTTAGAAAATACAGATGTTATGAACTTTTTAGCTTATAACAATATCATAAAATATTTATCTATGAGCCTCGCAAATAATTTTGTAAATTTAAAATAAGATTTAAAATATTTCGGAATATTTTAAAATAAATAATAAAGAAATAACGATAAGTAATACAATTTCGATAATATAATTTAGTATATAAAATATTTCTAAATTGACAACTTAAAAATTTTTTTCAAAAATATAGTATAATACTTGCCTAAAATGTACTATTTTTAAAAGTTTGTTTATTTAATTCCAAAATTCAAATTGAATTACGCTTAGAATAAACAGTTCTTCTGCAAAATAAAATTAAAAATTCTTTGTTTGAAAGAATAATATAATTACTATAATTAAGAAAATATAAATTAGAATTTTTATTTTTATTTAAGTGTTAAAAATAGTAACGATATACGTATCGTTAAGAATGGTTTTGAACTATTTTATTTTTTTATATATTTTATGGATTTCATATTGTTGAAAATATTAATTTTTAAATAACTTCATTCATTAGTTACTGAGAATTTAGGATTCCAATATTATATATTAAAATTTTTCTGGTACCAGAAATTAAAAATTCATAAATGCTAATGAATAAATTTATTTAAAAATTTATACCATCTAATGCATTTCTTTTCCTGAAATTTTGCATCAAAATGTGGAGATAGTCAATATTTATGAGTGTAGGTGTAGTGTTCGTTTTATGTCTCTTTAAAATGTGAAATTTTAAGAGCATGACGAAGCTGCCCGCCTTTTAATAATATTTCCGATCCTATCTTATGAATAAACGATGCGTTTAATCGAGTTTTTTTACTATAAAGAAAAAATTTGTAAGATTAAACTCTAGTGCGGACAACTCAAGAAATCCACCAAAATATTATACATAATAAGTTATAATAAAAACTTTCAATGTATCATATTTTAAGGTTAGGTTTGTCGAGCTTCATATCTGATTTCCAATCCAAGCTCGTAAAAAAATAACAAATCCAAATGATTTTTTATTTTAACAAAAATTATTGTATTAATATAGCTTTAGTGCGGACAAGTCATTATATTTGTTTAAGTTATGATTTTAAAAACATATTGATAAAATAAAAAAAGCAAAACTTGATTGCTGCAGCTCCAACATCCCGTTAAGTAATGATAAAACTGGAAAAGTCGTTTTTATAAACCACATTACATTGTATTAAAAACAGATATTTTTCATCATGGATAATTTTACATGACTATGTCCAGAGATTAATCTTGGAATTCTCATATCTTGGAAATCAAATACGTTAGATTGATATTAAAAATTATGTGTAAAAAAGCTATATATTTGTAAAATAACTTTTGACTTTGTAATAGTTTACGTTATTTAAATTATGAAAGATTTAAGAAATGTCTAAAAAATAATTTAAGCGTTTACTATTTCTTCAATTTTTTAAAATAATAATAAGAAAATGAATATAGTGATAATATATCTTTTGAATGGGATTTATTTTTCTCGAAGTTTATAAATTCATTGATGCCGCGTACACTGCTCTGATACATAAGTATATAACATCAATTTCTTTACTGATGCAGATATTAATAGATATGAAATTATTATTATTTAATAATGAACAGAAAATAATAACGCTATATTAACAGTCAATCATTAAAAATTTATATACATTTAAATTAGATATAGGGCGCGCTCGCGCGCATGGATTTTCTAGTTTTAGAAAAAGGAAAGTGGTTATATTGTTGATTTTATGTTATACTAGTCTTTATAAAGAAAAACGGATTTATTGAAAAATTAATATGTTAAGGCGACTTCGGATTTTAGGTTAGGTTTTATTTTTTAGTTTACAAATTACTCTTTCAATATGTAAAATTTTTCAGATTTTTTAATTTTCCACCATTCTACGGATTATAATAAATGGTGGAAAATTAAAAAATTCAAAAAGTTTTAGAAACTGAAAGAGTAATTTGTAAACTACCCAATGAAATCGAACCGAACTTCCGTAGTGGCCTTAAGGCAAACGTTAAACCACGGTGGAAGAATAAGAGGTGATTCGACTTACCCCCACTTTCTGTGATGCTTATTGAATTGCCTCTCTTCTTCTCCGCGTGGCGGAGCCACTTAGGTAGATACCCCACGTGCACACCTACATAAGCCCACTGAGTACGCATCGTTGTGTGCGTGCGCTGTTCATGAACAGCGAATGACCGTGTGTGAGTGAACACGTACAGCGTCCGGCATTGTGTTAGTAGAGTAAATTATAACATATAGTTAATTTAAATGTTCATAGCAAAAGTTTAGATTATAATTATTAATTACAAATGTATTTATTTAATAAATTTAATTAGTGATTAAATTTTATACTTTTATAGTAAATGTTAAACTTATTTTTTATTTTTACACTATCTAAAGTGTCAATAAGATTAAATAAGTATCTTTCTACTTTTTTATGAAATAAATAAATTAATATTTGTATATAATAAAATTTAAATTTTCATAATAAAATTCTCAACTAAAAAAATATTTAAATTTAAACTTTTGGAAAGTATATATGGGCAGATGAGCATATGTCATTTCATGTTTATTTATTTATGATGCAGCTTTAGCGTAATGGCTACGATGTGCGCTTTGAAATGTTTGTCGCTCTGGGTTCAAATCCGGGTACATTCAATTTTTTTTTTTTTTTTTATAAAAGTTGTATTTTAATTTTTTAAAATATTTTATTTTACAAAATAATATTTTTTAAATGATTGAAAAATATATAATTAAATCAGTTGATTAATAAAAATCTTTAAGGTGGCTGTAGAGTTTGGTGCCGTATCAAGCTCGAGCCCCAACAAAAAGAACAAAATAATGTTTTTTCTTTTAAGTAAATTTTATAAAAACTGTTTTTAATCAATTACTATATTTATAATTTGTATTACACTTTATTATTTGACAATAAATATTGACGATTTACATCTGATAGCGTTGTAATTATATCAATTTTCATCAATTTAAAGTTAAATTTCGATAATTTTTTTCTCTGGAATTAGGGTGTTTATCTTATATTTTCAAAGTTACTCTGAAATAGTAATAACTTATACTTTTTATAGTATTTTTTTACTAAAAATCCAATTTTTCATCAAATTTGCTCGAGCCACCTTAAATTGAAAATTTTATTTATAAATTTGTTTATTAAATTATTTCACAAGTAACTGAAAAATTACTATAAGTCCTAAATGTAAATTATTTACAGAAATAGAAAAATATAAATATGTTATATTATCAATTTATTTTAATTATATTGATTTTCTAGAAATCAAAATGAAATATTTACAAATAAATTAATAAATTTTAATTACTATACAATTTAGCAATTTTATTAATACTTTAGTAGTAATTATCAAAATTCAATAAATATTAAATAAATTTAAAAAAAATAATATAAGATTAGAAAGAGTAGAGTAAAAATTGCACTGTAAGAAATGTAGTTTTTTTAACAATGTCTGAATTTTTAAACGTGCACCAATAGCAGGAAATAATTTGTCAATTTAATTAGGGAAATTTGTTAATTCTTAAAGAGTTACAACATCATATATTTCTGATTTTACACAATTCATTATGGGGTTATGCATGATTATATAAGTATTATGAAATCAATATAATTAATAAATAATAATTATTTATTTACCGTGAAGCGTAGATAAATATTTATCTAATCTGTACTTCTCAAATAAATTATCCATTCAAGATAAAATTCAATCAAAAATCTTAATAATGTTGTGGTGCAAAAAATGTATCAACAAAAATCTAATATATTATAAGCTATGGTTTTGCTACGTACTTTTGAATTACACATAGTATAATTATGAACTTATAAATATTTTAACTCAGTATTTCTACATATTTAATTTTTATTTATGAAATGATTCAACTTCATCAAATAATTTTTAAAATTTAATTAAAAATAAAGTCAAACATATGAAAATAATAGGGCCAACTATATTATTCTCACAGCGTATATATTATTATGTAACATTTGGAATGGGTCAGTTTTGTAAACTTAAAAATAGAGATATTAAAAAATAAGTCAAGAGATTACAAATTGCTGAATTGTATAGTAATTAAAATTCATTATTTTACTTGTAAATATTTTAATTTGTAAAAATCAAAATAATTAAAATAAATTTGTGATAATATAGTATATTTCCATTTTTCTACTTTTGTAAATAATTTATATTTAGTGTTTATAGTAATTTTTTAATTACTTGCGAAATAAATAAATAAATTTTTCAACTTAAAGATTTTTATTAATCAACTGACTTAATTATTTATTTTTCAATAATTTAAAAAATATCATTTTGTAAAATAAAATATTTAAAAAAATTAAAATACAACTTTTATGAATAAAAAAAAAAACATTGAATGTACCCGGATTTGAACCCAGAACAACAACATTTCAAAGCGCACGTCGTAGCCATTACGCTAAAGCTGCATCATAAATAAGTAAACATGAAATGATATATGCTCATCTGCCCTTATATACTTTACAAAAGTTTAAATTTCAATATTTTTTCATTAATAATTTCATTTTTATAAAATTTTAAAATTCAATAGATCAAAAAATATTAAGCAATTAATTTCATGAAAAAGTAAAAAGTATTTTTTACTTATTTAATTTTATTGAGACATGTAAGAATATAAAATAAGTCTATTATTTACTATGAAAGCAAATAATTTAATAAATAATTTAATTTATTAAATAAATATATAAGTAACTAATAATTACATTTATTTAATCCACTAAAACAATGCCACACGCTATGTGTAATGTGTTCACTCACACACGGCCATTCGCTGTTCATGAATAGCTCACGCACACAACGATGCGTACTCAGTGGGCTTATGTAGGTGTGCACGTGGGGTATCTACCTAAGTGGCTCCGCCACGTGGAGAAGTAGAGAGTCAATTCAATAAGCGACACACGTTTTAATGGTGGGGGAAGGATAGTCGAATCACCTCTTATTCTTCCACCGTGCGTTAAACACAAAGCGTTTTATTTGTGTTTTGTTTAGAGATAAACTTAATTTAATTTCCTGAGTTTATAATTTGTACAATATTACATGAATTAATAACAGTATATTACAACGTTGAATCTTAGCTTTTTTTTCTTTGTTTCTTTTTATTTAAAAGCATTTTAAATAATTTAAGTTTAGAAAAGATTCAATGAAAAAATTTTATTTCTATTCCCGATAAAGAAACCGTTAAAATATTAAGTACTTTTTTTATTTAGAATCAGCATTGCTTCTCACACGCATGGTTGTTATAGTTGGAGATTTTATTTCAGTTTTACTACTAGGATTAAGTTGAAGCTTATTCTGAGCAGTAACGATAACAAGCAAGCCGATATTTTAGCGGCTTCAAATCCGAGCTTTTGTTTTAAGAATCGGTTTTAGTTCAGGCGAGTAACGTTATACTTCGGCTTGGAAATTTTATTTCTTTATCGCGCACGCGTAGTGAGTTTGAAACCCATTGTGACATTTTATTACATTACGTTGATTCTAAAGAATTTTAATATTTCACTATGGTATCACTTTAATTAATATTATTTATAAGTTGTTAAAATTTCTATTAAAATTGTAAATTCCTCGGATTCATAAATACCGAATTTTCGATGTGTTGAGCATAAAGTTTTCTGTGATTTTACAAATCATTATATGGTAGAAAATTCGACTTTATTATCTTTAGATATATTGATATATTTATTTAAATTACCAATTTTTTTTAATTTTTACTAAAACGAGGTTAAATTGCTTGTGCTTTTCTCTTTTTACCAATTTAAATCTTTAATTATTTTAGCCATTATTATAGTTATTTTTGTTTAGAGAAGTTTAAGTTTTTATCAAGTTCGATTTAAAAATTTGTTTGGTATTAAATAATTTTAATTTTACGAGTTCCCCAGAGTTCTGAACACCAGAAATGAAAGGACCCACCTTCCCCAATACTAGTGCGTTTTTTTATATAAATGTGGGAAATTTATGATTTTTTAAAAATTGTTTTGACTCTATGAATTTTAGTAATATTTCAAACGGATACATTGAAATTCTTTAAAGAGGCCGCTGTATCTCTGTCCTTTTCTAATTAAAAAATTAACTTTTTTCCCAAAATAAGCAACAAGAGGCAAAAATAAAGAGATGGTTTCGATGTGTTTAATAAAATGTAATATTTTCTTTGATTAGTATAAATTAATTTTATTGCTTCGTTTTTAAGAAAAGTTGGAATAACTTAAAAAATTAGAAATTAGTGTCAAATAATGGGATTTTCAAGTTATTCCAACTTTTCTTGAAAATAAAGCGGTGGAATTAAATTATTCTTATCAGAGAAAATATTGCTTTCTATTACACGAATCGAAACCATCTCTTCATTTTTGCCTGAAGCTATTAGTTTTTATAAAAAATAAATTTTAAATAGATTCGGTAAAACAGGTAACTGTGTCGGTATACGGCTGACTCTTAAAACTCTATGCTTTCACAGGCTACTTTATGCTTATTGTTTTAAGCTTATGAGTCTATGCTAACTACGCATTTTATACCTGCCTACCTATTACCTGTATTTTGTAATGCGGAGATTCAAGGCCCACACGTATGAGGGTTAGTGCCCTTACTAAACTCTCAAAAAGGCCAGATTTTTACCTTTATATTTTAAAATATCTCATTTTATGATAATGTAATTTGTTAAAATGGATTTCAGTTATTCCCTCTGGAAAAAGGAAAAAATTCAATTTTAAAATAATTACAATAAGGTTTTATTGTTTTAATTGAAAATCTTATTTAATTGTTAAAATTGATGCTATTAAATTTATTTTAGAAAACCACAGCTCTATATATTTTTTTTACTCATTTGTGTTATTGTTAATAATTAAAAAAAAATAAATGACTGTAATAATTTGTAATTATAATGATTGTTATATTACTATTTAACATCAATGTCTTTAAATTTTTTTTTTTTAATGTACATTAGTTTATTAGTTAAGTTAATTAAAATTGTAAAAATTTTATAGATTACTTAAAATATTTAAGTAGAAATGAAATAAAAGAGAAATTTGTCCAAAAATTATTATAATTAAAAGTTTTAAGATTTCTTCAAGTCATATTAGTTAATCGTCATTACGACACGCTTGCGTTTGTACGTGTTTGAAACACATTTTATTTATCTCGAAGTTATATTTCTTGAGTTACGTTTTATTATTTGCTTAATCGTGTGAGATCAACAACGGTCAATTCTGAGTAGCCTGTAAATATTTATATAATGAGATATTCTTTTAAGCTTCCAACTCGAAATTGATATTTTTATTTTTTACTCGACCGGATGTAACTGTATATTCGGCTACACGAGGCTACGTGAAAATACGTTATTGTTTAACGCACATGCACTGCATGACACAGTGACATTCACGATAAGAAGTTTTGGTTAACGTTCGCATGGTTAACTGAAAAGGAAGTTTTCATAATTTTAAACTATTTTCAATTTATTTAGATTTTGAGTATTTTTCTTTGAAGATTTCTATCTTAATGAATTACGATTCACTACTTTTATTAAAAGTTAATTATTTATATGGAATGATGAATTACTTATTTTCTTTAATTATCCAGTTTTTATTTAAATTGCTTAGAGATTATTTTACTGTTAATTTTTTTCTTTAGTTTTATGTTAAGATTCGTAATTTAGTAAAACGAGAAATTTTATTGATTCGATTATTTGATTATTTACGGGGTTTAAACTGGGTTTTAATTAATTTAATTTTACTAATTTTGATTTAACTCCTCGTAGAAAATTATGATTTGGCTTATGAGAAAAGGAAAAGAAAATTTTAAAATAGTTAAATTTTAACAATTTTTATGGAAAATTACCTAGATTTTATGGCGAGATTTTAAAATTTTGTTAGAATTAAACAATTTCGCAATTTTATTTTATTATTAAGATTTACAAGTTTTATTATAATTTGTTATTTTCTTCTAAATCAAATCCCTTTTTTCCAGAGGGAAAGTTTTATCAACTGTAAATATTGTTTTTATTTTATTGTTTTATTGAACTGTTTTAATTGTTTCTAAAAAGGATTTTCTTTACAAAATTTTGGAGAGTATAAACTTAGAGTTTTCCTTGAACCCTCGCATCAAAAGCAGGTAAACTGATTTTCCTTCCATTTATTACTTGTATTCTTTACTGCGCAACTAAAATATATTCGTAAAAGTTATTACTTATTGTTTATAGCGCTTGCATCTATATTCTTTTACAACTCTATGATTCCAAAAAAAAGATATTCTTTTAAATTAGTCTTATCGGTGTACTTCTAAACCCTTGTTTCCTTGCGGAAACATTTCTTGATTCTTGCTTCAATTTCCTACTTCAGAGAAAATTGAGCATTTAATAATAAAGGAATTTTGGAATCAACAAAGATGATCCCTTCGCGAACACGGTTGGGTCACATAAGAAAATTTCATTTCTATTTCATTTAGTTGCTAGTTTCTTTCTTTTTATTATATTTTTTTTATGTGGGTCAGATCGCGCTGTTTAGCGCAGGTTAACGAACGTGTGAGCAATATTTTTATTTTTATTTAAAATGTTGTTTAAAATTGAAAAAAAAAATTTTTATTTTTGCGATATTTTCTGATTCTATGGTCCAACTGAAAAAATTTTAGAATGAAGGGAGATTCCAATTCGTTTACTCCCCTTGGTTTTATCGCGTTCTATCTTGATCAGACTATTGGTTCCGGCAACTACTAAGTGATGGGCCTACTCATCACTGTTCGTATCCTTCCGCAATAGCCGATATGGCTAGAATTGAGGATAAAAAAAAGAAAATGTACATATTAATTAAAACAATATATATATATATATCTCCCTATATTATATAGTTATATGAACCAAAATTCAGTCGGGCAGTGCCCCCACATCCCCCCACGCCCCCACATGATTTTTATTAATTAAATAACGTAAATTTACGTTATTTTATGTTATCGATCATTACCCCCCCCCACGCCCCCCTCTTGCCCCCCACAATCCCCACAACCCCCCACAATCCCCCTTGCAACCTTTTAGAGCCATCAAATACTGGATAATATAGTTTTATATTTTTTTATTATATTCTATTTATGTATAATATTACATAAAAATATAAAAATTTTAATTTTTTTGTTGTTGAAAACTCGAAAGTAGTTGAATAAAATTACAATTTATAATATTTAAAATGAAAAACATGTGCCTCATCAGATATCTTATTACCATTTTTTACATAGTTTACCCTGGTAGAAATGTGAGCATTAAAAATGGTGTGTATAAAAATTTGAGGTTATTAGTTATAAAAATGCCAAATAAATGGCCAATAAATGTTAAAAAAAGCGTTTTCATTTCTACTGGCCAAAAAATGGTAAAAAAAACGTTTCAATTTCCACCAGGGTATCTGAAATTAATAAATATAAATTTAAATTAATTCTATTACAATTCCTCAACACTATAATTGATTCATTTGTTGAAAACATAATGATTTTTAATAATTTGTTCATATTATAAATATTTTATTGTATTAAAATAAAAATAAGCATATAGTGTTGAGGATTCAGATTTCCACACCATCTTACATTATAAACCTTTAATAGTATTGATTTATACAACTTTTAAAATTAATTGATATTAATATTTATGTTTAAATTTATATAACTTTCAAGATTAATAACTATTTATATTTGTTTTACAAAGGTGTAGATCAAACGGATGATAATATTCATTTGAATTATTCAATAGAAATGTTAAATAACATAAGAGAAGGATTACCTCCACAGGATTTGAAATTAAAAGTAAATACCATAATTATGTTAATTCGAAATTTAAGTATAAAAAATGGATTATGTAATGAAACGCGATTAAAAATAACTAAATTATTCAAATATAACATAGAAGTACAAATAACTCTTTCACGTTGTAAAAATGTAAATAAAATATATACTCAAAATGAATCGAAAAACAGAGATATTGTACCTAACATAGTTTGGAAAGAAATATTAAAAAAATAATTTTATTATAATTTAACAAAAATTTAATGTTATTTAAATAAATTTTTTATAAATTATTTTATTAATTAAACTTTATTTTTTTTCAGGTTATATTTATATTAATTATAAACATTAAAAATTTTTAATAATATATAAATAAAAAAAAAAAATGGAATGGAATCCAATTAATAATGTTGAAATTGACAATGTTAAGAAGGGGCCGAACTATCTGTCTTTGTCTAATAGCGTTTTTCATCATTTATGTAAACACTATCCGGTATAACAAGAAAAAAATAGCAGCCCCCGCTAGATATTAGTATAATTTGTAAATTTCGTAATAACAACCAAATTTTTTACCGCATAGTTTTTGACTAATTAGAGACCTACTAGCAATCTAGAATATAAACTATCTTCTTTTGGTAGGTCTCTAATTATTCAAAAACTACGCAGTGAAAAAATTTGGTTGTTATTACAAAATTTACTTATTATACTAATATCTAGCGGGGGCTGCTATTTTTTTCTTGTTATACCGGACAGTGTTTACATAAATGATGAAAAACGCTATTAGACAAAGACAGATAGTTCGGCCCCTTCTTAATGATCAACAAATGATTAAATGAAATCCATTTTGATGGAAAATTTAAATGATCAAATTGAAGAACATTTAAATTTTTAAGAAGAATATGAATATTATTTAGAAAGTCTAGATAATAATAGTTCAATAAACAATACAATAATTTCTGAATGAAATAACATTATTAATTCATATATAGAGGAAAATAATGAACAATTTAAATTTAAAAATTGGAATGAAGTACCAGAGTATTATAAATATTATGCGAATGAAATTATAAAATATAAAATAAATATACGCGAATCAATAGCAGAATATTACTTTAATCAAAGTCATGAAATTTATTCTAAATATTTATTAGGATTAGCTAACATTATTAATAAAATATGAAAAATTAAAATAAATCATAAATATTTCAATATATAATAATAAATTTAAAAAAAATTTTAAACATTATCAATATTATTAAAAATAAAAAAAAAATAAAATATTTAAAAATTAACTAAAATATTTAAAAGTTATGATTATTTAAAATTTATAAATCGAAATTTTAATAAATAAATAATTTAACTACTAACAACAATAAATAAAAAAAACATATTCATAACTTTTATACAGGTAAATGTAATATAAGTAAGTATAAAATAATTTAAAATTATTTTATTTATTTATTTGTTATATAAATAACTAAATTTTAAATAAAATATGATATAATGATCATGTAATAATTTCATTTACAATATCATAATAAATTTATAAATTTTAGTATGAATTTTTGATATATCTCATAAAATGTTTAAAATGAGAAAAAAGATATAAAAAAGGAATTATAACAAAATAATCCTATAAATCTTATAAAACTCAAAATCATTACGATATATCAAATAATATACTAAATTATCAACGAAACTAAAAAAAAAATGATTTAAAAATTTTAAAATGATTTAAATGTTTAATATATAATTATATTTATAGCACAACTGGGGGTTGGCGAGCAGTGCGAGCAGGGGGGTACCCCCCCTAGTATATATATTATATTATTATGTATATGTATATTGACATTGATTATTTTAACAAATAGATGAAATACAGCGGGCTCGTGGGTTCGAGTCCCGACCGCACCAAGAAAAAAAAAATTGAAACAACAATCAAGAATTTTTTTTTTTTTTTAAACCATGAAGAAAGAAAATTCATAAAACTACCATAAATTTGATTTTTACGATGGAACAACGCTTGTTCTTACAATTCCTTTTATATGCAAAATTTCATATAAATGTATAATTACTTTAAATACATTGACTGAAAAATTTATTCAGTTTTGTTTGCGTGTTATTTCCTCTTATGTTACATATGAATGAATCCTCCATGCCCTCAGTTTCCATCAATATTTTAATTTTTGGAACTTTTTTTTTTTTAAACTTAGTTCTCCGTGCATTTAATAGCTTACAATTAGATATTTAAGTTAAGCTGTCAGTGAAATTTCTATGTTCAAAAATCGACCTTCCAATATCGAGGTTTTGTTTATATATCCGTGATCTTTCTATTATTCATAATGCTACAAATTACACGTGTTACAATATCCAATTAAATCAAACATTATAAAAATGACCATTCCGAAACCTTCAGAATAATTGACAGTAAAATAATACATTTATTATTCTCACTAAAAATTTTAAAAGCGATTTCAGTGATATATTAAACATGGTAACTTTGAATTCAAAGTTAAATGCAATTTTGATATGATACACTGGTTAAGGACACTTCATGTAACCAAAGTTAATATTCATTTACAGAAAAGCATGCTCACTGTTATAGTAGTGTATTATTCTACTTAGCGATCGGACAAGAGTGATGTGCGAGTAAGTATATTTAAATTTATTGTAACCATGAAACAATTTCAATTTTTTTTTCACATTTTTGCAATACTTATTCCACAGCATCATACGAAAGAAAAAAAATGGAATTCACGATAAATAATATTAGTTTTTTTTTTAAAAAAAAGATTTTATTTAGATAGATAGATATTTTATTTATTTGTAATAGTTTACAAAAAGTGTGTAACAAAACAAAAATATAATATTTAATACATAATAAGATACAGAAATGAGATAATGTAATTATTGCACTTATGATATCACAGTCGATTTCCTAAAACTAATAATACTACAAAAGTAAGTCACTATTCAGAGTGATATCACAGATCATTACAATAATAAAATACACACACAATCATCAATAAAATAACAATAAACAAATATGTCGAATTAATATCTATCAGTCAAACTAGTAAAAACAAAACCAAAAATAAAATATAATAAAATCAAACGAGTCAAATAGTCAAAGATAATAAAAAAATAATGCATTCACTCTCAACCATGCGCTCATCATCTATACTATAAATACAAGCACACCTTAAATCTATTTAGAATGAAACTTTCATTTTTAATTTTTCTGCTTACTTCAATTATTTCACAATTATGAATATAAGTGTCTCGTTTAAACGAATCGAAGTCAATAGTTTCTAGATTTAAAACAAAGAAGGTATATGAAAAAAAAATTAAAGAAATCATAGTAAATGTAAGAACGGAGAAAAATGCTTGTAGTGTGTATATGTATTTATATACATATATACATACATAAATATAATCAATTATTTGACGTATTTCTATCTCATTTCTAATATGATTTTTTTTTAAGTACACAATACATTGAATTAAAAATAACAAATTCTTATTAAAAAATTTAATTATGATTTTCAAAATTTGCAAATATAGGAATTTCTGTTATTTTATTATGTCCTTATCATAAAAAAATTTAATTTGAAAGAAGGCGTTGTGTAATGTACTTCAATATTGTATTTTCGTTAACTCTGATGTTAAGATTATTTATTATAATTGTTGGACTGTTATATTTTGTAATTTTTTTATTAAATAAACTAAAGAAAATTTTGTTGAAAGGAATATGAGTATTTTTATTCGAAAATATAAACTATTCAAATCCATGCTAAATTCTAAACCCTAAGATTGACAATTTTATCAAAAATATATTGATATTTTACTAATTCAAGATTTGTAATCAGCAATTAAAAAAGCCACGACGAAACAATTTTAAATCCCGAATCACCAAAACTGAACTTTCCAAAAATATTGCCATTTCTAGAATGTTTCATTTATTACAAAAAAATTTTCCATCATTATTGTAAATTGTTTATGTGTATATAACACATTAAGAGGCGGTCGGAACCAAATCGATGACTTAGTTCAGTGCTTGTAATAAATGCTTATAATAATTTATTCATTTATTAATATGGTAAAAATATAGTCATTTCCTCTAGTCATGTATATAAAGAATAATTTAAAATAGTTAAAGCCACAAAAATATACAAAATATTGTTACAAAGCGAAAAATGCCACCTAACAATCGACACGACAGTTTTTTGCATGCGGTATATGTCAAGTCAGTTTGATATTTGTAATAAATGCTTATGATAATTTATTTACTTATTCATATGGTAAAAATATAGTCATTTCCTCTAGTCATGTATATAAAGAATAATTTGAAATAGTTTAAGCCGTAAAAATATACAAAATATTATCGTAAAGCGAAAAATGCTGACTTGATATATACCGTAAGTCACCGATTTGGTTCCGACCACCTCTTAAACATGTAAAAATGAAAAATCAACGAAAAACTATCTATTATGACCCAACATACTTGAACTGATCTAAGATAGATAAAATATTATACCTGTTTGTGACAGTAAAGAAAATTTAGTTAAATATCTTTTTTTAAATTATCTTCAAAAGTGAGTAACACGATTTTCTCTTTTATTATAATACGTGAACAATCGGAAAAATTTTGTTTTATACGTGTGCTTGTAAATTTTTTTTAATTTTATTTTAGGTGAAATCTAAACACTATGGAAGATTCACTCATATCTCTTTAATTTTTCTTTTAAAATTTTTACGGCAGTTACCTTGAAATAACTGATCACAATTTTAAAGCCTAAAATTTCCATCATTAGTGCGTGAATCGACAAACACAAATTAATAGTGTATGCGACGGTCCACGTCAGCCGTCGGCAGATGCACGACTGCAACTTATATACAATCGCTTATTTCTCCCTCTCGCAAGGTCGCGGGGCTCACCGGTAAACCTATACAGGTCCGCATCTTCGCAAAATAACCAAAATTTTGCAAGAACGCTGCAAAATTTCGGTCATTCTTTGACCGATTTGCTCCAGGTTATTGGGCGCCAGTGTAAAGAGCGGGGTTTTTCTAAAGGAGTTTTACCTCCTCAATCAAAACCCCGTCCCCAGATAACTTTTAAAAATATTAATATTACTATTCAGAATTTTCTAAAAAATTTAAATATTATTATAAACCGATCGAATATTTATTAGATATGTTATGTACATATTTTTGAAAATCATTTTTAAGCGCACAACGAATATGCTGACTTTGCGTTGTGTGAGCTTTTGATCTATTAACTTCTTTTCTAAAATACCGTTCATCATGTAAAAACGATATATGCGTCGTCCTTTGTGAAGTACATTTTATGCACAAATAATAACTTAAGCTTTGCACCGGTTAATTTTTTAAAAAGGATTTTCTCTATTGGATTTGTACGCTGTTAAATTTTTATTTTACCAAGAGATAAAAGAAAATTTTTAATTTAATTAACATTATTTTCTAAAACTTTGAATTCTGAGAAATAACTAATTTCCAATAATGATTTCCTTTAAAACGAAATGTATCTTCTGTTTTCCAGATTCTCTCTTTCTGTTCCTCAGAAATGAGAGAATCCTTTTGTTCTGTATAGTAATAATTTATAGCCCTTTAAGTAAATTTAATTAAAAGCAAATTTAGAAAATACTTGGATAATGCTAGGTTATTATTTGTTTATATAAAGGAATTATTTATTTAAACAGTCCATTCCTCTTAAAGAATTTGAAATTATTAAATAACGAATACACTAATAAAACTACCATAATATGTTTCAACCGAAATAAACTGAAACACACCACAGCAGTTTGGACAGTTGAAACATGATTTAGATTGATATTTATGTTAA